>CM042477.1:57246280-58446280 GCA_023621385.1 Quercus gilva | reverse complement strand
GCTTCTAAAAGGTTCTAATCTAACCACCTGTAACAAACTCCTACCAAAATTGACTGAAGATTACAGCTGTACATCTCAGATAAATATATACCAATATCTACAAATATCTACTCTTATTCATAATTGAACCCAGGAGAGGAGAAACAGAGCACATCTTGGCCTTTGATCAAAACGGCACCATCTGGTTTAAAGGTTTAATGTGACACATGTGTATAAATGTAAAACGACGTCGTGTCTCATTAAAGTAAAACACTCCGTTTTAACTCTTCACAAGTAGCCGTTGCAAAACTAGTCGTTATGCTTTGAGTCTTCAACCTCTGTTTCTTCAACTTCTGTATTACTACTTTCAGGCATGTGTTGGTAAGGAGACTTGCTTAATTGAGGTTTCTGAAGAGACATTTGGAACGACAGAATGTGGTGGAATCTCCAAAAGGCTAGCTGTGGAGGCTATCTGCTAGTTTTGCTTCATGTTTTTTAATTTAGATCCAGGGTAATAGATTGCGTTAGATTTAATTTATTTTTTTTAATTTTAGGTGGGTTATAGATTATGTGATTTTGTTTGGTAGTTAGGGAGTTCAATTTTCTCATCTTATACAAAATAAACTAGTTAAGGTCTTTTTTTTTTTTTTGAGAAAAAGTTAAGGTAATTTTATGTGTTATATTTCTTTCCTTTTCTCTGTTATCTATTATCTTTTTTATAGCGTAGTGCATTATAGTTCTTGTTGGAGTTTTCCTTCCAAAGCATTACTTAATGCGCTTAGCTGGGGGCTTTTAATGTTATGCCATAAGAATGGATAATCTATATCACTTGGAGTAATCGCAGTAATTATTATTTCAATTAACTTTTTATTCTCTTACATTATAATTGAGCACATTAAGTAATTTATGCCTGGATTTACTATCCATGCATGTGAGAAGTGAACATTAATTTCGGAATATTAAATAATTTTTCCAAGATGGGATGTGGATATTGTACATATATTTTGCACAAAAGCTTAAATTTAATTAGGGATGAAATAAAGTTTTCTGCTTATATAGATCAGAAGTTTGGATTCCGCTACATTCCATTTGCATCTGTAAATCTTGCACAAAACATGTCATGATAAGTGGAAAACGAAAGGGGACTAAAAGCTTCGAATTTTGCTTAACATCTATTATTTGAAGGACGGATTGTTAATAAACTGAAAAAAAAAAAAAAAAAAAAAAATCCTTTCGGTGGAGGATAATGCAAATAATGTTTTCAAGTTATACCAACACTAATACACTGGATCCCTCTAGAACCTTGCTAAAGAACCCTGCAAGTTAGCGCATTTGGGCGAGAGAGTGGTATTAGAATGGGTGATTTCTTGAGAAGTCTCATGTTGCACCCCTTAAAAAACCTAGGCATAAATGCACTTTTAGTCCTTATGTTTTGCACGTTTTTCTATTTTAGTCCTTACATTTTTTTTTACCACTTTTAGTCCCAAAAACAATTAACGCCCCACATTTTAGTCCTTACCGTCAGCCAACTAATGGGAGATGCTGATGTGGCTGACGGAGAGAACTGTAAATCATTTTTAAATATTAAAAGGTACAGTCTGTTTACCACGTGGCTTCCCACGCAACTTACTCCACACACGCATCCCTCACGCCTACTGTTCATGGCTACTTTATCAATCAGCTACTTTTTATCGTCTTTGATCTTTAATCCCTAGACTTTACCTCAGAGTTCCTCATCACCGAAAATCCCAGCATCACCGAAAATCCCAGCATCACAGAAGATCTTTACCTTAGAGCTCCTCATCACCGAAAATCCCAGCTTGATTGGGAAAAAGACTTTTGCTTAGCTGGCTCATAGTTAGAGGCAATGGTGTCCTTCACAACCTCTACACTACAGTCTCTTCATCCAGCCTCTTCATCCAGCTCTGTCACTTGAAACCTGAAGCCACAATCAAAACCCATCTCTGCCACTTGAAGAACCCATCTCTGCCACTTGAAGGCAATATTTTTTTTTCTCTCGCTCTCTCTCTATGTGAAAAAGGTATTTGCTCTCTCTGTTTATGTCCTTATTTATAACTTGATAATATGCTTGTTGGTTGGTTCTGGTAGTAGGGCCATAAAGTTTTTGTTTGCTTTTTGTATGCTTTTGTATTTTTACTTTTGATTGTGGTCCATATGTTCCTATGTTCTCTGTGTTCCCTATGTGCCCTTGTTGAAAAGAGTTAAGTAAGGCTAACAGTATTATATAAGGGTTTTTTGTGTAATTTGATTACTATGCATGTCTATTTTAGTCCGACAAAATGATTGAAGTCAGTGCTGTGTTGTGAAAAATTATTTGATTAGTGTTGTGTTGGTAAATACTTTATTGAGTGTTGTGTTGTGTGCATGCAGAATGAAATATTTTATTAGGTGCTGTGTTGGTAAATAAGTGTTGTATTGTTCTTGCATTGTTTAATTGAGGTTGTTTTGGCATGCAGAATGGATGACCTATATCCGAGCATCATGGTGGCTA
Organism: Quercus gilva; assembly: GCA_023621385.1. Taxonomy (NCBI): domain Eukaryota; kingdom Viridiplantae; phylum Streptophyta; class Magnoliopsida; order Fagales; family Fagaceae; genus Quercus; species Quercus gilva. The sequence continues at coordinate 58,443,789 of CM042477.1, read as the reverse complement.
TTTTACTGAGAACCCTAAAACATATGTGGGAGGTAAAGTAGATGTAATTGATAATTGTGACCCTGATAAGTGGTCCAAGGTTGAGATAAAGGTTATGTAGAGACTTTGGGTACACATCTGTTAGTAGGATATGGTATACAATGCCTGGTATGGACCAAGAAAGGGCAAAGTTCCATTTGGTTGTTGATGATCATGATGCCATGTACATGACAGAATTAGTGAAGGGTCATGAAGAGATTCATGTGTATGTGGAGCACCCAATAGATGATCCTGTACTAGTTGATGAAGGAGAGGATGTTAGTGAGGGTGTGCAGCCATTGGCAGTGGAGCAAGGCCCTATGGGTTATTATAGTGATGGCAATGATGATGATGACCATGATGGGAGTGACTTTTTCAGTTTTTATGATAGTGATGATCAAACTTTTAACAACGAGGATGAGCCAACTGAGGTGGATGCTAATGATCAAACTTTTAATGTTGATGTTGCTGCTTCCCAGGTTGGTTCAAGGAGAGTAGGTAAAGAACCTATTATTGAGCACCCACCTCAGGTCTTTATCATAAGTGATGGTAGTGATAGTGGAGGTGGGGGAAGTGGGCTAGATGGTGAGGCAGAGTTGAACCATGGTGTTAGGGACTTTGTTGAAGACAGTAGTGACAGTTGGGATGGTAAGGATGATGATGATGATGATGTTGAACCAGGCCAAATAGGTGCTGGTGTAATGAACTCTGATTATGAGAGTAAGGAATTGCACAGTCTGGTGGAATCATCATCTGATGATGAGCTTGGGTGTGACAGTGATGATGATGCTGAGGATGATAGAAGTACACATGTGGGAAATGGGAGGAGACAGAAAAATGAGGAAGTGAAGAAGTTCCCTGTGTTTAAGCCAGTGGCTAAGGCAGAGCATATTTCCTTTGAAAAAGATATGCTGTTTACAACACCCAAGTAATTCAAGGAAGCTATAACAGAATATGCAGTTCATGGTGGATGGGAGATCAAATTTGTGAAAAATGACTTGCAAAGGATAAGAGCTATTTGCCAAGAAAATTGCAAGTTTGTTGCCTATCTAGCAAAGGTGTCAAAGGAGAAGAGCTACCAACTAAGGACATTGAATTTAGAACATACATGCTCTAGAAATTTTAAGAACCGTAGGTGTACTTCATCATACATTAAGAAAAAGTTGATGAAGAATGTGAAAAGACAGCCCAACATGAAGCTGAGAGACATCCAAGAAGCTGTCCATGAGAAGTATACCATAAACATAAGTGTTGGAAAAGCAAGTAAGGCTAGGGATAAGGCTAGAGAACATGTGGATGGGGCTTATACACAACAGTACAACCAGTTGTGGGAGTACTATAAGGAATTAAGGAGGTCTAGTCTTGCCAGTACAATACTTATGAAGGTACATACCTTCAATGAGGGTGATTTAGCAGCTAAGTCTGACTTGGTGTGTGGAGTGCCTTATTTTGAGAGGCTATACATATGTTTAGAGGGATGTAAGAAGGGGTTTCTAGTTGGATGTAGGCCATTTATTGGTTTGGATGCCTGCCATTTGAAAAACAAGTTAGGGGGGCATTTGATTACTGCAGTATGCAGAAATCCTAATAAAGAGTATTTCCCACTTGCATATGTAGTGGTAGAGGCTGAAACCAAGGACTTTTGGACCTGATTCATCAATCTATTACTTGCAGACATAGGCCAAGATAAGAGATGGGTATTTATGTCAGACCAACAAAAGGTGTGTTGTTAATTCTCCATTGGTTGTTTTAATCTGTATTTAGTCATTGTACTTTTGGTCCACTAACTTCACATACTTACCTGTGATACTGTTTGTGATAGGGGTTGATGCAAACATTCATTGACAACTAGCCAGGGTATGAACACAGGATTTGCTGCAGGCACCTCTATAACAACTTCAGGAAGGACCATCCTGGTGTTTTGATTAGAGATATGTTTTGGAGGGCAGCCAAGGCAACTTACAAACAAGAGTTTGATGGGGTGATGGATGAGCTGAAGGAGATTGATGTCGATGCACAAGGGTGGTTAGATTCTCACTCAACAACAAAATGGGCCAAACACATGTTTAGTCAGGATGGCTTGACTGACACTATACTCAACAATGTGTATGAGAGCTTCAACAACAGGATTCTTAAATTCAGATCTAAGGCCATAATTAGCATGGTATGAGTATTTAGGATCACCTACAGTTAATTATAGTGATTGTTTGGTACTGTTTATGGCAGTTGTTGCAATTAATATCTAATGTTTCTTTGTACTTGTATGTGATTGTAGCTTGAGTGCATCAGGCTATATCTAATGACTAGGTTCCAAGAGAACAGAGAAAAGGGAGTGAGGCTAGAGTCAGATATTTGTGCCAAGGTGATGAAGAGGTTGCACAAGGAAAAGTTGGCAGCCAATAGGTGGTTAGCTTGCTGGGCAGGGCAGACACAGTTTGAAGTGAAAAATGGTCTACAGAGTTTCACTGTTGACTTGGCCACAGCACACTGTAGTTGTAGGAAGTGGAACATAACTGGCATACCTTGTGCTCATGCAATCTCCTGCATATTTTTCAACAGACAAGATGCTGAGCAGTATGTTCACCCTTGTTACCATGTATCTACATACAGAGCATGCTACGAGCCAATCATAGCACCAATTAATGGACAAAATCTGTGGAGACCAAGTGATGTGACCCCAATTCAGCCCCCTATCAAAAGAAGACCACCTAGCAGGCCTAAGAAAAAGAGAGCAAGGAAACCTTATGAGCCAAAAAGTGGTAAGAGAGCTGGCATCTCTAAGCAGTGTAAGACTTGTGGTAAGTTATGGCACAATAAGAGAAGTTGCAAGGGTGAGATTGGAGGGAACTCTTCACTGCCAAGCACCACAAAAAAAAACTAGGACATATAATAAGGTAATAAAGTGACATTAGGGTGAAATAGTTGCTATTCAATACTCACTACTAACCTTGTTTGTGAATTTCTTGTTTGTAGTGTTGGTTAATCTGGTTTTGTATCTCATACAAAACACACAGTGGAAGCAACAAACATGGATCTATTTCATTCACGATTGATAACTTGTATTATGTAAATTTCAGAATTTAAGAACAAGATAGCGTACCTTAATGTAGTGAAATTCAAAACAAAATATTAGAAGTACTTGGGAACACTTTTAATCTTCATTCCAATTCCATTTTACGCCCGAGAAGTGTGGTCTCTCAATCAGTTTCTAAGGGAGAATAACGAGTGGCTTCACTCACACATATACACCATTTCACAATAGTGTCTCTCTTTTTTTTTTTTCTAATAAAAAAATTCTGTATGTTTCTCCTTTATAACTAACTGATTATCTAATTGGGCTGGCCTATTGGGCCTTTTCAATTGGGCTTTAGTGTGTGGCTTAGAGTGGGACCAAAAGGAATCAATAAGACACTAGCTCCAATGGGCTTTGGGCTTTTCTGTCAACTCTTGACAAGTCCAAAGTTACCATTAATTATATTTAATACCACTATATAAATATAATTGCACTCTAAGCCTTATTAATAAATTATATCCCAATACTTTATTATACATGCAACCCCTTCATAAAATATTCGTAGTAATTCAAAGTCATGAATATAGACTACCACTTTAAAGATTACTACATTTTAATCTTTGAGTACCCGGTTTAATCCTTTTAAGTTATTCATCATATATTTATAAAATCCAATTTCATAAATATATACTTTAGTAATTTCTTACCAAAGTGGTTAGGCCTAATTCTCTGAATAACAAACCCATTAAACTTATCTCAAGGGAATATTTTGTATCTCCGTTAAGAGACCATGAATTCCATCTTGAAAATATATGTTCCATCAACATTAAATATGGCTGCCCAACATACTGAGGTTTTAACCGTTACTTTAGATCTCACTCCCAATATATCAAAGCAACCTACATTTCATGATCAGGTCCATTATTCTCTCAAGATTAAGAGTTCATTCAAATATAAGTCGTGAGATTTATTATTCAATTGACAGTCGTTAGGAGAATAATAAATCTCACAGCGGTCCAGTTTAATATGTCTTAACTTTTAAAACATATCAACATATCAACTAGAAGTCACGACTTCCATGATCAAGACAAATCATCGTAGTTAATATGTTATAGTTTTCGCAAATGAAATGCCTAATTTTATCACTGACTACGAACCAAATTCTAATTTTACAAAGAACTTGTGACTTATATCTTTTGTGACTAAATCACATAAATCACATACTATGCATCTCATGGACTATATAATAATGTCCAAATATTCATGTTACCATTATTTCAGATAATAATAAAACAACTTTATTAATTACAATATTAAGTCATACATCATGTCATACATAATGTCATACATAATATAATACATAGCATCATATAATAGGATTCTAGGGCACAAATCCTAACATGTAGACCAGCAAAACCATAAGTGCTCCATCACAGGCCAAGACAGCCTCATCCACACCATTTGCACCACCCCAAGCTGCCAAGCATAGCCCATCCACTCCAAGTGCACCACACCAGTCAAGTGCACATCACAGCACCAACAGCAGCAACCCAACCTCAAGGCAAAAAAAGAAAAGGGTGGTCACATCAGAGACTCTAAAGGCTTCTAAGAATGCATCTAGATACATGGAAGCAATCAAACATGCTGGAAGTCAATCATCTGTGCAAGGTCCAAGGAAATGAAGAGAGCAAGAAGTAGATTTTTCCTTTTGTATGGTAATGTCAACTGTTTTGAGTAGTTATGTCTACTGTTTTGAGAAGTTTATGGTGATTTGCCTCACTATGGAACAATGCCATATTTTGGCTTAACTATGTAATTATGGTGATAGTGTACCAACTGGTGTTAGTGTTGTAGTTGAAGCATGCCAGTGTGTTTTGTGCAATTCTGAAGGTGATAGTGTTGAACTATGTAATATGGTGACTATGGTTATTAGTGTTATAGTTGAACTATGTAATTATGGTGACTGTAATTATGGTGACTGTGGTTGTTAGCAGTCAATGATAATAATAGCAGCTGTATTTCTATTCAATTTGTGTAATATTATAGGTACAAAACAGTCAATGATAATTACAGGTACAATTTGTGTAATATTACTATTCAATGGTGACTGTGGTTGTTAGCAGTCAATGGTGACTGTGGTTGTTACAGGTACAATTTGTGTAATATTTCTATTCAATGGTGACTGTGGTTGTTAGCAGTCAATGATAATTTACAAGTACAAAACAGCAATATTACACACTGGTGTATTCATTTTCTGCAAAACAGAAAGTGTACACATTAGCTGGCAACTAGTGTATTCATTTTCTGCAAAACAGCAAGTGAAAATAGCAAGTGTATACATTTTCTGCAACTGGTGTATTCATTTTTTGCAAAACAGCAAGTGTATACATTTTCTGCAACTAGTGTATGTATGCATTCAAATCAGAATTTACATTTATATCTTGGATAAAAACTGCCATTCATTTCATAAGGAAGTGGGTTACATTGCTAACAATTGGCATGAGCACAAAATTACCATGAAGGAATACATGGCTAAAACTGCCAGCCCAACATAAACTAAAACTGCCCTAATAATTTCCATTACAATCACTGCCCTACATACACCTAAACTGCCAGCCCCGTTAACAATATTGATAACAGCACACAGCATCAACAGCAGCAACACACAGCATCAGTAGCACACAGCAGCAGCAGCAGCACACACCAGTAGCACACACCAGTAGCAGCAGCACAACAACACAACAACAGCTGCTGCACACACCAGCAGCACACACCAGTAGCAGTAGCAGCAGCACAGCAGCACAGCAACACACACTAGCAGCAGCATCAGCAGCACACAACAGCAATACAAAACTACATACATTACCTACATTACCTACATTACCTAACCAAACACTACATACATTACCTACATTACCTAAGCAAACACAAAATTACACACATCACCACTAACAATGCCACAGCCACAACTAAAAACTTCTCCCTCTTATTGCAGCTTGCAACCTCAGCCTCAAGTGTGATGATCCTCTGCCTTTGCTGTGGGATAAGCACCTTACCACGAGCACATATCTCATCATCACGCCATTGGAAGAACCTACACTTACGCCCCACCTGAAATGCAAATAATGCTTAGAAAATTAAAACTTTTTTCTTTTTAATTTGTATTACATTATGAACAATTCTTTCAGAGTCAAGTTTGTTGAATGTAATTGCAAATTTTCTTATTTAGTGAATTACTAACTACTAGCTACTCTCATCTAAAAATTAGAGGGAAAAACTAAAAATAACTAACAATTTTAACTAAAAATTGTTAAAATTTTTAGAACCATCACATTTTGAAACAACAATTTTAACTAAAAATAACTAACAATTTACCCAGTAGTTTGGACAGCCGTAGAATCTTCTACCAGGATTATCTAATGTCCATGACACAACTATGACAGGTTTTTGATTACAGTAGCACCTCATTGGTGCTCTCCTCCTCACGCTGGAACCTGTTGAACCTGTTGAACAGCCACCTAGCTTAGACAAGCAAAATACTTTTGAGAACCCATTAACCATTGTAAATGGAGAAAGATATCAAAGTCATCTCAGTCAATAAATCACACATAGCTCACAAAGTCATTTCATCAAACATTTTCAATTAATCCAACATTGAACTCTAAAAACATAAAAATCCAACAATTCCTTAACACAAACAAACCAACCCAATTCTCTAAATCTCATATATAACTCCCAAAAAAAAAAAAAAAATCAACAACATTGCAATTCCCAAGTCCCAGCTTTACCAATAAATACATACCCAGATAGACAAATCCAAACTAAACCCACACAACCTAAATATAAACATAAAAACAAAACAAAACAAAATGGAGACAAAGCCACAAACAATAACTCGTAGAAATACAGAAAACCATAGACAAACCCATAAAACCCCATTTATATTTTGTGAATTCAGATTTAGTACTAAAGGAAAAGGGAGATACAGAGGTTTAAGAGAACGTCAAGAGTTGAGAGAGACATCTTAGAGTGAATAAATAAATAAAAAACCCTAAATCAATCAATAAGCACAGCTTGGATTAGTAACGGTGAATAAAAATTAAAACAACTTACATATATCTCATGCGTTGATAGTTAAACGGCTAAAATTGAGGAACCCAGCTTCTTTGGTGGGTTAGCGATCTGGCTTCGAGGCTGTGTGGCTGGAGAGATGAGGAAGTTCTGGTACTGATTTTCTGGTACTGATTTGGGAAGATTAATGTAGTGGTGGTCACATGAGGGACGCGTGTGTGGAGTAAGTTGCGCGGGAAGCCACTTGGTAAACGGACTGTACCTTTTAATATTTAAAAATGATTTACAGTTCTCTCCGTCAGCCATATCAGCATCTCCTGTTAGTTGGCTAATGGTAAGGACTAAAATGTGGGGCGTTAATTGTTTTTGGGACTAAAAGTAGTAAAAAAAAAATGTAAAGACTAAAATAGAAAAACGTGTAAAACATAAGGACTAAAAGTGCATTTACACCAAAAACCTACTAAAAAAAAAATTTATACATACGCTTGTCACCATTACCTAACACGATTACCTATGGCCACCTAAATCATGGTAGTGAAACTAAAAATTAAGATGTGTTGTTTATGGCAATGCTAACAGGTCAGACAAGTTTGTGAGGGAATAAGTATAACCCTTCTCAAAGCCATACATGTTTTTTTTTTTTCCTTTAATGTATACAACTCGTTCAATCTTAATTAGATTTAATAACTTTTTTCATAAACCATTCCACTTATGTATGAGAAACTAAATTTATCCCAAACTAGTCTGTTTATTATATTGCACTCAAGTAAGGTCAAGCTGCCCGATGTTAGCTAGTTAAGGTTTTATTTTTTATTGTTTTATTATATACTATAGAATTTGAACATATGACGTTTATTCTATGATAATTGTTTTTTGCCATTAAATTAAGATATTAATTGGTTTTGGGAGTAAACAGGACTAGTCATTGTTGAGTTCTAAGATATTGTTTCAAAATATTGTAGCACTATTCTCATGCATTGATAAAACAATACATGATCCATGCTTTCTTTGTTTCATCACTTCGATATTTGGTATTACTAATATGATAGAGCATGTCCATGGCCATGGGGTTCCACTTTGCAATTCTTGTGGTGGGAAAGTTAGGTCAAGGCCAAATAGGGAGGTGTATGCGGAATGGCATCAAAGCCGGCCCTAGGCCTAGGCCATTTAGGCCATCGCCTAGGGCCTCCTACTAGAGAAAGGCCCCCAAATTTTGGGGCAACAATTGATATATTTTTTATAGAAATTTTTTTTTAGAGATATAGGAAAAAAAAATTAGTTTTACATTTTTGTTTCTACTTTTAAGAAGCCTTAAAGAATTGCGTAATGCTAAAAATAATATAACTTTAAATACATGAGTCCTACAAATATTTGTGTCACTAATCACAAGAAATGATTCAGATAAGAAAATGCTAAAAATATTATAATTTTATTTCAAAACCTTTATAAATTGATGTGACAATTAATATGATTTATGACCACCACCAACTTATTAAATGCATTTTTGAATTATTTTTTATGATTGGTGATACATCTTTGTAAGCCTCATATTGTAAAATTTATAATATCTCTAACATCGTTTATTCAAATACTTCTTTATTATTTTCTTGAAGTATTACTAATGACTAATCACATTCATTACTAAATCGTTTGTAAGTTTGTTTTTTAGAGTAAAATACATTATAGCTTTAACATTTTTCCACAAAAAAACCATATTACAAAATAAAAGGAATGGATTTTTGTTATAAAAGAATTATGATATTAAACACTAGTTAAATATTATTTAAGTGATAATAAAAAGGCCACATTCAAATATATCGCCTTAGGCCTCCAATTTTGTTGGGCCGCCCCTGCCTGACATGAGTGTAATTCTCCATTTGTATGCAAGGCTTTTGTTTATTATGAGATTAAGGAGGGACAAAGACTATGCTTGCAATGTGATGCTCCATATGATGGTATCTCTCTAGCTTCAAATTTCTTAAAGGATTTTTGTTTTGGCTGTGTTTTTGTTTTAATAAGTTATTATGTGTTCAGCCTCCATTTGAAATGTTTTCACATAGTTTAAATTTAATATTATAAATCTAAAAAAGTATCCATTGTCACAAGTTTTAATGATGTAATATCAAAAAATTGTGTGTGTGTGTGAGTGTGTTTTTTTTTTAAATTTTATAAAATTAAAAATTATGTTTAGCATATGGTATGTGGAAGAAGTAAATAGTATTTACCCTTGGAATATTAAGGATTGAGTGTTGTCATTGAGATTGGGGAGGGTTTAAATTAAGCATCAGGTTAGCCTTTTTGCTATGGTTTGAAAAATATAAAATCTCTCTCTCTCTCTCTCTCTCTCTCTCTCTCTCTCTCTATATATATATATATATATGAGAGATGCTACGTCTACAACAATTTTACAATATTTTTACAACAAATCACAGGTGGTTAGTTGTTATTGGTTCAAATTTGAAACTAACACTAAGATTACTTTTTTGTTCAACAATAACAACCAATAACAACCTGCCACTTAAGAAATGTTGTAAAAATGTTGTAGAAATGTTGTAGACATAGCATTTCTCTATATATATATATATATATTTCCAATCTTGAGCAAGAGAAGAATTGTGTACAGTGGATGCCACACTTGACATGCTAATATGCTTGTAGAGTGCAAGTTCAAGTCTTGTGCTAGCCTTATTTTTCAAGGCTTTTTTTTTCTAAACATATAGGTTGACTAAACCATGACAAAAAAACCAATCTGTAACCATTAACCTAGACCAAAAAGTGGTCTCTAATACACTAAAAACTTATTAGTGAGTGGTGACCCACAAAGTCTCACAGTCGAAGAAAGTTGGAACCAATATTTTGTGCAATAGATTTTTACCTTGAGACTCTATGGTTATAAATATTGTTAACATTTTGCTTAATAATGTAGGTTGCTTCGAAATCATTGGTTTATGAGATGAAACAAAAACTGAGAATCGTGATGATAATGCATGAGCTTGGTGTAAACGACTGAATTTTGACTTTGAAATGAATCAAACAAGTAAAATAGATTCACAAATGTGAATTTGTATTGATCAATGTGTGGTACAATTTTCTGAAATTACAAAAGAGTGATCCTCTGATTTTATCTTCTTGAAAGACTTGTGGATTAGAATTGTGGTAATGTGATTTTGACTCAAACACCAAATATCCTTCAATTTGGCTAAATGATGGATTGAAGACCCTTGAAATAGAATTACAACGAATCTCTAGCTATGAGCTTGTTAGAAATCTTTGTTCTTTGTGTTCTTCGCATGTTCTTTATCTTCGAAGGTTTGTGGTGGAAGTTCTTCGGAGCTTTTGGAGGTTGAATTCATAGAGCTTCGCTAATTTGTGGTTTCTTGAAGTTTCTGGAGGCTTTTGGACTTGATTCTAGCAAACTTTAAGATGTAGAAAGGTAGTTTGGATAATTCTGCTTCAAATGTTCTTCGTGTTCGAGGTTGAAGTTCTTGAAGGTTTTGAGGCTTGATTCCTGCAGAGCTTCTGTACGTCTGAATGCCTCTAAATCTTCTTTGATGTTGCTTGTGGTATTGATGTCTTGGTGTGTGGAAATGCCTTAAAAAGGCTTCTATTTATAGGAGTTTGGGTGTGAGTGAGCGACACATGGTGGAGTCTGATTGGTGACACATGTCGTAGCCTAATTGGAGGAGCTTGAAGACCTTTTTTCCAAAACACAAGGCATCATTTGATTGGTAGAAATGTCTTAATTTTCAAGATGACACATGTCAGTAATCGATTGGATTGCTTATGTCCTTGTTTACATGCATCGATGTGTGATTCTTTTGTTTCAGTGACACTTAGTAAATTTCTGTTGGTCTTTGTAATTGGCGGTACTTTGTGAACTTGGTAATATGATGTGTTAGCTTATGATAGGTCGGGAATTTTTCCTCTCTACACTTGGCAATGTGCCTTATTGGATGATTTTATTCCTTTAGTTTCCTATCATATTTTCAATCTACATGTTTATTTTTGTGATACCTGGTGCACTTATTTTATAAGAATGCAAACCAATTAAGTACTATCTTTACTCTTTATTTTCGATAAATTTTTTTACTATGTTGCTAAAATGTAGTTTATATTCATTGCGGGGTTAAAAGTCTTTGTATTAAACGACTTTTATATTCAATTTTGTGTTTTATTTCATCTATATAAACTTGCAAATTTCATCAGGCATTTCAGGAGTTGCATTTTTTTCAAGTACCATCACATGATACTGCACAATTGTGCAAAGCAATACAAAGTGTAGTAAAAAAAAAAAAAAAAGTTCTTATATATGCCACATTGATTTATCTATTTCTCAATTTAATTTAAAACTTCATTTTGATAATCATTTCAATATAAAATTTGGTCATAAGTTCAAATTCAAAAATTGATGCTTACTCACTATATAATTAATGCCAATACGAGAAGATCATAGTTGCATTGAATGAGGGTTGTCCTTTCCCACAGGCCATCATACGGTTGCACATTGTGGTGCTTTAGTTATGTTGTAATTTATTGTTGTGGTTTTTTTGTCTAAACATAAACATATATTCAAATTTCAAACTCCAATTTAATTTTTCTCAACTATATTCTTTATAGTGTTTTTCATTCATATGGATATGATGGAAGGTTGAGTATCAAAATTTAATATGGAAATATTGTTTACCTTAAAAAAATTATTCTCTTTTTTATGTTTATGTTATTGTTATTTTATATAAATTTTATCATTAGATAACATAGTTCTAAAAATTATAAACCAAAAACCTTTTTAGAGTTTTATTTATGATTTATAAAAAGAATACTAGTTAGAATATAATATAGGCAAAGATTAATTTAGCCAATTACATTTAATGATCTTTTTGTAGCTACAATTGTAAGACAAACATAAAAGTAATTAGTTTCAATCATGACATTCTTAAATTCTAATAATCTAATAAAAACTTAAGAGATTCTTCGAGAATATTTAATTTTAAACATATAGAGGATTTTGTCAAATTTCTTTATTGAAAACAAATAATTACTTAGAGCATGAAAATATGAAACTTAAGCGTATATTATATATATATATATATATATTTGAATTTTGAAACAGCTAATTAATTCAAATATTGATATAATTATTTTTTGTGTACCTTATTTATATTTGAAAAAATAACACATGTTTGTGAATACAAAAGTAGAGTGCATCTTTCTTTTACTAATTTTTTTTTTTAATTTCTTTTTTGGATTCATGACCATTTCAATGACTAAAAAACTAGGTCTCTCAAGCCAAATGGTGATATCAAATTTATCTTTTTAATAACTGAGATCTTATTTACCTCTTGGCTGATTTTGTTTTCATGTTGGAATACCTTTTTGGATAGCAATAGAATAAATCATGCCAAAAGCGGATTACCTTATGGTTTACAAAACTGCCCGACAGCAATTTTTGTTTACTTTATAGAACTATAAGGTCTTTTTTTGTTTTTGTATTTGTTTTTTTTTTTTTTTTTTTATTAACATGCGACGTCAATTTGCATACTTTATCTTTTTTCTAAGCGGAGTAAGTAAGATACCTAAGTACAAATTGGTAATCTGTTCTATATTTTGTTTCACAATTTGGTATTTTTTAATTAATAATTTTTATTTTAAAGAAAATGCTAGTAGAATTGAATTAAGGTGTCAATCCATCCTATTGTAATGCTCAGAGTTATGTTTTATTTTATTTCATTATTGTATTTGTGTTTAAACATATGTTTAAATATGTTTAAACATATAATCAATTCTAAATTATTTTTCATGACCTTACTACTTCAAATTTTTATCTATCATATGAGCAAGAAGGAAGTTTAAAAGTCAAATGAGCAAACTGTAGTTATTTTTTTGCAACACCTTGTGTATGATAGAATATTGGCTTGTTTTTTCCAAAATCTTTTCCCTATTATTTTCAAAAAGATCATGACATGTCCATCATTTACATGGGTTGAAGCCAAATTCTAGGTGGAGGCGCAAGCTCAATCCTTAACCCTAGATAGATTTCAGAAATCAAAGTAGACAATCATCCGTGTATCAACTTAACAATCAAGCATAAAAGTTGAAAAGATTACCCTTTATTCTTTTTATTCCACAACTTCAATGAAGGGAGGAATACAATGATTGAGGTCCCTATCCACTAGGATATTAGGTGTAAGCCAAGACTTTGTCACATTAGTGATGTCTATAACATTTAGGACATTCTCTATCACTTTTAAATATTAATTCACTAAATCTAAAGTAAAAAATAAAAAAGAGTCTAATAAGCGTGCGTGATGAGTTCATAGCATGCATAGATTAATTACAAATTATATATATATATATATAAAGATAATATTTTATTAATCTGTATATATTAAGAGGATTCAGAAAGTTAATTATTACTTTTTTTCCTGTCAAAAATACTCCTAAATTAATTAACCAACAACTTTAAAATGGGGTTAAAATAGTAAATTGGAAAAAGAAAGTTAGTTATTGCTTTTTTTATCATAAAAAATCCCTTTACCTTAAACTTAAAAATGGGGTTAAAATAGTAAATTGACAAAAATAATAAATTCTTACTTCTATTTTGAAATGTCTTCTTACTTCTAATAAACTCCTACTTTTACGCTAATTTAAATTCTTACTTCTACTCACTAACTCCCTACAAAATCGGATTACTCTTTTGTTAGTTTTAAAACTCCTCTAATCTACAAAACTCATCCCACGTTTTTTTTTTTTTACTTCATCACAATGTATTTGTTTCTTCTGTCCTTAATTTTTTTTAAAAAAAAATCTCAATACTCTTTAGGTTTTTTTTTTTTTTTTTTTTTTTTTTGACTGGAAAAAGTAGAAATCTCAAATTTATTAAATGCAAGTTATTAATCTTTACTCAAAAAATAAAAGAGTATCTAAACACGCGCATGAGTACGTGTTTAGAGACTAGTATTATTTAAATTAATGTAAATAAATGATATAATTTTTTTTAATGAGCTAATATAATTTTTTTTTTAATTAATGAGCTAATACAAAAGAAAGCTAGACACGTGTGGCCGACCTCTAGTTTAGTTTCTCCTATATATACCCACCCAACCCTCATCATACTTCAATACTCGCCTTTTTTTTTTTCAAATATTTTTTTTCTTCTTCTTGGGTAATTCCCCCAACGGTAAGATTTTCTACCATGCATTTAAATTTGATTCCGTTCCCGATTACGATAACGAGTCGGAGTTTGATTGATTTTGTTCATGCTATCTTAGGGTTACATGGAGTTCGATTGATTTTGTTGATGCTAATAATATCTTGTAGAAAATTAGGGTTACGTTTATCGTTGCAAATTATTAGGGTTACGTTTCTTTCATCAAATAAGTTTATAAAATTTTTGAGCGTCTTAGACCATGGATTTTTAATCAATGCGTTTATTCTGAATATTCTCGTTATAATTCTCATTTGGGTTGCGTACTATTGTGATTTTCATCAGTGTTTCAAGATTTTCATCTCGTAGAAAATTAGGGTTACATGGATTTTTGTTTATCGTTGCAAATTATTAGGGTTTCTTTCATCAAATAAGTTGTTTCGTTGATTGTTTTTGACAAAGCAGTATATATGGGACTTGTCTCTCTCTGAACTCACACACCAACTATGATTGGATTTTAATTTAATTTTATGGGTTTCTTTCTGCTTGAATGTTTCTTTAGTCAATATTGTGAAAAATAAATAATAAATTGTTTGTGCAATCGTGTAGGTTTTTTAAATTCCAGAATAGTACAACAGGTTTATGCTTCCTTGTATAGATTTCAAAGTTATAACTTTTGGGGCTTATTTATGGTTCTGTTGCCCCAATTCTATTTCTTGTGTTTAATGTTGTATATCAACTTGTGTGGCGAAGTTTGATGGGGGGACCTCAGGTAATAAGCCCTCTTTTATGTCTTTATTTCGTTATTTTTGGATTTTGGAGTAAAAATCATATTTTTGAAGTTTCAACTGTTTTAATGTAAAGGTCATATACTCTCTAACTAGAACTTACTATGGTTAATGTTTAACATGATTGGATTGTATTATAGACTTTTTTACTTATAGTATTAGGGGGTTCTTTGTTTGGATCTCACTGAGACAAAACTTATTTGATTTTTTGCTTAAATATTGAGAGAAACTTAGTAATAGTATCAGAAAATTCTTTTGATCCTTTGTTAATTCTCTCAAAATGAAACATATTCCAAGCATTATTTATTGTGTCAATTTGTTTTTTGTATATTATAACTTTATAAAGTTGCTGTATTTGTAAATGTATCTCTTGCACAAGTTGTTTCCATTCTGCTTTACTCATATTTCTTCATAATAGTGGCTTTACTAGGTTTTTTTTTTTTTTTTTTTTTTTTTTTTTTTTAAACTATGATACCATTGTGTCACAATTAACTGCCCTGTCATTTGAATTTGGAAACAGATTTTTGAGTTATGGATTTTAATTGTTTCTCATTCAGCATCTTTTCTAGTAGTAAGATATATGTGATGAAATAATTTGACCCTTCAGAGGTTTTTGGTTCTCTGCTATATATTTTATTTTCTTTCTTTGTAATCTTTTTTTTTTAAATAAAATAAAAATAATAATAACAACACTAATTATTTTAATCTACATTTTTATTATTGGAGATTGGATGTCTTGCTTGTCTGCATTGTCAGGTATATAAGAAGTGGGATTTCCAGTTTGGATTACCACTTAAATGTTGGTATATAGGAAGTGGGATTTTTTTATATTTTATTTTGGTGCCTCGCAGCTTAAGCAACATAGTCTGATTTGGTGATAAGCTCTCTTTTCCTCTTGCTTTCATTATTTTCTCTTGTTTTAAGTCTCTCTAATACTTGGGCCTGTAACTGCTTTTCTTAGGCTTTGGTTTCCTGGACAGTCATAAATTCCAGTCTTACTCAATGAAGGTTTGAAACTCTCAGTGCTA
Organism: Quercus gilva; assembly: GCA_023621385.1. NCBI lineage: Eukaryota > Viridiplantae > Streptophyta > Magnoliopsida > Fagales > Fagaceae > Quercus > Quercus gilva. The sequence continues at coordinate 58,427,727 of CM042477.1, read as the reverse complement.
TTCTTGTCCTTTTTTGTTTGATTTTTAGTCATTCTTTGTTGGCAAGCTCATATCTAATTTGTATGTTGAAATGTCTTTTATTGGTGTGGGGCAGGTAGGTGAATAGAGATTGTGACTTAAATATGATTGCTGAGGGAGTATATACAAGTTTTTGCTGTATCCTGTAGTGATTTGCATCATATATTGTAATCTTAGACTCTTTCTGATTGATTTCCTAATCATAGAAAGTCAAGTGGGCAGGTATACTGTTGCTGGTTCCATTTAACTAATGCTGATTTGATTTTGTTGCTTCCCAATCATACATGCTGTTGAGTAGTTCCTCTACCCATTTTTTTTCCATCTATTTTTTTTTTAGAAGCTTTTTTTATATTCTTGTAATTTAAACTTGTCCTGAATTGGAGCTTGGATTGTGTATTTTCAATCTGCTCTTGGAGGAAATCAATTTCATCATCGTTGAATCTGTGCACTTTCTTGCAGTCTTGGAAATTTGTCTTTGAGTCGTGATTTTGTTGTTTGTTTCTTGCTTTTAATGCAACTTGGTCATCCTGTTTGGATTTTAGTCTAGCAGTTTCATTTATAGCTTACAGAACTGTAAATATGTGACCTTTTGTGGATTTTGTTTCTGTTGGTTCAGGGGAAAGTGGAGTTTGGTAGTAGGCTTATTATATGGCGGGCTAGGTTGGGCATTTCTATTCTGCTAATGGTTATGCTATATACGAATCATCTTCGTAGAGTGTGTAAATGAAGTAGTGGATTCCTTACAACATTTTATTTCCTGATTTATATGAGAAACCTGTATGCCTTTATCAAATTCAAGGAATTGTAATTCTATGTAAAAGTCTGATGTTTGGCTTTTTTTTGCCCTTGCTTGAGCTTATTCATTGATATTCTCTTCTCTTTTGTTCTTTCTTGCTCCTTAATTACTTGTTTATTTTTAAACGTCAGGTTACATTTTTTGGTTTCGTATAATTCCTCCAGCCTTGTGCGATGTGATGCAATTCCAGGTTTTCAAACTAGGCTGATTTTGTTTTTTCTTGCTTCTCAATCTTACATCCTCTTTTGTAGTACTCTTCCTTCTTCTTGCAATTTATTCTTGTCTAAGTTGGAGCTTGGATTGTTTGTATTTTCATGTTTCTCTTGCTGGAAATCAATGTCTGCACTTCCATGCATGCTTGTACATTCTTTTTTATTTTCTTGCTCTTTTAGTGCCACTTTTTCATCTTGTATTGGCAACCCTATATTAAGTTTGGATTTTAATTTGGCTGTGCACTTGTTTGTAGCAGTAACCAGATAGAGCTTGTGACCTGAGTATGGTTGCTGGGTGAGTATCTTTGTTGGGAAATATGTAAACACACTGATGGATTCTTTATCCCTTTGTGATTACATATATGTTAGGCTATTAATATTGCTGGTTGTGTCACTGATTCATTTCAACTTGGATTGTTTCTTCTTGAATTCCTAGCCATTGAAAGTGAGCAGATGCTGACCCTGTTCAACCAATGTTTGTCATTGGTCTGAGGCTCTTGCTATTCTGGATTCATATCATATTTTAGCACTCAGTAACATAGCTTCTTTATGTGAGGGTAATGTCTATTTTTTTGCTTTTGTGACGAGTAATTTCATAGTTCCTGCAACTCTTTCATACTTCCATACATGCTCAACTTATGTTATAGGTTTTGGTGCTTGGGAGCATTTTTCAGTTTTCTGTTGCTGTAAAGTCGGTTTTTCTAGTTCAATTTTGTTCTCTCGGGCACAAATATGTAAACTTTTCTTTCCCTTATTCCTGTTCCCTTTTTCTATTGCCTCTTACACTTGTTGGAACTTGTTAGGACTTGAAATCATCAATCTGGTCTTTCTGGATTGCAACCTCTATTCTTTTTTGATTCATTATTCTAATCCTTAAAATTGAAGGATTTTGTTTTGCTTGTGTTTTATGTATATATGTATAATAATAATAATAATAATTACTGCTGCTGCTGCTGCTGCTGCTGACTACAACAATAGGCAAACTCTTCCCTTCTCTTGAAATATCAGGTATTTTAATACTATTCACCGAAATTTGATATACTTGTTAAATTTATTTTATAGATTTTGGTGCTTGGTTGCTTTTCAAGGCATTTGTTGCAGCAAAATTAACTTCTGTAAATTGATTTGGTACTCTACTTTGGCGATGAAGTTTGTTAGGGACCTAAGGCTATAAGCTCTCTCTATCTCTTGATTTCAGTACTCCTAGCCTAAAATTTGAAGGTTTAAGTATAGGATTAAGATGTTCATGAGCAAGGCTTACCACTATTATGACTTTAAAAATTTATATTTAAAAAAAAAAAAAAGGATTTATATTGAGCATGGTTCTTAATCATAACCTTCTGTGCCTCTATGTTTTAGATTATACTCTTGATATTTTTTCTCCCTTAACCGGTTGTTTGACCTTTTGGGGGTTGTTGATTTTCTCCTTTTTATATATATATATATATCTATATCTATATTTTTTTTTCTTTCTTTGTAATAATTTTTTCCTAAAATAATGACCCTTATTTTCAAACTAAGATTTTATTTTTCAAGCTTGGATTTTTTGCTTCCCGGACTGCATTATCAGGGTTTATTTAATTCCAGGGGTGGTGCATTTGCTAGTGGTGCTTTACCCAAGGTTGATTTTTTTTGTTGCTTAACTAATGCAGATTCAATTTTCCCATATTCTATATATATATAATCCACTAATATGTAGTGGGTAAAATTGTGAAAAACTCAAAGGTACCATTTAATTTAATTTAATTTATTTTCTAAATTGGAGCTTGGATTGTTTGTATTTTCAGTTTGTTCTATTGCTGGAAATTGGTGCCTAAACCGTGGGTGCACTTCCACACGTGCTTGTATGTTATTGTTATTTTCTTACTCGTAGTGCAGCTTGTTTATCTTGTATTAACCCCATACCCTGTTTAATTTGGCTGTGCACTTGTTGTTTGGAGCAGTAATCACATTGGGCTTGTTGCCTGAGAATGGATGCTGGGGGAGTATTCTTCGTTGGACAAATGTGATTTAAATATTTGTTAGGCTGTTAAGGTTGCTGGTTTTGTTACTAATTCATCTAAACTTGGATTTTTGTTTATTGATTTCCTAGCCATGGAAAGTGAGTGGGCAGATGCTGTCCTTGTTCAACCAAAGTTTGACTTCAGTCTGACACTCTTACTAGTAACATAGCTTGGTGATGTTTGTTTTTTGCTTTTCTCCGACTGCATTGGGGCTGGGATTATGATTAAATTATACATATGCAGTGTATTAACTAATGCTGATTCAATTTTGCAGCTTCCCAATCATAAATGCTGATGAGTAAACCTCCTCCCCAAACCTTCTCGCCTCTTCTTTTTTATTTTACTTTTTACTTTTTTGCTTTCAAATATTCTTGTGATTTACACTTGTCCTCAACTGCAGGTTGGATTGTTGTTTTTTGGTCTGCTATATTGGGAAATCGATGCCATCACAACACCACTGAGGGTTCACACTATCATACAGTTGTGTAAATTTGTCTTCGTTTCATGTTTTTATTGTTACTTTCTTGCTTTTGATGCACAACTTGGTCATCCTGTTTTGGCAGCCAGTTTCCTGTTTGGATTTTATTCTGGCAGTGAGTGGGCAGTGCTGTTTATGGTCTATAGAACGGGGTTATTTTGGTACTTGGATGTCTCTTTTCTTCCCTTTTTATTTTTTTTTTTATTTTTTGTTATTTTCTTCTACAATCATAAGATTTAGAAGTATAATCCATGTTGGCAGCATCATACCTCATTTGCAGGTTAATTTGGTAATGCCTCTTATTGGTGTGGGGCAGTCAGGCTCTTGCTTTACACTCATGATTTGCTGCTTGTTTTCTTCGTCACAAAATTTGATTATGCTTTATGGCTCAACGTCTTCCAAGTTTGTTGCAAGTTTGAAGTTTTTCCTTTTTTGACTTTTTTTTTAAGCATTGTGTACCTTATGCTTGTTTATGCTGGTGATGTTCATTTTGTGATTTTTTTGTTTAGTGCTTTCCTAGTGATATTTTTTGGGTATTGTGTTAGGGTTAATTAAACAGTTTTATGGTAATGCCTCTTATTGGTGTGGGGTAGTCAGGTTCTTGCTTTACTCTCATGATATGCTGCTTGTTTTCTTCATTGCAAATTTTGATTATGCTTTATGGCTCAATGTCTTCCAAGTTTGTTGCCAGTTTGAAGTTTTTCCTTTTATAAATTTTTTTAAGCATTGTGTACCTTATGCTTGTTTATATGCTGGTGATGCTCATTTTGTGATTTTTTGTTTAGTGCTTTCTTCGTGATATGATTTGGGTATTGTGTTAGGGTTAATTAAACAGTTTATATTGATGAGAATTATGTATTATATGCTTTTCGCTATTGTATTTTATATTTACTTTTGATCATAGGTATTGGACTTATTTAACTCTGCCAATGTTTGTGCTTTATTTTTCAAGGCCGGGTCCCTAGCCTGGAAAAAAGAGGAAAGGGATAGAGTACTTATTTCTCCCTTAACTACTTGCTTGAGCCTTATTTATATTCTCCTCTCTTTTAGTTCTTTTTTTTCTTCTGAATTACTTCTTTATAGTTAAACTGATATTTGCCTTTTGTTTTTAATTTATAATTTTATAACTGAAGCTTGTATTGTGTGTGATGTCTGGCCGGATTTTTGGTTGTATAATTCCTGCAGCCTCCTGAGATGTGATGCAATTCTGGGGTTCTAAGCCTAATCTAGTCCAATTTTATCTTTTCTTGCTTCTCAATCTTTTTTGATTTACATATGTTAGGTTCTTAAGCTTGCTGGTTGTGTAAATTATTTATTTAAACTTGGATTGTTGCTTATTGATTTCCTAGCCATGCAAAAGTGAGTGGGCAGATGCTGTCCTTGCTCAACCAAAGTTTGACTTCAGGCTGATGCTCTTGCTTTTGGACTGATATTATATATTAGCACTTAGTATCATTGCTTTGTTATATGTGGGTGATGCATATTTTTTGCTTTTGTCAGGCTTCGTTGGGGCTGGAGTTATGATTAAACAACATATGTGGGGTTTAACTAATGCTGATTGAATTTTGTTCCATCCCAATGATAAATGCTTATTAGTAGACCCCTTCTCCACCTCTTTGTTTTTTTTTTTGGCTTTTAAATATTGTTGTTATTTACAGTTGTCCTGAATTGCAGCTTGGATTGTTTGTTTTTTTCAGTCTGCTAATGTGTGAAATCAAAGCCATTGCCACTCTGGGGGTTCATGTCTTCATACTGCCTCGTAAATTTGTCTTGTTTCTTGCTTTTATTGTTACTTATTACACAACTGGGTCATCCTGTTTTGGCAGCCCATTTCCAGTTTGGATTTTATTCTGGCAGTGCCATTTATGGTCCTGTGGAACTGGATTTTATTTTGGACGTGCCACTTTGAAGCTAAAGTGGGAGAGCTTGATTTGGTAAGCAGTAGAAGCTTTTAGTGTGATAGGGTAGGGACGGAGTGTAACTAGGGGGTCCCTGAGGGATGTGCCCCCAGAAATATGTTGATTAAATGAATGAGTTTAGGGAAGGAACCAATGCTAAACACTTATGAATAGACTTGAAAGGGATTGAAGTGACTAATCGGTATTAGGCACGAATGCTATCACAAGGATAAGCAAAGGAAAATAGGGGAATACAAGCTCTCTTTTCCTCCAATTTTTTATTTATTTTCTATTTAGAAGTATAATCTATGTTGGCAGTCTCATTCCCAATTCACAGGTTAATTTGGTGTAATGCCTCTTATTGGTGTGGGGTAGTCAGGTCTTGCTCTATTTTGTCACGATTTTCTGTTTGTTTACTTAATCGGCAAATGTGATTAAGCTGATGGCTCCTTGTCTTCGAACTTTGTTAAAAGTCTGAAGTTTTTCCTTCTGTGTATCTTATGTTTGTTTATATGGCGATGTGCATTTTGTGGTTTTGTGTTTAATAGTTTCCTCGTGTTATGCATTTGGGATTATATTGGAGTCAATTAAAAATTTTATTTCTTACATCCTTTTTTCTAGTACTCTTTTCTTTTTCATGCAATTTATTCTTGTCTAAGTTGGATCTTGGATTGTTTGTATTTTCAGTTTGCTCTTGTTGGAAATCTATACGACTATACCTGCCTTGTGGGTTTGGACTTACATACATGCTTGTTCATTTGCAACCCCATATCCAGATTGGATTTTAATTTGGCTGTGCTTTTCTTGTTTGGAGCAGTGATCGCATAGAGCTTGTGACCTGGGTATGGTTACTGAGGGAGTATCTTCGTTGGGCAAATGTGAACACACAGATCTTTTCTTTATCCTTTTGTGATTTACATGCATGTTGGGCTATGTAGTTTGTCGGTTGTGTACCTAATTCTTAAACTTTGAATTGTTTCTTATTGTTTTTCATATTGATTTCCTAGCCCTGGAAAGTGAGTGAGTAGATGATGTCCAATTTAAGCCAAAGTTTGACATTATTGTGAAGCCCTTGCTATTCTGGACTTGTATCATATATTAGCACTTGGTAACATAGCTTATTTTTATGTGGGTAATGTTTGTTTTTTCTTTTTGTCAGCTGCATTGGAGCTGGGGTTATGAAAGATAGTAGTTCTTCTGTTCTAGTGCAATTTGGAGTGCATATTAGAAATATCGATCCTAATATGTCTGCAGGGGCCTGGGAGTTAATTTGCTCAGTGGCAGAGTTTGATTTGGTGATAAGCTCTTATTTCTTTCCTTCCCTTTTCATATCTTTTATATGACTTTTATAACATTAATACATTATGTATCTTTTATATGACTTTTATTCTAATGTCACATTGTATCGTCAGTTTTGTTACCACCCTTCAACTTTTTTTTTGATAGAGCATCTTTCAACTCTCCTTCAAAAGAAATTTATGTTGAATTTTATGTTGTTCATTAAAAACTGAGACAGTTCATTTTATAAATGATTTTGAAAATCAATTTCTTTAATCTTATTAGAGAAATTAAGTTGCTACTTTTCAAGGCTTTTGTTGCACCTTGTTTGGCATCTAGTTCATTTTGCTTGACTCTTTATTCTTGTTATCTTTTGCTTTTTTATATTTTTTATTTTTATAATTTTTTTAAGGACACATTTCACATTTCAATTTGTATTCTTTTAATTTGAGACTGGATTATGTGTATTGTTAGCCTACATTATATGGATTTATGCATTTGTATGGGTTTGATGTAATGGGGTTCACTTGTGGTGTTTTTAATTGAGGCTAATTTGATTTTTTCTCTTTTCAATCATACATACAATTTGTTATAAGGATTTGTTCTGTCATTCATAGGGCATGTTAAAAATCTATTCCTCATAAGTCTATAGGAACTGGCATTTTCTTTTTGGGTCCTTAGTAGAAGTGGCTGAATTTGTTATATTGATAAGCTCTCTTTTCTCATTGTTCTCTCTTGCAATCATAAGAACTATACAATTTTGAGCTTTTTAAATTCTTTATAATACTTGGGCTGCTTTTCTTAGGCTTTGGTGGACAGCCATAAATTCAATGTACCTCCTGGTGAGGGTTTGAAATTTCCCTAGCAATTATTTTTCCTCTGTCCTGTCTTGTTTAATTTTTTCTCACTCAGTCCGAATATGGTAATGCCTCTTATTGTTGGGGGACAGGTAAGTTAATGAAGTATGTAACCATCATTACGAGAGAATAATAATACAGGTTTTTGCTTTATCCTGTTATGATTTGCATGAGTCGGGCTTTTTGGGAACAACATGGATCGAACTTATGTCTCTAGAATTGCATCATGGTTTTAGCATTGATTGACTATTTTTTTTTCAACGGAAAAAAATTTAACTTCTGATTAAGTTATGTTGTCATTTGTAATAATGAAATAGGATAGTTGCATTTGCTGGTTTGGTATGCAATAAAAAAATGTGCAGCTTGTAATGGAAGTTGGGAAGGAACCCATTTCTTCATTATGTTTCAAGTATGGTATTTATATATATATATATATATATATTTTATTTTATTTTATTTTATTTTATTTTAAGTTTTTGATTTATTGGGTATTAATTTCTTTAGTTCAATCTATAATTGATTTCTTTAATACTGTGTATATTGGTGATGTGTTTGGTATCTAATTGAGTTTACAGTCAGGTTTATGATCAAAGTTCACATTAGTTATTGTTGCATGATTCAGGGAATGAAGATATCATTTATGCCTCTTCAGGAAAGGAAGTCCAGTGTTTTGATGTGCATCTGGTAATCCTTTCTCATATATAACCTTTTGGCTTTGCCTTTTATATATATTTTTATTTTTGGTTTTAACTAATATTATGCTTGTGCATCAGTGTGAGGTTTAGTGTAAAATTTAGAACTTTATTAGCCTAGTGTGTAAATATTTCATGATTATGTACCTCTTAGTTACCGATTTACAGTAGATTTGTCATGGTTACCAACAAACTTCTTTTTTTTTTTTTTTGGTCTTTAGGAGGCCACCTCATAGAAGCCACTACAGAGTTATAGTTACAATAAAGAGGAGTTAAATCAGGTAGGCATTTTTAGTGATGCTTTTTATGATTTGAATTAGATTTTTTGGCTGTATGTTACATTTTGACCCGTGTATCTGTATATTACTGCTGTTTTAATGTTAAAGCAATGCCGTGAAGTTCTACTACTCAAGGAATAGTACTGTTTTTTTTTTTTTGTTTATGAATCATGGAATGATTTATACACATTCATCATAAGTTGTAAGCATTTTTTTAATTAAAAAAATTTGTGATATGAATTCCCAGATCAATATACTGCCCCAATTATGTCTTGTGACTCTTCTTCATATTTTCCTTCTATTCATATAATTTAATATAAATAGCACTTTCAGTACGTGCAGCTACAATATTATGTCTTTTTCTATTTTCATTTATTCTGGCTCTATATTTAAGTATTAATCTCCAGAACTACTTCTGGGCCTATTTAATGCTTAAACATATTAATTATATATTAATCAATTCATACTAAGATCTCTTAAAATAATCTTGTTTCTGTTTTTGCAGATTGCATGCAACTCTATGTTGTCTTTTCTTGCTGCTGCAGATGATGGTGGTGATGTTGGTACTTATGATTTTTTGACTCACTGGATCATGGGCGGGAGTAGGTTGGTCCAGGGGGAGACAATTGCCCTCTGCCCCACAAACAAAAAGAAAAAAGAAAATAAAATCTTGTCCTCCTAGAAAAACCTATAAAAACATATTTGATCCCACCCAAACAAGTCTTGCCTTGCCCCAACTAATAGTAAGAGTCATGTTGCCCTCATCACCCACATTAAAATTGTTAGTTAAACTTAAAAAATAGCTGGATGAAATATTTTAGTAATATTTTCAGGTATGTTATCATGTTTCACAATTTTACATCAATTTCTTTTCTATTTATATTCTCAGTTAAAGGAAATTTTTATGTGTAATAAGTTACTTTTTAATTTCCTCTTAAATAATTATCAAATTAATTGTCTAAATTCTTATAATTAGATCAAGTGTAGATCTTTCTTAGTTAATTGTGTGTTCATGCATACACACATGCATCCTCATGCTTGTAAGAGTGTATATTTTTAAGCCTCATTGAAACTTGACTCCCATCAAGATTATATCCACCTAGACAGCCATAACACCTTGCAAGTCAGTAAGTGGCTCATAGTCTCTTTGCATTTTTTCAGTGAGCTTGGATGTCAAAACGTCCATAGTATAACAAAAGTGCTTAAAAGATTAGTAACATTTAATTACCAAAGGATCATTGAGATCGTGGAGATTCCAGCATGATGGGGATTATATTAATTCTCAATTAACCCTAAATGAATTGGTATCAATGTAAAAAAAAACCTTGTGTTTCAATCCTGGCTTCGTCACTACATTGTATTGTTTATCTTGATCAAAATTGATATGTTTATTGAGTTGTATACACTTTCCTACTCATAATGCTTCGCAGTGGTAATATATCCACTGGATTATAAAGTTACATTTTGCTTCTGATTGCAGCTCATGATGCTGGCATCTTTAATAAGTAATATTGTTATCATAGGGGTTTCTCGTAAATGTTTGAAATGCATCAACAATGAAGGGGCTTCTCACGGCATTGTTTTTTAACCCCATGATTTTCCTATGGAGGCCATGAATCTGGCCAAAACAGTTGTATCTAAATCAATAAAGTTCTAATGTTATTAATGTCATTTTTAAGAATGCTAATTTTGGTATATACTGCTTTCTTTCAGTTTATTCAAAAAAATTTATGGCACCATTTGATATGTGAATTTTGAGTTTTGACCCACAATGTGATAACTATATGGTTTGTTATATGACAGAAGACATGATTTGCTATTGTAATTATATCTTGTCATATATGAGAACTTCTCTTGTTACCTGAGAATTCTTTCTTGCAACTTTTCATACATGATTATATTTTCTATTTTCAGTATATTGTGTCCCCTCTCTGTCTCTCTCTCCAATAATAAGGTTTTTCATATCAAGTTATTTTGAAGCATTAAAAACAAGAATAGAAGATTAGTAACGCTGCTTTCCTGGTTATGATCTCTATTGCAGATCATTGACATTCATCAGCATCACCTTTATAAAACATTAAGAGCAGGAGTGGGCCACACAAGTGTATCCTTGTAAATTTCAAGGATTCTGTTTTTGGTTGACCTGTCTTATGTTCCATTTATGTAACTTACGGTTGGTTCATCAACATATTTTCTTGCTCATTGCTTTTCTTTTCTCTTCTTTTCTTTTTTCTTCAGATTTTCAAAATACTTTTTTCCACTAAATGTGTTTTGTTCTTTCTTTGTATACCTTATGTGTATGAGACCTGTATTGTATTTCTTCCACATTAATTCTATTTTAAAGATCTGTTGCAGTGTGCAGTTCCTTCCTTGGAGACCCTGGGAAGGTATCTCTTGTAAATTTAATTGATCTCTCTCTCTCTCTCTCTCTCTCTCTCTCTCTCGTGCATATGTACAAGCATGTACTTTGGGTGTCAATAATGATATAAGAGCATGGCTACATTGGATGCAACTAGCTTTAGTGATTGCATATTGGACATTAATCTGCTCACATGGTAGTTTGCTACTTTGCTTATTCAACATAAAGCATTGGCAAATTTAAAGGAAACCCTTAACAGATGATTGGTTTGTGAATTCATTAAGCCTAAAGTTTAGTAAATAAGGGACAATGATGAAGTTCAGAGGAAAGCGGGGTCTTCTTAGAATTATGGTTTCCTTGTAGAAGGTAAAGTGTGAGTGCATGGGAAGGCATAATTAATGCCTTGACTGGAATATTGCGTCCAAGTCCGAGCTTTGTCATGGAAGACAAGAAAGAAAAATGTACCACTACAACCATGAAATTGGCTTGAAATATTGTCAAATGTTTCATTTTCTAGTGAGTGATAGAGACTGCCAAGTGCCAACTGTATCAATGGCATCTGGTTTTGCTATAGTCCATTATTTTTAGCTATGATTACCTTGTAACAATGGATAGCCACTCAAATTTCAGGGGCACCCAAAACCTCAAACACAGCCTAAGTTTCCTTAAAGAACAAATGATCGATTCAGTCTTAACCGTTACTTTCGTTCTTCTGATGTGTACAAACATGCTGTAACTCAACTCATGGAAATCACTGTATCATTGATTTCCTTACATTGACTCTCATTATTCACTGTGTTTGAAACTTGCATCTAGTAACAAGTCACTTGCCTGAGAGTATGCTAATTGCCACTATTACGAGTGAACATGGGTGGTAATGGAAATGGTTTTGAGAAAAATATGCTAGCTTTTCCTGGGAGTTCAGTTGCCCATTATCAAATTTCGGTATGATGCTATTATTAATATGAACTTAGTTGCTATTGGAGACATCTTTAGCCAGGGTTTACATAGGATTTTTGTTATGACTTTTGAACCATTCATATGTAACATAAATGTTGTACCTGTGCAGTTTGTTCCAAAATCTAAAAGACTTGCATTTGAATCTTTAATCTTCATTATTTGAGTACTTATTTCTGCTTTGGGAATGTTGGCAGTTATTACTGGAGGTCTTGATTCAAAGCTTATTATGTGGGACTTCTCCAAAGGGCGACCATACAAAATTGTGGATTTTGGTATGTTTCTTATATGTTCTGTTCTGTGATATATATTGCCACTATCTCATTTCAAACTTCCCATGACTCTCGTGGTTTTACCAAAATTGGATCTGGTGCCACTTTTGAATGGGCTTTAGAAATTGTTATTTAGCATGCTAGCTTTGGAACAGTACTTTTCTACTAGCTTGTTTTATTGCACCTGTTGTGCCCAACCTTTTTTTTTGCTATCTTTTTATAGTATTCCAGATACCAAGCAATTTTTGTGGTGCAGAGAATATAATGTTCTTGCAACCTTTTTATTTGATTGTTAGCTGTAAGTGTATGTGCTGTGTTGACTGCAACAATAGGCAAACTCTTCCCTTCTCTTGATTTCTCTGTCTTTTAACACTATTCACCCAAATGTGATACTACTTGTTCAATTTATTTTATAGATTTTGGTGCTTGGTTGCTTTTCAAGGCGTTTGTTGCAGCAAAATTGACTTCTGTAAATTGATTTGGTACTCTACTTGGGCGATGGAGTTTGTTAGGGACCTAAGGCAATAAGCTCTCTCTATATCTTGATTTCACTACTCCTATCCAAAAATTTGAAGGTTTTAGTATAGGATTAAGATGTTTATTAGCAAGGTTTACCACTATTGTGAGTTAAAAAAAATTTATATTTTTTTGGAAAAAAAAAAAAAGAGATTTATATCGAGCATAGTTATTTATCATAACCTTTTGTGCCCTGTGTTTTAGATTTTACTTTTGATATTTTTCTCCCTTAACCAGTTGCTTGACCTTTTGGGGGTTGTTGATTTTCTCTTTTATATATATTATATATATATATATATATTTTTTTTTTTTTTTTCTTTGTAATCATTTTTTCCTAAAATAATGACCCTTATTTTCAAACTTAGATTTTTATTTTTCAAGCTTGGATTTTGTGCTTCCCTGGTTGCATTATCAGGGTTTATTTAATTCCAGGGGTGGTGCATTTTGCTTGTGGTGCTTTTCCCAAGGTTGATTTGTTTTTGTTGCTTCCCAATGAAACATGCTTTTGGGTAGACTTGCTCTTATTTTGAATACTACATTCTTGTAATGTAAAGTTGTCTCGAACTGTGTAGTTGGTATTCTCTATATTTCAGTTTGCTCATGCAGAAAGTTGATGCGTCCGTCTGGTCATCCTATGTCGGCAGTTTCATATCCAATCTGGTTTTGCCACATATTATCTTTCTACTGAATGCAGGATTTTTTATTTATTTATATTAATATTTTGATGGTTTGCAGCTTAAGCAGTGGAGTCTTCTTTGGCAACAGGCTCTCTTTTCCTCCCATTTTATGTTAGTTTATTTTCCTCTCCTATAAACATATGCGGTGTTTTAACTAATGCAGATTCAATTTTCCCATATTCTATATATACGATCCACTAATATGTAACTGTAGTGGGTAAAGTTGAGAAAAACTCAAAGGTGCCATTTAATTTAATTTAATTTTTTGCCTAAATTGGAGCTTGGATTGTTTGTATTTTCAATTTGTTCTCTTGCTGGAAATCGGTGCCTAAACCGTGGGTGAAGTTCCATACATGCTTGTATGTTATTGTTATTTTCTTGCTCGTAGTGCAGCTTGTTCATCTTGTATTTGCAACTTCACAACCTGTTTAATTTTGCTGTGTACTTGTCGTTTGGAGCAGCAATCACATTGCGCTTGTGGCCTGAGAATGGATGCCGGGAGTATCTTTGTTGGGCAAATGTGATTCAAATATTTGTTAGGCTCTTAAGGTTGCTGGTTTTGTCACTAATTCATCTTAACTTGGATTTTTGTTTATTGATTTCCTAGCCATGTAAAGTGAGTGGGCAGATGCAGTCCTTGTTTAACCAAAGTTTGACTTTAGTCAGATGCTCTTGGTTAGTAACATAGCTTGGAGATGTTTGTTTTTTGCTTTTGTCCGACTGCATTGGGGCTGGGATTATGATTAAATAACATATGCAGTGTATTAACTATTGTTGATTCAATTTTGCAGCTTCCCAATCATAAAGACTGATGAGTAAACCCGCTCCCCAAACTTCCTCCTCCTCCTCTTCTTCTTCTTTTTATTTTATTTTTTATTTTTTATTTTTTTTGCTTTTAAATACTCTTGTGATCTACACTTTTCCTGAACTGCAGGTTGGATTGTTGTTTTTTTGGTCTGCTATATTGGGAAATCATTGCCATCATACCACTGAGGGTTCACACTATCGTACAGTTGTGTAAATTTGTCTTCGTTTCATGTTATTATTGTTACTTTCTTGCTTTCAATGCACAACTTAGTTCATCCTGTTTTGGCAGCCAGTTTCCTGTTTGGATTTTATTCTGGCAGTGAGTGGGCAGTGCTGTTTATGGTCTATAGAACTGGGTTATTTTGGTACTTGGAAGTCTCTTTTCTTCCCATTTTTATTTATTGTTGTTATATTCTTCTACAATCATAAGATTTAGAAGTATAATCCTTGTTGGTAGCATCATACCTAATTTGCAGGTTAATCTGGTAATGCCTCCTATTGGTGTGGGGCAGTCAGGCTCTTGCTTTACTCTCTCATGATTTGCTGCTTGTTTTCTTTGTCGCAAAATTTGATTATGCTTTTTGGCTCAATGTCTTCCAATTTGTTGCAAGTTTGAAGTTTTTCCTTTTTTAGACTTTTTTTTAAGCATTGTGTACCTTATGCTTGTTTATAAGCTGGTGATGTTCATTTTGTGATTTTTTGTTTAGTGCTTTCCTAGTGTTATTATTTGGGTAATGTGTTAGGGTTAATTAAAAAATTTATACTGACGTGAATTATGTATTATAAGCTTTTCGCTATTGTATTTTATATTTACTTTTGATCTTAGGTATAGAACTTATTTAACTCTGCCTATGTTTGTGCTTTATTGTTCAAAGCCGGGTCCCTAGACTGGAAAAAGGAGGAAGGGATATAGAACTTATTTCTCCCTTAACTACTTGCTTGAGCCTTACTTATATTCTCCTTCCTAGTTCTTTTTTTTCTTCTGAATTACTTCTTTATATTTAAACTGATATTTGCCTTTTGTTTTTAATATATAATTTTATAACTGAAGCTTGGATTGTGTGTGATTTATCTGGTCGGATTTTTGGTCGTATAATTACTGCAGCCTCCTGAGATGGGATGCAATTCTGAGGTTCTAAGCTCTAACCTAGTCTGATTTCATCTTTTCTTGCTTCTCAATCTTTTTTGATTTACATATATGTTAGGTTCTTAAGCTTGCTGGTTGTGTAAATAATTAATTTAAACTTGGATTGTTGCTTATTGATTTCCTAGCCATGGAAAGAGAGTGGGCAGATGCTGTCCTTGCTCAACCAAAGTTTGACATCAGTCTGATGCTCTTGCTATTTTGGACTGATATTATATATTAGCACTTAGTATCATTGCTTTGTTATATATGGGTGATGCTTATTTTTTGCTTTTGTCAGGCTTCGTTGGGGCTGGAGTTATGATTAAACAACATATGCAATGTTTTAACTAATGCTGATTGAATTTTGTTCCTTCCCAACGATAAATGCTTATTAGTAGAACCCTTCTCCACCGCCTCTTTGTTTTTTTTTTTGGCTTTTAAATATTATTGTTATTTATACTTGTCCCGAACTGCAGCTCTGATTTTTTTTTTTTTTTTTTTTTCAGTCTGCTAATGTGTGAAATCAAAGCCATCGCTACTCTGGGGGTTCACGTCTTCATATGGCTTTGTAAATTTGTCTTGTTTCTTGCTTTTATTGTTACTTATTACACAACTGGGTCATCCTGTTTGGCAGCCTATTTCCAGTTTGGATTTTACTGGCAGTGCCATTTATGGTCTTGAGGAACTGGATTTTTTTGGTACTTTGAAGCTAAAGTGGGAGAGCTTGATTTGGTGAGCTTGTGACCTGGGTATGATTGCTGAGGGAGTATCTTCGTGGATAAATGTGAATGCCCAGATCTTTTCTTTATCCTTTTGTGATTTACCTGTATGTTGGGCTATATAGTTTGCCAGTTGTGTACCTAATATATATATATATATATATAAAAAGTAGAGGCCTTATACGGGAGAGCATGAGGTTTTGCCAAGTGGCACCTTGGTTAAACCTATAAGGTTTTTTTTTTTTTTTTTTTTTTTCAACTTCCACCTTATCTGTTATCTCTCTCTTTCTCTCTCTCTCTCTCTCTCTCTCTCTCTCTCTCTCCAATTGAGTAAAATCACGTTTCCCAATTCAAATTTTAAAGTCTTCCTTTGATCGAGCCTCCTCCTCTTTCTCTCTCTCTCTCTCTCTTGATTCATTCACTTCCCCAGCAATTCCATCAGCTATTCAGATTACAGGCCTTTCAACTGTCTACCATTTGCAATTTCCTTCAATGTTTTTTTAACTTGCTTCCAGACTACACTAATTAGCTTTTACAGAATGCTCTTTCTCTCTATATCTCTTTACCTGTTTCTTTCAAAGCTTAGCAACTACAATCAAGACAAGAAAAATAGGGCTACACTCAAATTGGTGTAGCTATAATACCAGTTTCTTCAGACTCAACTGTGCTAGAATCTAAATTCCACCCATGGTATCCAGGGAGACAATGATGTGAAAGGTTAGGCTACTATGCTTCTTCTTTTTTTTTTTTTCCCTTTCCCAAATAAACCTTAATCTGCCTCCTCTCTCTCTCCCTGTCTCTCTCTATAGGCTGGCCACTGAAATTAGGCTAAGCTTAGAAACCCATACATGTTTTGGTATGCTTTTGCCATAATTTCTCCTCTTTTCTTTTTATGTTTATCCTTTTTATGCTGATTTTTTTTTTCCTTCCTAAAATTCTAAGTTTGTCAATGCCATTGCTAGCTTTGCAAACATAATCATGAGCATGCCATTGTAGTATTTCTAATACATTTTTAATCACTCAGTTTTTGAACTCAATATCTTGCATGTGTTATAAAAAAAATCTTGCATGTGTTATAGTTCAGATTGTGCTTCAAATGCTAAATTGTAAGGAAAAATCTTGGTTTTGCATTCTGGACTCCATAAAATTGAAACATGGTAAGTAAGATTTATAATTTTATTCTTTTTCCCCTTATCTGGAACATCATTGCATATTTAGGTAAGTAAGAGAAAACACAAATACGATGCTTTAACAAATATGAACTAAATTTATTTATTTAAACCAACAAATAGGTTGCTTAAAAAAGAAAAATAAAAAAATAAAACAAAACAAACAACAATAATAGAGGGTTAGGATTTAATTGTGTTGTTATTAATCTAAAGTTAAGAGTTTTCAATTTTGACTTGTTGTGTGTTTTGTTGTAATTACAGTAAGAAAATAGATGTGCAGATAAGGAAGTGGTTTATGAAATCCCATGACAAGGGCAATGGCAAGGAATTTAAGCATATCCAATTTCTCTCTCTCCGCTTCTTCGCCAAAATTGCCAAAATATCATCAGAATCAAAATGTCACTTAGAGGTCAGTTTTTTTCTGTTATTTCTTTCTTTTTTCTAATCTTCTTTGGCTATCCCATTGCAATGTTGATAATTTGTGACTGACATACTTTTGGTGGGATGCTTAGGATCTGATTTTTTGGCGATGAGAAGGGGTTTTTAGGATTTAGAAATCTCTACAAGTTTTAATTTTTCATTAGATATATATATATATATATATTCATATCTTAAGTCATTTTTCAAAATTATATTTCATAATTGTGTTTCACCCTTTCTTGTTATCTTTTGCTTTTTTAATTTTTATAATTTTTTCAAGGACATATTTCACATTTTGATTTGTATTCTTTTAATTTGAGACTAGATTGTGTGTATTGTCAATCTACGTTATCCGGATTTATGTATTTGTATGGGTCTGATGTAATGGGGTTCACGTGTGGTGTTTTAATTAAGGCTATTTTGATTTTTTCTATTTTCAATCATAAATATGATTTGTTATAAGGATTTATCTATATATTTGTTGGATTCTACTAAAATATGGTAGTTCTAGTTCTTTCTATTTGTTCTGTCATTCTTAGGGCATATTAAAAGTCTATTCCTCATAAGTCTACAGGACCTGGCATTTTCTTTTTGGGTGTTTAGTAGAAGTGGCTGAATTTGATATAGTGATAAGCTCTCTTTTCTCATTGTTCTCTCTTGCAATCATTAGAACTATACAATTTTGGGCTTTTTAAATTCTCTATATTACTTGGGCTGTTTTTCTTAGGCTTTGGGTTTCTGGACAGCCTTAAATTCAATGTAACACCTTGTGAGAGTTTGAAATTTCCCTAGCAATTATTTTTCCTCTGTCCTGTCTTGTTTAATTTTTTCTCACTCAATCCAAATATGGTAATGCCTCTTATTGTTGTGGGACAGGTAAATTAACAAAGTATGTAACCATCATTACGAGAGAATAATAATACAGGTTTTTGCTTTATCCTGTTATGATTTGCATGAGTTGGGCTTTTTGGGAACATCGATTGAACTTATGTCTCTAGAATTGCATCATGGTTTGAGCACTGATTGACTTGTTTCTTTATAAGCTGTTGATATCTATTTTGTTGTTTTGTGTGAACAATGTTGATTATTTCAATCTTGATCTGTCTACTGCAGTGGAAACTCTTCTGCAACAAGTGTTTACAAAACTCTGTGTAGATGACACTAGCTTCTTTCAAATCCAAAAGATACCTAAAAAAGGCCAGCATCCAGTGTTGGTCTGGCCAAAGTAGGATTCTGCCCAAACAATCTAAATTTTGCACGACTTGAGAGCTTGAGTCTTTCACATAGGAAAGCTAAAAATGTAGAGAATTATTGACTTTTAGATCATGGAGATTGAGTTCCATTAAAAAGTACTAATCACACAGCCCATTTCTTTTGCTATTTTCAGAGGCCTTTTAGGTTTTACTATATTAACTGATAGTAATGTTTTTGGTTATTAGTTCCTTGTTGTATTGTGTTCATGTGAAAGATATTTCTTTTTATCTGTTTTTTGCAACAACATTGGTGGTCCTTCTTTCTTGCTTCCTTTAATAGTTTTGTTATATTGCAAATGAGTGGATCATGGACATTTGGTTTGAAAAATTGAGAATTCCTTGGAAATTATTTGTCATGCAGAATTTCTACTCTTTAAATTTTGATTCAGGAATGAACATCTTGTTTTTTGTTAATTTTTGCAGAATTCTTAAATTGAGGCTTCTTTCTTTGACTAGGCATGTTGATGCTCTAATTCTTGGTGTCATGTACTTCATTGGTTATTTCTGATTCTTGCAATATGTTTTTGTGAAAGTAGCACTTATCTTTCATTGATCCCCCAGTTGCACTGAAGGTGCAATTTTGTGGTTAGCCTTTTGAAAGATGGTTTTGGTGATGTGGGATCAGGTCTTGCACAGTGGTCCTTTGGTTAGTTTTAGTATTTAGCAAGACTTTTTCCTTACCCATTTATGTGGTATAGTATCTTCTGTTAGTGTTCTTTCTATTGTCTTTTAACCTCATCTGTGGCTATGCATTCTAAGGCACCATTATGTGCCATGTTTTATAAATTTTGTGATTTGATTGTCCTTTTTTTTTTTTTTCCCTTTCGTTATACAAAATGGATTATCTTTTATCTTGTAGAGACACAGCTTAGAAGTTTTATTGGAGCTTGTCCATATTAGCAACCTTACTCTATCTTGCATACATTATTAGACATCCTGGTGCTCCTTTGGGCTTAAAATAGAATTAATTGCTATATCTTCATCTGTATGAATTTGTTCTTTGGATCTGCATTGTCTACTTTTGTTAGTGTTTCAAGCAGTGTTCTTGGAGCAATGACGCAGGACAACTAGAACAAAATTAAAACAACAATAAAATAATTGGATATGACCTAGAGGTCAACAGTTAGGGCTGACTTGGAGTCAGCACCAAGCGGGAAAATCACCAGGAGTCAGCCACTGGGGTACACCTGGAGTCAACATCAGACCAAAGAATGATCAAACGGCCATTTTTTTCATTCATCAAAATATCAACTATTTCTTCAAGGAGTATAATAGGTTTCTTATAAAGGATTGCTAAACCCTAATTATAATTGGCTTAGGAAACCCTAATTGCCTTATTACAAAAATAACATTGCTTCCAAATTAAAATACTAATAGCCTAATAAACTAATAGGACCTAAAATATAAAAATATAATTGACTCGCAAACATAAATAATACTAAATAAAAATCTTCTTACGTCTTCTGCATCAAGCAGGTTTTGCAAGTTCTTAACCGGGGTGCTTGGCAAGGTTGTAGAAAGTTAGTGGGCAGGTGATCCTTTTTTGATTGTCATGTACTTGCATTTATCTTATCCTTTGTTAAATTTTGATCTTCAATTTTGTCTTTTGGCACTCTAACCTTATGCTTTTTGGAGCTCATCACTGGGGCAGTCATATATGTATGAGTTGTAGACAGTTAGTGGGCAGGTAGACTGTTGCTGGATCCTTTTTTGATTTTCATGTACTTGCATTTATCATATCCTTTGTTAACTTTTGATCATCAATTTGGTCTTTTTGCACTCTAACCTTATGCTTTTTGGAGCTCATCACTGGGCAGTCACATATGTATGAGTTGCATTCTTAAAATATTAGTTCTCTAAATGTCAGGAAAGGAAGGTATTTGTCTTGTAGAGAAGAGTTCTTCCATTTGTTGTCTTTTGGTAACTGCTGCAATTTGGAGTGTGTTAAAATCTCAACCCTAACATGTGTAGAGGAAACAGACTTTCTTTTGGTGCTTGGTTGCTGAAGTGGTGGAGTTTGATTTGGCTATAAGATTTCTTTTCCTCCCACTTTCATTATTTTCTTCTACAATCCTAGTCTCGTTAGGTGATGGTTTGAACTTTCATTGTATTCTTTTCCCTTCATTCTTCAATCTTGTTTAATTTTAGGTTATTCCGTCTTGAAAAAGTCATGTCTTGTTCAAATGCAGTAATGCCTATTATTGGAATACAGGTAGGTTGATGGTGGTGATCGTGACCCAACTATGGCTGCTGGGGTAGAATAATATCAATTATGCTTTTGCACTATTGGGCTTTCTAGGAATTTAATGATTTTAACTTGTGTCTTTGGATTTGCATCATAATTTTAAATTAGAATGTTATTGATTTATTTACTAGTCATAGGATGTGATTGAGCAGACGCCATCCATCTCCAAGCATGACTTCTTTAAGAGCTGGTGATGTTTGTTTTGTAGTTTTTGACAAGTACATTTCTGGTTCCCACAATTCTTTGTTTCGTTTTTGCAAGCTCCTATCTTGTTTGAATGTGTTTATTCCTCTTATTTGTGTGGGGCAGCTAGATTTACACCAATACTGTTGTTTCCAAGGAAGAATTATTCAGGTTATTGGTTTGTCCTGTAATTGGCATTAGTTGGGCGTTCTGTGAATTAAATGATTTTAATTTGCATCATTATTTATAGAATTTGTATATGTTGCTGATTAATTTCCAAGTCAGAGAAAATGAGTGAACAAATGCCATCAAAACTTTCATGGATGTGGTTTGTACAGGTTGACTGTGTGGGGGGATATTTTGGGGCTTATGGCTCCGTTACCCCAAATCTTGTGTTTAAAAAATTTCATGTTGTATATCAATTTGGGTGACAGTTTGATGGGGGACCTCAGGCAATATGCTCTCTGTGTCTTGATTTCATTATTTTCTTTTCCTAAAATTTGAAGTTTTAAGTATTGGTGTAAGACATGATGTGTGGGTGAGAAAATAAATTTGTTGTATTTATATGGGGCTGAGAACAGGCTTCTATTGCTGCTGTGTTTTAGTTTTTGCTTTTGTTCCTACTACTTGCTTAACTACTTGCTTGACCCTTAAGAGGTTTTTGGTTTTCTGTTTATATATTTTATTTTCTTTCTTTGTAATCATTTTTTAAAATAATAATAATAATAATAATAATAATAATAATAATAACAATAATGCGTTTATTATTTTTATTACTGGAGATTGGATGTCTTCTCAGTCTGCTGTGTCAGGTTTTATTTAATTTAAGTGGTGTTGCATTTGCGTTAGTTTTGCTAGGGTTGATTTTGTTTTGTTGCTTCTCAGTGAAACATGCTTTTGAGTAGTCTTGCTCTTTATTATTATTTTTATTTTTTGTTCGTTTCTTGAAAAAAAAAAAACTTATAATTTAAAGATGTCCTAAACTAAGTAGCTAGAATTGTGTGTTTTTCAGTTTGCTCATGTAGGAGGTCAATGCAAGCCCCACGAAGGGTTTGAACTTTCTTGTAGTACCTGTACATCTGTCTTGTTTGTATTGATATTTTCATGCTTCTTGTGGAACCTGGTTATATTGTTTTAGCAGTTCTATTTCTAGTTTGGGTTGTCACATTATCTGTATGCAGGAAGCGAGATTTTTGTTTTTTGGTGCTTCACAGCTTAAGCAGCTGAGTATGATTTAGCAATAAGCTTTGTCTTTCTTCCCTTTTTTTCCTTTCCTTCAAGCATAATTTAAAAAAAATACATTTTGTTGTTTTAATTCTTTCTAATACTTGGGTTTGTGACTGAATTTCCTAGGTTTCATTTTTGAGGAGGATTATAATTCCCAGTTTTGTGAAGTGATGGTTTGAAATGTCTATTGCAATTCTTCTCCCTTTATCTTGTTGTCTTATTTTATTTTTGGTCGTTATGTGTTGGCAACCTCAATAGTGAATTTACAGGTTAATCTGGCAATGCCTCTTATTAGTTTAGGCCATAATTATAATCTTAGAGTCTGTTCGGGATCTGCTTATTTTGCTAAAATTGAAAATTTTTTGTTGAAAATACTGTCGATAAAGGTAAAAATTAGCTGAAATAGTATAGTTGGACCCATGAATAGTACCAAAAAGTGCAGTAGGGCCCATGAATAATAACAAAAATAAGCTAAATAGTAAAATAAGTTGACTTTTTAAGCTGGAGCCAAATGCACACTTAGTGTGACCAATCTTGGAACTTGGGCTATGTTGATTGCAACAATAAGAAAACTCTTTTTTTTTTTGGTCTTAAATTGCACATTTTTCTTATAAGTCTTTAATATAGTGTTCCTACTACTGTGATAGTATTCTATTCCTTGTTCAATTTACTTACAGGTTTTGATCCTCGACCGCTCTGTGAAGTTGACTTTTCTAGATAGATTTGGTTCTTGTCTATAGGGAGCACAATCCCTTATGGCTGGTAATTATGGGTTTAAAAATTAAATTAACATTGTAAACGAAAATTGGTGCTTGCATTGTGTTTTTTTTCAGGCTTCATTTGTTCGGTTTTAACTAATCCCAGCACTACCCAGAATTTTTGTCTTGGTTCCTTTTTTTATTGCTGCCTACTGGCACTTCTTACTACTTCTAAGAACCTAAGATCATCAATATCATCATTGGGCATTCATATAAGATAAAGGCAGCCAGCTTCAAACATGGTTGTTTTGAATGCCAAAGAAATATAAGATTTACCTTGTAAGGAAGAGCGCATTCATATAAAATAAAAGCAGCCAGCTTCAAACATCGTTGTTTTGAATGCCAAAGAAGTATAAGATTTAAATTGTAAGGAAGTGTTATTCTAGACATTTTTGTAACTATTGCAATTCTGTGTAAATGTGAAAAAGTCTCACTGGATTTTTTATTTTTGGTGCCATGCAGCTTAAGTGGTGGAGTTTGGCTTGGTGATAAGCTTTCTTTTTCCCCCTTTTTTCGTTACTCTCCTGCAATTAAATGAACTAGTAAGTTTCCCGTGTGATGCACGGATACTGTTGTAATGTTTTATGTAAATTTGTTTTTAGAAAATATTATACATATATTATAGCATATTTATTATAAAACTTTATTAGTAATGAGTTCATCATAAAAAGTAACAATTATAAATTGCACACATATAACTATTATAATTATTTCGTTCAAATCATAAGCAATAATTAAAAAAACTTGGAGTAATATTATATAATAAAAGTTGATAAAAGCATATTAATTCATTCTATATTATTGATTTTTATTATATAATGAAATAAAAAGCTTCATTACGATTTTTTTTTTCTTCAATCTTTGTTATTGCGGTATGGTGACGCTTACTATCATCATTAGTTTCTCCATCTTCAACGTTTGAGTTTAGTCTGTCCATATTTGTTCAATTTTTAAGCTTTCATCATTTTTTCCTTTTGTTGCATCATTTGTGTTATTCACTAATGAATTGGCATCGAGAGATTCTTGATCGGATCTTACAAAGTTTGGACTTTGTCGCTAAGATTTTTCATAGGTATTTGCATTTATCTTAAATTTCAATGATGTGGCATTTTTTTGTAAATATTTTTATTTTAATTTTGGAATAGTGTAGCAAAAAGAATAAATATAGCATATTGAATTGTGTATTTTTTTTTTCTTCCATACCTTTTTATCATTTGAAGGTGTATAAAAAATCTTAGCAACTATCTAATTTTCAAAACCATCATTTAGATTGAATTCATTCAAATGAAGTAGAGAAATCCATTTTTTTCCTAAATTTTGTTTTTCAAATCACATTATCAATATTTTTACAATAATTTAAATAAGTTGTACCTTAGTTTATTTTTTAGCAATATCTCTTGTAGATTTATTTTGGATTTTCTTGGCATCTCAATCAAATATCACAAAATTTGTTTTGTTAATTGCATCAAAAACTTCAATTTGAATCATGTATCTGAAGTAGTTTGCAATTGTATATATATATAGTAGTTATAGTGAGATAAATATATTATAAATATTTGGAGAGTGTGTAGTTAATGTGAGTGCCTCTAACTTTGGGACAGAAAGATTTATTTTTGTCTCACATTTTGCACACCAAAATGATTTTGCTTGTGGTTTGACATTCCTTTCACAAAGTATTCACAAAATGTAATACCAACCTATTATTGTATCAATGTTCCTTTTGTAAATAATATGTATTATTTACAATGAACTTTGAAATTAATATGTATTATTTTTTTAATGTAAATAATATGATGTATTATTATTTTTTTACGTAAATGATGAGTATAATTTGTAATGATTAACAAACTTCTTTCGTAGGATCTCATTCAATGCATTTTATTTTTACTATTGTTTTCATATTCTTTAAAGATAAATCCTCCTATGAAAATTGTTTTGCATGTATTTTTGGTATTTCTTGTATAGGATCATGTTTTTTACCATTCCTATCATTGAATTTTTTTAAAGAAAATATTAAGTTAACGGCATTTTGTGAGATAGTATATGATATTTATTAGACTTTTTTGTTATTATAAATTTTAGAAATATGCACTTGTCAATTATTTCAGCAACCTTAGGGATCTTAAGATTTATATATATTTTTGTTACACTGGTCGATGACAGAGAGTTTGTCTGCATAAATTGCATAGAACATTATTAATAGACAAAAGCATATTGAATTGAAATTGGGGAAAAATGAAGACATGATTTCATAAGAAAGAGATTTTCTAGAAGTATCATCTATACGTTGGGGGTGGGGTGGGATGGGGGAGGGGGGGGGGGGGGGGAAGAAGAGAGTTTGTAAGAGGGTAAGAGTTTTTGCTTTGATTTACACGTGGGAATGGTCAAACTTTGGTCATAATATGTAAGGTAAGAACTGAGCTTGAGTTTTTCATAAAGTTTGGTTTACTTTTAAAAGATAGTCCATTTTATAGTGAATAAATTTTGGTCTAATTTGTCTAATTGTCAAGAATAGCCTATATTTTATATAATAATAAAAAGAAGTTACTATGATCTATTGGGTAACAGTAAAAAAAAACTTAATAAAAAGAGGTAAAAAATGCTAAATTTATATAATAGTCAAAAGAAATTATTATGATCTATTGGGTAATAGTTAAAATAATAATAATAATAATAATAATAATAATAATAATAATAATAAGAGGTAAAAAATGCTAAATTTATATAATAGTAAAAATAAGTTATTATGATCTATTGGATAACGGTAAAAAAAACTTAATGAAAAAAGGTAAAAAAATGTTAAATGGAATATTAGAGTGCCACGTGGCAGGACCTCATGCACTCTCACATGAGGTCTCTGCTTTTATATATATATAGATTATAAGGATATTTTTCCAGTTGTTCTAATTCTTTCTTATACTTGTGACATGTATGCATTTCTTAGGATTCGGTTTCCTTGAGGATTATAAATTCCAGTCACACTCAGCGAGGGTTTGAAACTTCCATTGGAATTCTTGTGCCCTTGTCACACTTTGTTTTCGATTTTTGGCGTTATTAGGGTTTATTCAATTCTAGGGGTGGTGCATTTGCTTGTGGTGCTTTACCAGTTTACCTAAGGTTGATTTGGTTTTGTTGCTTCTCAATGAAACATGCTTTGGAGTATTGTTTGTGTAATTTAAAGTTATCCTAAACTTTGCAGTTGGGATTGATAATTTTTCAGTTTGCTCATGCAGGTAGTCAATGCCTATGCCACCAAGGGTATAAGCTTTCTACATCTGTCTTCATGTCTTGTTTCTTTTGATGTCTTCTGGCTTTGAGTGGATCTGGTCATCCTATGTTGGTAGCACCATATCCAATTTGGTTTGCAACTTATTGTGTGTTTGCAGGAAGCAGGATTCTTTTTATTTTGGTTCTTTGTAGGTTAAGCAGTGGAGTCTGATTTGGCAATGGGCTTTCCTTTCCTCCTTTTCTATCCCTGCTACATTGATAAGAGTTTGAAGGGTATATTTTTCTTGTTTTACTTCTTTCTTATACTTGGGTCTATGATTGCCTTTCCTAGGAGGATTATAAATTCTAGTTTCACTGAGTGAGGGTTTGAAACTTCTATTGCAATTCTTGTCCCTTCTTCTTGATGTGTTATTTAATTTTTGGTCATTCTTTGTTTGTAATGTCAATAATGAATTCACTGGCTCATCTGGCAATGCCTCTTATTGGTGTGGGGGCATTAATATAACTGTTTGTGACCTGAATATGGTTGTAGAAGGAAAACAATACAGGTTCTGCTTTCTCTTCTCCAAGCATTAGTTGGGACTTTTTGGTAATTACATGGAATTAACATTATATTTCTGGATTTGTGTCATAGTTTGTGAACTTGGATTGTTGCTGATTGATATCTTGTTACCAAATATTTGGCAATAAAGAAGACCAGGGATTTAAGAGTTAGAATAATTTATCTTTATAATTGTTGGATTCTATTGAAATATAATTCATTGTTTTGGATTCTTGGTGCATGATAAAAATTTATTCCTCATGTCTTCAAGAACCTTTTTTAATTTATTTTTGCTGCCTAGCAGCTTCAATGGCTAAGTTTTCTTTAATGAAAATATCTTTTACTCAACTGTCATTATTCTCTCTTGCAATCATAAGAACTATACATTTTTTGGTTTGTTTTTATTCTTTCGAATTCTTGGACCTATAACTGCTTTTCACAGGCTTTGGTTTTTTGGACTACTATAAACTCAATGACTCACCTAGTAAGGCTTTGAAATTTCCCTTGCAATTGTTGTTCCTCTGTCTTGTCTTGTTCAAATTTTGGTCATTCAATTTTGAATATGGTAATGCCTCTTATTGTTATATGACAGGTAAATAAAAATCAACAAGGTCATTCCTTCCCTAGAATTTATTGGTGCTTTTTCTCCTTATTGACTATATTTATTTATAATTTTACCTTTCTGCTTTTTCATTTTAGATTGAAAGTAATTTCCTCATTAACTTACTAAAAAATAAAAGTAATTTCCTCTTTAACTGCTTGGTTGACTCTTTATTCTTGCTATCTTTTGCTCTTTCTTTTTTCAAGGACACATTTCGGTTTGTGTTCTTTTAATTTGAGACTGGATTGTGTGTATTGTCTGTCTCCATTATCTGGATTTATCCATTTGTTTGGGTCTGATGTATTGCAAATTCACTTGTGGTGCCTTAATGATGGCTAGTTTGATTTTGTCTATTTTTAACCATACATATGATTTTGTGTTTTGAGTAGTGTTGCTTTTTTTTTTTTTTTTTTTTTCTCCTCTTTTAAAAAATATTTTTTATAATTTATATTTGTCCTGAATTGTAGCTTTGGAATGCATATATTTTCAGTTTGCTCTTATGGAAAATTAATGCTTGCACCACGAGGGATTGCACTTTCATTCAGTGCTTGTGCATTTGTCTTAGTGTCTTGTTTCTATTCTTATTCTCTGTTTTTTGTGATACTTGCCCCATATCTAATTTGGATTTAATCTGGCATTGCTTCTTATTGGTTACAGGAATGTGGATCCCCCACCCCCCTCCTCTTTGGACAGCTTTAAGTAGTGGAGTTGATTTGGCAGTAAGATCTCTTCTCTTGTTTTCGTTTTTTTTCTGCTACAATCGTTAGAATTATGGGGAAGAACTTCTTGATTTAATTCTTTCTAATATTTGGGCCTGTGATTGCTTTTCCAGGGCCTGTCATTAGATTCTCTCATGATTTTTGGAGCTTTGGTTGATACGGTGATTTATTGTCTTTTGGTAGATATGTAAGGTAACAGTAACTTGCTTTAAACATGTCTACTCTTTAAATTCTTTTAAATTATAGGTTTATGCTGTCTTATGAGTTGGGCTTTTTGGGAATTACATGGGGAACTTGCATCATGATTTGTAATCTTAGGTTATTGCCGATTGATTTCCTCATCATAGACAGTGAGTGGGCAGAACCTGTCAATATCGAACCAAGTTGTTAGTCTTCAGTCTTTGTTATTCTGGACTCTCTATTATTTGGGCACTGAGTAACATGTCTTCATAAGCTAGTGGTGCTCTCTTTGTTGTTTTATGAACACAACATTGATAATTTAATTTTGATTGTTTACAGGTGGCAAAACTGATTTCAACTTTCTTGTATTTATCTTGTAGAGATGAGTTCTTTATTTTAAAAAAAAAAAATTTTTTTTTTGGTCAACTTCTGCAATTTGGGAGTGTGTTAATTCTCAATCCTTACATGTTTACAGGAAGCAGAATTTTTTTTGGAATTATGGCAGAAATTTGATTCTGCAATAAGATCTCGTTTCCTCTTGTTAGTGTCAGCCTGTGACAGTTTGAAACTTCCAGTGCAATTCTTTTCCTTTGTACAACAGTCTTGTTTAGTTTTCATCATTCTATGTGGGACACCTCATCTCTTATTCAAATGTGGGAACTCATCTCTTACTTGATGGTGAGAGTGACCCAAATTTGGTTGTAGAGGTAGAATAATACAAGTTTTTGCTTTGTCCTGTGATTGGGAATAGTTTGGCATTTAGGCTTTATGTGAATTAAATGTTTTTAACTTGAGTCTTTGTTTTTGCATCATAATTCATGACATTAGAATGTTATTGATTGATTTCATGGTCATTGAAAGTGATCGAGCAGATGACATCCATGTCAAAGCTAGACTTATTTATAAGTTGGTGATTTTTCTTTTTTTGGTGGTTTTGTGAAAAGTACTGTCTTCATTCCCATTATTCTTTGTATGCTGGAACTGAGAATGTTCAATAATTTTAATCTTGATATGTCTGGGGTGGGGAGGGGGGGGGGGGTGGAGGAATTGTGATTCCACCTTTTTTGTATTTGAGAAAGAGCGTGTATAAGCAAATTTTCTTGCGTCTGAGTTATGTGATTAATTGCAACCATAAGAAAACTCCTCATTCTCTTGATTTCATTTTTGGTTATAGACTTATAGGTCTTCTAATATGTTGTTTCCTCAAACATAATACAATTCCTTGTTCAATTTATTTTATAGAATTTGGTTCATGGTTTCTTGCATAGACTTCTCTTGAATGATATGGTTTCCTTATAGGAGCATTAATAAGTAAACTTTCCTTTCCTTTCCTTTATTGGTGTCTGGCTGGTAATTGTGGGCTTAAAATTTAAAACTCTACTCTTAGTCTCTTGATTTCACTTAGGCTGTGTTTGTTTCGTGTAAAACGTTTTCCGGAAAATACATATTTTCCGGAAATGCTATTTTCCGAAAAAGAAAAATATTTTTAAGTGTTTGGTTGAATTATGAAAATTGTTGTGGAAAATATTTTCATGGGTTTGGTTTTATTAGGAAAATGCTATTTTCCGGCAGCAAATTTCGGCAACAACACAGCAACAACAACAGCAAATTCCGGCAACAACAACAACAACAACAATCAGTTCATCAAAAAAAAAAAAAACAACAACAACAATCAAATTAAAAAAAAAAAAAAACAACAACAACAATCAAATTTAAAAAAAAAAAAAAAAAAAAAAAAAAAAAAAAAAACTGAGAGATCGAGGAAGAGAGAGCGTGGAGGCGATGGGTCAGCGGTCGAAGGCGATGGGTCTGGTTTGTGGATCGGCGAGCTCGAGGAGGCGATGGGTCTGGGTCGACGACGAGGTGCGATGGCGCGATCGAGGAGGTGATGGGTCTGGGTCAAGTGGCGTTGGAGCGATCGGCGCGGTGCTGTGATTTTCCTTTGATTGATCGGCACGGTGCGATGGCGAGGTGCGAGACCGGTGCGATGGCGAGGTGCTGCGATCGGCGCGAGATCGGTGCGATGGCGCGGTTCGTGGGTTCGTCGGTTCGTGGCGCCGGCGAAGTCGAAGGCTCGTGAACGCCGGCGATGGGCTGTGGCGTTGGTTCGTTCTTTCTCTCGCTCTCTCGCTCGGTTTGGTTTGTTAAGGCTCTCGCTCTCTCTTTTCCGAAAATCATTTGAAGGGAAAATAAGGGCGTAAAATGATTTCCGGGTCAAAGGAGTAAATACGGTCAAATTGAAGCTGATTTTTCAGAAAATAAAATTTTCCTTTCCTGCCAAACACTAGGGTCAGGTGGTAAATGATTTTCGAAAATCATTTACCACCAAAACAAACGGACCCTTAGTCTCTATCGTATTTTATATTTACTTTTGATTATAGCTATAAAGCTTGTTTAACTCCACCTGTGCTTGTGCCTACTTATTTTCAGCTAGTCCCAATCCTAGAAAAAGGAGGAGGGGATATAGCACTAATTTCTCCCATAACTACTTGCTCTTGATCAATGCTGCACCGTGGGTTTGCACTTCCATACATGCTTGTACATTTTTTTTTTTTTTTTTTTTTGATTGGCCATACATGCTTGTACATTATTGTTATTTTCTTGCTTTTAGTGCAACCTCTTCATCTTTTGTGTATTTTCAGTTTACTATTATTGGAGCTTGGATGTTTTCTCAGGCTGCAATGTCTGGCTTTATTTACTTTTAGGGGTAATGGTGCTCTGGCTGAGGTTAATTTGGTTTTCCTCTTCTTTCCTCCTCCTTTTTATTCCTTTAAAAAAAGAACTTATAATTTTAAGTTTTCCTGAACTATGTAGCTGTGATTCTATGATTTTCAGTTTGCTCAGGTGGAAAGTAAATGCCAGAGCCATCAAGGATTTGAGCTTTCATCTAGTGCTTGTACATCTATATTCTTTTCTTGTTTCTATTGATGTTTTCTTGCTTTTTGGGGAACCTAGTTACCATGTGTTGGCAGTTCCATTTCCAGTTTGGATCGCCACTTAAATGTCGGTATATAGGAAGTGGGATTTTTTTTATTTATTTTTTATTTTTTTTATTTTGGTGCCTCGCAGCTTAAGCACCATAGTCTGATTTGGTGATAAGCTCTCTTTTCCCCATGCTTTCATTATTTACTCTTACAATCATAAGAACTGTAAGTTTATCTCTTGTTTTAAGTCTTTCTAATACTTGGGCCTTTAACTGCTTTTCTTTGGCTTTGGTTTCTTGGACAGTTATAAATTCCAGTCTTATTCAATGAGGGTTTGAAACTCTCAGTGCTATTCTTGTCCTTTTGTCTTGCTTTTTTGTTCAAATTTTAGTCACTCTGTTGGCAAGCTCATATCTAATTTGTATGTTAAAATGCCTTTTATTTGTGTTGGGCAGGTAGGTGAACAGAGATTGTGACTTAAATATGATTGCTAAGGGAGTATATTCAAGTTTTTGCTTTAAACTGTAGTGATTTGCATAATATTTTGTAATCTTAGACTGTTTCTGATTGATTTCCTAATCATAGAAAGACAAGTGGGCAGGTATACCGTTGCTAGTTCCTTTTAACTAATGCTGATTTGATTTTGTTGCTTTCCAGTCATACATGCTGTTCAGTAGTCCCCCACCCTTTTTTTTCCATCTAATTTTTTTTTTTTAGAAGCTTTTTTATATTCTTGTAATTTAAACTTGTCCTGAATTGGAGGTTGGATTGTGTGTATTTTCAGTCTGCTCTTGGAGGAAATCAATTTCATCACCATTGAATCTGTGAACTTTCTTGTAGTCTTGGAAATTTGTCTTAACCAACCTATGACCGAACAAAAATGGGTTCGTCACTCTTTTTTTTCACATACACAGGGAGAAAAGGTTACGATAGCAAGCCCCTACCCAGCCGGAGAGCCCCCAGGACAAGGGGGCGGCATTCAACCATCTGCTCTCGAGATTCATATTGATCAATCAATCCCTGGGTCCTGCCAGTTCACTAAGTAGACTCACTCTACCGAGGGGCAACAAAGGCTGGAATTATTCCTGCCAAAAACTAGGGGCCTCTGGGAGTTAGCAGGTATGAGATAGTCCCCTCTCTGTTTGTTTCGGAGTCTTGATTTTGTTGTTAGTTTCTTGTTTTTAATGCAACTTGGTCATCCTGTGTTGGCAGCTTGATTTTAGTCTAGCAGTTTCATTTATAGCCTACAGAACTGTAGATATGTGACCTTTCGTGGAATTTGTTTCTGTTGGTTTGGGGGAGAGTGGAGTTTGGTAGCAGGCTTATTATATGGCGCGCTAGGTTGGCCATTTGCTATACTGCTAATGGTTATGCTATATATGATTCATCTTCGTAGAGTGTGTAAATGAAGTAGCAGATGCCTTACAACGCTTTATGTCCTGATTTATGTGAGAAACCTGTATGCCTTTATCAAATTCAAGGAATCATAAATCTACGTAAATGTCTGGTGTTTGGAATTTTTTTGCCCTTGCTTGAGCTTATTCATTGATATTCTCTTCTCTTTGTGTTCTTTCTTACTCCTTAATCACTTGTTTATTTTTAAACAGATAGTTCCTTATCTTTTAATTTATACTTTTATAATACAAGCTTGGATTGTCTATGATTTGTTAGGCTACATTTTTTGGTTTCATATAATTCCTTCAGCCTTGTGCAATGTGATGCAATTCCGGGTTTTTAAATTAGGCTGATTTTATTTTTTCTTGCTTCTCAATCGTACATCCTTTCCACTCTTCCTTCTTCTTGCAATTTGTTTTTGTCTAAGTTGGAGCTTGGATTTTTTGTATTTTCAGTTTGCTCTTGCTGGAAATCAATGCCTGCACCATGGGTTTGCACTTCCATACATGCTTGTACGTTCTTTTTTATTTTCTTGCTCTTTTTGTGCCACTTTTTCATCTTGTATTGGCAACCCCATATCTAGTTTGGATTTTAATTTGGTTGTGCACTTGTTTGGAGCGGTAATCAGATAGAGCTTGTGACCAGAGAATGGTTGCTGGGTAAGTATCTTCGTTGGAATAATGTAAACACACAGATTGTTTCTTTATCCCTTCGTGATTACATATATGTTAAGCTATTAATATTGCTGTTTGTGTCACTGATTCATTTGAACTTGGATTGTTGCTTCTTGAATTCCTAGCCAGGGAAAGTAATTAAGTAGATGTTGACCATGTTCAACCAATGTTTGTCATTAGTCTGAGGCTCTTGCTATTCTGGATTCATATCATATTTTAGCATTTAGTAACATAGCTTTGTGACGAGTACTTACGTAGTTCCTGCAACTCTCTATATTCTGGTGAGGAGGAAGACAATTTTAGTCTTGATATGTCTATTGTAGGGGAAATTGTAAATTTCTCTCGTACTTTGGCTTTGTTGACAGCAAAGATAAGAAAACTGTTATCTTTTTCTCCTGATCTTATATTTTCCTTATGAGTCTTTTAATATACCATTTCCTCAAACTTCATCCTATAACTTGTTCGACTTATGTTATAGGTTTTGGTCCTTGGGAGCATTTTTCAGGCTTCTGTTGCTGTAAAGTCAGTTTTTCTAGTTCAATTTTGTTCTCTTGAGCCCAAATATTTAAACTTTTCTTTTCCCTTATTGTTTGTTGGTTTGGTAATTATGACACAAAATATTTAATTAACTTTGTGAAAGAAACAGGGTGTATTTTATGCTATGTTTGCATGGTTTAAACTAATTAGAGAACCACTTGGCTTGTTCATCCTGTTCCTTTTTTCTATTACCTTTTACTTGCACTTGTCAGAACTTGTTAGGACTTGAAATCATCAATCTGGTCATTCTGGATTGAAATCTCTATTCTCTTTTGATTCATTATTCTAATCCTTAAAATTGAAGGATATTGTTTTTGCTTGTGTTTTTTTTATTTGTTTATTTTTTTTATAATAATTTCATCAGCCTGCAATGCATTTCTTGGCTCTAGATTCATAGAGGAGCAGATAGATTTAATTTTTCTTCTTCATTTGAGTGGTTGAGGTTTAAGTATTAAATTAAGGTATTTTTGAATTCTTATTCATTGAATGACCTGGGATTTTGATCATGCTTCTTGTTAGTTTTCTCAATTATCTTTTCGCATAGTTAAATTTGAACCATGAAAGATAGAGTTGCTACATAAGCCGCTCCACCCTAGTGGAAGTCTCCAAGGAGATCCTCCACTCTTATTTGAGACAAGCACTTCATGATGGCTACTCCACGACTGTGTGAGAAGAGCACATGACCAATCGAGAATAGCATGAAGACAAAGATTATAAGTTGCCAATGTTTGTTTTGTAGTTTTGGGAGGACGATGTTTAATTTTTTTAATAACGATATGTTTGCAAGAGTATGTGCTGTGTTGACGCAACAATAGGCAAACTCTTGTTTTGATTTCTCTTAAGTCTTTTAACACTATTCACCCAAATGTGAACTACTTGTTCAATTTATTTTATAGATTTTGGTGTTTGGTTGCTTTTCAGGGCGTTTGTTGCAGCAAAATTAACTTATGTAAATCGATTTAGTACTCTATTTGGGTGATGAAGTTTGTTAGGGACCTAAGGCAATAAGCTCTCTTTATCTCTTGATTTTAGTACTCCTATCCTAAAATTTGAAGGTTTAAGTTTAGGATTAAGATATTTATGAGCGAGGTTTACCACTATTATGACTTAAAAAAATTTATATTTTTTTGAAAAAAAAAGAGATTAATACTGAGCATAGTTATTAATCACAACCTTTTGTGCCTCTTTGTTTTAGATTAAACTTTTGATATTTTTTCTTAATTAACCAATTGCTTGACCTTATGGGGGTTGTTGATTTTCTCTTTTATATATAAATAAATATATATATATATATATATATGTATATTCTTTCTTTGTAATCATTTTTTCCTAAAATAATGGCCCTTATGTTCAAATTTAGATTTTTATTTTCCAAGCTTGGATTTTGTGCTTCCTAGGCTACGTTATCACAGTTTATTTAATTCCAGGGGGGTGCATTTGATTGTGGTGCTTTACCCAAGGTTGATTTGTTTTTGTTGCTTCCCAATGAAACATGCTTTTGAGTAGACTTGTCCTGAGCTGTATAGTTGGTATTCTCTATTTTTCAGTTTGCTTGTGCAGGAAGTTGATGCATCCGTCTGGTCATCTTATGTCGGCAGTTTCATATCTAATTTGGTTTTGCCACATATTATCTTTCTACTGAATGCATGATTTTTTATATATTATTATTTTGGTGATTTGCAGCCTAAGAAATCGAGTCTACTTTGGCTACAAGCTTTCTTTTCCTCCCATTTTAGGCTTTGGGTTTCTGGACAGCCATAAATTCAATGTACCACCTGGTGAGGGTTTGAAATTTCCGTAGCAATTATTTTTCCTCTATCCTGTCTTGTTTAATTTGTTCTCACTCAATCCAAATATGGTAATGCCTCTTATTGTTGTGGGACAGGTGAATTAACGAAGTATGTAACCATCATTACGAGAGAATAATAATACAGGTTTTTGATTTGTTCTGTTATTATTTGCATGAGTTGGGCTTTTTTGGAACAACATGGATCAAACTTATGTCTCTAGAATTGCATCATGGTTTGAGCATTGATTGACTTGTTTCTGTGAAAGCTGTTGATGTCCATTTTGTTGTTTTGTGTGTACAATGTTGATTATTTTAATCTTGATCTGTCTACAACTGGGGAAACTCTTCTGCAACAACTGTTTACAAAACTTTGTGTAGATGAAACTAGCTTCTTACAAAACCAAAAGTTACATAAAAAAGGCCATCATCCAGCGTTGGTCTGGCCAAAGTAGGATTTTGCCCAAACAATCTAAATTTTGCACATGACTTGACAGATTGAGACTTCCACATAGGAAAGCTAAAAATGTAGAGAATTATTGACTTTTATATCTTGGAGATTTGAGTTCCATTAAAAAGCCATAATCACACAATCCATTTCTTTTGCTAATTTCATATGCCTTTGAGGTTCTACTATATTAACTGATAGTAATGTTTTTGGTCATTAGATCCTTAGAGTTCTACTGTGTTCATGTGAAAGATATTTCTTTTGTTTGAATTCTTTTTATCTATTTTATGCCACGGCGTTGCTCTTCCTTCTTTAACGCTTCCTTTAATATTTTATTTTTTAAATGCAGTATATGACTATGTGTTTGTTTGGTTTGCATTTGCGTCAAACGCGTTTTGTGTTTCAGCACCTTTTTTTTTTTTTTTACTAACCCAACGCCTCTGGCACTGTTCATGGGCCATGAACAGTGCAAGAAGGCAAGCGAACAGTGTTTTCCTTGTGAACAGTAATCCGAAATTTTTTTTTTAATTGTTTTCAGTTTTCAGCAAAATAAGCAATATTTAAATGTACACTATATGTAATTATTATAAAATTTTATGTCGAAGTTTTGCTATTTTGCAAATGAGTGAATCATGGACATTTGGTTTGAAAAATTGACAATTCCTTGGAAGTGTTTATCACACAAAATGTCTACTCCTTAAATTTTGGCTTAGGAATGAACATCCTGGCTTTTGTTAATTTTTGTAGAATTCCTAAATTGAGGCTTCTTTTGGTGGCTAAGCATGATGTGATAATAGTTATGCTGTAATTCTTGGTTTCATGTACTTCATTGGTTATTTCTGATTCTTGCAATATGTTTTTGTGAAAGTAGCACTTATCCTTCATTGATCCCCAAGTCCCCCTGAAGGTACAATTTTGTGGTTGGTCTTTTGAAAGATGGTTTTGGTGATGTGGGATCAGGTCTTGCACAGTGGTGCTTTGGTTAGTTTTAGTATTTAGAAAGAGACTTTTTCCTTACCTATTTATGGTACAGTATCTTTTGTTAGTGTTCTTTCTGTTGTCTTTTAACCTCATATGTGGTTATGCATTCTGAGGCACCATTATGTGCCATTTTCTATAAATTTTGTGATTCGATTGTCCAATTTTTTTTTTCTTTCGTTATGCAAAGTGGATTATCTTTTATCTTGTTGAGACAACTCAGAAGTTTTATTGGAGCTTGTCAATATTAGCTACCTTACTTTATCTTGCATACATTATTTGACATCCTGGTGCTCTTTTGAGCATAAAATGGTATTAATCACTATATCTTCATCTGTTTGAATTTGTTCTTTGGATCTGCATCATCTACTTTTGTAGGTGTTTCAAGCAGTGCGCTTGGAGCAGGTTTTGCAAGTTCTTACTCGAGGTGCTTGGCAAGGTTGAAGAAAGTTATTGGGCAGGTAGACTGTGCTAGATCCTTTTTTGATTGCCATGTACTTTGTTAACTTAAGTTCATCAATTTGGTCTTTTTGCACTATAACCTTATGCTTTTTGGCACTCATCACTAGGCAGTCACATTTGTATGAGTTGCATTCTTTAAACATTGGTGCCCTAAATCTCAGGAAAGGAAGGCATTTGTCTTGTAGAGAAGAGTTCTTTTTTTTTTTTTTTTTTTTTTGGGTAACTGTTGCAATTTGGGGTGTATGTTAAAATCTCAATCCCTACATGCGATCTCAGGAAAGGAAGGCATTTGTCTTGTAAGTGCTCTAAATCTCAGGAAGGGAAGGCATTTGTCTTGTAAGTGCTCTAAATCTCAGGAAGCAGATTTTATTTTTGGTGCTTGGTTGCTGAAGTGGTGGAGTTTGATTTGGCTATAAGATTTCTTTTCCTCCCACTTTAATTATTCTCTCCTAAAATCCTAGTCTCATTCGGTGATTGTTTGAACTTTCATTGTATTCTTTTCCCTTTGTATTGCAATCTTGTTTAATTTTTGGTTAATCTTTCTTGAAAAAGTCATCTCTTGTTCAAATGCGGTAATGCCTATTATTGGAATACAAGTAGATTGATGGTGGTGATTGTGACCCAACTATGGTTGCTAGGGTAGAATAATATCAATTATGCTTTGCACTATTGGGCTTTCTAGGAATTAAATGATTTTAACTTGTGTCTTTGGATTTGCATCATAATTTGAAAATTAGCATGTTATTGATTTATTTATTAGTCATAGGATGTGATTGAGCAGATGCCATCCATCTCCAAGCATGACTTCTTAAGAGCTGGTCATGTTTGTTTTGTAGTTTTGTGACAAGTACATTCTTGGTTCCCACAATTCTTTGTTTCTTTTTTGCAAGCTCCTATCTTGTTTGAATGGGGTTATTCCTCTTCTTTGTGTGGGGCAAGTAGATTTACGCCAATACTGTTGTTTCCAAGGAAGAATTATTCAAGTTATTGGTTTGTCCTGTAATTGGCATTAGTTGGGCTTTCTGTGAATTAAATGCTTTTAATTTATGTGTTTGAATTTTGCATCATTATTCATAAAATTTGTATATGTTGCTGATTGATTTTCAAGTCAGAGAAAATGAGTGAGCAGATGACATCAAAACTTCTATGGCTGTGGTTTGTACAGGTGGACTGTGTGGGGGGATATTTTGGTGCTTATGGCTCCGTTACCCCAAATCTTGTGTTTAAAAAGGTTCATGTTGTATATCAACTTGGTGACAAAGTTTGATGGGGGACCTCCAACAATAACCTCTCTTTATGTCTTGATTTCATTGTTTTCTTTTCCTATAATTTGAAGTTTTAAGTATTGGTGTAAGATATGATGTGTGAGTAAGAAAATAAATTTGTAGGATTTCAATTGGGTTGATAACAGGCTTCTATTGCTGCTGTGTTTTAGTTTTTGCTTTTGATCCTACTACTTGCTTAAATACTTGGTTGACCCTTTAGAGGTTTTTGGTTTTCTGTTTATATATTTTCTTTTCTTTCTTTTCTTTCTTTTTTGAAAATAATCTCAATAATAATGCGTTTATTATTTTAATCCACATTTTTATTACTGAAGATTGGATGTCTTCCCAGTTTGCGGTGTCAGGTTTTATTTAATTTAAGTAGTGTTGCATTTGCATTAGTTTTGCTAGGGTTGATTTTGTTTTGTTGCTTGCTTTTGAGTAGTCTTGCACTTTTTTTTTTTTTTTTTGTTCTTTCCTTAAAATAAATCTTATAATTTAAAGATGTCTTAAACTACATAGCTGGAATTGTGTGTTTTTTTGTTTGCTCATGTAGTAGGTCAATGCAAGCACCACGAAGGGTTTGAGCTTTCATGTAGTACATGTACTTCTGTCTTCTTGTCTTGTTTCTATTAACATCATTGTAAGCAATATGAATGGCATCTGATTGTCATAATAAAGAGGAGTAGCAGAGGATGTGGACACACCGAAGTCCTTAAAATGTCATTGTAGTCAAAGGAACTTAGTAGTGGTATCAGCAAGGGATGATATTCTACTTCAATACTAGAGTGGGCCACAAGAGTTTGTTTCTTGCTTCGCCAAGAAATCAAAGAAGAACTAAAAAGAAGCAATAACCAGTGGTGGACCTAGGATCAATGGGATCTCTTGCCCATTCAGCATTAAAGAATGCACGGAGAACAAGAGGAGACTGAGTAAAATAGAAAAGGCTATGGAAGAGAGTGCCCTTCAGGTGTCGAAGAATGCGCAGAACAGCAGCATAGTGAGTCGATTGTGGAGCAAATAGATACTGGCTCACCTGCTGAACAACATAGAAAATGTCTAGACAAGTGACAGTGAAATAAACTAGGCTGCCAACCAATCGTCTGTAAAGAGAGGGATTAGACAATGGTTTCCCCCGAGGGAGTCAGATGCGCACTACTTGAGAAAATCCTTGAGTTCTTGAATGCCACTGAGGTCATCACCAATTATGATTATATCATCCACATATAGGAGAAGCAAAATGGTGCATTTGTTGATGCGACGAAGAAATAAGGCAGAATCATATTGATTAGCAATGTAACCTAAGTAAGAGATCGTAGATTTGAACTTGGCAAACTAAGCTCGTGGAGCTTGTTTAAGGCCATAAAATGCATGTCGAAGGTGACAAACCTTCTTTAGTTCAATAGAGAGACCAGGAGGAGGTTGCATATAAACTTCTTCACTTTAATTCCCATTAAGGAAGGCATTTTTGAAATCCATTTGAAAAATGTATCATTTAATGGCAGCAGCAACAACTAAGAGGGCCTAAACAGATGAGATTTGAGCAACCTGAGCAAAGGTTTTTTCATAATCAATCCTATACTCCTATGTAAAACCTTTTGTAACAAGACGAGTTTTATATCGCTCAATGGACCTATCAGAGTGAGTCTTGATCTTATAGATTCATTTACAACCAACCATAGATTTCCTAGGGGGAAGAGTCACCAAATCCCAAGTATGGTTTTTAGATAATGCATCAAGTTCTGCTTTCATTGCAATCTGCCATAAAGGGCCATTGGAGGCCTCATAATAGATGTGAGGCTCGTGTAGTGTAGCAAGGGTAGTATAACAATAATAGTCAAGTAAATGTGCAGGAATGGATCTTACCCGAGTTGAGTGATAAGGTAGAATGTCTTGTGCAAGATCTTCAAGCGGAGCAAGAGTAGGGGACCCAAGCTCAGGGTTGGGTGGCTCATCTTCGACTTGTTCATTAAAGGGTGATCTAGGAGAGGTATCAAAAATATCTGGTGGTTGGACAAAGAAGTTTATAGGAGGATCAAGAGTAACTATAGAAGGAATATGTGGCTCATCTGAAAAAAGATCTAAGACAGAAGAGGTAGATAGGGAGGCACGGAAGTGAGAGAGCTTGACAAATGAGCGATGTTCCCAAAAGACAACATTGCGGGAGATACAAAGACAATGAGAGATAGGATCGATACCCCTTTTAAGTTTCGCCATAGCCAAGAAAACAACAAAATCTAGACCGAGGCTCAAGTTTGTTATAATCATGTGGCTAAAGAAGAACGAAACAAGCAGAATTGAAGGAGCGAAGGTGGTGATAGTCTAGAGATGACTCAAAAAGGTGCTCATATGGAGTTTGATTTTGGATGATAGGACTGGGAATGTGGTTAATAGTATGAACAACATGAAGAGCAACTTCGCCCCAAAAAGGAGCAGGAACTTTGGTAGAGAGAAGGAAAGCACGAAAAGTGTCAAGAATATGACAAAGTTTTTGTTCAACTCTACCATTTTGCTGAGAGGTACCTGGAAAAGTTAGTTGATGAACAGTGCCATAAGCATGCAATGCGTCTTCATTATGATCTTCATCTTGCTGTAGTCCTTCTTCATCTTCAACTCCAATGTGTAAGCTTTTCTTCTTTGGGCATTGATAACCCATATGACCTAATTCACCACACTTGAAGCATTTAATTTCCTTTCCACTAGAATTATTTGACGTGACTCATTTACCTTTAGATTCAGCCAAATTGGCAGATGGTTTTGATCCATTCGATTAAATGGTTTAGCACCACTACTTGACTTAGCAAACTTTTTAGACACTGTCTCCCCAATTTGTGATCCAATTTTCCTAGGATTTGGATACCTCAAGTATAGCTCCATGTCTAAAGCCACTTGAAATGCATGTTCCACATTATAGACAGGTTGTCTAAGCATCTACCTTCATATATCAGCTCTCAAACCAGTCTTGAATCAAGCTAGTGTTTGGCAAGGCTCTTCGGCTACCTAACTCCTAGTCTTAAGTTCATCAAATTTCTGCATATACTCAGCTACTGCATGCTGCCCTGTTTCAAGTTAGAAATTTGTTCACACAACTTATCTCAATAATTAGCAGGCACATTTTTCTCAGAGCTTAACCTTCGTCTCTTGCCATGTGCCTATAGGCGGTTGGCCTATTCTCCTTATATCGTTTTCTAGACCAGACCACCACACTTTTGCCAAGCTTACAAGCTTCATCTTAGCAAACCTTACTCGCCTATCGTCTGTCATATCATACCAATCAAAATACTCCTCAATAGAAGCAAATCCGATCTGAGAATATTGTGGGATCAACCATTCCTTCAAAATCTGGAACTTCCACCCACACCTTCTTTGTGATATCACCAGCCGTATCATAAGATTCATATCACCTTCTAATATTTCTCTAGCCCACTCAAGAGTTTAATCTTGTGGTACTCCTTGGGTACAATACCCCTTCAATTTTGACCCTTGATTGGTGTTGACACGCTCTTTTGCTGTTTGTTCCTTTTCATTCTTATCTTCCTCACCATTATTGGCTTCGGATGTTTCCCCTACTGTAACAACAACTTGTTGATCATTAGGTTTAGAAATTTGACTCTCTAAATCATTCAATCGAAGGTTAAATTCATTGAGTTGATCCATGATTTGAAAAATAAAATTATCGCTTTTACCATCACTCAATTTCCCCCTAAACGATCTCCCTGATCATGTAGACATGATGCAAAAATCCTTGCTTTGATTCCAAACTGACATAGGACAAGGGGAAACTAGGTTTAATAGGGCTTTAGGAATGAAACAAAGGTGAAAAAAAATCAAGACTTGGGTTGCTGTGAATGGTAACTGTGAAAGTAAATAAAATGCGAAAATACACTTTTGGCCCTTACATTTTGGGCCAATTCTCATTCTAGTCCCTAAATTGATTTTGCTACTAACGTAGTCTCTAAAAAATAAAATTGATTTTATTTTGGTCCTTGCCGTCAAGCCACTAATGGAAACCTCCTACGTGGTAGACGGTAGACAAAGTACCTTGTTTGCTGATGTGGCGTTAATGTGGCTATTAAAATATTATTAAAAAAATTATTTGGAATTTTTTAAATGCCGCATCAGATTTAAATTAATAAAAAATTAAAACAAAAAAAATTTTAATTCCTCAATTCTAATTTTAATTTTAAAAAATAAAAAACAAACAAAAGTTTTACTTTTTTAGTTTTAAACAATTTTTTTTTATTAATCTAAGGATCTATTTGGGATCCGCTTATTTTATTGAAACTGAAAACTTTTTGCTAAAAGTACTGTAGATAAAAGTAAAAGTTAGCTGAAATAGTACCGTAAGACCCATAGATAGTATCAAAAAATGCAGTGGGATCCATGAATAATAACAAAAATAAGCCGAATAGTAAAATAAGTTGACAAAAATAAATTTTGCCAAACGCACACTAATTAAATTAATTAGAAAATTCAAAAAAAAAAAATTTATCATTAGCCCATTTTATTTTTAAGTGTATTTACTTTTTTTAAGTGTGTAAGTCAAAAGTGTTTTTACTTTAAAAATCATCAAACAATTTTTTTTATTATTATCATTAGACCATTTTAAACTGTGATTTGAGTTTAGAGAGAGAGAGTGAGAGGGGGAAGGGAGGGGGGGAGAGAATGAGATGAGGTCGGCGGTTTGGAGCAGATCCGAAGGAAGGGGCCCAACAGTAGTTTAGAGAGAATGAAGCTCAAAGTGTGATGTTTAGAGAGAATGGTTTAGAGAGAGTAGATCCAGATTGCAAAATTTCGGCCTCTGTCTCGGTCTCAGCCTCTGTCTTGGCCATAATAAAGCTCGATCTCGGCCTCTGTCTTGGTCCGTTGATGATTGCGAAATCCTTCTTCCTCTTTCTTGTTTGATCAATGATGGTGATAGTGGGTTTGGTGACTTTGTTGGCGTGGGTTTGGTGATTGGTTCGGTGGGTTTGGTGACTTTGTTGGCGTGGGTTTGGTGATTGGTTCGGTGGGTTTGGTAACTGATCAGTGGGGTGGAACGTTGGTTTGGTGATTGATCGGTGGTAGTGGTGGTCATGTTCTGTAATTTTTGTGGGTTTTTGAGTTGAAGTTCATGTTCTAGGGAAATGTTTTTGACTGGTGGGGTGGTGGTGGGATCTGGGTTTGATTGTGTTGGTTTAGGTTTGATTGTGTTGATCTGGGTTTGTTGCGATTGGTTTCTTGATCTGGGTTGGTTTGTTTATTGGGTTTATGGGTTTGATTTGCTGAAGAATTTGGTGTTGATTGTGTTAGAATTTGGGGCAGAACATGAAGAATTAGATGCTCTTGATTTGTAGTAGATTTGATGGTGCTGGGTTTGATGATCTTTGAGGTGTTGAATTTGGGTTTTTTCTTCTTGTTTTCATTTATGTCCTAGTAATCTGTGTTTGAGTTCTTGGGCTGCTGGGTTTGTCTTCTTGTTATGGGTTTGAGTTTTTGGTTGCTGGGTTTGATTTGGGAAGAATATGAAGAATAAGTTGTAAAATGAAGAACAAGTTAAAGACCATGAAGAACATTAGGAAATTTTTTGTAAAATTAAAATTTTAAATTAAATTAGATTTAAGTTTTTTTAATTTAATTGATGGTTTTTTTTAAATTAATTAAAATGCTGACGTGGTATTAAAAAATGCCAAATAAATTTTTTTAATAATATTTTAATAGCCATGTCAGTGCCATGTCAGCAAGCAGGGTACTCTGTCTGCCACATAGGAGGTTTCCGTTAGTGGGTTGACAGTAGGGACCAAAATAGAATCAATTCTTTTTTTTTTTTTTTTTATGGAATACATTAGTAGCAAAATCAATTTAGTGACCAAAATGAGAATTGGCCCAAAAGGTAGGGACCAAAAGTGTAATTTCGCCTAAATAAAAGATAAATTCCCAAGAATCACTTTTAGGGTTCCTTGGCATCACACCTTGGTAAAGGTTGC
Source organism: Quercus gilva (assembly GCA_023621385.1). Lineage (NCBI taxonomy): Eukaryota > Viridiplantae > Streptophyta > Magnoliopsida > Fagales > Fagaceae > Quercus > Quercus gilva. Next base: position 58,382,828 of record CM042477.1, on the reverse strand, counting down.
ATCACACAAACTATAAAACAAAGCATAGCTCTTAAAACATTCATTAATCTCTGCCTCAATACAAAGTACTATAACTCTTTAAATAGAAGACTACTACCTAATCCTAGTTGAACTAGGATTTCTTAAAACCCTAATAAAACTTGGACTTGGACTCAAGCTTTTACTACTAAGCCCAACTATATAACCAAACTTAAAATAAAGCCCAAAAGAAGATCTAATGGACTATTAGCACAGCCCATTCTAGAATATTATGAAATTACAAAACTGCCCTTGATACATAAAATCAAATAAAATATAATAAATCTGTCTTCCCATTGCCTCCTACATCAACCTTGCAAGTCAGTAAGTGGCTCATTATCTCTTTGCATTTTTTCAGTGAGCTGGGATGTGAAAACGGCTATAGTATTACAGAAGTGCTTAAACATTAGTAACATTTAATTGCGAAAGGATCATTGAGATCATGGAGATCCTAGCATGATGAAAATTATATGAATTCTCAATTGACCCTAAATGAATTGGTATCAATGTAAAAAAAAAAAACTTGTGTTTCAATCTTGGCTTCGTCACTACACTGTATTGTTTGTCTTGATCTAAATAGATATGTTTATTGAGTTGTATACACACTTTCCTACTCATAATGCTTCGCAGTGGTAATATCCACTGGATTATAAAGTTACATTTTGCTTCTGATTGCAGCTCATGATGCTGGCATCTTTAATAAGTAATATCATTATCATAATTTTTTTTTTCCATTTAACAATAAATATCAAAAAATTTAGTTAGTTCACTTAGTTGTCACGTTTCAAAACAATGTTGAAAACTAGCATCTCGAGTGTCTGAAACTCGAGTTCCAAGATAGAAATCGAGTTTTTAAGTCTCGATTTGTAAGCGGATGGGTGTGATGTAGAAAAAAATCCACGTGGAAATCAAGTTTTAAATACTCGAGTTTCAAAAACGTTGCTATAGGGCTAAACGTCACTATAGGGCTTAAAAAATCAAGTTTTAAAAAAAATTTACGGGGAAAACGCTGCTATAGGGCTTTAAAACGTCACTATAGGGCTTAAAAACGCCACTATAGGGCTCCCTGAACCTAGTATTGAACGCTTGTAAAAAAAATTTGTAGGAAAACGCCGCTATAGGGCTTTAAAACATCACCACAGAACTTAAAAATGCCACTATAGGGGTGATCAAACGAAAATTTTTTTTGCATAAAACTCGAGTTTCTAAAACTCAAGATCCATGTGGCATTTTCAGTCCAAAAACACTCGCAAAGCGAGTTTTGGGACTCGAGTTTTAATATAGATCTCGAGTTTCTAAAACTCGAGACGCTATTTTTCTTAAAACTTTGAAACGTTGCCTAACTTATTACATTGATGTCCCTCTTATTGCTATTCTGCCCATTCCCCCTCATTATCATAGGGGTTTCTCGTAAAAATGCATCAGCAATGAAGTGGCTTCTCACAGCATTGTTTTATAACCCCGTGAGTTTCCTATGGAGGCCATGAATCTGGCCTAAACAATTGGATCTAAATCAATAAGTTCTAATGTTATTAATGTCATTTTCAAGAATGCAAATTTTGGTATATATTGTTTCTTTCAATTTGTTCAAAAAAATTTATGGCACCGTTTGATATGTGAACTTTGTGTTTTGGCCTACAATGTGATAATTATATGGTTTGATATATGACAGAAGACATGATTTGCTATTGTAATTATATCATGTCATATATGAGATATTCTTTCTTGCAACTTTTCATACATGATTATATTTTCTATTTTTAGTATATTGTGTTCCCTCTCTCTCTCTCTCTCTCTCTCTCTCTCTCTCCCCCTCCAATAATAAGGTTTTTCATATCAAGTAATTTTGAAGCATTAAAAACAAGAATAGAAGATTGGTAATGCTGCTTTCCTACAGTCAATTGCTGATTATGATCTCTATGGCAGATCATTGACATTCATCAACATCACCTTTATAAAACATTAAGAGCAGGAGTGGGCCATACAAGTGTATCCTTGTAAATTTCAAGGATTCTGTTTTTGGTTGACCTGTCTTATGTTCCGTTTATGTAAACTTACGGTTGGTTCGTCAACATATTTTCATGCTCATTGCTTTTCTTTTTTTCCCCTAAATGTGTTCTGTTCTTTCTTTGTATACCTTATGTGTATGAGACCTGTATTGTATTTCTTCCACCTTAACTCTATTTTAAAGATCTGTAGCAGTGTGCAGTTCCTTCCTTGGAGACCCTGGGAAGGTATCTCTTGTAAATTTAATTGATCTCTCTCTCTCTCTCTCTCTCTCTCTCTCTCTCTCTCTCTCTCTCGTGCATGTGTGCAAGCATGTACTTGGATGCAACTAGCTTTAGTGATTGCATATTGGACATCAATCTGCTTACATAGTAGTTTGCTACTTTGCTTATTCAACATAAAGCATTGGCAAATTTAAAGGAGCCCCTTTACAATTGATTGGTTTGTGAATTCATCAAGTTTGAAGTTTAGTAAATAAGGGACAATGATGAAGTTCAGAGGAAAACAGGGTCTTCTTAGAATTATGGTTTCCTTGTAGGAGGTAAAGTGTGAGTGCATGGGAAGGCATAATCAATGCTTTGACTGGAATATTATGTGTCCAAGTCCGAGCTTTGTCATGGAAGACAAGAAAGAAAAATGTACCACTACAACCATGCAATTGGCTTGAAATATTTTCAAATGTTTCATTTTCTAGTGAGTGATACAAACTGCCAAGTGCCAACTGTATCAATGGCATCTGGTTTTGCTATAGTCCATTATTTTTTGCTATGATTACCTTGTAACAAAGGATGGCCACTCAAATTTCAGGGGCACCCAAAACCCCAAATACAGCCCAAGTTTCCTTAAAACGGAGCAAATGATCGATTCAGTCTCAACCATTACTTTCGTTCTTTTGATGTGTACAAACCTGCTGTAACTCAACTCATGGAAATCACTGTATCATTGATTTCCTTGCATTGACTTCATTATTCACTGTGTTTGAAACTTGCATCTAGTAACTAGTCACTTGTCTGAGAGTATGCCATTTGCCACTATTACGAGTGAACTTGGGTGGTAATGGAAATGGTTTTGAGAAAAATATGTTAGCATTTCCTGGGAGTTCAGATGCCCATTATCAAATTTCGGTATGATGCTGCTATTTATATGAACTTAGTTGCTATTGGAGTCATCTTTTGCCAGGGTTTTGTATAATTTTTGTTATGATTTTTGAACCATTCACATGTAACATAAATGTTGTACTTGTGCAGTTTGTACCAAAATCTAAAAGACTTGCATCTGAATCTTTAATCTTCATTATTTGAGTACTTATTTCTGATTTGGGAATGTTGGCAGTTATTACTGGAGGTCTTGATTCAAAGATTATGTGGGACTTCCCAAAGGGCGACCATACAAAGTTGTGGATTTTGGTATGTATCTTATATGTTCTGTTTTGTGTATATTGCCACTATCTCATTTCACACTTCCCATGACTCTTGTGGTTCAACCAAAATTAGATCTGATGCCACTTTTGAATGGGCTTCAACAATTGTTATTTATCATGCTAACTTTGGAACATTACTTTTCTACTAGCTTGTTTTGTTGCACCCATTGCAAAGTGTGCCCAACTTTTTATTTGTTATCTTTTTATAGTTTTCCAGATACCAAACAATTTTTGTGGTGCAGAGAATATAATGTTCTTGCAATCTGTTAATTTGATTGTTAGCTGCAAGAGTATGTGCTGTGTAGACTGCAACAATAGGCAAACTTTTCCCTTCTCTTGTTCTCTGAAGTCTTTTAACACTTTTCACCCAAATGTGATACTACTTGTTCAATTTATTTATAGATTTTTTGGGTGCTTGGTTGCTTTTCGAGGCATTTGTTGCAACAAAATTGACTTCTGTAAATCGATTTTGTACTCTACTTGGGCAATGAAGTTTGTTAGGGACCTAAGGCAATAAGCTATCTCTATATCTTGATTTCAGTACTACTATCCTAAAATTTGAAGGTTTAAGTATAGGATTAAGATATTTATGAGCGAGGTTTACCACTATTATGAGTTAAAAAAAATTATATTTAAAAAAAAAAAAAAGATTTGTATTTAGCATAGTTATTTATCATAGGGGTAGAGGGATGGCATTATGTGTCGTTGTAATGGGGAGACGGTAGATCATTTGCAACTTCATTGCAATAAGGCTTATAGGTTGCGGAGTTTGGTTTTTAGATCTTTTGGGATTTCATGGGTCTTGCCAAGATCGGTTGCAAATACTCTATTTGGTTGGTGGAATTGGCTTGGAAAGCATTCGTCTAGCATCTGGAATTTTGCTCCGTTGTGCTTAATGTGGTGTCTTTGGAGGGAGCGAAATTGGAGGACATTTGAGGATATGGAAAGCTCCGACGACCAACTATTGGCTTCTTTCAGTGGCTCTCTTTTTTACTGGTCTAGGGCTTGGGGACTCACCTCTAGTGATTCTCTCTGTATGTTCTTTAGCTCTCTCTTTTGTAATTAGTTTCTTTTCTTTCTTTTTTTATCTTCTTTTTCTGTAATCTTTTTTTTGCCTTATGACTTTCTGCATGAGGTAGTGTTTTTGAATATACATCTTTATTACTTATCCAAAAAAAAAAAAAAAACTTTTATGCACTGTGTTTTAGATTTTTCTTTTGATATTTTTTCTCCGTTAACCAGTTGCTTGACCTTTTGGGGGTTGTTGATTTTCTCTTTTATATATATATATATATATTTTTTTTTTTTTTCCTTTCTTTGTAATCATTTTTTCCTAAAATAATAACGCTTATTTTCAAATTTAGATTTTTATTTATTAAGCTTGGATTTTGTGCTTCCCAGGTTGCATTATCACGGTTTCTTTAATTCCAAGGGTGGTCCATCTGCTTGTGGTGCTTTACCCAAGTTTGATTTGTTTTTGTTGCTTCCCAGTGAAACGTGCTTTTGAGTTGACTTGCTCTTATTTTGAATACAACATTCTTGTAATGTAATGTTGTCCTGAACTGTATAGTTGGTATTCTCTATTTTTTAGTTTGCTTGTGCAGGAAGTTGATGCGTTCGCCTAGTCATCCTATGTTGGCAGTTTCATATCCAGTTGGATTTTGCCACATTATCATTCTACTGAATCCCTGATTTTATTTATTTATTATTATTTTGGTGGTTTGTAGCTTAAGAAGTCGAGTCTACTTTGGCTACTGGCTTTCTTTTCCTTCCATTTTATGTTACTTTATAATACTTGGGCTGCTTTTCTTAGGCTTTGGGTTTCTGGATAGCCATAAATTCAATGTACCACCTGGTGAGGTTTTGAAATTCCCTAGCAATTATTTTTCCTCCATCCTGTCTTGTTTAATTTTTTGTCACTCAATCCGAATATGGTAATGCTCTTATTGTTGTGGGATAGGTAAATTAACGAAGTATGTAACCATCATTATGAGAGAATAATAATACAGGTTTTTGATTTATCAATAGCTTTTTTGGAACAATATGGATCGAACTTATGTCTTTAGAATTGCATCATGGTTTGAGCACTGATTGACTTGTTTCTTCATAAGCTGTTGATGTCCATTTTGTTGTTTTGTGTGTACAATGTTGATTATTTTAATCTTGACTGTTGATGTCCATTTTTGTTATTTTGTGTGTACAATGTTGATTATTTTAATCTTGATCTGTCTACTGTAGGATAAACTCATTTGCAAAAGGTGTTTACAAAACTGTGTAGATGACACTAGCTTCTTACAAATCCAAAAGATACATAAAAAAGGCCATCATCCAGCGTAGGTCTGGCCAAAGTAGGATTTTGCCTAAACAATCTAAATTTTGCACATGACTTGACAGCTTGAGACTTTTGCAAATGAGTGGATCATGGACATTTGGTTCGAAAAATTGAGAACTCCTTGGAAAGTATTTATCACGCAAAATGTCTACTCCTTAAACTAGCTACTCTGTTGGAAGAAATATGTTGGAGACAGAAATCTATAGTTCTCTATGTTAGGGAAGGAGATAGGAATATTAAATTTTTCCACCATATAGTTAACTCTCACAGGAGGGTTAATTCTATTGATAGATTTATGGTGGATGAGGAGTTATCTTTAGACCGACAACTATAGCAGACCGTATCTCTCAATTCTATAGGCAACTTTATTTTGAGGATGTGGCTCATAGACTTGTCTTAGATGATGTGGACTTTTCTAGTATCTCAGTGGAAAATGCAAGTTGGCTAGATAGGCCTTTTGAGGAGGAAGAGGTGTTTGGGGTAATCAATGATTTTAATGGTGTTGAGGGACCAGGCCCGGATGACTTTTCCATGGCATTCTAGTCTTGTTGGTGTGTTTTGAAAACAGAAATTATGGTTGTATTCCACAATTTTCATACTCAGGTGGTGTTTTAGAAGAGTCTTAATGCTTCGTTCCTTGCCTTTATTCCCAAGAAAGTGGATGTTATGGAGGTCAAGGACTTTCAGCCTATTAGCTTAGTTGGTGGGATTTATAAGATTATTTCTAAGGTGTTGGCTAATCGGCTTCGTAGGGTGGCGCATGGGCTTATTTCGAATTCACAAAATGCTTTTGTGAAGGGTAGACAAATTTTGGATTCCATTTTAATTGCTTCTGAATGTATTGATAGTAGGTTGAAGTCAGCAGTTCTAGGTTTGTTGTATAAATTGGATGTGGAGAAGGTGTATGATCATGTGAGTTGGGATTTTTTAGTGTATATGCTTCAGCATTGTGGTTTCTCAGAGAAATGGAGAAAATGGATAAGGTATTGCATTTCTTTCAACTGTAAGGTTTTCCATTCTGATTAATGGTAGCTCATCTTAATTTTTTGGAAGTTCTAGGGGGTTTCGGCAAGGGGATCCATTATCTCCATTGTTGTTTGATATTGTGATGGAGGCATTAAGTCATATGTTGGATGTGACTGCCTCCACTAGGCAATTCCTAGGCTTTTCTGTGGGTAGTACAATTGGTCCATCAGTGATAGTGTCTCACATTTTATTTGCAAATGACATGCTGATTTTTTGTGATGCTAATCATTCTCAAATTGCTAATTTGAGGGCGATTCTTGTTAGATTTAAGGAGGTATCAGGGCTTCATATTAATTTGGAGAAATCTGAGTTGGTACCTGTTGGTAGGGTGCACAATTTGGAGGCTTTGGTTGGTCTGTTGGGGTGTGGGCAGTCTTCTCTGCCCTTGAAATATTTGGGCCTTCCATTAGGTGCAAAGTTTAAGGATTTATCTGTTTGGAATCCTATCCTAGAGAGAACGGAGATGAGACTAGCAAGTTGGAAGAGAATGTATTTATCTAAATGTGGTAAGGTGACACTCATTAAAAACTCACTCTCGTCTTTACCTAAATACTTTCCTTCTCTTCTTCCTTTACCAGGTAAGGTGGCAAAGCATCTGGAGAAATTATAGAGAGATTTTATGTGGAATGTGATTGGTGGTGAACCTAAAATACATTTAGTTAATTGGGCCAAGGTCTATAAGCCTTTGTAGGTTGGGGGGTTAGGTATAAGATAGTTGGGTTTAATTCTGCCTTGCTAGGAAAATGGTTGTGGAGATATGGCATGGAGATTGGCTTTATGGAGGAGGGTTATAGAGGCAAAATATGGGAATATTTGGGGTGGTTGGTGTATGAAATAGGTGACAAGTCCTTATGGGGTCAACCTATGGAGATACATTAGAAGTGGTTGATTGAACTTCTCTAAACTCCTTGTATATGATGTGGGGGATGGTACTAGAGTGGAATTTTGGAAGCATGTGTGGTTGCAGGGATTGTACTTTCCAAGAGGCCTTTCCATAGCTTTATTGTCTTAGTAGGTCAAAGGATTCCTCGGTGGTTGAAGTTATGGGTTGGTCTGTTGGAAGGTTTCACTGGAATGTGCAATTTCGTCATCCATCACAAGATTGGGAAGAAGAAGCCTTTGATCGATTTATGGGGTTGGTCTATTCTTTGACAATGCTGGGGTTTAGCCCAGATAAGTTTTGTTGGAAGCCTGCAAGGAATAAAGGTTTTAAGGTTAGAGGATATTATAGCTCCTTCTATCCTTCTAATCTTGTTTCCTTCCCATGGAGAATGATATGGCAATCGAAGGTTCCTCCAAGAGTGGCTTTCTTTTCTTGGTCTGCTTCCTTAGGTAAGATCTTAACAACAGACAACCTTCATAAAAGACGTGTGATAGTGCTTGACTGGTGCTATATGTGTAAGTGTTGTGGGGAGTTAGTGGATCATCTTCTACTTCATTGTTCCATAGCTTCGGAGTTGTGGTCTTTGGTTTTCTGCTTGTTTGGTATTCAATGGGTTATGCCTTATACTGTTCTTTAGTTGTTTGAGCCTTGGCAAGGAATGTTTGCGACATCGTCACATTGATGTTTGGAAATTAGTGCCTCATTGCTTGATTTGGTGCATTTGGCGTGAAAGGAATGCTAGAAGTTTTGAGAGTTGTGAACATTCTTTGTTAGAGATTAAACCTTTTTTCTTGCACACTCTCTATGAATGGAGTGTGGTCTTTTCTCATTTTTCTTGTTCTTTCTTTCCTATTTTTCTTGACCATTGTACTATTGTTTCTTGATTTGTGCCCCCATAGTACATCCCCAATGTACTCGGTTTGACGCTTTTTCTATTATTAATAATATTCTTATGTTACTTATCAAAAAAAATTTTGGCCCAAGAATGAACATCTTGTTTTTTGTTAATTTCTGTAGAATTCATAAATTAAGGCTTCTTTCTTTGGCTAAGAATGATGTGATACTATTTATGCTCTAATTTTTGGTTTCATGTACTTCATTAGTTATTTTTGATTCTTGCAATATGTTTTTGTGAAAGTAGCACTTGTCCTTCATTGATCCCCAGGTCCACTGAAGGTATAATTTTGTGGTTAGTCTCCTGAAAGATTGTTTTGGTGATGTGGGATTAGGTCTTGCACAGTGATGCTTTGGTTACTATTTAGCAAGAGACTTTTTCCTTACCCATTTATGGTGCAGTATCTTCTGTTAGTGTTCTTTCTATTGTCTTTTAACCTCATACGTGGTTATGCATTTTGAGGCACCATTATGTGCCATGTTCTATAAATCCATAATTAAAAAAAAAAAATTTAATATTATGTTCTATACTTTGTTACTCAATATGATACTTTATAATTAATAAATGTTAATAAATTTAATTTTTAAAAAAATGAAAGTAGAATTGAATTAAGGTGTGTACTTGTTATAGTTATGTTTTTCATTTTATTATTGTATTTTTGTTTAAAAATACGTTTAAACATATAATTATCTCTAGAATAATTTTTCTCAACATACTCCTTATAATTTTTTATCTATCATATGAGAAAGAATGAAGTTTAAGAATCACAAGTGAAAACTTAGGGTAGAGAATTAATTTTTTGCAACACGCTTGTTTTTTTTCCCCATAATCTTTCCTTTTTTTGTTTTCAAAAAGAGTATGACATGTCTCTCGTTTATACAAGTCAAACCCGAACCCTAAGTAAAGACACAAGCCTGATCCTTATCGCTAGATAAATTTTGGAGATCAAAGTAGGCAATCATCCCTAGAACAGCTTAGTCGTCATGGATGAAAGTTGAAAGACTCCACTTAATAGGCTTTATTCCACAACTTTTGTGAAGGGTGGAATACAATAATTGAGGTCCTCATCCAACAGGATATTTAGGTGGAAGCAATGACCTTGTTTCATATAGTGATGCCTAGTTAGATGGACTACCCATGAGGTTGAAGCCAAGTGTGCAACTAGTCCTAATATTTGTCACAACTAGTAACATGATATGTTGTGATTGCTGTATAATACAAGTGATGTCATTGATGTTGCTCTAATCATGATAGGCTATGTCAATTAATAGTTGTAAAAAATATTATTTTTATAGTATTTCTTGTCGATACCATATTTTATTTGGCCTCGTATAACATGCCAAAATATTTATTAAAACCCTAAAAAAGTGAAAATCATGTTTTTGAAAACCAAAAGTTGGGAACTATGTAAAAAAAATCCTATTTACCTGGATCGGACAATGGAACAAACCATCAAATTTTTTAAAATTTCAAATTTGCCATTTCTGACAAAGTTTGACTGACTCTAACTAAACCCTAAATTGGGAGTGGTCAAAAGCCACTACAGAGTTATAGTTACAATAAAAAGGAGATAAATCAGGTAGGCATTTGTAGTAGTGCATTTTAAGATTTGAATTAGATTTTTTGGCCATATGTTTTATTTAGACCCTTGTATATGTATGTTAATTTTGTTTTATTGTTAAAACAATGCAACGAAGTTCTACTACTCATAGATATGGCAAAACGAGTCAGAATTTTCTGACTCAACCCGAACCCGATTTTTTTACTTGAAGCAAAAATGAGTTGACCTATGACCCGACCTATTTTTTTTGCAGGTCAACTCGACCCGACTCGTACTATTTTAAAAAAAAAATTTTGATAAAAAAAATAATAAAATTAAGACAATATCGGTTTAATTGTTTGTTGTGAGTTTTAAGGAAACAATTGAGATATTTACATAATTGCATACAAATTAATTGAAAGATGAATAGTTGAGCATTCTATAATTAGTAAAGATTTTTAGATATCAAATAGCAAAGTATATGCCTAGATAATCTGGTTACAGTAGAGTTAAAAATGTATATTTAAAATTGTAAACATGTGTAAGAAACATTTACAAGCGTGAAAATAGTGAAACCAAAGTATCAAATTAGCATAAATAATGAATGTTTAGACCTATTTTTTAACAATTTATGTCCAAAATAAACGGATTTTCAAAATAAATTATGATATTTCGTAAAGTGTGTGTTACTTAACAATGATATGATATTCATAAAAAAGAATATGTATAAATAAGTAAACAATCAAACTTTAATGTATATCTCAAATTGAAATGGAGTGTCAACCACAATTGATAATAGATTATAGAATTAACTTTCAAGATTGTAAATTTCTTATATGTTTTTATTCTTTGTCAAATGAGTTATCCAATAAGTCATTTGTAATTTTGTTTTATATTTTGGGATGTTGATATTGTGTAGAAATAAAACTTGTAATTTGTTTTACTTATCTTTGTGTTATTTTCTTTTAGATAACAATGTTAGGATTAGTATAATTTTAAAATTATTGAATAAGTATTAATAAGTTTAACTAACTTCATTCTTAATATAAGTGGTGAATTCAAAGTATTAAGTTTACATCAAGTAATTTGTTGCATGACTTTCTAAATGGCAAAAACATGTTGTTTTCTTTATAAAAAAAAAAAATAAAAACTTCACGTGAAAAATATGGGTTAACTCGACTCGACCCGCAACCTGAACCCCTTTTTAACCTGCTTAAAATGACCTATCTTGACTCGCAAACCGTTTGACCTGACCTGAACTCGACTTGACCCAACTTGACCTGCCCATTTTGCCATGTCTAACTACTCATATGGAGTAGTACTGTTTTTTTTTTTTTTTTTTTTTTTTTTTTTTTTTTTTTTTAGTGTTTACAAATCATGTAAGTTGTAACCATATTGTAGTTAAAACATTTGTGATATGAGTTCCCGAATCGAAATACTATCCCAATTATGTCATGCAGCTCTTTGTCATATTTTCCTTCTATTCATATAATTAATATGTATATCGCTTTCAGTTTGTGCAGCTACAATATTATGTCTTTTTCTATTTTCATTTATTCTGGCTCTATATTTAAGTATTAAGCTCCAAAATTACTTCTGGGCCTATTTAATGCTTAAACATATTAATTATAACATTAATCAATTCATACTAAGATCTCTTAAAATAATCTTGTTTCTGTTTTTAGAGATTGCATACAACTCTAAGTCGTCTTCTTGTCCTTTTTGTATATTGAAGCAGCAAAGCTTGTGTATATTTGTCCTTTTTGTTCCTAGACTAGTCATGACGAATATACTTCACATAGCCTCTGTAGCTGCTAATTGTCCTGGTCTTTTTGTATCCTGAACTAGCCTGCTAAGGCTTAAAACTTTGTATTCTCCTTTGTTTATATAATGTTATGCAGTTGGTATCAAAAAAAAAAAAAATAGTCGTCTTTTCTTGCTATTGCAGACGATGGTGGTGATGTTAAGGTACTTGTGATGTTTTGACTCACTGGATCATGGGCGGGAGTAGGGTAGTCCAGAGGATACAATTGCCCTCTGTCCCACAAACAAACAAACAAAAAAACTTGTCCTTCTACAAAAAAACCTATAAAAACATATTTGATCCCATGCCCGTCTCTCTCTCTCTCTCTCCCCCCCCCCCCCCCCACCCCCCTCCAAAAAACACAAGTCTTGCCTTGCCCCAACCAATAGTCAGGGTCATGTTGCCCTCATCACCCACATTAAAATTGTAAGTTAAAAAATAGTGGGACGGAATATTTTAGTAAAATTTTCAGTTATATTATCATGTTTCACAATTTTTAGATCAATTTCCTTTCTTTATTCATTCTCAGTTAAAAAGTAGTTTTTATGTATAATAAGTTTTTTTTTTTTTTTAATTTTCTCTAAAGTAATTATCAAATAACTTGTCTAAATTCTTTTAATTAGATCAAATGTAGATCTTTCTTAGTTAATTGTGTGTGCATGCATACACACATGCATCCTCATGCTTGTAAGAGTGCATATTTTTTAAGCCCCTTTGAAACTTGACACCCATCAAGATTATATCCACCTAGACAGCCATAATATCTTGAAAGTCAGTAAAGGCTCATTGTCTCTTTGCATTTTTTCAGTGAGCTTGGATGTCAACACGTCTATAGTATTACAAAAATGTTCAAAGATTAGTAACACTAATTGTATAAATTTAATTTAAAATATTTTATAAAAAACCTATATATTTTTTGTATGAAATTATCTTTATCACCATGAGTAATACTTAGTATCCGTTTGGATACAGCTGATAAAGGCCAACATTTGCGTTTTGACGTTTTTTTTTTTTTTTTTTTTTTTTTTGAGAAGAGCGTTTCACATGGGATTATGCTTTTCCAATGGATCCCATGCATTGTTCACACATTTAAAAATTATTTTGCTACAGTGTTTTCAGTTTTCAGTTTTCAGCAAAATAAGCGGTATCTAAACAGATCCTTATTATTAATATTGTTATCTCTACCTTTGCTCCCAACCATGAATCCATGAATTACCTTCCTCCTTAGAATGAAGCTTCTAAATCCAAAATTCTCTCCCTTTGCAACTCATTGCTGCAATGAGTGACTTGTTATCATCGTAAATCAAAACTCCTGCTTTTGCTTTATTCTTTAAAAATAGCTCTATCAAAGTTTATTTTGAAGGACAACTCATAAGTAGGTTGCTATTTATATTTGATTGGACAAATGTGTAAAGACAATCCATTGAATCTGACGCTTACAATAATTCTACATTGAACTTAGTTCTTGAAGGACAGGTCTTAAGGGGGTTGATATTTATGCTTAACTGGTCAAATGTGTAGAGACAAATAATCATATTATACCCAATCCATTGAATCTGACTCTTGCAATTCTACATTAAACTTTGTTCTTATGTAGGAAAAAGTAAATTGAAAAGTTATCCTTGACTCTATCTAAAGCATTTAAAGTAAAAAAGGCATATTAAAGATTTAATTTGTTTGGCTAATTTAAAACATCAGCCCATTGTTTGGAATACAATGGGAAGAGCATAATTTTTGTTGTACTCTTGATTGCATGTATATCCATTGTTGCCGACGAAACTAAATATGAGCAAGCTAATATCATAATTCAAATCAGTAGTAAAAAATAGAAATAAATAAAAACATTTTTGAATATAGCTTAATGCATTCTCACATTCATGGAACGATACTAATTTAACTGATTACACTAATTATAGTTTTAATCCATTGGAGTATGTTGCAAATTTGCAATAACATAAGTGCTTGTTGAATAAAATATCTCTAATAAAACAACTTACATATCTCAAGATATGACACTACCAAGCTACCCTTGATGGTTCTTCTTGCCAAAATCAATCTGGAGCACAAAAACTTCAAAACTACACATTAAAATTATTAGTGTAAGGTCCAAATTTGGTAGGCCAAGTCTAAACTTTGCAGATTGTGAGCCCAATGAACCTAGAACAATAAATTTGTAGAGAGTGGGTGAAAAAGCTGGGCTGGTTATGGATTTAGCAACGATTCACTTATGCTAGTAAGGATAAAATGATGTAAAAATAATTGTAGAGTGGATGATACTCAAATCCGAAGAGGCTTAATATTTATGGAAAAGTGAATACAATTCTCTCTCTCTCTCTCCTTCTCATTTTTTCTCACAATTTTTCCGTCCCCTTATATCCTGAGACCTATTCCATTTATATATCCTCCTTCTTCTTCATCTTCACCGTATACTTGTTCTTCATCCAAGCATTCACTTGAGTATATGTCACATCAGACGTCTGCTTTAGTCTGCCGTGAGTGGTAATAGCTGAGATTGCACTGTTCAGGTGTCTTCTCCATATAAATGCGACCAGGAAAGTTGCTGCAGTGCATTAAATGCGGTGGTAGCAGCTTTTCCTTTTAGATATTTCTCTGTTCTCATCATCTCTAAGCATGCTCAGAGCTTGCTTTTATCGTGGAGTCAGTTGGGAAGGTCGCTCAGGCCTTCAGTATATTTGCTTGATCAAGTTCTCTTGTGATCCGAGGAGGAGGACCTCTTCGGACCAATATGATTGTCTTCGGACACCTCCTCTCATTCATTTTAAGGTGCATTTCCCCCATACGGACTCATTTCTAATCCCTTTTCCCTCTTCAAACACATAGTGATACTCAAATTGGGCCCCAGGCCCAATACGTAGTGTTGGGATTTCACACCCACAATAGCCCCTCAAAATTTTAATTTTTCCCTCACATCCGAGGAGAAAAAAATAGGATTTTGATCTGCTGCGAAATAAAAGTTTTAAAATCCCTAAACCTCTGAATCCACACGTGTACGTGCATAGATTTAGGCGCTTCATCATTACCGCTGTCGTTGCAGCGTTTCCAAGGTGCCATTAATTGCTCCAGGCAGCGTTTTGTCTCTGGCATCCAACGGTGGGCTATTGATCCAATGGACGTGATTTTTTCTCCAAATTTGGGAGGGATAAATCCCACCATTTCATCTGTCCCTATATAAAGCCCCAAAGGGGGTTATTTTCTCCTTTACCTTACAGATTCTTAGACTCTCAGCGAACTCAAGCACTCACGCCCACAAAGCCCTTTCTGTCATCAACTCCAACTTTTCCCAGAATCTGCTACGATTTCTCTACAAGCCTAAAGATTATTCTTCAATTTAATTCCGCGTAAGTTCCTCACCCAAGACTTTCATCTTCTCTTCGACCCTTGAATAGTCGCTCCTCAGTCACTGTTTAGCGCTTTTCCCTTTATTCTAACTGAAATAGGTAGATATAAATATCTAGCAAATAGTCCTTCCTAAATGGAGAAGTTTAGGGCGATGTATCGCATTCCTCAGGATGTGGGCTTGAGATATTGTTCTCCAGAAGAATTAATAACAAATCGAGAAGTGGGCGAAGTTATAATGCCCATCATCGCCTTCCTAGATAGAGGAATGACCATCCCCATGGGTCCTGTTACCAGAAACTATTTCCGAGGCCATAGGCTTAGCCCTGAACAATGCACACCTAACATGTTTAGAATTTTAGGAGCAATTGATGATCTGAACCGTCATTTAGAATTGGGGCTCACCTGGCTCAATGTGGTACACATGTACAAATGTCGTACCAAAAAAGGAGCAGGACACTATCTTAAATCCCGATCCGATATTGTCAGGCTCGTCTCCTGTCTTCCCAAATCTAACAAAGGGATGAAAGACGACTATCTGTTTGTCTCGGGAGTGTGGCATGACGGACTTCATTGCCCAACCCAACCAGGAGAGCCAGGTGGGACATCCCAGATTTAGGTTTCCTAACAATAGATTAAGGGTTTTTGTTTTCAATGATTTGGCCTTTTCTTTCTATCATGTTTCAAGTTTTCTGACTAAGTTTTATTGTGGTGTTAACAGATAGAGATCACGTTACTCCTCGACTCAGCCTTACAAACACTGCAGCGCTCAACTTCCTTCATTAGTCAGAGATTTTCGCAAGTGAAGACGGACAACTTAGGGCCGTTCACCTTATCCTCGGATATATCCCAAAGTCATCTAATTTTCAGCCTATCGGCAACACGATAACCCTCAGGGATCGCCACATTAACCGTATCGACATTGCTCGGAAGGATTTTTTGGCTCCCTTTGATCTTGCCCCTGTGCCATACCCAAACCCACAGGGCGTGCCATTGCTCGTTCAACCTGTTCAGCAGGCTCCTCCTGAACCGGTAGTAGAAGGAGAAAAAGTTGCTTCTTCAATCCCTTCACTTGATGAGCAGATTGACAAGTTCAGGTTTGAAGGGGAAGCTTCAGAAAAGGTTCAGATTTTGAACGCCGAAGAGGGAATTGATAGGCAATCTGGTATTCTCCCATAGAGAATAAATGTGCCAGACGACTCTTCTGAGGAAGATATGCAGAGTTTGAAAGATCTGATGAAGAACAGAGGGCCGAAGTCTGTGACCAAAGAGGTTGGCACATCTCGACCAACGGTCACTCTTCCTCCTCCACCTCCTCAGGCTCCCTCGGATCTCGGCCTAAAGCCACTGCCGGATCTAAAAAAGAAAAGGACCGTGATTGATACTGAAGAAAGGGAGGTGGCGCCTCCGAAGGGACCCAAGCAACAGAAAATTGCCCACGAGACAAGGAACAGAAGGGTTTCGTCTACTGAGAGTAGAGATGACCCTCTGGCCGCAGACATACGCCAAGGAGCTCGGATATGGTCCCTAAAGTTGACATTGAATGGTGATGACATCCCATATGACGCTTCCCTTAGAAATTATGCTGGAGGAAAAGCTAGTCACATCACAGAGGCATTGGAGCAACCTCTGCTCCTTCCGAAGGATATGGAGTCTTACAGGCGTTTCAGCTAGCAAGAACTCTTTCTATCCCTTAAAAGGGATTTAGCCATGGTAAGCGAATTGACCCATCTTCTCCACTTTAAGATGTTTGTTTTCTGCATTCACTAATTTTCTTTGCCTTACATTAAAAAACATTCTTATTCTGTCATGCAGATTACTCAGTAAGTTTATGTGGCTGAGGAGTGGAACAAGAAAACCTATTTTAAAGTCCAAGCGGAGGTCCGCTCTCGGTCGGAGGCTGAAAAGGCATTGGGCAGCCTAAAGGATGAGTGTGCCCGTATATCCGAACAGCTAAAAGAGGCGACCAAGGAGAAAAAGAGCTTGGAAGCGGGCCTTAAGAATGCTGAAAAGCAGGCCGAAGACCAATGCCAGCAACTGTATACAACTGAGATCAATTTGGAAACAAAAAAAGCGTTAGTGAAAGGTCTTCGGGCCGAGCTTGGTAAAGCTAGGGAGTCTGCTAAGTTGGCCAAAGAGGACGCTCAATTGGCCAAGGAGGCGCTTAAGGCTGAGAAACAAGCGGCCTACATGCTAGGGGTAAAAGAGACCCAAATAAGGCTGACCGAGGAGTTCGCGAAGGTCTGCAGGGAGTACTGTGACATTACATAGGGCAAAGGCCTTGATGCGGCTGGAGTCCCCCCAGAATCTACCCTGAGGCAGCCTGGGAATGTTTACTACCACCCAGATATCTGCGACCTGCCAGAAACCTCAGATCCTCCAGCTGCCAACCAGAACCTTCCAGACTATACTGAGGCAAACCAGGCGTCTAGCCAAACTGGCGATGTGGGCAAACCGCCCGAGAATGTACAAGGATCAGATGCTACTGCTTAGCCTGGCTAGATTATTGACCCATTGCCTCAAAAGAAGGCCTAGAAGTTTAGGAGTTTTATTAGTTTATTATTTTTATTTTTTTATTTTTTTTACTTGCTGTTGCTGTTGTGTTTTTTTTTTTATTTACTTGTATTAGCTAGACCCCCCCCCCTTTTTTTTGTTTCGTGACTGTAAGTTATTTCTCTTTGATCAATGAAATGGTTTCCTTTTTGCCTTTAACGCCATCACAGTATATATCATGATGCATCATTACTGCAAATAACAATAGCTTAATAAATGAGAATCACTTAATAACATAACTTTGACTTAAGCATGGCTAGGAAGGCCTTGTGATAATAACAACTGCATTAGAGTGTTAATCAGTGAAAATAACTTGGTCCGAGGACTATAGACATAGTTGAGTTCAAGTTCAAACACTTAGGAGAATTGTAAACCTAACCACCATATCATGTAGATGATGTAGGCAATCTAAGTCAATACTTGAAAAAGCTGTTCGTATGAGAGCTACTTAATAAAAATGAGTTTCAATTAAGTTTAAGCACTTACAAGAATCATAAATGAGTGTTAACTAACCCAAATCACCTGGTCCGAGGACTACAGGTATAATTGAATTTAAGTTTAAACACTTAGGAGAATTGTAAACAATTGTTAACTAACCCAAATCATCTGGTCCGAGGACTACAGGTATGATTGAACTTAAGTTTAAACACTTAGGTGAATTGTAAACGCGTGTTAACTAACCCAAATCATCTGATCCGAGGACTACAGGCATGATTGAATTTAAGTTTAAACACTTAGGAGGATTGTAAATGAGTGTTAACTAACCCAAATCATCTGGTCCGAGGACTACAAGCATGATTGAATTTAAGTTTAAACACTTAGGAGGATTGTAAACGCGTGTTAACTAACCCAAATCATCTGGTCCGAGGACTACATGTATGATTGAATTTAAGTTTAAACACTTAGGTGAATTGTAAACGCGTGTTAACTAACCCAAATCATCTGGTCTGAGGACTACAGGCATGATTGAATTTAAGTTTAAATACTGAGGAGAATTGTAAACGAGTGTTAACTAACCCAAATCATCTGGTCCGAGGACTACAGGCATGATTGAATTTAAGTTTAAACACTGAGGAGAATTCTTAGCATAACAAAATGGCATATTGATTGAAAGAAGGATTCATTTAATAATAATACCTTTTGAGGTTATTTACATTCCAGGGCCGGGGTATTATGCAATTATCTAGATCTTCTAAGAAATACGCTCCAATACCAGCCCTTGAAGTGATATGATATGGTCCTTCCTAGTTTGGTCCTAGTTTTCCCCAAGCTGGACTCTTTGCAGTACCCACAACCTTCCTTAGCACCAAATCACCAAGTTCTAAAGGTCTCAGCCTTACGTTGGCGTCGTAACCTCGCTTGAGCTTTTGTTGGTAATGTGCCAGTTGGACTATTGCATTTTCCCTCATTTCTTCAATTAGATCCAAACTCTTTTCTAGTTGCCCATCGTTGCCGATCGAATTGAACGACCTAGTCCTGTATGTTGGGAACCTAGTCTCCAAAGGTATAACAGCTTCAGCCCCATAGGTCATTAAAAAGGAGGTCTCTCCAGTGGACCTGCGAGGCGTAGTTCAGTATGCCCAAAGTACATGGGGCAACTCTTCCACCCATCTACCCTTCGCATCGTCTAGCCTATTCTTTAATCTATTAACTATGACTTTGTTAACAGCTTCCGCTTGCCCATTTCCTTAGGGATAAGCAGGGGTGGAGAATCTATTTGTGATTCCCAGTTCGCTACAATAACTCCTGAATGCTTTGCTATTAAACTGAAGACCATTGTTCGAGATGAGGGTATGAGGGATCCCAAACCGAGTGAAAATATTCTTTTAGATAAATTTCTTTACATCTACATCCCTGATGTTTGCTAGAGGTTCAGCCTCGACCCATTTGGTGAAGTAGTTCGTGCCGACCAGAAGGTACTTCTTGTTTCCTACAGCCTTAAGGAATGGGCCCATAATATCCAATCCCTATTGAGCGAAAGGCCATGGGCTGGATAGTGGATTAAAGGTGCTACCTGGTTGATGTATGTTCGGCGCAAACTGTTGGCATTGGTCACATTTTCTAACATATTCATGGGCCTCTTTTTGCATATTTGGCCACCAATAACCTTGGGTAATGGCTCGGTGAGCTAAGGATCTACCTCCAGTATGGCTCCCACAGATCCCTTCATGTAATTCTTCTAGTAGTGACTCAGCTGCTTCAGGATGCATGCATAATAAGTACGAACCTGAATAGGAGTGCTTATACAGTTTATGGTCTTCGGACAGCCAGAACCTAGTAGCCTTCTTCTGAACTTTGTCGGCTTCCCCTTTTTCTTCGGGCAAGACATCGTCTTTCAAGAACTTAATTATAGGATCCATCCAGTTGAGGTCGGCCCTGATATGATGAACTCAGACTGCCTCTTTTCTTAACTCCATAGGTTTATGCATGTCCTCAATAAGGATAACCCTTGGTAACTCTTGCGTCGAGGAGGTGGCGAGCGTAGCCAAAGAATCAGCATGCGTATTACTACTTCTGGGGATGTGCAGCAGGTTAAAGGAGTCAAACTCTGACTGCAGGGATTTAGCTCGACTCAAGTATCCTTGCATTCTTTCGTCCTTCGCCTCAAACTCACCTTGCACTTGACCAACGACTAATTTTGAGTCCGAGAACACCTCAACTGACTTTCCTCCCATCCTTCGTACCATTGTCATTCCCATCAATAGAGCCTAATACTCTGCCTCATTATTCGTTGCCGAGAAATCCAGCCTTAATGCCTTTTCAATGATGATTCTCTCTGGGGATATCAGCACTAGCCCCACTCCTGAACCTCTCTGATTCGATGCGCCATCTAAGTAAACCTCCTAGGGTAAGGGGCCTCGTTGAGAAATCATGCCAACAGATTTTCCCTCTAGGTCCAGTATTGGTGTTACTTCTTCTAAGTGGGGCTCCATGATTCGAATTCGGCCACCAAGTCTGCAAGGATCTGGCCCTTCACTGATGTGCGAGGCATGTACTTGATATCAAAAGCCCCAAGGATCGTGCCCCATTTGGCAATCTTTCCAGTGAAGTCGGCGCTTCGGAGTATGGCCTTAAGAGGGAGCTGGATGAAAACAATAACTATGTGGGCTTGGAAATAATGAGGCAGCTTCCTTGTACCGAGCACCACAGCTAGGATAGCCTTCTCAGTGGCAAATAACAAATTTCAGCTTCATGCAGTGACTTACTTACGTAGTAAACTAGTTTTTGGACGCCACAGTTTGTTCGTATCAACACCAAGGTTACAGCAATAGTAGCTACAGTGATGTAAGCAAACAGGACCTCATCTGGCTCAGGACTGGACATGATTGGAGGCCGAGCTAGGTAGTCCTTAAGTTGCTGAAAAGCCACAGCACATTCCTCAGTCCATTCAAAACCCTTCCATTTGTTGATCAGTGAGAAGAAAGGTCTACATTTATCGGCTGATCTGGAAATGAACCTATTAAAGGCAGCAGTCATCCCAATTAGCTTCTGGATCTCCTTGGGGTTTTGAGGAGCTCGAAAGTTATTAATGGCCTTTATCTGATCGGGGTTAACTTCGATTCCCCTGTGAGTCACCATGTATCCTAAGAACTTGCCTGACCTCACACCAAACGAACACTTGGATGCGTTTAAGCACAATCTGTGTCCCCTTAGGATTTCAAAAACATCCCTGAGATCCCTAATGTGCCTAGCTATAACCTTGCTCTTCACCACCATGTCATCAATATAAACTTCCATACTTTTACCCAACTAAGGCTCAAACATCCTGGTCATCATCCTTTGATAGGTAGCCCCTACATTTTTCAGGCCAAACAGCATTACCTTGTAGTGGTAGTTTCCCATAGGGGTTACGAAAGCTATTTTCTCCTGATCATTAAAAGCCAGTGGTATCTGATGATAACCTTGAAATGCGTCCAAGAAACACATCCGAAGATATCCAACGGTAGCATCAACTAGTTGGTCTATCTTCAGCATGGGAAATGGATCCTTCGAACAGGCTCCATTAAGGTCAGTGAAATCCACGCACACTCGCCATTTTTCGGTTTTCTTCTTTACCACCACAGTGTTAGCCAGCCATTCAGAATAAAAAAATTTCCTTAATTGCCCATACTCGCTTGAGTTTCATCACTTCTTACCTGACCGCATCTGCGTGTTCCCTTGATGGACGCCGGAGTGGTTATTTCTTAGAAACGATGGTGGGATTAACATTTAGATAGTAGCAAATGAACTCTGGGTTTACTCCTAGGGCTTCCGCGGAGTCCCATGTGAATACATCGATGTTGGTTCTGAGAAACTCTATCAGCTCTTCCTTCTCTTGAGGAGGCAGCATGGATCCGACTTGAAAGAACTTCTCTGGGTCATCATCAATAACTATCTTTATCAAGCTTTCACACTCTGCCTCTTCGGCTGAGACTTCGGTGTCTAGCACCGAAGGTTTTAACTGCTATAAGCTTTCTTCGTTACGGGCCGAGGATTCAACCTGAGGTTTGTGCTGGATAGCTGCCACTAGACATTGCCTGGCAGTAGATTGATCTCCTCGAATCTCCTCGACTCGCCCTTCGGACGGATATTTGACCTTCTGATAAAGGATGGAGGAAACAGCCCCGAGTGTATGAAGCCAAGGTCTAGCCACGATAGCGGTGTAAGGTGAGTACGCATCTACCACTATAAAAACTACCTCCACCGTTTCAAAGCCAGTTTGCACGAGTAGTCTGATCTGGCCTTTAGGAATGACCACTTTGCCATCAAAACTCAGCAAGGGGGAACTATAGGGCGTTAAGTGTTCAAGCATTAAGTTCAACCCCTTATAAAGGTCTGGGTACATTATTTCTGCGGCGCTGCCCTGATCTACCATCACTCTCTTCACGTCATATCCACCTATTTTGAGAGTGACCACCAGAGCATCATCGTGTGGTTGTATAGTTCCGATTTTGTCTTCGTCCGAAAAGCCCAAAACCGGTTGAACCTCCGTCCTAGGCCTCTTCGGCTCTCTGTCAACACTTTCAGGGGGTAGCCGAGAAACCGTTAGTACTCTGGATGGACAAGACCCTGTCCTTCCTGGTGCGGAAAAGATAACATTTATCATGCCCAGAAGGGGTTTTAAGGAATCATCTCTCCGAGACCCTGTGTTTGCCTGGTTACCCTGACCATAGGAGTGATGAAAAAGTTGTTTTAACTTGCCCTCGCTGACAAGTTGATCCAAATGGTCCCACAGGCTCCTACAATCCTCCGCAGTTTGTCCATGATCAAGATGATATTGGCAGTAGAGATTGTGGTTGCGCCTTTCAGGGTTTCCGACCATCTTGTTCGGCCTCTTGAAAAAAGGCTCATTCTTGATCCTCTCTAGGACTTGGTGCACTGGCTCACGAAACACAACATTGACCGTCTGAAGGTTCGCCGAACCCTGTCTGATCCAATCTTTCCTCAACCTGTTGTGGCTCTGCCGGTCTGACCTGAAATCCCTCCTCTCTTGAGGGATAACCTTATCCTTTCCTTTACCCTGCTACTGGTCTTCCTCAACTCTTTTATACTTGTCAATCCTATCCATCAATTGGCGTACACTGGTAACAGGCTTGCCTGTTAGAGACGTCCTCAAGCCGTGTTCAGTGGGAAGGTCGAGCTTAAAGGAGCTGATGGCCACCAGATCGCAATCTTCCTCCATCTCGTTATACGTTTCCCAGAATCTATTCGAATACGACTTCAAAGTTTAACTTTCTCTTATGCTGACTGACAGTAGGGAGGAAATAGACTGCAGGACTCTGCGACATGTGACAAAACGCGACCCAAATGCCTTAGTTAGCTCTTGAAAAGAGCTTATAAAGTTCGCTTTCAGACTATCAAAACATCTCATGGCGATCGGTCCCAAACTGGACGGGAAGACTTTGCACATTAAGGCCTCATCTCTGGAGTGAACGGCCATCCTCTGATTGAAATGGCTCACATGCTCCACAGGGTCCGTCCAACCGTTATAGATGGTGAATGTCGGCTGGTGAAAAAGTCGAGGGAGTCTTGCGTTCTCGATGTTACGTGTAAAAGGGGACCTGGAGATCTGATCCAGAGCTTTGCTCATAGCATCATTCCCTACGCCCCCATGTAATGGGCTTCGAGGTTGCTTCTCGTGACGGCGCGTTTCCTCGTAGGAAAAAGACTCACTGACTGGTGTACGAGATTTTTGCTTGTAAGTGACATCCCGTTCGTCGTCAGAGTCTTCATCAGAGTACGAAGAGGTACGTCTCCTCTTTGCATGGCGCAGCTCCCTCTTCAGCCTTTCAATTTCTAACTGCATGTTTTGGTTTTGCTCTGCATGGGACATGTGGCTTCCACCATGCGACTGGCTTCGATCGTCATGTGCGGTGTGTACACTCCCTTTACGATCCTGCCTCAATTCCAGATTAAGGAAAGGATCAGCATGTTGAGATGCCCTGGACTCCGCTGGTTGTTGCCTTGGTTCAGCCATTTATAAGGTGTTGCTTCCACCCTTACTCAAGCTAATCCCCACGGATGGTGCCAATTGTAGGGTCTAAATTTGGTAGACCAAGCCCAAACTTTGCAGATTGTGAGCCCAATGAATCCAGAACAATAAATTTGTAGAGAGTGGATGAAAAAGCTGGACTGGTTATGGATTTAGCAACGATTCACTTATGCTAGTAAGGATAAAATGATGTAAAAACAATTGTAGAGTGGATGATACTCAAATCTGAAGAGGCTTAATATTTATGGAAAAGTGAATACAATTCTCTCTCTCTCTCCTTCTCATTTTTTCTCACAATTTTTCTGTCCCCTTATATCCTGAGACCTATTCCATTTATATATCCTCCTTCTTCTTCATCTTCACCGTACACTTGTTCTTCATCCAAGCATTCACTTGAGTACATGTCACATCAGACGTCTGCTTTAGTCTGCCGTGAGTGGTAGTAGCTGAGGTTACACTGTTCAGGTGTCTTCTCCACATAAATACGGCCAGGAAAGTTGCTGCAATGCATTAAATGCGATGGTAGCAACTTTTCCTTTTAGATATTTCTCTGTTCTCATCATCTCTAGGCATGCCCAATGCTTGCTCTTATCATGGAGTCAGTTGGGAAGGTCGCTCAGGCCTTCAGTATATTTGCTTGATCAAGTTCCCTTGTGATCCGAGGAGGGGGACCTCTTCGGACCAATATGATTGTCTTCGGACACCTCCTCTCATTCATTTTCAGGTGCATTTCCCCTATACGGACTCATTTCTAATCCCTTTTCCCTCTTTAGACACATAGTAATACTCAAATTGGGCCCTAGGCCCAATACGTAGCGTTGGGCTTTCACACCCACAATTAGTTACAATGTAAAAAGATTAGATTGCATGCATTTTTTATATTTTTAAGAAATGCTTTTTAAAATTGTTCTTGGCCATTTAGTAACTTTAGCTCAATGAGATAAATGTCAACAAACTTAACTTTTTATAGTAGATATATGTTTGTGTGGTTTCTCCTTAAACACATATCTTTTTGCAATCATCAAAGTGTTCATGATGGCTAAAACTTTTTAAACTTAAACTGAAAAAGAAACACATAACAACCTCAAATTTAATATATCTTTAGGAAAGTTACTCTTATGAATGTATAAGATTAACCAACAAACACAATAGAATCAAATTGTGTATAATAAAATTGAAGCATTGGCTTAACCACAATACTAACTTGAAAAACCAAAAGGGAAAAGGACCAAGAAAACAACAGTTACGCTTATTCCACTGAAGTTGAAATGATAGATCCTTCAACACATATTGAATACATTGATGAGTTTAGAAAGTTTTATATCTATCAAAAACAAAATGTAGAAACACAAATAATTAGAAAAACCCCATAAGTTTGTTATGCATAAAATTAACCCAAAAAAAAAAAAAAACTAAATTTTGACAATCTTAATCTATTAATAGAACTTGATAAAAATCGAAATTAGCAAATAAAAAATGGCATAAAGAGCATCTTATTATATGACTATATCACTCTATAGAGGCCCAAGCCCCAAAAGCCCATAAGAACGATAATTAGCAAATGAACAGTATATGTAAGTAAAAGAGCATCTTAGTACAATTTAAACAAAAAAAAAAAAAAAAAAAAAAAACCATATAGAACCATGACCATTATGACATGAAGCAAGTGCAAGATGAGCATTATTGTTGTTTATTATCCCAGGTGAGTAAACATATGCCTTTTTGGAAGATGCATGTATTCTTGAATAATTTGAATGCTATTTCAGTTTGTGTAAATTATAGAACATAGAATCGGTAATTTAGCAACATATAGGAGAAGGCATGTAGTGGTTTAGGAAGAGTAGGCATTTATTTTTATTTATTTTTATTTTTTTTTTGAGAATCGAGTAGGTATTTAGTTATAAGGGAAGAAGAGTAGGCATAAACATAAGAAAAACTTTGGACGAAGGAATAAGGAAAAAACAAAGAGTAGGCATTTATTTACTAATTGAAATCTATTGAGTTTAGTAAATAACTGATGTGGCATCTAATAAGTGTAATAAATTGAGAATGATGTATTTTATTTCAACCCAAAAAAAAAAAAAAATCAATTACATTTTCAAAGAAAGTGCCACTTGGCAAAACTTAATACTCTCTTGCATGAGGTCTTTGCTTTTATATATATATATATATATATTGATTTAATTACCAAAGGATCATTGAGATCATGGAGATGCTAGCATGATGAGGATTATATGAATTCTCAATTGACCCTAAATGAATCGGTAAAAAAAAAAAAAAAAAAAAACCTTGTGTTTCAATCTTGGCTTCGTCACTACATTGTATTGTTTGTCTTGATCAAAATAGACATGTTTATTGAGTTGTACACACTTACCTACTCATAATGCTTCGCAGTGGTAATATTTCCACTGGATTATAAAGTTACATTTTGCTTTTGATTGCAGCTCATGATGCTGGCATCTTTAATAAGTAATATCATTATCATAGGGGTTCCTCATAAATGTTTAAAATGCATCAGCAATGAATGGGCTTCTCACAACATTGATTTATAACCCCATGAGTTTCCTATGGAGGCCATGAATCTGGCTTAAATAGTTGGATCTAAATCAATAATGTTAGGTTCTAAGAAATTAGGAACTAATGTAGTAGAACTTCAATATGTATATGTTGGTAAACCATGATCAAAACGTTTAGTCTAGGTTTAGGCTTACTCAAAGTATGTTTATTTGTAAGTTTGGAATCGAGTAATTGCAGGAAATTACTATTCAATTTCTACAAGGCTCGATCGATCGAAGAACAGGCTCGACCGATCGAGAATCGTATCTGCAGAATTTGAATTAAGGCCAAACAGCAGTTCAAGCCCAGCAGTTCGAGTAGAACTCTCTTTTTCATTTTATTCACATATTTCATGCAGTTAAAGGGAAATTTTCGGACCTATAGGAATTCGGGGTTTTTGATTTTTGAGTTGTTTTCTTTCCAAATTGATCATTGGGTTTTTGTTCTAAGATGTTGTAAACTTGTGTATCATGCTTTAATTTGATAAATTTGGTGATTTGAGAACAATTTGAAATTCTAGGGCTTGAAACTACTTGAATTTGGGGATTTTGTTCAATTGGGCTTAATTTGGTAAAATTGACATGTGAAATTGATTGATTATGTCATTATATACTGTTATCTAACTAGTGTAATGATAGATTGATCAATTTGTTGGGATTTGTGAACTTGGGTTTTCCAAAATTTGGGGTTTTTGTTTTACATTCTATGTTCGAGTCAAATTCTTGGTTTATGAAGTAAAATTGAGGTTTCTGAAGAGACATTTGGAACGACAGAATGTGGTGGAATCCCCAAAAGGCTAGCTATGGAGGCTATCTGCTAGTTTTGCTTCATGTTTTTTAATTTAGATCCAGGGTAATAGATTGTGTTAGATTTAATTTATTTTTTTTAATTTTAGGTGGGTTATAGATTATGTGATTTTGTTTCGTAGTTGGGGAGTTCAATTTTCTCATCTTAAACAAAATAAACTAGCTAAGGTCTTTTTTTTTTTTTTTTTTTTTGAGAAAAAGTTAAGGTCATTCTATGTGTTATATTTCTTTCCTTTTCTCTGTTATCTATTATCTTTTTTATAGCATAGTGCATTATAGTTCTTGTTGGAGTTTTCCTTCCAAAGCATTACTTAATGCGCTTAGTTGGGGGCTTTTAATGTTATGCCATAAGAATGGATAATCTATATCACTTGGAGTAATCG
This sequence comes from Quercus gilva, assembly GCA_023621385.1. NCBI lineage: Eukaryota > Viridiplantae > Streptophyta > Magnoliopsida > Fagales > Fagaceae > Quercus > Quercus gilva. The sequence goes on along the minus strand of CM042477.1, from coordinate 58,354,776 downwards.
CAGTAATTATTATTTCAATTAACTTTTTCTTCTCTTAACATTATAATTGAGCACATTAAGTAATTTATGCCTGGATTTACTATCCATGCATGTGAGAAGTGAACATTATTTTCGAAATATTAAATAATTTTTCAAAGATGGGATGTGGATATTGTACATATATTTTGCACAAAAGCTTAAATTTAATTAGGGATGAAGTCAAGTTTTCTGCTTATATAGATCGGAAGTTTGGATTCTGCTGCATTCCATTTGCATCTGTAAATCTTGCACAAAACATGTGTCATGATAAGTGGAAAATGAAAGGGGACTAGAAGCTTCAATTTTTTCTTAACATCTATTATTTGAAGGACGGATTGTTAATAAACTGAAAAAAAAAAAAAAAAAATCCTTTTGGTGGAGGATAATGCAAATAATGTTTTCAAATTATACCAATACTAATACATTGGATCCCTCTAGAACCCTGCTAAAGAACGCTGCAAGTTAGCGCATTTGGGCGAGAGAGTGGAATTAAAATGGGTGATTTCTTGAGAAGTCTCGTGTTGCACCCCTTAAAAAACCTATTAAAAAAAATTATACATATGCTTGTCACCATTACCTAACACGATTACCTATGGCCACCTAAATCATGGTAGTGAAACTAAAAATTAAGATGTGCTGTGTGTGGCAATGCTAACAGGTCAGACAGGTTTGGGAGGGAATAAGTATAACCCTTCTCAAAGCCATACCATTTTTTTTTCTTTTTTTTTTTAAATTTTTTTTTAATGTATACAACTCATTGAATCTTAATTAGATTTAATAATTTTTTTCATAAACCATTCCACTTATGTACGAGAAACTAAATTTATCCCAAACTAGTTTGTTTATTATATTGCACTCAAGCAAGGTCAAGCTGCCCGATGTTAGCTAATTAAGGTTTTATTTTTTATTGTTTTAGTTTATACTATAGAATTTGAACCTATGACGTTTATTCTATCATAATTGCTTTTTGCCATTAAACTAAGATATTAATTGGTTTTGGGAGTAAAAAGGACTAGTCATTGTTGAGTTCTAAGATATTGTTTCAAAATATTGTAGCACTATTCTCATGCATTGATAAAACAATACATGATCCATGCTTTGTTTGTTTCATCACTTCGATATTTGGTATTACTAATATGATAGAGCATGTCCATGGCCATGGGGTTCCACTTTGCAATTCTTGTGGTGGGAAAGTCAGGTCAAGGCCAAATGGGGAGGTGTATGTAGAATGGCATTAGAGCCGGCCCTAGGCCCAGGCCATCGCCTAGGGCCTCCTACTAGAGAAAGGCCCCCAAATTTTGGGGCAACAATTGATATATTTTTTATAGCATTTTTTTTTTAGAGATATAGGAAAAAAAAAATTAGTTTTACATTTTTGTTTCTACTTTTAAGAAGCCTTAAAGAATGCATAATACTAAAAAAAATATAACTTTAAATACATGAGTCCTACAAATATATGTGTCATTAATAACAAGAAATGATTCAGATAAGAAAATGCTAAAAATATTATAATTTTGTTTCAAAACCTTTATAAATTGATGTGACAATTAATATGATTTATGAACACCAACAACTTATTAAATGCATTTTTGAATTATTTTTTATGATTGGTGATACGTCTTTATAAGCCTCATATTGTAAAATTTATAATATCTCTAATATCGTTTATTCAAATACTTCTTTATTATTTTCTTGAAGTATTACTAATGACTAATCACATTCATTAATAAATCGTTTGTAAGTTTGTTTTTTAGAGTAAAATATGTTATAGCTTTAACATTTTTCCACAAAAAAGCCATATTACAAAATAAAAGGAATGGATTTTTGTTATAAAAGAATTATGATATTAAACACTAGTTAAATTATTTAAGGGATAATAAAAAGGCCACATTCAAATATATCGCCTTAGGCCTCCAATTTTGTTAGGCCGCTCCTGCCTGACATGAGTGTAATTCTCCATTTGTATGCAAGGCTTTTGTTTATTATGAGATTAAGGAGGGACAAAAACTATGCTTGCAATGTGATGCTCCATATGATGGTATCTCTCTAGCTTCAAATTTCTAAAAGGTTTTTTGTTTTGGCCGTGTTTTTGTTTTAATAAGTTATTATGTGTTCATCCTCCAATTGAAATGTTTTCACATAGTTTAAATTTAATATTATAAATCTAAAAAAGTATCCATTGTCACAAGTTTTAATGATGTAATATCAAAAAATTGTGTGTGTGTGTTTTTTTTTTTAATTTTATAAAATTAAAAATTATGTTTAGCATATGGTATGTGGAAGAAGTAAATGGTATTTACCCTTGGAATATTAATTATCAATCTGTTGGGATTAAGTGTTATCATTGAGATTGGGGAAGGTTTAAATTAAGCGTGAGGTTAGCCTTTTTGCTATGGTTTGAAAAATATAACATCTCTCTCTCTCTCTCTCTCTCTCTCTCTCTCTCTCTCTCTCTCTCTCTCTCTCTCTCTCTCTCTCTCTCTCTCTCTCTATATATATATATATATATATATTTCCAATCTTGAGCAAGAGAAGAATTGTGTACCATGGATGCCACACTTGACATGCTAATATGCTTGTAGAGTGCAAGTTCAAGTCTTGTGCTAGCCTCATTTTTCAGGCCTTTTATTTTCTAAACATATAGGTTGGCTAAACCATGACAAAAAAACCAATCTGTAACCATTAACCTAGACCAAAAAGTGGTCTCTATTACACTAAAAACTTATTGGTGAGTGGTGACCCACAAAGTCTCACAGTCAAAGAAAATTTGAACCAATATTTTGTGCAATAGATTTTTACCTTGAGACTCTATGGTTATAAACATTGTTAACATTTTGCTTAATAATGTAGGTTGCTTCGAAATCATTGATTTATGAGATGAAACAAAAACTGAGAATCATGATGATAATGCATAAGCTTGGTGTAAATGACTAAATTTCGACTTTGAAATAAATCAAAGAAGTAAAATGGATTCACATATGTGAATTTGTAATGATCAATGTGTGGTACAATTCTCTGAAATTACAAAAGAGTGATCCTCTGATTTGATCTTCTTGAAAGACTTGTTGATTAGAATTGTGGTAAAGTGATTTTGACTCAAACACCAAATATCCTTCAATTTGACTAAAGGATGGATTGAAGACCCTTGAAATAGAATTATAACGAATCTCTAGCTATGAGCTTGTTAGAAATCTTTGTTCTTTGTGTTCTTCGCATGTTCTTTATCTTCGAAGGTTTGTGGTGGAAGTTCTTCGAAGCTTTTGGAGCTTGAATTCGTAGAGCTTCGCTAATTTGTGGTTTCTTGAAGTTTCTGGAGGCTTTTGGGCTTGATTCTAGCAAACTTTAAGATCTAGAAAGGTAGTTTGGATAATTCTGCTTCAAATGTTCTTCGTGTTCGAGGTTGAAGTTCTTGAAGGCTTTGAGGCTTGATTCTTGTAGAGCTTCTGTACGTCTAAATGCCTCTAAATCTTCTTTGATGTTGCTTGTGGTATTGATGTCTTGGTGTGTGGAAATGCCTTAAAAAGGCTTCTATTTATAGGAGTTTGGGTGTGAGCGAGCAACACATGGTGGAGTTTAATTGGTGACACATGTCATAGCATGATTGGAGGAGCTTGAAGACCTTTTTTCCAAGACACGTGGCATCATTTGATTGGCAGAAATGTCTTAATTTTCAAGATGACACATGTCAGCAATCGATTGGATTGCTTATGTCATTGTTTACATGCATCGATGTGTGATTCTTTTGTTTTGGTGACACTTGGTAAATTTATGTTGGTCTTTATAATTGGTGGTACTTTGTGGACTTGGTAGTATGATGTGTCAGCTTATGATAGGTCGGGAATTTTTCCTCTCTACACTTGGCAATGTGCCTTATTGGATGATTTTATTCCTTTACTTTCCTATCATATTTTCAATCTACATGTTGATTTTTGTGATACCTGGTGCACTTATTTGATAAGAATGCAAACCAATTAAGTACTATATCTTTACTCTTTATTTTCCATAAAATTTTTTACGATGTTGTTAAAATGTAGTTTATATTCATTGTGGGGTTAAAAGTCTTTGTATTAAACGACTTTTATATTCAATTTTGTATTTTATTTCATCTATATAAACTTGCAAATTTCATCAGGCATTTCAAGAGCTGCATTTTTTTAAAGTACCATCACATAGTACTGCACAATTGTGCCAAGCAATACAAAGTATGGTAAAAAAAAAAAAAAAAAATTCTTATTGTAAGGGTAAGAGCCCGAATTTGTATACTGGGCCATAGGCCCTGTTCATGGATACACTCGAGGAGGAGTAAATAATAAGGAAAGGCCCCGGAATAGAAGACCATGCAAGAAAAGGATGGAGAAATATAGTCCGAAGAGGTTGACCTTCTCGGATAGGATGAATGTCGGTCAAGCAAGTGCTTGGATAATTTAAGTGACCTTTCAGGAAGTTTCAACGATAAGGATGAACTTCAAGCACGTACAAAGGTGATAATAATACGAAAATATCTTAAAGAAAAGCTACTATCACCGCATTAAATGCACTAAACAACTTTTCTGACCACATTTATGGGGAAAAGACCCTTGAACAGTGCAGTTTTCAGCTACCGCCACTCACAGATAACAAAAAAAGATGCTTGATGGGACATGTACTCAAGTAAGAGTTTAGATGGATAACAAGTCTATGATCAGGATGGCCTGAAAAGACCTATATAATATAAAAGATCTTCTATGAGTTGGGAGGCGGAAAAAATAGAAAATGAAAAGGGAAGAAAAAATTACTGTAGCATTAAGAGCTGTACTATCTTCCATAACTATTGTATTGAGTCATAATCTATCTCCTCGAACAACCATTTCATCAAGTTTTACGTGTAGTTCACCCTTGTTCATCGTTGAAATATTTACTAGCCGTTATTGTAAATCACTAAAACCTAGTTCTTTAGCCCATTATCTACAAATTTATTGTATTGGGCTTACTAAACCACCGTCCGAATAATTTTTGGGCCTGGGCCAAAAATTTGTGACCCTACACTTATATATGCCACATTGATTTATCTATTTCTCAATTTAATTTAAAACTTCATTTTGATAATCATTTCAATATAAAATTTGGTCATAAGTTCAAATTCAAAAATTGATGCTTACTCACTATATAATTAATGCCAATATGAGAAGATCATAGTTGCATTGAATGAGGGTTGTCATTTCCCATAGGCCATCATACGGTTGCACATTGTGGTGCTTTAGTTATGTTGTAATTTATTGTTGTGGTTTTTTTGTCTAAACATATACCTATATTCAAACTCCAATTGTTTATAAACATAAACATATGATTTATAAAAAGAATACTGGTTAGAATATAGGTAAAGATTAATTTAGCCAATTACATTTAATGATCTTTTTGTAGCTACAATTGTAAGACAAACATGAAAGTAATTAGTTTCAATCATGACATTCTTAAATTCTAATAATCTAATAAAAACTTAAGAGATTCTTCGAGAATATTTAATTTTAAACATATAGAGGATTTTGTCAAATTTCTTTATAGAAAACAAATAATTACTTAGAGCATGAAAATATGAAACTTAAGTGCATATTATATATATATATATATATATTTGAATTTTGAAACTGCTATTTAATTCAAATATTGATATAATTATTTTTTGTGTACCTTATTTATATTTGAAAAAATAACACATGTTTGTGAATACAAAAGTAGAGTGCATCTTTCTTTTACTAATTTTTTTTTTAATTTCTTTTTTGGATTCATGACCATTTCGATGACTAAAAAACTAGGTCTCTCGAGCCATATGGTGATATCAAATTTATCTTTTTAATAACTGGGATCTTATTTACCTCCTGGCTAATTTTGTTTTCATGTTGGAATACCTTTTTGGATATTAATAAAATAAATCGTGCCAATAGTGGATTACCTCATGGTTTACAAAACTGCCCGACAGCAATTTTTGTTTACTTTATAGAACTATAAGGTCTTTTTTTGTTTTTGTATTTTTTTTTAATTTTTTTTTATTAACATGCGACATCAGTTTGCTTACTTTATCTTTTTTCTAAGCGGAGTAAGTAAGATACCAAAGTACAAATTGGTAATCTGTTCTATATTTTGTTTCACAATTTGGTATTTTTTAATTAATAATTTTTATTTTAAAGAAAACGATAGTAGAATTGAATTAAGGTTTCTATCCATCCCATTGTAATGCTAAGAGTTATGTTTTATTTTATTTTATTATTGTATTTGTGTTTAAACATATAATCAATTCTAAATTATTTTTCACAACCTTACTACTTCAAATTTTTATCTATCATATGAGCAAGAAGGAAGTTTTAAAGTCAAATGAGCAAACAGTAGTTATTTTTTTGCAACACCTTGTGTATAATAGTATATTGGCTTGTTTTATCCAAAATCTTTTCCCTATTATTTTCAAAAAGAGCATGACATGTCCATCATTTACATGGGTTGAAGCCAAATTCTAGGTGGAGGCGCAAGCTCAATCCTTAACCCTAAATAGATTTCAAAAATCAAAGTAGACAATCATCTGTGTATCAACTTAACAATCAAGCATGAAAGTTGAAAAGACTACCCTTGATTCTTTTTATTTCACAACTTCAATGAAGGGAGGAATACAATGATTGAGGTCCCCATCCACTAGGATATTAGGTGTAAGCCAAGACTTCGTCATATTAGTGATGTCTATAACAATTAGGACATTATCTCTATCACTTTTAAATATTAATTCACTAAATCTAAAGTAAAAAATAAAAAAGAGTCTAGTAAGCGTGCGTGATGAGTTCATAGCATGCATAGATTAATTACAAATTATATATATATATATATATAAAGATAATATTTTATTAATATTATTTAAACTAATGTAAATAAAGAATATAATTTTTTTTTAATGAGCTAATATTATTTTTTTAATTAATGAGCTAATACAAAAGAAAGCTAGACACGTGTGGCCGACCTCTAGTTTAGTTTCTCACTTTCTCCTATATATACCCACCCAACCCTCATCATACTTCAATACTCGCCTTTTTTCTTTTCAAAAATTTTTTTTTTCTTCTTCTTGGGTAATTCCCCCAACGGTAAGATTTTCTACAATGCATTTAAATTTGATTCCGTTCCCGATTACGATAACGAGTCGGAGCTTGATTGATTTTGTTCATGCTATCTTAGGGTTACATGGAGTTCGATTGATTTTGTTGATGCTAATAATATCTTGTAGAAAATTAGGGTAACGTTTATCGTTGCAAATTATTAGGGTTACGTTTCTTTCATCAAATAAGTGTATAAAATTTTTGAGCGTCTTAGACCATGGATTTTTAATCAATGCGTTTATTCTGAATATTCTCGTTATAATTCTCATTTGGGTTGCGTACTATTGTGATTTTCATCAGTGTTTCAAGATTTTCATCATGTAGAAAATTAGGGTTACATGGATTTTTGTTTATCGTTGCAAATTATTAGGGTTTCTTTCATCAAATAAGTTGTTTCGTTGATTGTTTTTGACAAAGCAGTATATATGGGACTTGTCTCTCTCCGAACTCACACACCGACTATGATTGGATTTTAATTTAATTTTATGGGTTTCTTTCATCAAATAAGTTGAATGTTTCTTTAGTCAATATTGTGAAAAATAAATAATAAATTGTTTGTGCAATCGTGTAGGTTTTTTAAATTCCAGAATAGTACAACAGGTTTATGCTTCCTTGTATAGATTTCAAAGTTATAACTTTTGGGGCTTGTTTATGGCTCTGTTGCCCCAATTCTATTTCTTGTGTTTAATGTTGTATATCAACTTGTGTGGCGAAGTTTGATGGGGGGACCTCAGGTAATAAGCCCTCTTTTATGTCTTTATTTCGTTATTTTTGGATTTTGGAGTAGAAATCATATTTTTGAAGTTTCAACTGTTTTAATGTAAAGGTCATATACTCACTAACTAGAACTTACTATGGTTAATGTTTAACATGATTGGATTGTATTATAGACTTTTTTACTTGTAGTATTAGGGGTTTCTTTTTTTGGATCTCACTGAGACAAAACTTATTTGATTTTTTGCTTAAATATTGAGAGAAACTTAGTAATAGTATCAGAAAATTCTTTTGATCCTTTGTTAATTCTCTCAAAACGAAACATATTCCAAGCATTATTTATTGTGTCAATTTGTTATTTGTATATTATAACTTTATAAAGTTGCTGTATTTGTAAATGTGTCTCTTGCACAAGTTGTTTCCATTCTGCTTTATTCATATTTCTTCATAATAGTGGTTTTACTAGTTTTTTTTTATTTTTATTTATTTTTAACTATGATACCATTGTGTCATAATTAACTGGCCTGTCATTTGAATTTGGCATCAGATTTTTGAGTTATGAATTTTAATTGTTTCTCATTCAGCATCTTTTCTAGTAGTAAGATATATGTGATGAAATAATTTGACCCTTCAGAGGTTTTTGGTTCTCTGCTATATATTTTATTTTCTTTCTTTGTAATCTTTTTTTTTAATAAATAAAATAAAAATAATAATAACAACACTAATTATTTTAATCTACATTTTTATTATTGGAGATTGGATGTCTTGCTTGTCTGCATTGTTAGGTATATAAGAAGTGGATTTCCAGTTTGGATTACCACTTAAATGTTGGTATATAGGAAGTGGGATTTTTTTATATTTTATTTTGGTGCCTCGCAGCTTAAGCAACATAGTCTGATTTGGTGATAAGCTCTCTTTTCCTCTTGCTTTCATTATTTTCTCTTGTTTTAAGTCTCTAATACTTGGGCCTGTAACTGCTTTTCTTAGGCTTTGGTTTCCTGGACAGTCATAAATTCCAGTCTTACTCAATGAAGGTTTGAAACTCTCAGTGCTATTCTTGTCCTTTTTTGTTTGATTTTTAGTCATTCTCTGTTGGCAAGCTCATATCTAATTTGTATGTTGAAATGTCTTTTATTGGTGTGGGGCAGGTAGGTGAATAGAGATTGTGACTTAAATATGATTGCTGAGGTAGTATATTCAAGTTTTTGCTGTATCCTGTAGTGATTTGCATCATATATTGTAATCTTAGACTCTTTCTGATTGATTTCCTAATCATAGAAAGTCAAGTGGGCAGGTATACTGTTGCTGGTTCCATTTAACTAATGCTGATTTGATTTTGTTGCTTCCCAATCATACATGCTGTTGAGTAGTTCCTCTACCCATTTTTTTTCCATCTATTTTTTTTAGAAGCTTTTTTTATATTCTTGTAATTTAAACTTGTTCTGAATTGGCGCTTAGATTGTGTGTATTTTTAATCTGCTCTTGGAGGAAATTAATTTCATCATCATTGAATCTGTGCACTTTCTTGCAGTCTTGGAAATTTGTCTTTGAGTCGTGATTTTGTTGTTTGTTTCTTGCTTTTAATGCAACTTGGTCATCCTGTGTTGGCAGCCCTTATCCTGTTTGGATTTTAGTCTAGCAGTTTCATTTATAGCTTACAGAACTGTAAATATGTGACCTTTTGTGGATTTTGTTTCTGTTGGTTCAGGGGAAAGTGGAGTTTGGTAGTAGGCTTATTATATGGCGGGCTAGGTTGGGCATTTCTATTCTGCTAATGGTTATGCTATATACGAATCATCTTCGTAGAGTGTGTAAATGAAGTAGTGGATTCCTTACAACATTTTATTTCCTGATTTATAATGGATTCTTTATCCCTTTGTGATTACATATATGTTAGGCTATTAATATTGCTGGTTGTGTCACTGATTCATTTCAACTTGGATTGTTTCTTCTTGAATTCCTAGCCATTGAAAGTGAGCAGATGCTGACCCTGTTCAACCAATGTTTGTCATTGGTCTGAGGCTCTTGCTATTCTGGATTCATATCATATTTTGGCACTCAGTAACATAGCTTCTTTATGTGAGGGTAATGTCTATTTTTTTGCTTTTGTGATGAGTAATTTCATAGTTCCTGCAACTCTTTCATACTTCCATACATGCTCAACTTATGTTATAGGTTTTGGTGCTTGGGAGCATTTTTCAGTTTTCTGTTGCTGTAAAGTCGGTTTTTCTAGTTCAATTTTGTTCTCTCGGGCACAAATATGTAAACTTTTCTTTCCCTTATTCCTGTTCCCTTTTTCTATTGCCTCTTACACTTGTCGGAACTTGTTAGGACTTGAAATCATCAATCTGGTCATTCTGGATTGCAACCTCTATTCTTTTTTGATTCATTATTCTAATCCTTAAAATTGAAGGATTTTGTTTTGCTTGTGTTTTATGTATATATGTATAATAATAATAATAATAATAATAATAATAATAATAATAATAATAATTACTGCTGCTGCTGACTACAACAATAGGCAAACTCTTCCCTTCTCTTGAAATCTCAAGTATTTTAATAACTTGTTAGGACTTGAAATCATCAATCTGGTCATTCTGGATTGCAACCTCTATTCTTTTTTGATTCATTATTCTAATCAGTAAAATTGAAGGATTTTGTTTTGCTTTTGTTTTATGTATAATAATAATAATAATAATAATAATTACTGCTGCTGCTGCTGCTGCTGCTGCTGACTACAACAATAGGCAAACTCTTCCCTTCTCTTGAAATCTCAAGTATTTTAATACTATTCACCCAAATTTGATATACTTGTTCAATTTATTTTATAGATTTTGGTGCTTGGTTGCTTTTCAAGGCATTTGTTGCAGCAAAGTTAACTTCTGTAAATTGATTTGGTACTCTACTTTGGCGATGAAGTTTGTTAGGGACCTAAGGCTATAAGCTCTCTCTATCTCTTGATTTCAGTACTCCTAGCCTAAAATTTGAAGGGTTAAGAATAGGATTAAGATGTTCATGAGCAAGGCTTACCACTATTATGACTTTAAAAAATTTATATTTTTTTGGAAAAAAAAAAAGATTTATATTGAGCATGGTTCTTAATCATAACCTTTTGTGCCGCTGTGTTTTAGATTATACTCTTGATATTTTTTCTCCCTTAACCAGTTGCTTGACCTTTTGGGGGTTGTTGATTTTCTCTTTTATATATATATATATCTATATTTTTTTTCTTTCTTTGTAATAATTTTTTCCTAAAATAATGACCCTTATTTTCAAACTAAGATTTTATTTTTCAAGCTTGGAATTTTTGCTTCCCAGACTGCGTTATCAGGGTTTATTTAATTCCAGGGGTGGTGCATTTGCTTGTGGTGCTTTACCCAAGGTTGATTGTTTTTGTTGCTTCCCAATGAAGCATGCTTTTTCATAGACTTGCTCTTATTTTGAATACAACATTCTCGTAATGTAAAGTTGTCCTGAACTGTATAGTTGGTATTCTCTATTTTTTAGTTTGCTCATGCAGAAAGTTGATGCGTCCGTCTGGTCATCCTATGTCGGTAGTTTCATATCCAATTTGGTTTTGCCACATATTATCTTTCTACTGAATGCAGGATTTTTTTTTTTTTAATTATTATTTTGGTGATTTGCAGCTCTAGCTGTGGAGTCTGCTTTGGCTACAGACTCTTTTCCTCCCATTATTTGTTAGTTCATTTTCCTGTCCTACAAATATATGCGGTGTTTTAACTAATGCAGATTCAATTTTCCCATATTCTATATATATAATATCCACTAATATGTAGTGGGTAAAATTGTGAAAAACTCAAAGGTACCATTTAATTTAATTTAATTTATTTTCTAAATTGGAGCTGGGATTGTTTGTATTTTCAGTTTGTTCTATTGCTGGAAATTGGTGCCTAAACCGTGGGTGCACTTCCATAGGTGCTTGTATGTTATTGTTATTTTCTTGCTCATAGTGCAGCTTGTTTATCTTGTATTAACCCCATACCCTGTTTAATTTGGCTGTGCACTTGTTGTTTGGAGCAGTAATCACATTGGGCTTGTTGCCTGAGAATGGATGCTGGGGGAGTATTCTTCGTTGGACAAATGTGATTTAAATATTTGTTAGGCTTTTAAGGTTGCTGGTTTTGTAACTAATTCATCTAAACTTGGATTTTTGTTGATTGATTTCCTAGCCATGGAAAGTGAGTGGGCAGATGCTGTCCTCGTTCAACCAAAGTTTGACTTCAGTCTGACACTCTTACTAGTAACATAGCTTGGTGATGATTGTTTTTTGCTTTTATCTGACTGCATTGGGGCTGGGCTTATGATTAAATTATACATATGCAGTGTATTAACTAATGCTGATTCAATTTTGCAGCTTCCCAATCATAAATGCTGATGAGTAAACCTGCTCCCCAAACCTTCTCTCCTCTTCTTCTTTTTTATTTTACTTTTTACTTTTTTGCTTTTAAATATTCTTGTGATTTACACTTGTCCTCAACTGCAGGTTGGATTGTTGTTTTTTGGTCTGCTATATTGGGAAATCGATGCCATCACAACACCACTGAGGGTTCACACTATCATACAGTTGTGTAAATTTGTCTTCGTTTCATGTTTTTATTGTTACTTTCTTGCTTTCGATGCACAACTTGGTCATCCTGTTTTGGCAGCCAGTTTCCTGTTTGGATTTTATTCTGGCAGTCAGTGGGCAGTGCTGTTTATGGTCTATAGAACTGGGTTATTTTGGTACTTGGATGTCTCTTTTCTTCCCCTTTTATTTTTTTATTTTTTGTTATTTTCTTCTACAATCATAAGATTTAGAAGTATAATCCATGTTGGCAGCATCATACCTCATTTGCAGGTTAATTTGGTAATGCCTCTTATTGGTGTGGGGCAGTCAGGCTCTTGCTTTACGCACATGATTTGCTGCTTGTTTTCTTCGTCACAAAATTTGATTATGCTTTATGGCTCAACGTCTTCCAAGTTTGTTGCAAGTTTGAAGTTTTTCCTTTTTTGACTTTTTTTTTAAGCATTGTGTACCTTATGCTTGTTTATGCTGGTGATGTTCATTTTGTGATTTTTTTGTTTAGTGCTTTCCTAGTGATATGTTTTGGGTATTGTCTTAGGGTTAATTAAACAGTTTATGATAATGCCTCTTATTGGTGTGGGGCAGTCAGGCTCTTGCTTTACTCTCTCATGATATGCTGCTTGTTTTCTTCATTGCAAATTTTGATTATGCTTTATGGCTCAATGTCTTCCAAGTTTGTTGCCAGTTTGAAGTTTTTTCTTTTATAAAATTTTTTTAAGCGTTGTGTACCTTATGCTTGTTTATATGCTGGTGATGCTCATTTTGTGATTTATTGTTTAGTGCTTTCCTCATGATATGATTTGGGTATTGTGTTAGGGTTAATTAAACAGTTTATATTGAAGAGAATTATGTATTATATGCTTTTTGCTATTGTATTTTATATTTACTTTTGATCATAGGTATTGGACTTATTTAACTCTGCCTATGTTTGTGCTTTATTGTTCAAGGCCGGGTCCCTAGCCTGGAAAAAAGAGGAAAGGGATATGGTACTTATTTCTTCCTTAACTACTTTCTTGAGCCTTATTTATATTCTCCTCTCTACTAGTTCTTTTTTTCCTTCTGAATTACTTCTTTATATTTAAACTGATATTTTCCTTTTGTTTTTAATTTATAATTTTATAACTGAAGCTTGGATTGTGTGTGATTTGTCTGGCCGGATTTTTGGTTGTATAATTCCTGCAGCCTCCTGAGATGTGATGCAATTCTGGGGTTCTAAGCCTAATCTAGTCCGATTTCATCTTTTCTTGCTTCTCAATCTTTTTTGATTTACATATGTTAGGTTCTTAAGCTTGCTGGTTGTGTAAATTATTCATTTAAACTTGGATCGTTGCTTATTGATTTCCTAGCCATGCAAAAGTGAGTGGGCAGATGCTGTCCTTGCTCAACCAAAGTTTGACTTCAGGCTGATGCTCTTGCTTCTGGACTGATATTATATGTTAGCACTTAGTATCATTGCTTTGTTATATGTGGGTGATGCATATTTTTTGCTTTTGTCAGGCTTCGTTGGGGCTGGAGTTATGATTAAACAACATATGCGGGGTTTTAACTAATGCTGATTGAATTTTGTTCCATCCCAATGATAAATGCTTATTAGTAGACCCCTTCTCCACCTCTTTGTTTTTTTTTGGCTTTTGAATATTGTTGTTATTTACAGTTGTCCTGAATTGCAGCTTGGATTGTTTGTTTTTTTCAGCCTGCTAATGTGTGAAATCAAAGTCATTGCCACTCTGGGGGTTCACGTCTTCATACTGCCTTGTAAATTTGTCTTTTTTCTTGCTTTTATTGTTACTTATTACACAACTGGGTCATCCTGTTTTGGCAGCCTATTTCCAGTTTGGATTTTATTCTGGCAGTGCCATTTATGGTCCTGTGGAACTGGATTTTATTCTGGACGTGCCACTTTGAAGCTAAAGTGGGAGAGCTTGATTTGGTAAGCAGTAGAAGCTTTTAGTGCGATAGGGTAGGGGCGGAGTGTAATTAGGGGGTCCCTGAGGGATGTGCCCTCAGAAATATGTTGATTAAATGAATGAGTTTAGGGAAGGAACCAATGCTAAACACTTATGAATAGACTTGAAAGGGATTGAAGTGACTAATCGGTATTAGGCACGAATGCTATCACAAGGATAAGCAAAGGAAAATAGGGGAATACAAGCTCTCTTTTCCTCCAATTTTTTTATTTATTTTCTATTTAGAAGTATAATCTATGTTGGCAGTCTCATTCCCAATTCACTGGTTAATTTGGTGTAATGCCTCTTATTGGTGTGGGGTAGTCAGGTCTTGCTCTATTTTGTCACGATTTTCTGTTTGTTTACTTAATCGGAAAATGTGATTAAGCTGATGGCTCCTTGTCTTCGAACTCTGTTAAAAGTCTGAAGTTTTTCCTTCTATGTATCTTATGTTTGTTTATATGGCGATGTGCATTTTGTGGTTTTGTGTTTAATAGTTTCCTTGTGTTATGCATTTGGGATTATGTTGGAGTCAATTAAAAATTTTATTTCTTACATCCTTTTTTCTAGTACTCTTTTCTTTTTCATGCAATTTATTCTTGTCTAAGTTGGATCTTGGATTGTTTGTATTTTCAGTTTGCTCTTGTTGGAAATCTATACGACTATACCTGCCTTGTGGGTTTGGACTTACATACATGCTTGTTCATTTGCAACCCCATATCCAGTTTGGATTTTAATTTGGCTGTGCTTTTCTTGTTTGGAGCAGTGATCACATAGAGCTTGTGACCTGGGTATGGTTACTGAGGGAGTATCTTCATTGGGCAAATGTGAACACACAGATCTTTTCTTTATCCTTTTGTGATTTACATGTATGTTGGGCTATGTAGTTTGTCGGTTGTGTACCTAATTCTTAAACTTTGAATTGTTTCTTATTGTTTTTCATATTGATTTCCTAGCCCTGGAAAGTGAGTGAGTAGATGATGTCCAATTTAAGCCAAAGTTTGACATTATTGTGAAGCCCTTGCTATTCTGGACTTGTATCATATATTAGCACTTAGTAACATAGCTTATTTTTATGTGGGTAATGTTTGTTTTTTCTTTTTGTCAGCTGCATTGGAGCTGGGGTTATGAAAGATAGTAGTTCTTCTGTTCTAGTGCAATTTGGAGTGCATATTAGAAATATCGATCCTAATATGTCTGCAGGGGCCTGGGAGTTAATTTGCTCAGTGGCAGAGTTTGATTTGGTGATAAGCTCTTATTTCTTTCCTTCCCTTTTCATATCTTTTATATGACTTTTATAACATTAATACATTTTGTATCTTTTATATGACTTTTATTTTAATGTCACATTGTATCATCAGTTTCGTTACCATCTTTTAACTTTTTTTTTTGATAGAGCATCTTTCAACTCTCCCTCAAAAGAAATTTATGTTGAATTTTATATTGTTCATTAAAAACTGAGATGGTTCATTTTATAAATGATTTTGAAAATCAATTTCTTTAATCTTATTAGAGAAATTAAGTTGCTACTTTTCAAGGCTTTTGTTGCACCTTGTTTGGCATCTAGTTCATTTTGCTTGACTCTTTATTCTTGTTATCTTTTGCTTTTTTATATTTTTTATTTTTATAATTTTTTAAGGACACATTTCACATTTCGATTTGTATTCTTTTAATTTGAGACTGGATTATGTGTATTGTTAGCCTGCATTATATGGATTTATGTATTTGTATGGGTTTGATGTAATGGGGTTCACTTGTGGTGTTTTAATTAAGGCTAATTTGATTTTTTCTCTTTTCAATCATACATACAATTTGTTATAAGGATTTGTTCTGTCATTCATAGGGCATGTTAAAAATCTATTCCTCATAAGTCTATAGGAACTGGCATTTTCTTTTTGGGTCCCCAGTAGAAGTGGCTGAATTTGATATATTGATAAGCTCTCTTTTCTCATCATTCTCTCTTGCAATCATAAGAACTATACAATTTTGGGCCTTTTAAATTCTTTATAATACTTGGGCTGCTTTTCTTAGGCTTTGGTGGACAGCCATAAATTCAATGTACCTCCTGGTGAGGGTTTGAAATTTCCCTAGCAATTATTTTTCCTCTGTCCTGTCTTGTTTAATTTTTTCTCACTCAATCCGAATATGGTAATGCCTCTTATTGTTGGGGGACAGGTAAGTTAATGAAGTATGTAACCATCATTACGAGAGAATAATAATACAGGTTTTTGCTTTATCCTGTTATGATTTGCATGAGTCGGGCTTTTTGGGAACAACATGGATCGAACTTATGTCTCTAGAATTGCATCATGGTTTTAGCACTGATTGACAATTTTTTTTTAAACGGAAAAAAATTTAACTTCTGATTAAGTTATGTTGTCATTTGTAATAATGAAATAGGATAGTTGCATTTGCTGGTTTGGTATGCAATAAAAAAATGTGCAGCTTGTAATGGAGGTTGGGAAGGAACCCATTTCTTCATTATGTTTCAAGTATGGTATATATATATATATATAATTTTATTTTATTTTATTTTAAGTTTTTGATTTATTGGGTATTAATTTCTTTAGTTCAATCTATAATTGATTTCTTTAATACTGTGTATATTGGTGATATGTTTGGTATCTAATTGAGTTTACAGCCAGGTTTATGATCAAAGTTCACATTAGTTATTGTTGCTTGATTCAGGGAATGAAGATATCATTTATGCCTCTTCAGGAAAGGAAGTCCAGTGTTTTGATGTGCATCTGGTAATCCTATCTCATATATAACCTTTTGGCTTTGCCTTTTATATATTTTTTTATTTTTGGTTTTAACTAATATTATGCTTGTGCATCAGTGTGAGGTTTAGTGTAAAATTTAGAACTTTATTAGCCTAGTGTGTAAATATTTCATGATTATGTACCTCTTAGTTACTGATTTACAGTAGATTTGTCATGGTTACCAGCAAACCTTTTTTTTTTTTTTTCGTCTTTGGGAGGCCACCTCATGGAAGCCACTACAGAGTTATAGTTACAATAAAGAGGAGTTAAATCAGGTAGGCATTTTTAGTGATGCTTTTTATGATTTGAATTAGATTTTTTGGCCGTATGTTACATTTTGACCCGTGTATCTGTATATTACTGCTGTTTTAATGTTAAAACAATGCCGTGAAGTTCTACTACTCATGGAATAGTACTGTTTTTTTTTTTTGTTTATGAATCATGGAATGATTTATACACATTCATCATAAGTTGTAAGCATTTTTTTAATTAAAAAAATTTGTGATATGAATTCCCAGATCAATATACTGCCCCAATTATGTCTTGTGACTCTTCTTCATATTTTCCTTCTATTCATATAATTTAATATAAATATCACTTTCAGTATGTGCAGCTACAATATTATGTCTTTTTCTATTTTCATTTATTCTGGCTCTATATTTAAGTATTAATCTCCAGAACTACTTCTGGGCCTATTTAATGCTTAAACATATTAATCATATATTAATCAATTCATACTAAGATCTCTTAAAATAATCTTGTTTCTGTTTTTGCAGATTGCATGCAACTCTATGTTGTCTTTTATTGCTGCTGCAGATGATGGTGGTGATGTTGGTACTTAATGATTTTTTGACTCACTGGATCATGGGCGGGAGTAGGTTGGTCCAGGGGGAGACAATTGCCCTCCGCCCCACAAACAAAAAGAAAAAAGAAAATAAAATCTTGTCCTCCTAGAAAAAGGTTGGTCCAGGGGGAGACAATTGCCCTCCGCCCCACAAACAAAAAGAAAAAAGAAAATAAAATCTTGTCCTCCTAGAAAAACCTATAAAAACATATTTGATCCCACTCAAACAAGTCTTGCCTTGCCCCAACTAATAGTAAGAGTCATGTTGCCCTCATCACCCACATTAAAATTGTAAGTTAAACTTAAAAAATAGCAGGATGAAATATTTTAGTAATATTTTCAGGTATGTTATCATGTTTCACAATTTTACATCAATTTCTTTTCTATTTATATTCTCAGTTAAAGGAAATTTTTATGTGTAATAAGTTACTTTTTAATTTCCTCTTAAATAATTATGAAATTAATTGTCTAAATTCTTATAATTAGATCAAGTGTAGATCTTTCTTAGTTAATTGTGTGTTCATGCATACACACATGCATCCTCATGCTTGTAAGAGTGTATATTTTTAAGCCTCATTGAAACTTGACTCCCATCAAGATTATATCCACCTAGACAGCCATAGCACCTTGCAAGTCAGTAAGTGGCTCATAGTCTCTTTGCATTTTTTCAGTGAGCTTGGATGTCAAAACATCTATAGTATAACAAGAGTGCTTACAAGATTAGTAACATTTAATTACCAAAGGATCATTGAGATCATGGAGATTCTAGCATGATGGGGATTATATTAATTCTCAATTAACCCTAAATGAATTGGTATCAATGTAAAAAAAACCTTGTGTTTCAATCTTGGCTTCGTCACTACATTGTATTGTTTATCTTGATCAAAATTGATATGTTTATTGAGTTGTATACACACTTTCCTACTCATAATGCTTCGCAGTTGTAATATATCCACTGGATTATAAAGTTACATTTTGCTTCTGATTGCAGCTCATGATGCTGGCATCTTTAATAAGTAATATCGTTATCATAGGGGTTTCTCGTAAATGTTTAAAATGCATCAGCAATGAAGGGGTTTCTCACGGCATTGTTTTATAACCCCATGATTTTCCAATGGAGGCCATGAATCTGGCCAAAACAGTTGTATCTAAATCAATAAAGTTCTAATGTTATTAATGTCATTTTTAAGAATGCTAATTTGGGTATATACTGCTTTCTTTCAGTTTATTCAAAAAAATTTATGGCACCATTTGATATGTGAATTTTGAGTTTTGACCCACAATGTGATAACTAGATGGTTTGTTATATGACAGAAGACATGATTTGCTATTGTAATTATATCTTGTCATATATGAGATCTTCTCTTGTTACCTGAGAATTCTTTCTTGCAACTTTTCATACATGATTATATTTTCTATTTTCAGTATATTGTGTCTCCTCTCTGTCTCTCTCTCCAATAATAAGGTTTTTCATATCTAGTTATTTTGAAGCATTAAAAACAAGAATAGAAGATTGGTAATGCTGCTTTCCTGCAGTCAACTGCTGGTTATGATCTCTATTGCAGATCATTGACATTCATCAGCATCGCCTTTATAAAACATTAGGAGCAGGAGTGGGCCATACAAGTGTATCCATGTAAATTTCAAGGATTCTGTTTTTGGTTGACCTGTCTTATGTTCCATTTATGTAACTTATGGTTGGTTCATCAACATATTTTCTTGCTCATTGCTTTTCTTTTCTTTTCTTTTCTTTTTTCTTCAGATTTTCAAAATACTTTTTTCCCCTAAATGTGTTCTGTTCTTTCTATGTATACCTTATGTGTATGAGACCTGTATTGCATTTCTTCCACATTAACTCTATTTTAAAGATCTGTTGCAGTGTGCAGTTCCTTCCTTGGAGACCCTGGGAAGGTATCTCTTGTAAATTTAATTGATCTCTCTCTCTCTCTCTCTCTCTCTCTCTCTCGTGCATATGTGCAAGCATGTACTTTGGGTGTCAATGATGATATAAGAGCATGGCTACATTGGATGCAACTAGCTTTAGTGATTGCATATTGGACATTAATCTGCTCACATGGTAGTTTGCTACTTCGCTTATTCAACATAAAGCATTGGCAAATTTAAAGGAAACCCTTAAACAGATGATTGGTTTGTGAATTCATTAAGCCTAAAGTTTAGTAAATAAGGGACAATGATGAAGTTCAGAGGAAAGCGGGGTCTTCTTAGAATTATGGTTTCCTTGTAGAAGGTAAAGTGTGAGTGCGTGGGAAGGCATAATTAATGCCTTGACTGGAATATTATGTGTCCAAGTCTGAGCTTTGTCATGGAAGACAAGAAAGAAAAACGTACCACTACAACCATGAAATTGGCTTGAAATATTGTCAAATGTTTCATTTTCTAGTGAGTGATACAGACTGCCAAGTGCCAACTGTATCAATGGCATCTGGTTTTGCTATAGTCCATTATTTTTAGCTATGATTACCTTGTAACAAAGGATGGCCACTCAAATTTCAGGGGCACCCAAAACCTCAAACACAGCCTAAGTTTCCTTAAAAAGGAACAAATGATCGATTCAGTCTTAACCATTACTTTCGTTCTTCTGATGTGTAGAAACATGCTGTAACTCAACTCATTTAAATCACTGTATCATTGATTTCCTTACATTGACTCTCATTATTCACTGTGTTTGAAACTTGCATCTAGTAACAAGTCACTTGCCTGAGAGTATGGTAATTGCCACTATTACGAGTGAACTTGGGTGGTAATGGAAATGGTTTTGAGAAAAATATGCTAGCTTTTCCTGGGAGTTCAGATGCCCATTATCAAATTTCGGTATGATGCTATTATTAATATGAACTTAGTTGCTATTGGAGACATCTTTAGCCAGGGTTTCCATAGGATTTTTGTTATGACTTTTGAACCATTCATATGTAACATAAATGTTGTACCTGTGCAGTTTGTTCCAAAATCTAAAAGACTTGCATTTGAATCTTTAATCTTCATTATTTGAGTACTTATTTCTGCTTTGGGAATGTTGGCAGTTATTACTGGAGGTCTTGATTCAAAGCTTATTATGTGGGACTTCTCCAAAGGGCGACCATACAAAATTGTGGATTTTGGTATGTATCTTATATGTTCTGTTCTGTGATATATATTGCCACTATCTCATTTCAAACTTCCCATGACTCTTGTGGTTTTACCAAAATTGGATCTGGTGCCACTTTTGAATGGGCTTCAGAAATTGTTATTTAGCATGCTAGCTTTGGAACAGTACTTTTCTACTAGCTTGTTTTGTTGCACCTGTTGTGCCCAACTTTTTTTTTTGTTATCCTTTTATAGTATTCCAGATACCAAACAATTTTTGTGGTGCAGAGAATATAATGTTCTTGCAATCTTTGTATTTGATTGTTAGCTGTAAGTGTATGTGCTGTGTTGACTGCAAAAATAGGCAAACTCTTCCCTTCTCTTGATTTCTCTGTCTTTTAACACTATTCACCCAAATGTGATACTACTTGTTCAATTTATTTTATAGATTTTGGTGCTTGGTTTCTTTTCAAGGCGTTTGTTGCAGCAAAATTGACTTCTGTAAATTGATTTGGTACTCTACTTGGGCGATGGAGTTTGTTAGGGACCTAAGGCAATAAGCTCTCTCTATATCTTCATTTCACTACTCCTATCCAAAAATTTGAAGGTTTTAGTATAGGATTAAGATGTTTGTGAGTGAGGTTCACCACTATTGTGAGTTAAAAAAAATTTATATTTTTTTGAAAAAAAAAAAAAAAAAGATTTATATCGAGCATAGTTATTTATCATAACCTTTTGTGCCCTGTGTTTTAGATTTTACTTTTGATATTTTTTCTCCCTTAACCAGTTGCTTGACCTTTTGGGAGTTGTTGATTTTCTCTTTTATATATATATATATATATATATATTTTTTTTTTTTTCTTTGTAATCATTTTTTCCTTAAATAATGACCCTTATTTTCAAACATAGATTTTTATTTTTCAAGCTTGGATTTTGTGCTTCCCTGGTTGCATTATCAGGGTTTATTTAATTCCAGGGGTGGTGCATTTGCTTGTGGTGCTTTACCCAAGGTTGATTTGTTTTTGTTGCTTCCCAATGAAACATGCTTTTGATTAGACTTGCTCTTATTTTGAATACTACATTCTTGTAATGTAAAGTTGTCTTGAACTGTGTAGTTGGTATTCTCTATATTTCAGTTTGCTCATGCAGGAAGTTGATGCGTCCATCTGGTCATCCTATGTCGGCAGTTTCATATCCAATCTGGTTTTGCCACATATTATCTTTGTACTGAATGCAGGATTTTTTATTTTTTTATTTTTTTATATTAATATTTTGGTGGTTTGCAGCTTAAGCAGTGGAGTCTTCTTTGGCAACAGGCTCTCTTTTCCTCCCATTTTATGTTAGTTTGTTTTCCTCTCCTACAAACATATGCGGTGTTTTAACTAATGCAGATTCAATTTTCCCATATTCTATATATACGATCTACTAATATGTAACTGTAGTGGGTAAAATTGAGAAAAACTAAGGTGCCATTTAATTTAATTTAATTTTTTGTCTAAATTGGAGCTTGGATTGTTTGTATTTTCAATTTGCTCTCTTACTGGAAATCGGTGCCTAAACCGTGGGTGAAGTTCCATACATGCTTGTATGTTATTGTTATTTTCTTGCTCGTAGTGCAGCTTGTTCATCTTGTATTTGCAACTTCATAACCTGTTTAATTTTGCTGTGCACTTGTCGTTTGGAGCAGTAATCACATTGCACTTGTGGCCTGAGAATGGATGCCGGGAGTATCTTCGTTGGACAAATGTGATTCAAATATTTGTTAGGCTCTTAAGGTTGCTGGTTTTGTCACTAATTCATCTTAACTTGGATTTTTGTTTGTTGATTTCCTAGCCATGTAAAGTGAGTGGGCAGATGCAGTCCTTGTTTAACCAAAGTTTGAATTTAGTCAGATGCTCTTGCTTAGTAACATAGCTTGGAGATGTTTGTTTTTTGCTTTTGTCCGACTGCATTGGGGCTGGGATTATGATTAAATAACATATGCAGTGTATTAACTATTGTTGATTCAATTTTGCAGCTTCCCAATCATAAAGACTGATGAGTAAACCCGCTCCCCAAACTTCCTCCTCCTCCTCTTCTTCTTCTTTTTATTTTATTTTTTATTTTTTTTGCTTTTAAATATTCTTGTGATCTACACTTTTCCTGAACTGCAGGTTGGATTGTTGTTTTTTTGGTCTGCTATATTGGGAAATCGTTGCCATCACACCACTGAGGGTTCACACTATCGTTCAGTTGTGTAAATTTGTCTTCGTTTCATGTTATTATTGTTACTTTCTTGCTTTCAATGCACAACTTAGTCATCCTGTTTTGGCAGCCAGTTTCCTGTTTGGATTTTATTCTGGCAGTGAGTGGGCAGTGCTGTTTATGGTCTATAGAACTGGGTTATTTTGGTGCTTGGAAGTCTCTTTTCTTCCCATTTTTATTTATTGTTGTTATTTTCTTCTACAATCATAAGATTTAGAAGTATAATCCTTGTTGGTAGCATCATACCTAATTTGCAGGTTAATCTGGTAATGCCTCTTATTGGTGTGGGGCAGTCAGGCTCTTGCTCTACTCTCTCATGATTTGCAGCTTGTTTTCTTCGTCGCAAAATTTGATTATGCTTTTTGGCTCAATGTCTTCCAATTTGTTGCAAGTTTGAAGTTTTTCCTTTTTTAGACTTTTTTTTAAGCATTGTGTACCTTATGCTTGTTTATAAGCTGGTGATGTTCATTTTGTGATTTTTTGTTTAGTGCTTTCCTAGTGTTATTATTTGGGTAATGTGTTAGGGTTAATTAAAAAATTTATATTGACGTGAATTATGTATTATAAGCTTTTCGCTATTGTATTTTATATTTACTTTTGATCTTAAGTATAGAACTTATTTAACTCTGCCTATGTTTGTGCTTTATTGTTCAAAGCCGGGTCCCTAGACTGGAAAAAGGAGGAAGGGATATAGTACTTATTTCTCCCTTAACTACTTGCTTGGGCCTTACTTATATTCTCCTTCCTAGTTCTTTTTTTTCTTCTGAATTACTTCTTTATATTTAAACTGATATTTGCCTTTTGTTTTTAATTTATAATTTTATAACTGAAGCTTGGATTGTGTGTGATTTTTCTGGCCGGATTTTTGGTCGTATAATTACTGCAGCCTCCTGAGATGTGATGCAATTCTGAGGTTCTAAGCTCTAACCTAGTCTGATTTCGTCTTTTCTTGCTTCTCAATCTTTTTTGATTTACATATATGTTAGGTTCTTAAGCTTGCTGGTTGTGTAAATAATTCATTTAAACTTGGATCGTTGCTTATTGATTTCCTAGCCATGGAAAGAGAGTGGGCAGATGCTGTCCTTGCTCAACCAAAGTTTGACATCAGTCTGATGCTCTTGCTATTTTGGACTGATACTATATATTAGCACTTAGTATCATTGCTTTGTTATATATGGGTGATGCTTATTTTTTGCTTTTGTCAGGCTTCGTTGGGGCTGGAGTTATGATTAAACAACATATGCGATGTTTTAACTAATGCTGATTGAATTTTGTTCCTTCCCAACGATAAATGCTTATTAGTAGACCCCTTCTCCACCGCCTCTTTGTTTTTTTTTTGGCTTTTAAATATTATTGTTATTTATACTTGTCCCGAACTGCAGCTTTGAATTTTTTTTTTTTTTTTTTTTTCAGTCTGCTAATGTGTGAAATCAAAGCCATCGCTACTCTGGGTGTTCACGTCTTCATATGGCTTTGTAAATTTGTCTTGTTTCTTGCTTTTATTGTTACTTATTACACAACTGGGTCATCCTGTTTGGCAGCCTATTTCCAGTTTGGATTTTATACTGGCAGTGCCATTTATGGTCTTGAGGAACTGGATTTTTTTGGTACTTTGAAGCTAAAGTGGGAGAGCTTGATTTGGTAAGCAGTAGAAGCTTTTAGCGTGATAGGACAGGGACGGAGTGTAACTAGGGGGAACTTGTTTGATTAAATGAGTGAGTCAAGGGATGGAACCAATGCTAAACACTTGTGAATAGACTTGAAATGGAGTGAAGTGACTAATCGGTATTAGGCACAAACACCATCACAAGGATAAGCAAAGGAAAATAGTGGAAAATAAGCTCTCTTTTCCTCCTATTTTTTGGTTATTTTCTCCCACAATCATAAGATTTAGAAGTATAATCTATGTTGGCGGCCTCATACCCAAGTCACAGGTTAATTTGGTAATGCCTCTTATTGGTGTGGGGTAGTCAGGTCTTGCTCTATTCTGTCATGATTTTCTGTTTGTTTTCTTAGTTGGCAAATGTGATTAAGCTGATGGCTCCTTGTCTTCGAACTCTGTTGTAAGTCTGAAGTTTTTCCTTTTGTGTATCTTCTTCTTGTTTATTTAGCGATGTGCATTTTGTGGTTTTGTGTTCAATAGTTTCTTTGTGTTATGCAGTTGGGACTATGTTAGGGTCAATTAAAAATTTTATATCTTACATTCTTTTTTCTAGTACTCTTTTCTTTTTCATGCAATTTATTCCTGTCTAAGTTGGATCATGGATTGTTTGTATTTTCAGTTTGCTCTTGTTGGAAATCAATACCTGCCTCATGGGTTTGCACTTACATACATGCTTGTACATTTGCAACCCCATATCCAGTTTGGATTTTAATTTGGCTGTGCTTTTCTTGTTTGTAGCAGTGATCCCATAGAGCTTGTGACCTGGGTATGATTGCCGAGGGAGTATCTTCGTGGACAAATGTGAAATCCCAGATCTTTTCTTTATCCTTTTGTGATTTACCTGTATGTTGGGCTATATAGTTTGCCGGTTGTGTACCTAATCTCTCTCTCTCTCTCTCTATATATATATATATAAAGCAGAGGCCTTACACAGGAGAGCATGAGGTTTTGCCAAGTGGCACCTTGGTTACTATAAGGTGTATTTTTTTTTTTTTCAACTTCCACCTTATCTGTTATATCTCTCTTTCTCTCTCTCTATCCAATTGAGTAAAATAACGTTTCCCAATTCAAATTTTAAAGTCTTCCTTTAATCGAGCCTCTTCCTCTTTCTCTCTCTCTTGACTCATTCACTTCCCCAGCAATTCCATCAGCTATTCAGGTTACAGGCCTTTCAACTGTCTGCCATTTGCAATTTCCTTCAATGTTTTTTTAACTTGCTTCTGGACTACACTAATTAGCTTTTACAGAATGCTCTTTCTCTCTATATCTCTTTACCTGTTTCTTTCAAAGCTTAGCAACTACAGTCACGACAAGAAGAATAGGGCTACACTCAAATTGGTGTAGCTATAATACCAGTTTCTTCAGATTCAGCTGTGCTAGAATCTAAATTCCACCCATGGTATCCAGGGAGACAATGATGTGAAAGGTTAGGCTACTATGCTTCTTCTTTTTTCCCTTTCCCAGATAAACCTTAATCTGCCTCCTCTCTCTCTCTCTCTCTCTCTCTCTCTCTATAGGCTGGCAACTGAAATTAGGCTAAGCTTAGAAACCCATACATGTTTTGGTATGCTTTTGCCATAATTTCTCCTCTTTTCTTTTTATGTTTATCCTTTTAATGCTGATTTTTTTTTCCTTCCTAAAATTCTAAGTTTGTCAATGCCATTGTTAGCTTTGCAAACATAATCATGAGCATGCCATTGTAGTATTTCTAATACATTTCTAATCACTCAATTTTTGAACTCAATATCTTGCATGTGTTATAAAAAAAAAATCTTGCATCTGTTATAGTTCAGATTGTGCTTCAAATGCTAAATTGTAAGGAAAAATCTTGGTTTTGCATTCTGGACTCTATAAAATTGAAACATGGTGAGTAAGATTTATAATTTTATTCTTTTTCCCCTTATCTGGAACATCATTGCATATTTAGGTAAGTAAGAGAAAACACAAATACAATGCTTTAACAAATATAAACTAAATTTATTTATTTAAACCAACAAATAGGTTGCTTAAAAAAGAAAAATAAAAAAACAAAACAAAACAAACAACAATAATAGAGGGTTAGGATTTAATTGTGTTGTTATTGATCTAAAGTAGAGTTTTCAATTTTGACCTGTTGTGTGTTTTGTTGTAATTACAGTAAGAAAATAGATGTGTAGATAAGGAAGTGGTTTATGAAATCCCATGACAAGGGCAATGGCAAGGAATTTAAGCATATCCAACTTCTCTCTCTCCGCTCCTTCGCCAAAATTGCCAAAATATCATGAGAATCAAAATGTCACTTTGAGGTCAGTTTTTTTCTTTTATTTCTTTCTTTTTTCTAATCTTCTTTGGCTATCCCGTTGCAATGTTGATAATTTGTGACTGACATACTTTTGGTGGGATGCTTAGGATCTGATTTTTTGGCGATGAGAAGGGGTTTTTAGGATTTAGAAATCTTTACAAGTTTTAATTTTTCATTAGATGTATATATTCATATCTTAAGTCATTTTTCAAAATTATATTTCATAATTGTGTTTTACCCTTTCTTGTTATCTTTTGCTTTTTTAATTTTTATAATTTTTTCAAGGACATATTTCACATTTTGATTTGTATTCTTTTAATTTGAGACTGGATTGTGTGTATTGTCAATCTATGTTATCTGGATTTATGTATTTGTATGGGTCTGATGTAATGGGGTTCACGTGTGGTGTTTTAATTAAGGCTATTTTGATTTTTTCTATTTTCAATCATAAATATGATTTGTTATAAGGATTTATCTATATATTTGTTGGATTCTACTAAAATATGGTAGTTCTAGTTCTTTTTATTTGTTCTGTCATTCTTAGGGCATATTAAAAGTCTATTCCTCATAAGTCTACAGGAACTGGCATTTTCTTTTTGGGCGTTTAGTAGAAGTGGCTGAATTTGATATAGTGATAAGCTCTCTTTTCTCATCGTTCACTCTTGCAATCATTAGAACTATACAATTTTGGGCTTTTTAAATTCTCTATAATACTTGGGCTGTTTTTCTTAGGCTTTGGGTTTCTGGACAGCCTTAAATTCAATGTAACACCTGGTGAGAGTTTGAAATTTCCCTAGTAATTATTTTTCCTTTGTCCTGTCTTGTTTAATTTTTTCTCACTCAATCCAAATATGGTAATGCCTCTTATTGTTGTGGGATAGGTAAATTAACAAAGTATATAACCATCATTACGAGAGAATAATAATACAGGCTTTTGCTTTATCCTGTTATGATTTGCATGAGTTGGGCTTTTTGGGAACAACATGGATCAAACTTATGTCTCTAGAATTGCATCATGGTTTGAGCACTGATTGACTTGTTTTTTTATAAGTTGTTGATGTCTATTTTGTTGTTTTGTGTGAACAATGTTGATTATTTTAATCTTGATCTGTCTACTGCAGTGGAAACTCTTCTGCAATAAGTGTTTACAAAACATTGTGTAGATGACACTAGCTTCTTAAAAATCCAAAAGATACATAAAAAAGGCCATAATCCAGTGTTGGTCTGGCCAAAGTAGGACTTTGCCGAAACAATCTAAATTTTGCACGTGACTTGACAGCTTGAGTCTTTCACATAGGAAAGCTAAAAATGTAGAGAATTATTGACTCTTAGATCATGGAGATTGAGTTCCATTAAAAAGTACTAATCACACAGTCCATTTCTTTTGCTATTTTCAGAGGCCTTTTAGGTTCTAGTATATTAATTGATAGTAATGATTTTGGTTATTAGTTCCTTGTTGTATTGTGTTCATGTGAAAGATATTTCTTTTTATCTGTTTTTTGCAACAACATTGGTGGTCCTTTCTTGCTTCCTTTAATAGTTTTGTTATATTGCAAATGAGTGGATCATGGACATTTGGTTTGAAAAATTGAGAATTCCTTGGAAAGTATTTGTCATGTAGAATTTCTACTCCTTAAATTTTGATTCAGGAATGAACATCCTGGTTTTTGTTAATTTTTGCAGAATTCTTAAATTGAGGCATCTTTCTTTGACTAGGCATGATGTGGTACTAGTTATGCTCTAATTCTTGGTGTCATGTACTTCATTGGTTATTTCTGATTCTTGCAATATGTTTTTGTGAAATTAGCACTTATCTTTCATTGATCCCCAGTTGCACTGAAGGTGCAATTTTGTGGTTAGCCTTTTGAAAGATGGTTTTGGTGATGTGGGATCAGGTCTTGCACAGTGGTCCTTTGGTTAGTTTTAGTATTTAGCAAGACTTTTTCCTTACCCATTTATGTGGTACAGTATCTTTTGTTAGTGTTCTTTCTATTGTCTTTTAACCTCATATGTGGTTATGCATTCTAAGGCACCATTATGTGCCATGTTCTATAAATTTTGTGATTTGATTGTCCTATTTTTTTTTTTTTCCCTTTCATTATACAAAATGGATTATCTTTTATCTTGTAGAGACACAGCTTAGAAGTTTTATTGGAGCTTGTCCATATTAGTAACCTTACTCTATCTTGCATACATTATTGGACATCCTGGTGCTCTTTTGGGCTTAAAATAGTATTAATTGCTATATCTTCATCTGTATGAATCTGTTCTTTGGATCTGCATTGTCTACTTTTGTTAGTGTTTCAAGCAGTGTTCTTGGAGCAATGACACAAGACAACCAGAACAAAATTAAAACAACAATAAAATAATTGGATATGACCTAGAGGTCAGCATTTAGGCCTAGCTTGGAGTCAGCACTAAGCGGAAAAACCACCAGGAGTAAGCAACTAGGGTAGACCTAGAGTCAGCACCAGACTAAAGAATGACCAAATGGTCATTTTTTTCATTCATCAAAATATCAACTATTTCCTCAAAGAGTACAATAGGTTTCTTATAAAAGATTGCTAATCCCTAATTCTAATTGGCTTAGGAAACCCTAATTGCCTTATTACAAAAATAACATAGCTTCCAAATTAAAATACTAATAGCCTAATAAACTAATAGGACCTAAAATATAAAAATATAATTGACTCGCAAACATAAATAATACTAAATAAAAATCTTCTTGCGTCTTCTGCATCAAGCAGGTTTTGCAAGTTCTTACCCGGGGTGCTTGGCAAGGTTGTAGAAAGTTAGTGGGCAGGTACACTGCTGCTGGATCCTTTTTTGATTGTCATGTACTTGCATTTATCATATCCTTTGTTAAATTTTGATCTTCAATTTTGTCTTTTTGCAGTCTAACCTTATGCTTTTTGGAGCTCATCACTGGGGCAGTCACATATGTATGAGTTGTAGAAAGTTAGTGGGCAGGTAGACTATTGCTGGATCCTTTTTTGATTGTCATGTACTTGCATTTATCATATCCTTTGTTAACTTTTGATCATCAATTTGGTCTTTTTGCACTCTAACCTTATGCTTTTTGGAGCTCATCACTGGGCAGTCAGAAATGTATGAGTTGCATTCTTAAAACATTAGTTCTCTAAATGTCAGGAAAGGAAGGTATTTGTCTTGTAAAGAAGATTTCTTCCATTTTTTTTTTTTTTGGGTAGTTGCTGCAATTTGGAGTGTGTTAAAATCTCAACCCTAACATGCGTGCAGGAAACAGATTGTCTTTTGGTGCTTGGTTGCTGAAGTGGTGGAGTTTGATTTGGCTATAAGATTTCTTTTCCTCCCACTTTCATTATTTTCTTCTACCATCCTAGTCTCGTTAGGTGATGGTTTGAACTTTCATTGTATTCTTTTCCCTTCATTCTTCAATCTTGTTTAATTTTAGGTTATTCTGTCTTGAAAAAGTCATGTCTTGTTCAAATGCAGTAATGCCTATTATTGGAATACAGGTAGGTTGATGGTGGTGATCGTGATCCAACTATGGCTGCTGGGGTAGAATAATATCAATTATGCTTTGCACTATTGGGCTTTCTAGGAATTTAATGATTTTAACTTGTGTCTTTGGATTTGCATCATAATTTAAAATTAGAATGTTATTGATTTATTTACTAGTTGTAGGATGTGATTGAGCAGACGCCATCCATCTCCGAGCATGACTTCTTTAAGAGCTGGTGATGTTTGTTTTGTAGTTTTTGACAAGTACATTTCTAGTTCCCACAATTCTTTGTTTCATTTTTGCAAGCTCCTATCTTGTTTGAATGTGTTTATTCCTCTTATTTGTGTGGGGCAGCTAGATTTACACCAATATTGTTGTTTCCAAGGAAAAATTATTCAGGTTATTGGTTTGTCCTATAATTGGCATTAGTTGGGTGTTCTGTGAATTAAATGATTTTAATTTGCATCATTATTTATAGAATTTATATATGTTGCTGATTAATTTCCAAGTCAGAGAAAATGAGTGAGCAAATGCCATCAAAACTTTCATGGATGTGGTTTGTACAGGTGGACTGTGTGGGGGGATATTTTGGGGCTTATGGCTCCGTTACCCGAAATCTTGTGTTTAAAAAATTTCATGTTGTATATCAATTTGGGTGACAGTTTGATGGGGGACCTCAGGCAATATGCTCTTTTTGTGTCTTGATTTCATTATTTTCTTTTCCTAAAATTTGAAGTTTTAAGTATTGGTGTAAGACATGATGTGTGAGTGAGAAAATAAATTTGTTGTATTTACATTGGGCTGAGAACAGGCTTCTATTGCTGCTGTGTTTTAGTTTTTGCTTTTGTTCCTACTACTTGCTTAACTACTTGCTTGACCCTTGAGAGGTTTTTGGTTTTCTGTTTATATATTTTATTTTCTTTCTTTGTAATCATTTTTTAAAATAATAATAATAATAATAATAATTGTAATAGTAATAATAATAATAATGCGTTTATTATTTTAATCCTCATTTTTATTACTGGAGATTGGATGTCTTCTCAGTCTGCTGTGTCAAGTTTTATTTAATTTAAGTGGTGTTGCATTTGCGTTAGTTTTGCTAGGGTTGATTTTGTTTTGTTGCTTCTCAGTGAAACATGCTTTTGAGTAGTTTTGCTCTTTATTATTATTTTTATTTTTTGTTCGTTTCTTGAAAAAAAAAATCTTATAATTTAAAGATGTCCTAAACTAAGTAGCTAGAATTGTGTGTTTTTCAGTTGCTCATGTAGGAGGTCAATGCAAGCCCCACGAAGGGTTTGAACTTTCTTGTAGTACCTGTACATCTGTCTTGTTTTTATTGATATTTTCATGCTTCTTGTGGAACCTGGTTATATTGTGTTAGCAGTTCTATTTCTAGTTTGGGTTGTCACATTGTCTATATGCAGGAAGCGAGATTTTTGTTTTTTGGTGCTTCACAGCTTAAGCAGCTGAGTATGATTTAGCAATAAGCTCCGTCTTTCTTCCATTTTTTTCCTTTCCTTCATGCATAATTTTAAAAAATACATTTTGTTGTTTTAATTCTTTCTAATACTTGGGTTTGTGACTGAATTTCCTAGGTTTCATTTTTGAGGAGGATTATAATTCCCAGTCTTGTGAAGTGATGGTTTGAAATGTCTGTTGCAATTCTTCTCCCTTTATCTTCTTGTCTTATTTTATTTTTGGTCGTTATGTGTTGACAACCTCAATAGTGAATTTACAGCTTAATCTGGCAATGCCTCTTATTAGTTTAGGTCATAATTATAATCTTAGGGTCTATTCGGGATCTGCTTATTTTGCTGAAACTGAAAATTTTTTGTTGAAAATACTGTTGATAAAGGTAAAAATTAGCTGAAATAGTATAGTTGGACTCATGAATAGTACCAAAAAGTGCAGTAGGGCCCACGAATAATAACAAAAATAAGCTGAATAGTAAAATAAGTTGGCTTTTTAAACTGGAGCCAAATGCACACTTAGTGCGACCAATCTTGGAACTTGGGCTGTGTTGATTGCAACAATAAGAAAACTCTTTTTTTTTTTTTGGTCTTAAATTTCACATTTTTCTTATAAGCCTTTAATATAGTGTTCCTACTACTATGATAGTATTCTATTCCTTGTTCAATTTACTTACAGGTTTTGGTCCTCGACAGCTCTGTGAAGGCATTTGTTTCTGTGAAGTTGACTTTTCTAGATAGATTTGGTTCTTGTCTATAGGAGCACAATCCCTTATGGCTGGTAATTATGGGTTCAAAAATCAAATTAACATTGTAAGCGAAAATTGGTGCTTGCATTGTGTTTTATTCAGGCTTCATTTGTTCGGTTTTAACTAATCCCAGCACTACCCGGAATTTTTGTCTTGGTTCCTTTTTTTACTGCTCCCTACTGGCACTTCTTACTACTTCTAAGAACCTAAGGTCATCAATATCATCATTGGGCATTCATATAAGATAAAGGCAGCCAGCTTCAAACATGGTTGTTTTGAATGCCAAAGAAATATAAGATTTACCTTGTAAGGAAGAGCGCATTCATATAAAATAAAAGCAGCCAGCTTCAAACATTTTTGTTTTGAATGCCAAAGAAGTATAAGATTTAAATTGTAAGGAAGAGTTATTCTAGTCATTTTTGTAACTATTGCAATTCTATGTACATGTGAAAAATTCTCACTGGATTTTTTATTTTTGGTGCCATGCAGCTTAAGTGGTGGAGTTTGGCTTGGCGATAAGCTTTCTTTTTCCCCCTTTTTTCTTTACTCTCCTGCAATTAAATGAATCATAAGGATATTTTTCCGCTTGTTCTAATTCTTTCTTATACTTGTGACATGTATGCATTTCTTAGGATTCGGTTTCCTTGAGGATTATAAATTCCAGTCACACTCAGCGAGGGTTTGAAACTTCCATTGGAATTCTTGTACCCTTGTCACACTTTGTTTTTCGATTTTTGGCGTTATTAGGGTTTATTCAATTCTAGGGGTGGTGCATTTGCTTGTGGTGCTTTACCAGTTTACGTAAGGTTGATTTGGTTTTGTTGCTTCTCAATGAAACATGCTTTGAAGTAGTGTTCGTGTAATTTAAAGTTATCCTGAACTTTACAGTTGGGATTGATAATTTTTCAGTTTGCTCATGCTGGTAGTCAATGCCTATGCCACCAAGGGTATAAGCTTTCTACATCTGTCTTCATGTCTTGTTTCTTTTGATGTCTTCTGGCTTTGAGTGGATCTGGTCATCCTATGTTGGTAGCACCA
Source organism: Quercus gilva (assembly GCA_023621385.1). Classification (NCBI taxonomy): domain Eukaryota; kingdom Viridiplantae; phylum Streptophyta; class Magnoliopsida; order Fagales; family Fagaceae; genus Quercus; species Quercus gilva. Next base: position 58,320,783 of record CM042477.1, on the reverse strand, counting down.
TATCCAATTTGGTTTGCAACTTATTATGTATCTGCAGGAAGCAGGATTCTTTTTATTTTGGTTCTTTGTAGGTTAAGCAGTGGAGTCTGATTTGGCAATCAGCTTTCCTTTCCTCCTTTTTTATCCCTGCTACATTGATAAGAGTTTGAAGGGTATATTTTTCTTGTTTTACTTTTTTCTTATACTTGGGTCTATGATTGCCTTTCCTAGGGAGGATTATAAATTCTAGTTTCACTGAGTGAGGGTTTGAAACTTCTATTGCAATTCTTGTCCCTTTTTCTTGATGTGTTATTTAATTTTTGGTCATTCTTTGTTTGTAATGTCAATAATGAATTCACTAGCTAATCTGGCAATGCCTCTTATTGGTGTGGGGGCATTAATATAACTGTTTGTGACCTGAATATGGTTGTAGAGGGAAAACAATACAGGTTCTGCTTTCTCTTCTCCAAGCATTAGTTGGGACTTTTCGGGAATTACATGGAATTAACATTATATTTCTGGATTTGTGTCATAGTTTGTGAACTTGGATTGTTGCTGATTGATATCTTGTTACCAAATATTTGGCAATAAAGAAGACCCGGGATTTAAGAGTTAAAATAATTTATCTTTATAATTGTTGGATTCTATTGAAATATAATTCATTGTTTTGGATTCTTGGTGCATGATAAAAATTTATTCCTCATGTCTTCTGGAACATTTTTTAATTTATTTTTGTTGCTTAGCAGCTTCAACGGCTAAGTTTTCTTTAATGAAAATATCTTTTACTCGACTATCATTATTCTCTCTTGCAATCATAAGAACTATACATTTTTTGGTTTGTTTTTATTCTTTCTAATTCTTGGACCTATAACTGCTTTTCACAGGCTTTGGTGTTTTGGACTGCTATAAACTCAATGACTCACCTAGTAAGGGTTTGAAATTTCCCTTGCAATTCTTGTTCCTCTGTCTTGTCTTGTTCAAATTTTGGTCATTCAATTTTGAATATGGTAATGCCTCTTATTGTTATAGGACAGGTAAATAAAATGGTTCTTGACCTTAGGATGGTTGCCAACGGTAAATAATACAGAGTTTTGCTTTATCTTGTCATGATTTGCATGAGTTGGGCTTTCTAGGAATGACATGGATCCAACTTATGTCTCTAGGTTTGCATCATAGTTCTTTGGATAGAAGTTTGAAGGCTTGCATCGTAGGTTACGATTACTAAGCAGCTAATTCGTTCAGAAAGGTTTGCATCATAGTTCGTAACCTTAGACTGTTTCTAAGTGATTTTTTAGTTGTAGAATCAACTAACAGGGTTCAACAAGGTAATTCCTTCCCTAGAATTTATTGGTGCTTTTTCTCCTTATTATAATTTAAAAGGCTTATATATTTTTGTGATATGTAACTTAGTAGGCTTATATTGACTATATTTATTTATAATTTTACCTTTCTGCTTTTTCATTTTAGATTAACAGTAATTTCCTCATTAACTTACTAAAAAATAAAAGTAATTTCCTCTTTAACTGCTTGGTTGACTCTTCATTCTTGTTATCTTTTTCTCTTTCTTTTTTCAAGGACACATTTCCGTTTGTGTTCTTTTAATTTGAGACTAGATTGTGTGTATTGTCTGTCTCCATTATCTGGATTTATCCATTTGTTTGGGTCTGATGTATTGCAAATTCACTCGTGGTGCCTTAATGATGGCTAGTTTGATTTTGTCTATTTTTAACCATAAATATGATTTTGTGTTTTGAGTAGTGTTGCTTTTTTCTTTTTTTTTCTCCTCTTTTAAAAAATATTTTTTATAATTTATATTTGTCCTGAATTGTAGCTTTGGAATGCATATATTTTCAGTTTGCTCTTATGGAAAATTAATGCCTGCACCACGAGGGATTGCACTTTCATTCAGTGCTTGTGCATTTGTCTTATTGTCTTGTTTCTGTTCTTATTCTTTGTTTTTTGTGATACTTGCCCCATATCTAATTTGGATTTAATCTGGCATTGCTTCTTATTGGTTACAGGAATGTGGATCCCCCACCCTCCTCCTCTTTGGGCAGCTTTAAGTAGTAGAGTTGATTTGGCAGTAAGATCTCTTTTCTCTTGTTTTCGTTTTTTGTCTGCTACAATTGTTAGAATTATGGGGAAGAACTTCTTGATTTAATTCTTTCTAATATTTGGGCCTGTGATTGCTTTTCCAGGGCCTGTCATTAAATTCTCTTATGATTTTTGGAGCTTTGGTTGATATGGTGATTTATTGTCTTTTGGTAGACATGTAAGGTAACAGTAACTTGCTTTAAACATGTCTGCTCTTTAAATTCTTTTAAAGTATAGGTTTATGCTGTCTTATGAGTTGGGCTTTTTGGGAATTACACGGAGAACTTGCATCATGATTTGTATTCTTAGGTTATTGCCGATTGATTTCCTCATCATAGACAGTGAGTGGGCAAAACTTGTCAATATCGAACCAAGTTGTTAGTCTTCAGTCTTTGTTATTCTGGACTCTCTATTATTTGGGCACTAAGTAACGTGTCTTTATAAGCTAGTGGTGCTCTCTTTGTTGTTTTATGAACACAATGTTGATAATTTAATTTTGATTGTTTATAGGAGGCAAAACTGATTTCGACTTTCTTGTATTTATCTTGTAGAGATGAGTTCTTCATTTAAAAAAAAAAAAAAAAAAAAATTGGTCAACTTCTGCAATTTGGGAGTGTGTTAATTCTCAATCCTTACATGTTTACAGGAAGCATAATTTTTTTTGGAATTATGGCAGAAGTTTGATTCTGCAATAAGATCTCGTTTCCTCCTGTTAGTGTCAGCCTGTGACAGTTTGAAACTTTCAGTGCAATTCTTTTCCTTTGTGCAACAGTCTTGTTTAGTTTTGATCATTCTATGTGGGACACCTCATCTCTTATTCAAATGTGGGAACTCATCTCTTACTTGATGGTGATAGTGACCCAAATTTGGTTGTGGAGGTAGAATAATACAAGTTTTTGCTTTGTCCTGTGATGTCCTGTGATTGGGAATAGTTTGGCATTTTGGCTTTATGTGAATTAAATGTTTTTAACTTGAGTCTTTGTTTTTGCATTATAATTCATGACATTAGAATGTTATTGATTGATTTCATGGTCATTGAAAGTGATCAGGCAGATGACATCCATGTCAAAGCTAGACTTATTTATAAGTTGGTGATTTTTCTTTTTTTGGTGGTTTTGTGACAAGTACTGTCTTCATTCCCATTATTCTTTGTATGCTGGAATTGAGAATGTTCAATAATTTTAATCTTGATATGTCTGCGGGGGGGAATTGTGATTCCGCCTTTTTTGTATTTGAGAAAGAGCATGTATAAGCAAATTTTCTTGCGTTTGGGTTATGTGATTAATTGCAACCATAAGAAAACTCCTCATTCTCTTGATTTCATTTTTGGTTATAGACTTGTAGGTCTTCTAATATGTTATTTCCTCAAACATAATACAATTCCTTGTTCAATTTATTTTATAGAATTTGGTTCATGGTTTCTTGCATAGACTTCTCTTGAATGATATGGTTTCCTTATAGGAGCATTAATAAGTAAACTTTCCTTTCCTTTCCTTTATTGGTGTCTGGCTGGTAATTGTGGGCTTAAAATTTAAAACTCTACTCTTAGTCTCTTGATTTCACTTAGTCTCTATCGTATTTTATATTTACTTTTGATTATAGCTATAAAGCTTATTTAACTCCGCCTGTGCTTGTGCCTACTTATTCTTAGCTGGTCCCAATCCTGGAAAAAGGAGGAGGGGATATAGCACTAATTTCTCCCATAACTACTTGCTCTTGATCAATGCTGCACCGTGGGTTTGCACTTCCATACATGCTTGTACATTTTTTTTTTTTTTTTGATTGGCCATACATGCTTGTACATTATTGTTATTTTCTTGCTTTTAGTGCAACCTCTTCATCTTTTGTGTATTTTCAGTTTACTATTATTGGAGCTTGGATGTTTTCTCAGGCTGCAATGTCTGGCTTTATTTACTTTCAGGGGTAATGGTTCTCTGGCTAAGGTTAATTTGGTTTTCCTCTTCTTTCCTCCTCCTTTTTATTCCTTTAAAAAAAGAACTTATAATTTTAAGTTTTCCTGAACTATGTAGCTGTGATTCTATGATTTTCAGTCTGCTCAAGTGGAAAGTAAATGCTAGAGCCATGCCATCAAGGATTTGAGCTTTCATCTAGTGCTTGTACATCTATATTCTTTTCTTGTTTCTATTGATGTTTTCTTGCTTTTTGGGGAACCTAGTTATCATGTATTGGCAGTTCCATTTCCAGTTTGGATCGCCACTTAAATGTCGGTATATAGGAAGTGGGATTTTTTTTATTTTTTTTATTTTGGTGCCTCGCAGCTTAAGCACCATAGTCTGATTTGGTGATAAGCTCTCTTTTCCCCTTGCTTTCATTATTTACTCTTGCAATCATAAGAACTGTAAGTTTATCTCTTGTTTTAAGTCTTTCTAATACTTGCGCCTTTAACTGCTTTTCTTTGGCTTTGGTTTCTTGGACAGTCATAAATTCCAGTCTTATTCAATGAGGGTTTGAAACTCTCAGTGCTATTCTTGTCCTTTTGTCTTGCTTTTTTGTTCAAATTTTAGTCACTTTGTTGGCAAGCTCATATCTAATTTATATGTTAAAATGCCTTTTATTTGTGTTGGGCAGGTAGGTGAACAGAGATTGTGACTTAAATATGATTGCTAAGGGAGTATAGTCAAGTTTTTGCTTTAAACTGTAGTGATTTGCATAATATTTTGTAATCTTGGACTGTTTCTGATTGATTTCCTAATCATAGAAAGACAAGTGGGCAGGTATACTGTTGCTGGTTCCTTTCAACGAATGCTGATTTGATTTTGTTGCTTTCCAATCATACATGCTGTTCAGTAGTCCCCCCACCCTTTTTTTTCCATCTAATTTTTTTTAGAAGCTTTTTTATATTCTTGTAATTTAAACTTGCCCTGAATTGGAAGTTGGATTGTGTGTATTTTCAGTCTGCTCTTGGAGGAAATCAATTTCATCACCATTGAATCTGTGAACTTTCTTGTAGTCTTGGAAATTTGTCTTAACCAACCTATGACCGAACAAAAATGGGTTCATCACTCTTTTTTTTTCACATACACTAGGAGAAAAGGTTACGATAGCAAGCCCCTCCCCAGCCGGAGAGACCCTAGGACAAGGGGGCGACAGTCAACCATCTACTCTTGAGATTCATATTGATCAATCAATCCCCGGGTCCTGCCAATTCACTAAGTAGACTCACTCTACTGAGGGGCAACAAACGCTGGAACTATTCCTGCCAAAAACTAGGGGCCTCTGGGAGTTAGTAGGTATGAGAGAGTCCCCTCTCTGTCTGTTTCGGAGTCTTGATTTTGTTGTTAGTTTCTTGCTTTTAATGCAACTTGGTCATCCTGTGTTGGCAGCTTGATATTAGTCTAGCAGTTTCATTTATAGCCTACAGAACTGTAGATATGTGACCTTTCGTGGAATTTGTTTCTGTTGGTTTGGGGGAGAGTGGAGTTTGGTAGTGGAGTTTGGTAGCAGGCTTATTATATGGCGCTATAGGTTGGCCATTTGCTATACTGCTAATGGTTATGCTATATATGATTCATCTTCATAGAGTGCGTAAATGAAGTAGCGGATGCCTTACAGCGCTTTATGTCCTGATTTATGTGAGAAACCTGTATGCCTTTATCAAATTCAAGGAATCATAAATCTACATAAAAGTCTGGTGTTTGGAATTTTTTTGCCCTTGCTTGAGCTTACTCATTGATATTCTCTTCTCTTTGTGTTCTTTCTTGCTCCTTAATCACTTGTTTATTTTTAAACAGATAGTTGCTTATCTTTTAATTTATACTTTTATAATAGAAGCTTGGATTGTCTATGATTTGTCAGGCTACATTTTTTGGTTTCATATAATTCCTGCAGCCTTATGCAATGTGATGCAATTCCGGGTTTTTAAATTAGGCTGATTTTATTTTTTCTTGCTTCTCAATCGTACATCCTTTCCACTCTTCCTTCTTCTTGCAATTTGTTTTTGTCTAAGTTGGAGCTTGGATTTTTTGTATTTTCAGTTTGCTCTTGCTGGAAATCAATGCCTGCACCGTGGGCTTGCACTTCCATACATGCTTGTACGTTCTTTTTTATTTTCTTGCTTTTTTTGTGCCACTTTTTCATCTTGTATTGGCAACCCCATATCTAGTTTGGATTTTAATTTGGCTGTGCACTTGTTTGGAGTGGTAATCAGATAGAGCTTGTGACCAGAGAATGGTTGCTGGGTGAGTATCTTCGTTGGAATAATGTAAACACATAGATTGTTTCTTTATCCCTTTGTGATTACATATATGTTAAGCTATTAATATTGCAGTTTGTGTCACTAATTCATTTGAACTTGGATTGTTGCTTATTGAATTCCTAGCCATGGAAAGTAATTAAGCAGATGTTGACCATGTTCAACCAATGTTTGTCATTAGTCTGAGACTCTTGCTATTCTGGATTCATACCATATTTTAGCACTTAGTAACATAGCTTTGTGATGAGTACTTACGTAGTTCCTGCACCTCTCTGTATGCTGGTGAGGAGAAAGACAATTTTAGTCTTGATATGTCTATTGTAGGGGAAATTGTAAATTTCTCTCGTACTTTGGTTTTGTTGACAGCAAAGATAAGAAAACTGTTATCTTTTTCTCCCGATATTATATTTTCCTTATGAGTCTTTTAATATACCATTTCCTCAAACTTCATCCTATAACTTGTTCGACTTATGTTATAGGTTTTGGTCCTTGGCAGCATTTTTCAGGCTTTTGTTGCTGTAAAGTCAGTTTTTCTAGTTCAATTTTGTTCTCTTGAGCCCAAATATTTAAACTTTTCTTTTCCCTTATTGTTTGTTGGTTTGGTAATTATGACACAAAATATTTAAATTAACTTTGTGAAAGAAACAGGGTGTATTTTATGCTATGTTTGCATGGTTTAAACTAATTAGAGAACCACTAGGCTTGTTCATCCTGTTCCCTTTTTCTATTACCTCTTATTTGTACTTGTCAGAACTTGTTAGGACTTGAAATCATCAATCTGGTCATTCTGGATTGAAACCTCTATTCTCTTTTGATTCATTATTATAATCCTTAAAATTGAAGGATATTGTTTTTGCTTGTGTTTTTTTTATTTGTTTATTTTTTTTTATAATAATTTCATCAGCCTGCAATGCATTTCTTGGCTCTGGATTCATAGAGGAGCAGATAGATTTAAATTTTCTTCTTCATTTGAGGGGTTGAGGTTTAAGCATTAAATTAAGGTATTTTTGAATTCTTATTCATTGAATGACCTGGGATTTTGATCATGTTTCTTGTTAGTTTTCTCAATTATCTTTTCGCATAGTTAAATTTGAACCATGAAAGATAGAGTTGCTACATATGCCGCTCCACCCTAGTGGAAGTCTCCAAGGAGATCCTCCACTCTTATTTGAGACAAGTACTTCATGTTGGCTACTCCACAACTGTGTGAGAAGAGCACATGACCAATCGAGAATAGCATGAAGACAAAGATTATAAGCTGCCAATGTTTGTTTTGTAGTTTTGGGAGGACGATGTTTAATTTTTTTAATAATGATATGTTTGCAAGAGTATGTACTGTGTTGACGCAACAATAGGCAAACTCTTGTTTTGATTTCTCTTAAGTCTTTTAACACTATTCACCCAAATGTGAACTACTTGTTCAATTTATTTTATAGATTTTGGTGCTTGGTTGCTTTTCTGGGCGTTTGTTGCACCAAAATTGACTTATGTAAATCAATTTAGTACTCTATTTGGGCGATGAAGTTTGTTAGGGACCTAAGGCAATAAGCTCTCTTTATCTCTTGATTTCAGTACTCCTATCCTAAAATTTGAAGGTTTAAGTTTAGGATTAAGATATTTATAAGCGAGGTTTACCACTATTATGACTTAAAAAAGTTTATATTTTTTTGAAAAAAAAAGAGATTAATACTGAGCATAGTTATTAATCATAACCTTTTGTGCCTCTTTGTTTTAGATTAAACTTTTGATATTTTTTCTTAATTAACCAGTTGCTTGACCTTATGGGGGTTGTTGATTTTCTCTTTTATACATAAATAAATATATATATATATATATATTCTTTCTTTGTAATCATTTTTTCCTAAAATAATGGCCCTTATTTTCAAATTTAGATTTTTATTTTTCAAGCTTGGATTTTGTGCTTCCTAGGCTGTATTATCACGGTTTATTTAATTCCAGGGGGGGTGCATTTGATTGTGGTGCTTTACCCAAGGTTTATTTGTTTTTGTTACTTCCCAATGAAACATGCTTTTGAGTAGACTTGTCTTGAGCTGTAGAGTTGGTATTCTCTATTTTTCAGTTTGCTTGTGCAAGAAGTTGATGCATCCGTCTGGTCATCTTATGTCGGCAGTTTCATATCTAATTTGGTTTTGCCACATATTATCTTTCTACTGAATGCATGATTTTTTATATATTATTATTTTGGTGGTTTGCAGCCTAAGAAATCGAGACTGCTTTGGCTACAAGCTCTCTTTTCCTCCCATTTTAGGCTTTGGGTTTCTAGACAGCCATAAATTCAATGTACCACCTGGTGAGGGTTTGATATTTCCCTAGCAATTATTTTTCCTCCATCCTGTCTTGTTTAATTTGTTCTCACTCAATCCAAATATGGTAATGCCTCTTATTGTTGTGGGACAGGTGAATTAACGAAGTATGTAACCATCATTACGAGAGTATTAATACAGGTTTTTGATTTGTTCTGTTATTATTTGCATGAGTTGGGCTTTTTTGGAACAACATGGATCGAAATTATGTCTCTAGAATTGCATCATGGTTTGAGCATTGATTGACTTGTTTCTGTGAAAGCTGTTGATGTCCATTTTGTTGTTTTGTGTGTACAATGTTGATTATTTTAATCTTGATATGTCTACAGCTGGGGAAACTCTTCTGCAACAACTGTTTACAAAACTTTGTGTAGATGACACTAGCTTCTTACAAAACCAAAAGTTACATAAAAAAGGCCATCATCCAGCGTTGGTCTGGCCAAAGTAGGATTTTGCCCAAACAATCTAAATTTTGCACATGACTTGACAGATTGAGACTTCCACATAGGAAAGCTAAAAATGTAGAGAATTATTGACTCTTATATCATGGAGATTTGAGTTCCATTAAAAAGCCATAATCACACAGTCCATTTCTTTTGCTAATTTCAGATGCCTTTGAGGTTCTACTATATTAACTGATAGTAATGTTTTTGGTCATTAGATCCTTAGAGTTCTATTGTGTTCATGTGAAAGATATTTCTTTTGTTTGAATTCTTTTTATCTGTTTTATGCCACGGCGTTGCTCTTCCTTCTTTTACACTTCCTTTAATATTTTATTTTTTAAATGCAGTATATGACTATGTGTTTGTTTGGTTTGCGTTTGCGTCAGACGCGTTTTGCGTTTCAGCCCTTTTTTTTTTTTACTAACCCAATGCCTCTTGCATTGTTCATGGGCCATGAACAGTGCAAGAAGGCAAGCGAACAGTGTTTTTCTTGTGAACAGTAATCCGAAATTTTTTTTTTTAATTGTTTTCAATTTTCAGCAAAATAAGTAGTATCCAAATGTACACTATATGTAATTATTATAAAATTTTATGTCGAAGTTTTGCTACATTGCAAATGAGTGAATCATGGACATTTGGTTTGAAAAATTGACAATTCCTTGGAAGTGTTTATCACACAAAATGTCTACTCCTTAAATTTTGGCTTAGGAATGAACATCCTGGCTTTTGTTAATTTTTGTAGAATTCCTAAATTGAGGCTTCTTTTGGTGGCTAAGCATGATGTGATAATAGTTATGCTGTAATTCTTGGTTTCATGTACTTCATTGGTTATTTCTGATTCTTGCAATATGTTTTTGTGAAAGTAGCACTTATCCTTCATTGATCCCGAGGTCCCCTAAAGGTACAATTTTGTGGTTGGTCTTTTGAAAGATGGTTTTGGTGATGTGGGATCAGGTCTTGCACAGTGGTGCTTTGGTTAGTTTTAGTATTTAGAAAGAGACTTTTTCCTTACCCATTTATGGTACAGTATCTTCTGTTAGTGTTCTTTCTATTGTCTTTTAACCTCATATGTGGTTATGCATTTTGAGGCACCATTATTGGAGCTTGTCAATATTAGCTACCTTACTCTATCTTGCATACATTATTTGACATCCTGGTGCTCTTTTGGGCTTAAAATGGTATTAATCACTATATCTTCATCTGTTTGAATTTGTTCTTTGGATCTGCATTGTCTACTTTTGTTGGTGTTTCAAGCAGTGTGCTTGGAGCAGGTTTTGCAAGTTCTTACCCGGGGTGCTTGGCAAGGTTGTAAAAAGTTATTGGGCAGATAGACTGTGCTAGATCCTTTTTTGATTGCCATGTACTTTGTTAACTTAAGTTCATCAATTTGGTCTTTTTGCACTATAACCTTATGCTTTTTGGCACTCATCACTAGGCAGTCACATTTGTATGAGTTGCATTCTTTAAACATTGGTGCCCTAAATCTCAGGAAAGGAAGGAATTTGTCTTGTAGAGAAGAGTTCTATTTTTTTTTTTTTTTTTTTTTGGGTAACTACTGCAATTTGGGGTGTATGTTAAAATCTCAATCCCTACATGCGATCTCAGGAAAGGAAGGCATTTGTCTTGTAAGTGCTCTAAATCTCAGGAAGGGAAGGCATTTGTCTTGTAAGTGCTCTAAATCTCAGGAAGCAGATTTTATTTTTGGTGCTTGGTTGCTAAAGTGGTGGAGTTTGATTTGGCTATAAGATTTCTTTTCCTCCCACTTTCATTATTCTCTACTAAAGTCCTAGTCTCATTCGGTGATGGTTTGAACTTTCATTGTATTCTTTTCCCTTTGTACTGCAATCGTGTTTAATTTTTGGTTAATCTATCTTGAAAAAGTCATCTCTTGTTCAAATGCGGTAATGCCTATTATTGGAATACAAGTAGATTGATGGTGGTGATTGTGACCCAACTATGGTTGCTAGGGTAGAATAATATCAATTATGCTTTGCACTATTGGGCTTTCTAGGAATTAAATGATTTTAACTTGTGTCTTTGGATTTGCATCATAATTTGAAAATTAGCATGTTATTGATTTATTTATTAGTCATAGGATGTGATTGAGCAGGTGCCATCCATCTCCAAGCATGACTTCTTTAAGAGCTAGTCATGTTTGTTTTGTAGTTTTGTGACAAGTACATTCCTTGTTCCCACAATTCTTTGTTTCTTTTTTGCAAGCTCCTATCTTATTTGAATGGGGTTATTCCTCTTCTTTGTGTGGGGCAAGTAGATTTACACCAATACTGTTGTTTCCAAGGAAGAACTATTCAGGTTATTGGTTTGTCCTGTAATTGGCATTAGTTGGGCTTTCTGTGAATTAAATGCGTTTAATTTATGTGTTTGAATTTTGCATCATTATTCATAAAATTTGTGTATGTTGCTGATTGATTTTCAAGTCAGAGAAAATGAGTGAGCAGATGACATCAAAACTTCTATGGCTGTGGTTTGAACAGGTGGACTGTGTGGGGGGATATTTTGGTGCTTATGGCTCCGTTACCCCAAATCTTGTGTTTAAAAAGGTTCATGTTGTATATCAACTTGGGTGACAAAGTTTGATGGGGGACCTCCAGCAATAACCTCTCTTTATGTGTTGATATCATTATTTTCTTTTCCTATAATTTGAAGTTTTAAGTATTGGTGTAAGATATGATGTGTGAGTAAGAAAATAAATTTGTAGGATTTCAATTGGGTTGAAAACAGTCTTCTATTGCTGCTGTGTTTTAGCTTTTGCTTTTGATCCTAGTACTTGCTTAAATACTTGGTTGACCCTTTAGAGGTTTTTGGTTTTCTGTTTATATATTTTATTTTCTTTCTTTGAATTCTTTTTTGAAAATAATCACAATAATAATGCGTTTATTATTTTAATCCACATTTTTATTACTGGAGATTGGATGTCTTCCCAGTTTGCAGTGTCAGGTTTTATTTAATTTAAGTGGTGTTGCATTTGCATTAGTTTTGCTAGGGTTGATTTTGTTTTGTTGCTTCTCGGTGAAACATGCTTTTGAGTAGTCTTGCACTTTTTTTTTTTTTGTTCTTTCCTTAAAATAAATCTTATAATTTAAAGATGTCTTAAACTATGTAGCTGGAATTGTGTGTTTTTTTGTTTGCTCATGTAGTAGGTCAATGCAAGCACCACGAAGGTTTTGAGCTTTCATGTAGTACATGTACTTTTGTCTTCTTGTCTTGTTTCTATTGACATTATTGTGAGTAATATGAATGACACTCTGATTGTCATAATAAAGAGAAGTAGCAGAGGATGTGGACACACCTAAGTTCTTAAGAAGTCATTATAGTCAAAGGAGCTTAGTTGTGATATCAGCAAGGGATGATATTCTGCTTCAATACTGGAGCGGGGCACAAGGGTTTGTTTCTTGCTTCGCTAAGAAATCAAAAAACTAAGAAGAAAGCAATAACTAGTGGTGGACCTGGGATCAGTGGGATCTCCTGCCCAATCAGCATCAGAGAATGCGGTCAATGCAAGCACCATAAAGGGTTTGAGCTTTCATGTAGTACGTGTACTTCTGTCTTCTTGTCTTGTTTCTATTGACATTATTGTGAGTAATATGAATGACACTCTAATTGTCACAATAAAAAGGAGTTGCAGAGGATGTGGACACATCTAAGTACTTAAGAAGTCATTGTAGTCAAAGGAATTTAGTTGTGGTATCAGCAAAGGATGATATTTTGCTTCAATACTAGAGCAGGCCACAAGGGTTTGTTTCTTGCTTCGCCAAGAAATCAAAGAACTAAAAAGAAAGCAATAACCAATAGTGAACTTGGGATCAGTGGGATCTCCTACCCATTCAGCATCAGAGAATGCACGGAGAACAAGAGGAGATTGAGCAAAATAGAAAAGGCTATGGAAGATAGTGCCCTTCAGATATTAAAGAATGCGCAGAACAGCAGCATAGTGAGTTGATCGTGGAGTAGAAAGATACTAGCTCACCTGGTGAACAACATAGAAAATGTCTAGACGAGTGACAGTGAAATAAACTAGGCTGCCAACCAATCGTCCGTAAAGAGAGGGATTAGACAATGGTTTCCCTCCTGAGGGAGTCTGATGTGCACTAATTGAGAAAATCTTTGAGTTCTTGAATGCCACTGAGGTCATTACCAGTTATGATTATATCATCCACATATAGGAGAAGCGAAATGGTGCATTTATAGATGCGACAAAGAAATAAGGCAGAATCATAATGACTAGCAATGTAACCTAAGCAAGAGATGGTAGAGCTGAACTTGGTAAACTAAGCTCGTGAAACTTGTTTAAGGCCATAAAATGCATGTCGAAGGTGACAAACCTTGTTTGGTTCAATAGAGAGACCAGGAGAAGGTTGCATATAAACTTCTTCACTTTAATTCCCATTAAGGAAGGCATTTTTGAAATCCATTTGAAAAAGCTACCATTTAATGGCGGTAGCAACAACTAAGAGGGCACAAATAGATGAGATTTGAGCAACTTGAGCCAAGGTTTTTTCATAATCAATCCTATACTCCTGTGTAAAACCTTTTGTAACAAGACGAGTTTTATATTGCTCAATGGACCCATCAGAGTGAGTCTTGATCTTATAGATTCATTTACAACCAACCATAGATTTCCTAGGGGGGAGTCACCAAATCCCAAGTATGGTTTTTAGATAATGCATCAAGTTCTGCTTTCATTGCAATCTGCCATAAAGGGCCAGTGGAGGCCTCACGATAGGTTTGAGTCTCGTGCAGTGTAGCAAGGGTAGTATAACAATGAAAGTCAAGTAAATGTGCAGGAATGGATCTTACCCAAGTTGAGTGACAAGGTGGAATGTCTTGTGCAAGATCTTCAGGCGGAGCAGGAGTAGGGGACCCAAGCTCAAGGTTGGGTGGCTCATCTTCGACCTGTTCATTAGAGGGTGATCTAGGAGAGGTATCAAAAATATCTGATGGTTGGACAGAGAAGTCTATAGGAGGATCAGAAGTAACTATAGAAGGAATATGTGGCTCATCTAGAAAAAGATCTAAGACAGGAGGTAGATATGGAGGCATAGAAGTGAGAGAGCTCGACAAAGGAGCGATGTTCCCAAAAGACAATATTGCAGGAGATACAAAGACGATGAGAGATAGGATCGATACCCCTTTTGAGTTTCGCCATAACCAAGAAAACAACAAAATCTAGACCGAGGCTCAAGTTTGTTATAATCATGTGGCTAAAGAAGAACAAAGCAAGCAGAACTGAAGGAGCGAAGGTGGTGATAGTCTGCAGATGACTCAAAAAGGTGCTCATATGGAGTTTGATTTTGGATGATAGGACTGGGAATGCGGTTAATAGTATGAACAACATGAAGAGCAGCTTCATCCCCAAAAAGGAGCAGGAACTTTGGTAAAGAGAAGGAAAGCACGAAAAGTGTCAAGAATATGACAGTTTTCATTCAACTCTACCATTTTGCTGAGAGGTACCTGAAAAAGTTAGTTAATGAACAGTGCCATAAGAATGCAATGCGTCTTCATTATGATCTTCATCTCGTTGTATTCCTTCCTCTTCATCTTCAACTCCAATGTGTATGCTTTTCTTCTTTGGGCATTGATAACCCATATGACCTAATTCACCACACTTGAAGCATTTAATTTCCTTTCCACTAGAATTATTTGACATGACGTTTTTACCTTTAGATTCAGCCAAATTGGTAGATGGTTTTGATCCATTTGACCAATTAAATGGTTTAGCACCACTACTTGACTTAGCAAACTTTTTAGATGCTATCTCCCCAGTTTATGATCCAATTTTCCTAGGATTTGGATATCTCAAGTATAGCTCCATGTCTAAAGCCATTTGGAATGCATGTTCCACATTATAGACAGGTTGTCTAAGCATCTACCCTCGTATATCAGCCCTCAAACCAGTCTTGAATTGAGCTAGTGTTGGCAAGGCTCTTCGGCTACCTGACTCCTAGTCTTAAGTTCATCAAATTTCTGCATATACTCAGCTACTACATGCTGCCCTGTTTCAAGTTAGAAATTTGTTCACACAACTTATCTCGATAATTAGCAAGCACATTTTTCTTGGAGCTTAACCTTCGTCTCTTGCCATGTGCCTATAAGCGGTTGGCCTATTCTCTTTATATCGTTTTCTAGACCAGACCACCACACTTTTGCCAAGCTTACAAGCTTCATCTTGGCAAACCTTACTCGCCTATCATCTACCATATCATACCAATCAAAATACTCCTCAATAGAAGCAAATCCAATCCGAGAATATTGTGGGATCAACCTTTCCTTCAAAATCTAGAACTTCCACCCACACCTTCTTTGTGATATCACCAGCTGTATCATAAGATTCATATCACCTTCTATTATTTCTCTAGCCCACTCAAGAGTTGAATCTTGTGGTACTCCTTGGGTACGATACCCCTTCAATTTTGACCCTTGATTGGTGTTGACACATTCTTTTGCTGTTTGTTCCTTTTCATTCTTATCTTCCTCACCATTATTGGCTTTGGATGTTTCCCCTACTGTAACAGCAACTTGTTGATCATTAGGTTTAGAAATTTGACTCTTTAAATCATTCAATCGAAGGTTAAATTCATTGAATTGATCCATGATTTGAAAAATAAAATCATTGCTTTCACCATCACTCAATTTCCCCCTAAACGATCTCCCTGATCATGTAGACATGATGCAAAAATCCCTGCTTTGATACCAAACTGACATAGGACAAGGGGAAACTAGGTTTAATAGGGCTTTAGGAATGAAACAAAGGTGAAAAAAATCAAGATTTGGGTTGCTGTGAACAATGCTGTGAATGGTAACTGTGAACGGTAACTGTGAACAGTAAATAAAATGCAAAAATACACTTTTGGCCCTTACATTTTGAGCCAATTCTCATTCTAGTCCCTAAATTGATTTTGCTACTAACGTACTCCCTAAAAAAGAAAATCGATTTTATTTTAGTCCTTGCTGTCAAGCCACTAATGGAAACCTCCTACGTGACAGACGATAGACGGAGTACCTTGTTTGCTGATGTGACGCTAATGTGGCTATTAAAATATTATTAAAAAAATTATTTGGAATTTTTTAAATGCTGCGTCAGATTTAAATTAATAAAAAATTAAAACAAAAAAATTTTAATTCCTCAATTTTAATTTTAATTTTAAAAAATAAAAAACAAACAAAATTTTTACTTTTTTAGTTTTAAACAATTTTTTTATTAATCTAAGGATCTATTTGGGATCCACTTATTTTACTGAAACTGAAAACTTTTTGCTAAAAGTACTGTAGATAAAGGTAAAAGTTAGCTGAAATAATACCGTAAGACCCATAAATAGTATCAAAAAATGCAGTGGGATCCATGAATAATAACAAAAATAAGTCGAATAGTAAAATAAGTTGACAAAAATAAATTTTGCCAAACACACACTAATTAAATTAATTAGAAAATTCAAAAAAAAAATTTATCATTAGCCCATTTTAGTTTTAAGTGTATTTACTTTTTTTTAAGTGTGTTAGTCAAAAGTGTTTTTACTTTAAAAATCATCAAATGATTTTTATTATTATTATCATTAGACCATTTTAAATTGTGATCTGAGTTGAGAGAGAGAGAGAGAGAGAGAGAGTGAGGGGGGGGGGGGGGAGAGAATGAGATGAGGTCGGTGGTTTGGAACAGATCCGAAGGAAGGGGCTGACAGTAGTTTAGAGAGAATGAAGCTCAAAGTGCGATGTTTAGAGAGAATGGTTTAGAGAGAGTAGATCCAGATTGCAAAATTTCGGCCTCTGTCCCGATCTCAGCCTTCGTCTTGGCCACAATGAAGCTCAATCTTGGCCTCTGTTCTAGTCCGTTGATGATTGCAAAATCCTTCAGCCTCTCTCTTGTTTGATCAATGATGGTGGTAGTGGGTTTGGTGACTTGGTTGGCGGGGGTTTGGTGATTGGTTAGGTGGGTTTGGTAACTGATCAGTGGGGTGGAACGTTGGTTTGGTGATTGATCGGTGGTAGTGGTGGTCATGTTCTATAATTTTTGTGGGTTTTTGAGTTGAAGTTTATGTTCTGGGGAAATGTTTTTTATTGGTGGGGTGGTGGTGGGATCTGGGTTTGATTGAGTTGGTTTAGGTTTGATTGTGTTGATCTGGGTTTGTTGCGATTGGTTTCTTGATCTGAGTTGGTTTGTTTATTGGGTTTATGGGTTTGATTTGCTGGAGAATTTGGTGTTGATTGTGTTAGAATTTGGGGAAGAACATGAAGAATTCGATAGTCTTGATTTGTAGTAGATCTGATGGTGCTGGGTTTGATGATCTTTGAGGTGTTGAATTTGGGTTTTTTCTTCTTGTTTTCATTTATGTCTTAGTCATCTAGGTTTGAGTTCTTGGGCTGCTGGGTTTGTCTTCTTGTGATGGGTTTGAGTTTTTGGCTGCTGGGTTTGATTTGAGAAGAATATGAAGGGACGAAATGGGTAATTACCCATAATTACCCAACTATATAGTTAGTTGGCCCGGTTTGGAAACAATATAATTTAGTAACATCTCGAGCCTCAGAGGGTCGAGTTCTGTACTCATACCTCGACTCTTTGATGCTCGGTTTCTATGGTTTGACGTGGCCTGTTGCCACGTGGCATCCACATGGAACTCGAGTTTTTGAGACTCGAGTTCCACGTAGACGCCATCTGGCGCTGACGTGGTCGTCCACGTGGTAATTATCGCCACCTGCCTCTGAGCTGGTCGGTCCACATGGACCTCGACTCTCTGAAAGTCGGTTTTCAATAGGATTTTTCAAATTTTAAACGCCTCTCGCACAGTAAGTCTGCACTCTCACTCACCCTCTCTCGTCTTTTCTCACTCACCCTCTCTCAGTCGCACACCTCACCTCAGCCTCTCTCAGCCTCTCACTCACTCACCGCCTTCGCTCCGTCACCGTCTTCGCTCCGTCACCGCCTTTGCTCACTCACCGCCTTCGCTCCGTCACCGCCTTCGTTCCGTCACCGACTCACCCGCTCCACTCTCCAACTAAACTTTCTCCACTGCTTCTTTCTTTCACTGTGAATGGGTATGGCCGATGCATCCACTATTTTCTTTTTCTGTTTTTTGTGAATGTGCGTCGGTGATTTTCATTTTCATTTTAATTGAATTTGATTTATTTATTTTTGTTGTTGATTTATTGTGAAAACGCTCAATAATTTTCTGTTTTTTCTTTTTTCATTATTTGTAGTTCTTTAGATTGTAATTTTGTTTGTGAATGCTGAACCTTTACTGTTTGGTTGCCGAGAAACCGTGGAGAAACCGTGGGGAAAATCAAATAAACTTTGGTTGACGAAAATTTTTTCCTATTTTGGTCTCTATATTGAATTTTTAATAGAAGTGTTAAAAAAGATCGAAACTTTATTCTTTTTTGAGTTTGAATTGGTTTGTGGGTTTGATGATTTTTGTTTTTTTTTGGGTTTTGTTTTTGCTCTGTGTTCTGAAGTTTATTGCACATGCCACATGGTGAGGTCAGCATCACATTGCAGGATGTGGAGGTTCTTCTCGGGCTTCCTGTTGATGGTGATGCTATAACAGGGAGCACGCAGAAAACCTGGACAGAGGTGTGTCGGGAGTTCCTTGGGTTTCAACTTATAAATCAAGAGCGGCATAAGCAATTAGATGGGCAGAGGATTCTCATAAGTCGACTTTTGGAGCAAGTTGCTGGTCCATTGCCGGCTAATGCTGAAGAGGATGACATGCATAAGTACGCACGATGCTACATCCTAGCGCTACTGGAGGACACAATATTTGCGGACAAATCCGGCGATAGGGTGCATCTAATGTGGGTACAGCAGTTGGAGGATCTTCACAACCCACATATGTTCAGTTGGGGAAGTGCTTGCCTTTCATGGTTGTACCGAGAGCTATGCAAGGCAAGCGATAGGGGCACCAGTCAGATCGGTGGGTGCTTACTATTGGTCCAGTATTGGGCATGGGCCAGGTTCCCCTATTTTTGCCCGGCAGTTGAGCGTGGCCCGCCAGTGGGTGCTTACGATCCTCTAGTGCGTGCTCCACTGGCCCTGAAGTAAGTCTTTCTTGAATCCCATCCCCACTCCCTTTATTTTGGACAGAGTACATTCTCTCTTCCAACACCCACTACACCTTCTTTTTAACTAATTATTATTTGTTGGTGAAATTTTTTTTTTTTTTTTGGGTTGACTGGGCAACTAATTGTTTTTTATAAAGGCAGTTGTGGCCAACCCTTGATGAATTGGAAAATTTTTGAAGAGTTCATTATTGCTATGAAAATGTGCTTTGGTGTTGAAAAATAGTATTTTTAATATTGTTACGTGATAACTAATAACTTCTACAACTTTGTGACTGTCATGTGCCTTGTATGTGCTCTGTTTTTTATAGGGACTGTAGAAGTTCTAGTGATATTATTAATTGAGTAAATATCTACGACATTATCTTAGTTGTTATATGTGATTATATTATAGATTTAATCATAACATTATCTTCGTAGGAAAGTTATAGATATTGATCCATTGTTCTTGATTGTGCTAGGTGGTTGTGGGTCCCAAACAAGAAAAATAGGCCCGCCCAAATCTTCAGGGACAGGTATCGCGAGCAACTAGCTTCAATGTTGCCAGGCCAGGTATGAAAATGCCTTGTTTTACACGTTTAGGAACAATTTTATAGGTTTGGTTAATTTTGAAATATAAAGCCTGATGTCTTGTGTACTTGTTTTTTGGCTGTTGTAGGTGGTGTGGCAGCCATATGAAGCTGAGTTCGACGACCTTCCGCCGTGGTGTGTTGCCGGGAGGGCCATGTGGACGGCAACAATGCCGCTTGTGTGTTTCCACATAATAGAGAAACATACACCGGATCGTGTCGTTCGACAATTTGGGATGATCCAACAAATTCCCCGTTTTGTTGACACTGATACAGTCCTACATAAAATTGATTTGAGGGGGAAGGTCGGTGTGGATTGGACGCGGGGACATGCTGCGCATATAGTTCACTGGTGTAATCGCCTTTAACGGTGTTTTGAAGTAGTGCTTGGTGAGATGCCTCCACATCACGAGTACTTTGGCTGGTTCAACAGGGTAACTCGGAGGTTCATCGATAGGCCTGGTGCTAAGTTGACTATGCTAGTAACTTCTCCATGTCTTCTACATCTTACTGTACTTGTTAGCACGAAACCACTGTTTACAAAACATGATATATGTTATTACATTTTTTGCTTAGCACTTGCTCTCCCTATAATTTGCAATTATTACTATCAGATCCATTTCAAAAGCAACATTTATTTTATTATCGATTGGCATTGTTGATGATTTACGCATTACTAATGTGGGTTTTTCATGTGAAGGTTTCACTTGTCAACCGTTTGTCGAGGCATCACCTAGTGGGCACGGAGGAGCACGAGGACATTACTCATGTGCTGACGGCAGTGCATCATATTGACCGTGTACAACCTCCCATCCCTGAGGCCCCGAATGAGGAGGTAGCTACTCCTGCGGGCCCAAGCACTACTGAGGGCCCAAGCACGAGCACAACTTCGACCGGATGTCCCTCTCGTCCGCCTGTTGCTACCCCTCAGGTTGTCCCTACTCCCGAATCCTCTCCATACACCCCACATGCATCCCCTAGCCTTACCATCCCTGCATTCACCTCACATCCATCTCCTATCCTTACCATCCCTTCATCCACCCCACATCCATCCCCTCGCCCCACCATCCCACATCCATCCCCTAGCCCCACCATCTCACATCCAGCTCCTTGCCCCACCATCCCTCCACCCACGCCACATCCTTGTCATGGGTCTGACATTCGTCCACCCCTCCCACAGTCATTTCCTGAGCTGTCACCCATTCCTTCTTTTGACCTGGATCTTCATCCAACCCCACCTGAGATGCAGCAGGAGCCACCCTCCCACAGTACGTCTATTGCCCCTTCTTTAGCCATCGACCCACCCCATATTCAGGCTGAGCAGGCTGTTGGGTTACCTGCAATGGTAGAAGGTCGGCCGAAACGCATATCAAAGCCACCTCCTTGTGGGACAGGGGGGCACAAACATGGACACAAGGCTGGGCCCGAGGCATCTGACGAAGAGCATGCAAGACCTCCTCCTCGTTATACGAGACAACTTAAGGTCCAAAAAAGGTAACTCCATTGATACCTTTTACAAAGTTTATTTTAAAATTTATGAGCAACTAAAAAGTATTCTTTGTTCTGATGGTTAGTTCATTATATTCTCTGATCAAACATGTTTCCCTTTGATCAAGTGAACTACTATATCTTCAAGTAATGTGTTGTGGGTCTGTGGGGAAATACGTCATTGAAACATATCATTTATTCCATTTTGTTCTATGGGACAAAAACTTAGTTCCTTGATGAAATGCAGTTTCAAAATAACCTTTTATGAATTAAGAATGGTCATAGTTTAAAATAGGTTTAAGTGCAAACCACACCACTAAATTTTGAAATTTATAACAAAGGATCTTAAAGTAATATCGCTCTAACTCATTTTCACTTGTTACTTTCATGAAGATGATGCTACGAAAAGGCTGGAAGCAACAACAAAATAAGCTTTCAGCACAATAAAAGCAGCAACAAATTATCTGTGATATAGTTACTCTCAGCACAATAAAAGCAGCAACAATTCAACTTTTCTAATGCCAATAAGCTTGGAGAGTCCGGATTTGGTTGATTTTGAAGTGGCTGGTAATGATTCTATCTTATTCATGGTTTTAAAGTGGCTGGTAATATGGACACTGAAATCTAATACCTTTGCCAAAGTTAGAGGGGCTGCGCCTCATGACGTTGGGGAGTATTAAACTCGAGTCTTACAAACTTGATGAATTTGTCTACTAAAGGGTATTTCTGGGTTTGAATTGTTGTTTGCGTTTGATTTTTTTTGTGATTTTGATTTGTTTGGTTAGGATTTTTGTTAAATTTATAGTTCAGAATGAAAAGAATTGAAGTTTTTTAGTTTATCTAGCAATGTGGGACTGTGATTCTGTATTTGTCTTTTGTCGTTGTTGTTGTTTCTTTTTTATAATATAGATGGGAGTGGTATCTGAATGCATATATTGAACTAAATTGTGATAGGATTAAACCACAACGTGGTAATTTGTAATGAAAAGTTTTTCCTCAAAATGCAGAATTTTTTATTTTAAATGGAACCATAATGATTTTATTTTAGTTGGTCAACTCAGAGAAAATTAAAATGTAATTTTCCTTTATTTAAATTACAAACAGGGTGCAATTACGTTCAGTTTGAATGCCTTCTTGTAAAAGTTTAAATAATTAAACATTCATCCTCCAAATTGTTGTATTGTTCTGTTTACCTCCACTGCACCTCCCTTGGTCATTACATGTTATATGCCACTATGTCATTCAATCTTTTATGTTGATTTTTTTTTTTTTTTGTTTGGATTATAAATGAGAAACTAAATTAAAAGAAAAGAAATACACACAGTTCGAAAAACTGAAAAGGGAGATTCTTTTTAAGGCAAGAGCAAAAATATCAAGAACATTCAAACACAGGTCATTCAAAACCTTGCCCAAAGCCTATAGAGAGATACTGAGGCAATTCTTTTCAAGTATGCTCCAAAATATCTATACCTAGGTTTAATGTTTCTTTTTGCATTGTGTGATTTGCTATCATAGTTGCTTTTGCATTTGATTTGTTGATTCAAGACAGATTATGTGTCAATCATGTGTTATTGTGCTTTCCTCAGATTCATGCTTATATCTACACCTCACAGGGAGCCAGGACTGCTTTATACCCTGGTATGTTTGAGTTGTAAAATATAGCTCTAAATATATTTGGAGCCAAACTTTGTTTATATGAAATATGAACTAAAATGAGAATGACAAATAATATTTCCAATTATTTTGAAGAATTTACAAATTTCCTAATGAGCTCTTCTTCTTTTTTTAATTTTGTTTTAAAATTTTTTATGAACTCAACTTGAATATATAAGTGTTATGTCATGCTTCAAATTCTTAATTCAAAATTATAATTATATTATAGAGACCATTTTTTATTTTTTATTTTGTTAAGTAATTGGATTGGTGGGAGGTGTGATGAATAGTGTTTTCAATGAGCAGATTCTTGCTGATAAACTCTCCAAGGTCAACAGCACCCAGCAGTGCATTGAAAGTAAATCCAGTCCTTTTTTATTTGCTCATTTTAATTTCAATTTTTTTTTTAAAAAATTTGAATGAACATGTTAAATTCTTTATCTGTAATAAAAATGGTTGCTTTATAGATTTGTGTGTTTGTTTTTTATGTGGTTGGGCTTTTATTTGGGCTAAATTTGGAAATATAGTTGACTCATAAAGATTTACAATCTTTGTCGTCAACTAAACAATTTTAGCTATAACATTTGTCATTGGAGGATAAACTGTGGTTAGATAATTGAAAATTCAGTACTTGAAGAAACATTGATTTGCTTTTTGATACTTCGGACTATGTCGATTGGATTGGATAGGTGTTTGTTGTGTGGACGTGTGCTAAGTCCCACTTCAGGTGTTTACTAGGTCAAACTGGACTATATATGTGGGTATAGACCATATGGCTAGTGCTTTCTCGGGTTGTGTAACGTTCATAGCGTATTTGTTGAATTTTATATTGATTTGTTATATCAATGATTTGCTAAAGTGTATGTATCAACATATCTTAAGCATTATGAAGCGTCATATCTAGTTTTTATTTCATGTAATGTAATGTTTTGTCTTGACTTTTGCTTTTGTATAGCTTTGTCACATTGGTGTATATTTCACCGGAGCAAAGCAGAACTGGTTGTTTCGACATGGGATAAACAGTTCCATAGTTCGCAGATGGTTTAGAAAGTTCCCCTGTTTTATCTAGCAAATGACATCCTACAAAATAGTAAACGCAAAGGAAATGAGTTTGTTACTGAGTTTTGGAAGGTTCTTCCTGCTGCACTCAAAAGCGTTACTGGGACAGGAGATGATCAAGGACAAAATGTGGTCTCTAGATTGGTAATGCCTTCTTTGCTTTATTTGGTTTGAAGAACTGATGACATAGGCCATACATTGTTTCACCAATTAAACTAGTGCTTGTATTATTTTTAGGTTGCCATATGGGAAGAAAGGAGAGTTTTTGGATCCCGTGCACGGAGCCTCAAACATATAATGCTTGGAGAGGAATTGCCTCCACCCTTGGAGTTCAGCAAAAAACGTTCGCGTTCAGTCAGAATTGTAAAAAGGGATTCACGCTCTATTAGAACGGTTAGAATGAGGGCCTTGTTCTCTTTTTGCTTCATTCTGTTTAGTTTTTTAGAAGTTACATAATCTTCTTCCATTTTACTCTGCATGTCTGAGATGTGGCTCACTAATGTGTTATTTATTTGGAAACCAAAAATTGTCCATTGGAGGTACAGCTGAAAAAATAGTTTCACCATTTCACTTGGTGCTCAGTGAACATCCTAATGAAGATGCGGAAATGAGTAAATGCAAGTCTGCAGTTCACCGTGTGAGGAGGATTGAGAAATATTTTGATTTCACCTGTTCTAACGGTAAGCCACCTACAATGTGTATTGAAGTGGTGGCTCGGACTTAATTTCTTTTGACTGGTTTGTTATTACATGTTTCTCTGTAAAGATATCCGGACTGTATTTATAGCTTGCTTTCTTTGTTCCTCAGCAAAGGATCCAAAGCAAAAAACTCTGTCAAAAGAACTGGAGGAGGAGGAAAATATTTTGAAACAGTGTATTGAAAAACTTAAATCAGTTGAAGCAAGTAAAGTAGTGCTTGTATCTCAGTTAAAAGAAGCTCTACATGAACAGGTACCTGATCATACCACCACTTTTCTAATGTCTAATGAGTTTTTAATTATCTAACAATGAGTGATGATCTGTTTGTTTGCTACAAATGACAATTCTATGCAATTATGTGCTCACCGTCTGAATTCTTTTCAGGAATCTGAACTGGAGAATGTCCGAACTCAGATGCAGGTATGTTCTCCATTGATTATATCCATAAAAATTAGTCCAATATTCATTCCCCAGTATACTGAGAGGTGCCAAAATTAGTTAGTGCGTCAACACATTGGTTAGCTTTCCTGAAGTTCGTCAAGTTCGTTATCATGGTCCTACAATTAGTGAGAAGGGTTCCGTTATAATGTTATTAATAAACAGGTTGATTACAAATTTCATGAACAATGAGCTTAGCATTGAGCTCAACAGAAATGAAACTAATTCCAAGTTAAATTGCTAAGGAGAGTTTGTCCTTCAAGACCCACAGCTTCGTTGTGAGGCTGGATGTAACACCCATGAACCTTGCAAAACTAGATATCCAGTTACCCTCATAATTCCTTAGAAGCCCCTCCCTCCTGCTATACCAAGATTTCCAACAGTCAAACCATCAATATTAAGTTTTATCCACCCACTATGAGGACTAATCCACTTGACCTAGATGCATTTTCTCGGCGGCTTAGGAGCTTTATCAACCACCCACGATAAGCTTTTTGATTTTCGAAACTCTTAGCTTTTTAAATTTTGACTTAGTTTTAAAATTTTGTCAAAACTAGCTTTTTCGAAAATAAGTCACGTTTTATCTTTTTGTCACTTATTTAACATAAAAGCTATATATACCCAAAAAGAAAAAAGGTTTTATAATTTTTTTTGACAAATTTTTTAATTTTGTTTGACAAATGGACCTTAGGTATTTGCTTAAGTACAGTTGTTAATACTTTGTCTTTTTTGGTATAACTATATTTCTACGTAACTTATTTTTAAGCAAAATAAGAAAATAATTTATATCAAACCCACAGTAATACATAATACCTAAGAAGCACGGGTGCGTTTCGGGATTCGGGTGCGGGTGTGGGTACGGGTGCGGGACTCGGCAATTTTTGAAAAAGGTGGGTGCGGGTGCGATGGGACTCGACGATTAAAAAATTATTAAAAATATTATTATTTATATTTTTAATATATTGCTAAGCATAATTTTTCACATTATATAAACATATACCAAATTTAATATGACTCAAAACATTGGCAATACGGACTCACTCACTCCATACATGTATGACTCCTATATAACCTTTTCACATTATATAGAAGGATACATCATCAGCAATACGGACTGAGTGAGTCAGTGAAGACTGAAGAAGCCGAGCAAACAGAGCACAGAGAGAGAGAGACGAGCGATGGAGATTGGAGTGAGGGAGGGAGTGAGTCAGTGAACAACCAGAGAGCACAGAGAGAAGAGAGAGACGAGCAATGGAGTTTGGAGTGAGGGAGGGAGTGAGCAGCTGAGCACTGAGCAGCCCAGCAAGCAGCAACCAGAGAGCGATGGAGATGGAGAGCGATGGAGAGATGGAGTGAGGGACGGAGGCCTTTGGAGTTTCTGGACAAAGTGAGAGTGTGTGTGAGTGTGTTAGGTTTTAGGTTAAGTCAAACGGTGCGTTTTGCACCTTTTTTTTTTTTTTTTTTTTTTAATTTCGGCTTGAACCGGCCATATCGGCAGTTTCGGCCGATACGGCCCGAATTGGGCCGAGTCGGCCCGATTTGAGCCACGTCGGCGCGCGTCGGCTTCGCCACGTGGCCCGACGCGGCACGGACACGCGGTCAACGGTGTCCGGACCGCGTCGCCACGTCCGTGCGTGTCCGACGCGGGTGCGGCGCCTTCCAGCATAATACAATATAAAAAATGACAATAAATTTAGATGCATAACACATTTCATAATTATTGAAGGGAAGGATTATGATTAGCGTGTACTATAAAAGTGGTGTCAATAATAATCTTATGTGAAAGTGATGTACTAATCACAATTGATTATGTAAGATGTTGCGAAAAAAGTTATAAATTTTTTTATATTTCTAATATTGTTGAAAATCTTATAATTTGTCATATGAAAAACTTTATAAGCTGTTTTATTTTGGTTTTGGAAAGAGACAACTAAGAAGGGGACTTAATTCAAAAAATGGAAGCCATTGAGTATTTTGTTCCCACACGACAAATCCTTTTACTTTTTGGTACAATGTGGTGGACAAACAAAAATATTAAATTATATAATTTTGATGGTAGCAAATGGCTTTTTTTGAACATAGGTTTTTTAATTTAGTTAGAATGCTGAATTCTGCACACCCAATTTCATGTCACACATGTACAGCCATAAGTTATTTGTCTCAATGTGTGTGTTTGTGGGCGTCCTTATCCTGCCATGTTTTGCCGTTTTAAAATGCAGCGAGCAAAGGACATCCAATCGGTAGAGGGCAAATTATAAGCCAACAAATAATAAAACTCCACATTCTTTCAAGCTTTTATCAGTTTATGTAAAAAGCATGGTACATTGGCACATTTTAAATCAAAGTTCAATCCATCAAAATATTAAAAAGTGAAATGAGTAGTACTAATACTGTACAGCTAGATATTTTAATTTGAAATATTTTTACAAATATTACTTGTGTCAATAATAAAAAAAAAAAAAATTGGAAAACTTCAGATTTATAACTTGATCGCTTTATGTCTCAACACTCTACCTTTTGAATTCTTTGCAAAGATAAAATAAAATCTATCTATTTCTTCTACTCCAAAGGTCAAAAGAAGTGTTTTGATTTGTTTTTAATGATATTAATTACTTGTTTAACTCCATTTATGTTTGTAATGAATTTCATATTTTGTTCACAACTTATTTCAATTATGAAAAATGTGGAAGGTTGCAATAGTTTGACTATGAACATAAAATTTAGTCATCATTTTATTATGAATGAATTCACTATAGATACAAATTAGGTGTCTTGTGATATATTTGATAAACACTGATTAATTGAGCATCTATAATGCAACCGAAATTTTTTGGATTAAGGATTCTCCAAAAAAAAATGGACTAAGAATCACACAGGTAAGTATAGTAACTATTGTTTAACTTATTTTCTAAGTCAGTTTATGTATAATATTTTAGAATCTCTTTTATTTAGATACAATTACATTTTGACAAAACTTAATTGCAATTCCTTGGGTGTTGTAATTTAGATTCCTCATTAAATTCAATGAGATTATCAAATGAACAATAAGTCATATAATTGAATTTTTTTAATAGAAAAATCATTCACTTGAATTTACTTGTTGTAGATAACACATTTGATCTTATATAGTAGGTTAATATAATCACATAGTTGAATTTCCATTAGATTTGAAGTTCCGTCGTACTGAAAAAATTTGTGCAATGGCTAAGTTCAGTGGGACCAAGTTTTCATTGTCTGAAACCATGACCTTTTATCCAGATTTGTCAAATGGTAGTTGATATAATCTGCCAAGTTTCCAACACAATGTTTCCAGTATTGTTTTCCATTTTCATTGACATTGTTTTTTCCATTGAAATTGGCTATTGCAGCTCAGACTGCGGACAAATTCAGCCACCTCAGCCATCACATCTGTTTTTGGGCAATGACAAGAAAGGTATTAATCAGTATCCACACTTATTGGCAGATTATATGCTTGATTATGTATTGATTTTTATAAACTGCTTAATGCAAGAACAATCAAACTGTGTTTACACTAGCAGAAAACATCATGTAGTTGAAGAAGTGGTAGAGGTAATCAGAATGTACAATGCTGCATTTAAATCCTTGGAAGCATGTAGCATATTAGCCCTTGTGGTGAACTGAGTCAAACAGTTCAAGTAGCATAATTGTAAGTGTTGATTAAGTTTCTTATATGCAGGAAATTTAGGAAGCTGCTGAGAAAGGAGAACTCAATGAACTTGTCGTAATTATCATTTTATCGCCTTGATCTAGCTAGACAGGATGTAAGTTGGTCTTTTGTTGTCTTAAAGTTTTGTGCTTTTCTTCTTATGCAATGTTGTTAGTATAATGTTTTGCTGGTCCATTTCCCAAGAATGTAAATGCTTCTAATCACTGATTACTATGATGTTCAAATTTAATGGCTGCCGCTATAAATTTATCTGTAGGTGTAGGAGTATTTATTGCTTTTCAGCATCAGTTTCTCTAAGTCCTAAATATTTTGTACTGAAGGCCTATACTTCTTTTGCTTGATAGAGAGACAAGGAATAAGTCAGTTTGAGAGAGACATTGTTTACATGCTTTTCCAGGCTTCTTTTGCTTGATAGAGACAAGCTCCATATTCTTGGACCTCATAGGTAGGGTCCAAGGAAACTAATGAAAAGGCTAATGAGGTTCTAAAGTAGGATATTTTGGATTGTTGGACACCAGAAAAGCACTACAGATGGACTGCATCTAAATGGTAACCATTTCTAGATGTAGACCATCTGTAGTGATTTTCTGGAGTCCAACAGTCCAGAATATCCGACTTTAGAACCTCATCAGCCTTTTCATCCGTTTCCTTGGACCCTACCTATGAGGTCCAAGAATATGGAGCTTCAAGGTGCTGAAGGTGTAGAAACAGCTCTACAGTTGGCAAGGAAATGGGGTGACGAGAAGATAAAAATTCCCAAAGTTGAGGGGACAGCTAGATAGGGAAATGCATTAATGAAAGAATAATTTAAATCAAGTTGAAGGAGTGAAATAAGTTGAGGGAGGCCTAAAACAATTTTATGAGAAAAGAAAGGTGAGGTCACTTACGCTTATAGCAAAAGAGTAGAATTGATAGTCAATAATAAAAAGAAGCCATTTCTTAGGGAAACAATTATTAATTGCAATTTTTGTATTTTCTGCAGAAATTCACATAGAACAAACGTGAAATGGAGTTGTTGAAGTTGGAAAACAACGTTAGGTTTATCCTTGCAATTGTGAAGGGAGAGATCATTGTAAGTAATAGGAAGAGAGCTGATCTGTATGTTGAGCTGCAAACAAAAGGGTTCACTCCTTTTCCAAAGAAAGCTAAAGCTGTTGAGCCAGAAGTTGCTGCTGCAACTGATGATACAGAAGAAACAGAAGTTTAGAAAGAAAATGAGAGGCAAAGCAAGGGGTGAAGCTGCTATGGTCTCTACTAGACAAGCATGTGCTTCCAACCCACGGCAGAACAACAATAAGAAGGCAAATAATGCAGAATCTGTTGCAGAAGCTGTCTCGTCATCTATGGCTGCATTGGTGGATTGGTAAGTGTCAAACATTTGTATGTTTATTATATGTATTAGTTTTTGTTTGAGAACCCTACTCAAGAAGCAAGTTTTTTGGTAGAAGCCTACACAATTTAGTTGGACCATTGAATTTCTTAAATCTTGTCTCATCTTTTTCAGGTGGTTTATGCCAGTAAACATCGGGCTTACCTTTTTATTTGGAGGAATTCTTGGATGGGTAGTTGTAAAAATATTGAGGCCTAAGCCTCATCTAGAAGGCCTTATCATTGCTACATGTTCATCAGGTATTTGGTCACTATTGACAGCTTTCAACTCTTCTCAGAATCCATGTATGTGAAATCAAGTCCTCATAATTAGCTTGTTGATTAGGAAACTTGGGAAACTTTCTCCTTATCATTGTCCCTGCAATCTGTAATGAGGATGGGAGTCCATTTGGTGAACGTAGTACTTGTAGCTCTGTTGGACTATCACATGCATCTTTCTCCATGGCGGTAATGCAACCTTACTATTCCTAATCTACAATCACCCATGCTTGAATCAACAATTTTGGTTGGTTACCGAGAAAGTGAAGGAATGTGAAAGAAAATTGGATGTTTTTTTAAGGATATGAATGGTGGCGTTTTGGGAAATGATAGTTAGATTGGTATCTAGTTGATATATATATTTTTTTTAGGCGAAAATGCACTTTTGGTCCCTACATTTTGGGCCTATTCACAATTTGGTCCCTAAATTGATTTAGCTCCTAGGTCAGTCCCTGATTTTCAAAAATCATTTTTAAAATAGTCCCTGCCGTCAACCCAGTGACAGAAAATGCTGAGGTGGCAAACGGAGGCCCTAGCTGTCAAACCCATTTATTAAAATAATAATTAAAAAGCCACGTGACACTGCCACCTCATCCATGTTAGCATTTTAATAAATAAAATAAGCCACGTCAGAAAATTAATCAAATATTTTTTATGAAAGAAAATTAATCAATTAAAAACACATTCCAACACTAAAATAAATCAAAAATCATATATATTTAATTAAAAAAAAATTTCTTCAGGTTCTTTATGTTCTTCAACTTGTTCTTCGTGTTCATCAAACCCAGCAACAAGAACTTAAACCTGCCACAAGAACACAAACCCAGAAACCAACAACTCAAACCTAGATCACTAGGACATAAATGACAACAACAAGAAAAAACGCAAATTCAACACCTCAGAGATCATCAAACCTAACACCATCAGATCTACTACAAATCAAGACCATTGAATTCTTCATGTTCTTCCCCAAATTCTAACACAATCAACACCAAATTCTCCAGCAAATCAAACTCATAAACCCAGTAAACAAACCAATCTCCAACAAACCCATAAACCTATAAATTTTCTTGGGAAACAAACACAAAAAACCCAATAAACATACCTTTTCTTGTTCTTCCCTATTCTTCATGGCAGAAACCCATCTTCCCCACAGCCAAATCAATCTCCACGGCCACACCGATCTCCACCTCCATTACAGACCACCCACCCCCACGGAAACCCAAAAAAAACCCAGCCACCTCCAACGAAACCTGTAAACACCAATCCAAAACCCACAATCCAAGACCCATGGCCACACCGATTTCCACGGCCACACCGATCTCCACGGCCACAACTCACCCGAACGAAAACCCATAAAAACCCAATCAAACCCACTACCACCATCGCCGATCAAACAAGAGAGAGGGAGAGAGAGTAACCTGCTGATTGCAACAACGATGGCTGAAGATTCGAGCTTCGAGGATGATCAATAGCGATGTGAAGATCCGAGCTTCAAAGATTTGAGGATGGCAACACCAACGACATCGTTCGTGCATCTCGTCTCCTCAACACCGAGATTCGCATCCTCAAGATCCTCTCTTTCTCTCTAGCTAGAGTTTCTTCAGCAATACCATGAAAACTAAAGTAAGCCTGTTGATCCATTTGTTTTCATATTTTTTAATTTTTTATTTATCTATGCATTATAATTTTAATTTTATTGATCGATTTATGAAAAACAAATTCCAGTTTTTATATCTATTTTAATTTTAATGTAAAGCTCTCTTTTTCAGAAAAAATATATGATTTTTGATTTATTTTAGTGCTGGAATGTGTTTTTAATTGATTAATTTTCTGACGTGGCTTATTTTATTTATTAAAATGCTGACATGGATGAGGTGGCAGTGTCACATGGCTTTTTAATTATTATTTTAATAAATGGATTTGACAGCTAGGATCTCCGTTTGCCACCTCAGCATTTTCTGTCACTGGGTTGACGGCAGGGACTATTTTAAAAACGATTTTTGAAAATCAGGGACTGACCTAGGAGCTAAATCAATTTAGGGACCAAATTGTGAATAGACCCAAAATGTAGAGACCAAAAGTGCATTTTCGCCTTTTTTTTATTCTTCTTCATTTTTAATTTTTAAGATTTCAATAGCTTTATACATACTTCATTAGTTCTCTTTATGAGTGGTGTTTTGTATAGGGTATTGCAGATAGTAACTATGTTTATTCCTTCATAGAGTTGATCCATATGTATATATTTTTCCAATTGTAATTCTTTAGACTACTTCGTGTTTAATTTTTCAAGGTAGTCTCATATCAATAGAATTCTTTTTTGACCTATAAAAAAATAAAAAAGCTTTGTTTTTGGATTTAATTTCTTGTTAATTACCATTATAGAAATTATTGAGGATACACGTCAATATTTTGATATCTAAGTAAAGAAAATAGTGCAAATATTGTAACAGCATTTTGCTCTAGTTTGGTATGTTATTAGAGGGTCCAGGGTTAGCTCTGTTGGCTTCAAGTTATCAACGGTGGGGGTGAGAGAGGCATGTAACTTGTCTATCATCAAATAGTGTGGTAAAAAGTTTTGAAATTGGGGGATATTCTTATATTGTTTGATCAATACTTGTGCCTTTAAACCACCAACTAAAAAAAATGCTTACACCCTTAAATTACAAGCTTAGATTGTAGACCATGTTCTATAACAATTTTGGATAAATTTGAAAGTTGTTGAAGTAATGTTCTTGCTAAAAAGTGGAAATAATCTTTTTATGTACAGCGGGAGTGCCAATTGTTAAGTATTTCCTTTCTCTCCTAATAATATTTTCTCTCATTCTCAGAAAAAAACATGTAATCAGGTCAAAATGCTTTGACTTAATGGACAAATGGGGTGGGATTTTGGAGTGTCATTTGTAAATGTTTCTGCTAAGTGATAATGGAGATCACAAGTTAAAAGGTCCTACCTGGCAGATGGATAAAAAAATTATGTGAATAACATTTTGGGAAATGACCCAGCCAAAGTGTGGTTGATCAAATATTTTTGTGGATGGCCATTTTAGGACTTGAACCCGTGAAACTGGGGCGGTTAGTGAGATGATGAAGTTAGAATTTGGGGCCTGGAATATTACTAAAATTTGGGATTTTCCACCAATATTTCTGCCAGATATTGGGCCATGGAATAAGTTTTACGAGTCACCTGGCTAGTATTTAAATTATCCTTAGAACTAATGCTGTATGTTCATCTCTATGCTTAAGAAATCTGACATATCTGTAGAGCCTAGGAATTGGGAATGGTAATTACCGGGAGTCTGGGAGGAAAATACAACAATATTGCCAACTTTGTAAGCTTGTTGCATGATAAAATTTCAATAATTTGGTGGTGTGGGGCACCTTGGCTATGCCTTTTCTCCTCTTAACATTATTATGTTTTTTTTAATTTTTTTATCTCTAATTTGCATCCAAATAAAAAAGTTTGCTTATCTTCTTGGTTTGGATATCGATATTTTGGTGCAGAAGTATTGGCTATGGCAGGAGCTCTTGTTATCAACTTTTATTCTCTATCTCTCTTAATCTCTCTCAATATTTAGTATAGATTGATCTATTTTGACATTTTTTGTTAACAGTGTTCTGTGGTTCGAACCTTACCTCCCACCTCCCCCACTATCTACCTATCAAAAAAAAAAAAATTACTGCCTGATAACTATCTGAGTATAAATGCCAAGCTTATAAATCTTTATCTTTTTCTGGCAGCCAGTAGGCTTGGGAAAAATTGCCAAATTTATAAATGCTGGGAAGATTGATTCTTCTGAGTTGATTACAATGAAAACACTAAAGGTACGGTGACTTTCTTCTCTACTTATCAAATTTGAACCATTTGATTGATTCACTTTGTCTCATTCTGGCTATAACTATTGCAACAGGATACAGGGGCAATAGGGAAGCAGATAAAAGATGGAGTAAGATTGATGGGACGTGGTGCTGAACAAATAAAGTGGCCAATTCATCTGGAGGTTAATCTTTATCCTAGGGCTTTTTGCTTGTGTTTTCTGTTGTTTGGCCGTGGCATCATTCTTGCTTTGCTCTTCACATTGAATTTTTCACTTTTCTGTCTTAACTGTTGCACCTTTTGTTGGCTGGATGATGAACATATCTACCTGGTGGGTTGAGAGTGCCGCACCACTTTTACCAGATGTTGAATTTAGAGACAAAAAAGGAAAAACAGAAAACAGAGAAAAGATGCCATCTATATATAGTCCTTGACTTATATTTTGGTGCCATATTATTTTAATCCCACAGTTTAGGTTCAGGTGGTTTCATTATATTTTCAAGGGGTAGTAAAAGTTATCATTTTCTAACATCTTATGTCTGATGTATATGGATGAGAGTCTTGGTGTGTACCATAATTTCATTTATGTGCTGCATTTCAATGAGACATCAGATGCTCTTAAATTGAGAGTCTTACTTATTACCCATATATGACGTTGACAGATTTCAAGGGTCACAGTGAGGGCAAAGGAAGCAGTTGAAGCTGCTGGTGGGTCTGTCAGAAGAGTGTATTACAACAAATTGGGCTTCCGAGCACTGCTCAAGCCTGAGTGGTTTGAAAAGAAAGGCAGGTTGTTGCCAAAAGCAGCTAAGCCTCCCCCAAAACAAAGGGATAAAGTTGATAGCATTGGCCGATTGCCAGCCCAACCAAACCTATACCATTTTCAGTTGAAGAAAAGGAGGAAGCCTCCAGTTCATCTGCTTAATAAACCAACCACTTGGTTTGTTGCCTCATTTCAGAATTGGAACTTTGATGATGAGTAATTATGTTAGCAGATTTTGTTTCCTGTAAGATTCTAGATGCAGGCAATTTCAATGTGCTTTGCATAAGCTAATTGCTGTGCTTCAAAACAAAATTTGAATCCACAATGAGTCAAATGCTTTCGAGTGACCTCAACAGTGTGAGGAAAGCTTTATGCTTTGTTGTTGTCTACCTTATTTCAAGTGTCTTTAGATTTTTTGTTGAGCATTGCTTGATGGGTTCTAGAACTTCCTGTCTTCAGTGCAAGGACCTCACTGGTTTAGGATACAGACTCGAAGACTATCCAGTCGCCTAACTGGAATGACCATCATTCTGTCCAAAGCCTCAAACTTGAAGTTGATAAGCAATGCTTGTAATGTTTTTCGATTTTTCTTCCCTTTAAACTAATCAAACTGCTGCTTATCCCAAAAAATAAAAAATAAAATGGCTATGCAATAGTCTTAACATTTTTAAGATATCATTTTTATGTTCAACTGATTGGAGCCATTTTCGAATTTTTATATTAAGTCGATCAGACACAGTGAAATTGCAGCATTACCCAACGAATATCACCAAGTATTTGCTCTACTCCATTGACAATAACCCTTGATTTTGTGGGAGCGTTGAAGCTATGAAAGTTGTCATTGTGCAATCCATGCAACTGTTTGACACGTATTGTATGTTTTTGGTGACTTTTAGTTTTATGGCTACTTACAAGAAACCATATCTCAAAAGTGAGCTTTGTGTGTGTGTGTGTTTATTTTATATGGTTCTTTGCACAATGATAGGAGTTTTGCTGGTCACACGTCTCCTAAAAACATCAAATTTGGTGTCACAAGACTCCCAACCTATGTTTGAAACAGATGAAAGAAGTTATCTGTGTATAGGGTTCTTAACCATTTTACACAAGGAGACACTATGCCTAATATCATCCCTAATCCAATGACAAACTCCATCTATGAGAATATTTCATTCTGTGATGGTAGGCACTTTGTTTTTATTAATTCCAACGGTAAACAATTATAAGTAAGCTGGGAGAAATACCAAAATGCGCTAACCATACGAGCACTAATAAATCAAGCAAATGTCATTACAGACTGTAAGTACAAATTTTTTACCATGGAGCAAACATGCTTATTAAGAAAACATTAATCAACTCAAACAATTTGAAAAGAGGTGGCTTTGTGGGTATTTAAGTCCCAACCATTATTGCCCGTGGACTCCAATGACTTCAAGCAAGCATGGATTTATGGACTACGAATGCCAACTAATCACTTTTATTACTGATCAAAACTCAACTCAAGTGAACTTTCTGAAGATGGATGACTTTGCAGTTCGTTGATTTCCGAGCCAGTGTTGCATATGGAGTCCAATGGCATCCAAGTACGAGCTACTCCTACCATGAAAACCGACAACCTTGCCTTCTGTGGTGGTTGATGTGAAGAATGTTCCTATTTCCTCACCAAATGGACCATACTTCCCTCGACTGGTGTAAAATGTTAGTGACTTTATAACTTTAGGTCGCTCATCTCTACTGACTGAACCATAATAACCAGAGATGCAAATCAATACTTCATGTGGGTACTCCAATTTTATCTGCAAAATAGCTCAACTTGTAAATATAGGATAATCATTGTATGCTCATAAAAGAAGGAACATTCCACTTCTAGTGATTATTTGCCTGCAAAGATGATAAATGACTATTTTCCCCGAAGAAACATTCCACTTCTAGTGAAGTTGTGCTAATATTTGAAATAGTTAACTAAAAAGACCAACCTTCACAGTAGGAGTGGTAAACTCAATTAAAGTATAAGCCTGGAACTTTTAACTGTGATGGCCAATAAGAAAGAATAAAATTGATCCTGTTGCCCTTTGATGTGGGAATCATCATCATCCTGTACAAGAATTATAGTTACAATTTTATATTGGTTGAACGCTGTCCATGTGCCTTGTAGAGAGAATTGTAAGCATAAAACAAGAACAAACCAATAAGAGAATTTTAAGGCACACCTGATCAGTCATTATCATCAAATGACCATATCTCAAAGATTTTACATTGGTGTATTCTTTATGCTGCTGAAGTCCAACAATCTGCTTTACGTACTGAATTTCTTTATTCTGAGTGAGCTGTTTAGCGGTGGCCAGCAGTAAACAACTAGATACAAGCATATGATACTAGTCAAAATCATGGGCATTATAGTTGCCCTCTTAGCACACAAAAACAAAACAAATACTAGCTATCATCGCTTCAAACAAGCCTCCTGTTGTTGAACTTGCCAAAGTAGTAGCTACTAATGCCAAAGTAATATCATTGCTGGCATTATAGGCAAAAGGTGCACAACGCAACTAATGTAACGAGTACAATGGATAGCAAATAGTTCAATTACAACAACATTCAGCAATGAACAAAATACCAACTAAGTAAGTCAATACAACATAGTCTACAATGCCATCCGAAAATCGAGTCTCCGCTTACCTGACAAACATTAAAATACAGTCATTAGTTTCCAAATGCGATACAACATAGTCTACATAGTCGTCTATCACTTTTCCATACAAAAGATAACCACAAGTCCCACATACAATGCCATTCCAAATTCGAGTCTTTGCTCGCATGACAAACATTAAAATACGGTCGTTAGTTTCCAAATGCGAAGAATAAAAACCAAATGAAACTGATTGCATATTATATAAAAACAATGAGGGCACTTGCCTAGTTTATAGCACTTCCACTTGTCGAAGCCCCACGGGAAATGGGACAGCATCTGCGATTATGCCCCTCTTGATGACACACTCTGCATCGCTGCCTCGGTTGAATCTCCCTCAAATCCGGATCTTCCTTCCGGCTTCCCCATTCTCGCCATACCCCATCCATTTCATTCCTTAATCTGGACTTCACAGGACGACCTTTGGCCCGCAACAGCTGTGGGTCAGGCACCCACCGTGGTCCGCGAACGTCCCTCCACAAGGACTCCGACTTGGGCACCACAAAATGATGTGAATATGTGTGGATCAAGTTGCTCAAACTGTAACATGGGTCGATATAGCTTGTCACATCGCGGTGCAGAGCTTTCAGAACTGTAATTGCATGTGAACAAGGGATCTTCAAGTTTTGCCATTTTCCGCAGCCACATGTCGTAGCAAATACTTGCACTTCATGACTATGGTTTCCCCCTCCACCTCTATGGTCGTTGTATGGGGTAAGCACTTGATATACACCAGTTTCATGATTAAAATGCCTCAGAGTGTGTCTTTGGGTTTTCTGCTCATTTTTGTTATAAATCTCCATTGCATAATCACTCCATAACTTACCACTAGAGATATCAGAAGAAATGTGTTTATGTCGATCGTGGAAATATGCAACAAGTTTGGCCCAAGTGAACTCAGCCATTGCAACAATAGGCAAACCGCGGGCACCTTTAAGTACCCCGTTAAAGCACTCAGAGATATTGGTTGTCATTGCCCCGTAACGTCTTCCACCATCATGTGACTGGGTCCATTTTTCCATATCCTCACTCATTAGATATGTGTATGGCATATAGCGTGCAATATGGCGATCAGTAGGGTCTACACCCCTCAGTAAATTAATCTCGGCCTCCTTAATAGTTTGCATTATGGACTCAAATTTAGCTGCATTAGTCGCATATCTAGCTTTTAGGGCCAATGCCTTTAGAGTCGGGTCATCAAAGTGTGTGTTGAAATTGCTAGCAACATGTCGAAGGCAATATCGATGAAATACCTATTCTGTTCCATCTCGACCTCTGGGCCACTCTCGAATGGCGCATTTGATACCTTTATGTCGATCAGAAATAATGCAAATGCCCTGGTCAGGTATGACATGCTCTATTGAAGTCCTTAGATACTCTAAAAACCA
The DNA here is from genome assembly GCA_023621385.1 of Quercus gilva. NCBI lineage: Eukaryota > Viridiplantae > Streptophyta > Magnoliopsida > Fagales > Fagaceae > Quercus > Quercus gilva. Next base: position 58,281,771 of record CM042477.1, on the reverse strand, counting down.
CCCCCAACTAGCCTCTGACTCCTTGTCCACAACAGCAAAGGCGAGAGGTAAAACCTTTTGGTTAGCATCGGTTGTCATTGCAATCATCAATACCCCTTTGTATTTACTATACAAATGAGTCCCATCAATATTGATCACTGGTCTGCAATATTGGAATGCAGCAATGCATGAAGCAAATGCCCAATATACATAGCGCAGTAACGCAGTACCTTCGAGTGGCCTAGGTATGGTATGATAGCTGTACTGGGTACCCGAATCCTGATCCAAGTATGCCAATAACAACTTTCGTAACCTTTGGTAAGACTCCTCCCAATCTCCAAATATCTTAGCAATTGCCTTTTGTTTTGCGTCCCATACTTTATAGTAAGAAAGCTCATGATTATACTTAGTATATATGATCTCCCAGAGCTCATCAATACGAGCAGTGTGATTTTTTCACAATTTTTCCACAATTTCTGATGCAACAAAATTAGAATCCATCATTCTACCGTCTCTATGCAGGCCAAAGGGTATACAAGTGTGTGGACCCACATAAGACGTGACCATCCACAGACCATTAAGTTTAGCCTTCATAAATGCCCCAACGTACCACTTGCAGTTTTCGTCAACACATGCGGCGCACAATTTAGTTAGGGTCGACCTTCGGATTCTAAAATTTCTATTATGACTTGCTGCATATATTGTCAATGCGCGCTTCACCGCCTGTTTATTTGCAAAAGTCAATCCTTTACAAAAATGCATCCCATCTTCCCAAGTAGAAACAAATGGTATCTGAAGACGTGAAGGATCAACCATATTTTCCCAAGTATTTGCGTAGAATGAGTCGGCAGGAGGTCTGTAGCCAGTGGTCGTATTTGTATCATGCTGGATGCCAATATCATCGTCTGCAACACCTTCATCATGGTACTCCATATTGTCCTCTTCAAAATTGGGAACAACTTCGTGGTTACCTACATCGTTCTCAAAGTCGCCTCGCTCAACCATCTCTTCGTACTCATCCACACCATCACTATTTTCACCATCATTTGCAGCATGATCTTCGTCTTCGTCTTCGTCTTCGTCTTCGTCTTCCTCCTCTAAATGTGTCTTTTGAGGATGGAGGGTTTCACCAGTATTGGCAACATGATCTTGAAATGGGAGCATATAACCTCCCACAGCATGATCTTCATCTTCGTCTTCCTCCTCTAAATGTGTCTCTTGAAGATGGAGGGTTTCACCAGTATTGGCAACATGATCTTGAAATGGGAACATATAACCTCCCATTGAAGAGTCCATTGTATATCCTCCCATTGTATGACCTCCTATTGAAGAGTCCATTGTATACCCTCCCATTGTAGTGCATCCATCATCTAGGGTTGTAAATTGTACAGGCATAGTTGTTTCTTGCACCATCTCAGTATCAACTTCTGCACTTGCCTCCAAACTTACGTACAACTCAACAGCATTTACTTGAGGCATTTTCTGTATCCTATTAAACATCATCTTTACATGTTTGTCTTCTTTGATCGCCATATACCCGTAATTTATCCGTTCGTGAAGGACTTCTTGTGGGTAACGATAAATAATCTTGATATCATACCAAGCACGGTTCAAATTCAATTCGCCCATGATTTTGCTCTTCAAATCATTCAACGTCTTCAGCTTACGACGTATCATCATGTAGTAGCATTGGATACCCGGCCCTCTAAACGGGATTTCGTCAATCTCTTCAGGATTGTCAAGGGGTCCACTGAAGTATACATTTATATCAATATTCTTCAAAGATTGTGAACCTATTAAAGAGTCAAGTATAGTATGTTAGTGACATATTTTATCTCTTTCATTTAACATCAATTACAACACTTTTTCTATCTACTCAAAATACAAAAATTACAACTTCTCACACTACAATTGCATATACTCACCCCACATCACATTCAATTCTACTGGCACAATCATTATCATTTCATATTCAAACAATGAAAAAGCTAAAGACAAAACTCACCCCTATTACAAAATTTTAACTCAGCTCTAACAAAAATATAAATAAAAATATCAAACCAAACAACAAAAGTAATGAGGATGTGCAAATGAATGAGTGCAATTATGTAACATCATTATTCCATATATAATTTCAATTTTTAGGTATATTAGAGTCTAATTCTAATTGGGCTCAAGAAAAATACAACTCTAGCCCCCTCCATCAAATCTGCCCAAACGAACAAGTTAATGATTATTTAGTTGTTAAAGAAATGTAATACTTTTTTTACTTATTAGAAATAGGACATGAAAGTTGCATTATGTCCATTTTCCTTTGATCAACTTAATAATTATTTAAAATATATCATTATTACTAATATTTTTGACTTTATTTTTCACATAAAGTAAAATCTTATGATCATCGATTCGATACTATGATTTACTCTATGAGGACCTCTTATAGGTCCTGTTTAGGATCTCAATTTTAATAACCTTGGTTTTACTTGTAAATTACAAATATCTACTAGAAACATATTCATATAGATAATGTTTAATAGATCATGTTTAGGATCTCAATTCTTTTATAGATCATGTTTAATTTATACATAAATGTTTTTTTAATTATAAATATCTACTAGAAAGGTATTCATATAGCTATGAAAAATATTGAAAAAGATCCAAAAAAAAAAAAACTTAACAAATTAATTGAATCTTAGAGGGATATTTTTTTGTCTTTAAAGTATTAAAATGGGTATTTGGATAAATTTTTTTTTAGTAAATTAGTAATAAACCATAGCAAAAATTTTAGATGAAAATGATTTCAAAAATTAAATATTTAAGTATAAGAAAATGTCACATTCGCCTAAAGTCCCTTAATACATTGAGTTGAACCTGTTGTCCTGGTTCCAAAATTCAAAGCCACCCTACTTGGTAGCACATGGCTGAAGCCTAAAGGTCTCAATAAGGCAATAAGCACCTTTGAATGAATATTTGGGTCAATATTATTATCCATATTACAGTAGTGAGCTTTTGCCAAATGGAACACTTGCAACCATAGGCCAGTTGATGCATTAAATCTAGTTTATAGAAAAATATTAATACATGAAAATGTTGATGTTTAATATAAATAATAAAAAATGGAACTAAAAATATTAATTTTAATAATTTCATTGCTAAATATAATAATATTATAACGTTTGACTAAAATAAACAAATAATTATACTATTTATAAAAAGTATTGAATTTTAGTTAAGTTAAAATATTTTTGTATTAATGAAATAACAAAGAGCAGAGGGGTTCATTACACATTACCAAAAAAAAAAAAAAACAATTATATATATAAAGTGGTATATATATATATATATAAAGTGATATACATATATATATATATTTAAGTGGTTACTACAAACAAATATTTTTATTAGGAAATGTCATGACAAATTCAATACAAGCAACACTTTCTAAAGCAGTTATATATACACTAAACAACCAACTAGAGAATGAGGATATATATATATATATATATTTAAGTGGTTATTACAAACAAATATTTTTATTAGGAAATGTCATGACAAATTCAATACAAGCAACACTTTTTAAAGCAGTTATATATACACTAAACAACCAACTACAGAGTGAGGAGGAGACCCTTACTTGACATGAGGATGTGCAAATGTACTACTGGGATTGTATGAGAGTGAGAGGGAGAGAGAGGGACACTACAATGATCGGCTTGTATGAGAGTTAAGAGGGGAGTATTGTTCTGCTCTGTAGAATGAGTATGAGAGTTGAGAGAGGAGTAATGCAGAGTGAGAGAGGAAGAGTTGAGAGAGAAGTAATTCTTGTTGACAAAGAGCCTCAGTCAAGTGTGACATAAAGCAGTCAGGAGCATGTGACCAAGCAGAGAGCAAAGCTACAAAAAACGTGAAGGAACGTGAAGGGGCAGCAGTTTTCCAAAAATGTGCAGCTCAGACTGTCAGTGACATGACCAGATGGGACTGGACAGTGTCCACATGGAACTCGAGTTTCTGAGACTCGAGATCTACGTGGAACTCGAGTCTCAGAAACTCGAGTTCCATGTGGACGACACGTGGCAACAAGCCACGTCAAACCACAGAAACCGAGCCTCAGAGGGTCGAGGTATGAGCACAGAACTCGATCCTTTGAGGCTCGAGATGTTACTAATGTATATTGTTTCCAAACCGGGCCAACTAACTAAATAGTTAGAGAAAAAAAAATAGTTAGCTATTTTCGCCAATATGAAGAATAAGTTGTAAAATGAAGAACAAGTTAAAGACCATGAAGAACATTAGGAATTTTTTTTTTAAATTAAAATTTTAAATTAAATTAGATTTAAGTTTTTTTAAATTAATTTAATTTTTTAAAAAAAATTTGACATGGTTTTTTTTAAAAAAATTAATTAAAATGCTGACAAGGCATTAAAAAAATGCCAAATAATTTTTTTTAATAATATTTTAATGACCACGTCAGTGCCATGTCAGTAAGCAGGGTACTCTGTCTGCCACGTAGGAGGTTTCTGTTAGTAGGTTGACAGTAGGGACCAAAATAGAATCAATTCTCTTTTTTTATGGAATACATTAGTAGCAAAATCAATTTAGGGACCAAAATGAGAATTGGCCCAAAAGTTAGGGACCAAAAGTGTAATTTCGCCTAAATAAAAGATAAATTCCCAAGAATCACTTCTAGGGTTCCTTGGCATCACACCTTAGTAAAGGTTGCATCACACAAACCATAAAACAAAGCATAGTTCTTAAAACATTCATTAATCTCTGCCTCAATACAAAGTACTATAACTTTTTAATAGAAGGCTACTACCTAATCCTAGTTGAACTAGGATTTCTTAAAACCCTAATAAGACTTGGACTTGGACTCAAGCTTTTACTACTAAGCCCAACTATATAACCAAACTTGAAATAATGCCCAAAAGAAGATCTAATGGACTGTTAGCACAGCCCATTCCAGAATATTATGAAATTACAAAACTACCCTTGATACATAAAATCAAATAAAATATAATAAATCAGTCTTCCCATTGCCTCCTGCATCAACCTTGCAAGTCAGTAAGTGGCTCATTGTCTCTTTGCATTTTTTCAGTGAGCTTGGATGTGAAAACAGCTATAGTATTACAGAAGTGCTTTAAGATTAGTAACATTTAATTACCAAAGGATCATTGAGATCATGGAGATCCTAGCATGATGAAAATTATATGAATTCTCAATTGACCCTAAATGAATTGGTATCAATGTAAAAAAAAAAACTCGTGTTTCAATCTTGGCTTCGTCACTACACTGTATTGTTTGTCTTGATCTAAATAGATATGTTTATTGAGTTGTATACACACTTTCCTACTCATAATGCTTCGCAGTGGTAATATCCACCGGATTATAAAGTTACATTTTGCTTCTAATTTCAGTTCATGATACTGGCATCTTTAATGAGTAATATCATTATCATAGGGGTTTCTCATAAAAATGCATCAGCAATGAAGGGGCTTCTCACAGCATTGTTTTATAACCCCGTCAGTTTCCTATGGAGGCCATGAATCTAGCCTAAACAGTTGGATCTAAATCAATAAGTTATAATGTTATTAATGTCATTTTCAAGAATGCAAATTTTGGTATATATTGTTTCTTTCAATTTGTTCAAAAAATTTTATGGCACCGTTTGATATGTGAATCTTGTGTTTTGGCCTACAATGTGATAATTATATGGTTTGATATATGACAGAAGACATGATTTGCTATTGTAATTATATCATGTCATATATGAGATATTCTTTCTTGCAACTTTTCATACATGATTATATTTTCTATTTTCAATATATTGTGTTCCCTCTCTCTCTCTCTCTCTCCCTCCAATAATAGGGTTTTTCATATCAAGTAATTTTGAAGCATTAAAGACAAGAATAGAAGATTGGTAATGCTGCTTTCCTGCAGTCAACTGCTGATTATGATCTCTATGGCAGATCATTGACATTCATCAATATCACCTTTATAAAACATTAAGAGCAGGAGTGGGCCATACAAGTGTATCCTTGTAAATTTCAAGGATTCTGTTTTTGGTTGACCTGTCTTATGTTCCGTTTATGTAAACTTACGATTGGTTCGTCAACATATTTTCTTGCTCATTGCTTTTCCTTTTTTCCCTAAATGTGTTCTGTTCTTTCTTTGTATACCTTATGTGTATGAGACTTGTATTGTATTTCTTCCACCTTAACTCTATTTTAAAGATCTGTAGCAGTGTGCAGTTCCTTCCTTGGAGACCCTGGGAAGGTATCTCTTGTAAATTTAATTGATCTCTCTGTCTCTCTCGTGCATATGTGCAAGCATGTACTTGGATGCAACTAGCTTTAGTGATTGCATATTGGACATCAATCTGCTTACATAGTAGTTTGCTACTTTGCTTATTCAACATAAAGCATTGGCAAATTTAAAGGAGCCCCTTTATAGTTGATTGGTTTGTGAATTCATCAAGTCTGAAGTTTAGTAAATAAGGGACAATGATGAAGTTCAGAGGAAAGTAGGGTCTTCTTAGAATTATGGTTTCCTTGTAGGAGGTAAAGTGCGAGTGCATGGGAAGGCATAATCAATGCTTTGACTGGAATATTATGTGTCCAAGTCTGAGCTTTGTCATGGAAGACAAGAAAGAAAAATGTACCACTACAACCATGCAATTGGCTTGAAATATTTTCAAATGTTTCATTTTCTAGTGAGTGATATAGACTACCAAGTGCCAACTGTATCAATGGCATCTGGTTTTGCTGTAGTCCATTATTTTTTGCTATGATTACCTTGTAACAAAGGATGGCCACTCAAATTTCAGGGGCACCCAAAACCCCAAATACAACCTAAGTTTCCTTAAAACGGAACAAATGATTGATTCAGTCTCAACCATTACTTTCGTTCTTCTGATGTGTACAAACCTACTGTAACTCAACTCATGGAAATCACTGTATCATTGATTTCCTTGCATTGACTTCGTTATTCATTGTGTTTGAAACTTGCATCTAGTAACTAGTCACTTGCCTGAGAGTATGCTATTTGCCACTATTACGAGTGAACTTGGGTGGTAATGGCAATGGTTTTGAGAAAAATATGTTAGCATTTCCTGGGAGTTCAGATGCCCATTATCAAATTTTGGTATGATGCTACTATTTATATGAACTTAGTTGCTATTGGAGTCATCTTTTGCCAGGGTTTTGTATAATTTTTGTTATGATTTTTGAACCATTCACATGTAACATAAATGTTGTACTTGTGCAGTTTGTACCAAAATCTAAAAGACTTGCATCTGAATCTTTAATCTTCATTATTTGAGTACTTATTTCCGATTTGGGAATGTTGGCAGTTATTACTGGAGGTCTTGATTCAAAGATTATGTGGGACTTCTCCAAAGGGCGACCATACAAAGTTGTGGATTTTGGTATGTATCTTATATGTTCTGTTCTGTGATATATATTGCCACTCTCTCATTTCAAACTTCCCATGACTCTTGTGGTTTTACCAAAATTGGATCTGGTGCCACTTTTGAATGGGCTTCAGCAATTGTTATTTATCATGCTAACTTTGGAACATTACTTTTCTACTAGCTTGTTTTGTTGCACCCGTTGCAAAGTGTGCCCAACTTTTTATTTGTTATCTTTTTACAGTTTTCCAGATACCAAACAATTTTTGTGGTGCAGAGAAAATAATGTTCTTGCAATCTGTTAATTTGATTGTTAGCTGCAAGAATATGTGCTGTGTAAACTGCAACAATAGGCAAACTCTTCCCTTCTCTTGTTCTCTGAAGTCTTTTAACACTTTTCACCCAAATGTGATACTACTTGTTCAATTTATTTATAGATTTTTTGGGTGCTTGGTTGCTTTTCGAGGCGTTTGTTGCAGCAAAATTGACTTTTGTGAATCGATTTTGTACTCTACTTAGGCGATGAAGTTTGTTAGGGACCTAAGGCAATAAGCTGTCTCTATATCTTGATTTCAATACTACTATCCTAAAATTTGAAGGTTTAAGTATAGAATTAAGATATTTATAAGCGAGGTTTACCACTATTATGAGTTAAAAAAATTTATATTTAAAAAAAAAAAAAAAAAAGAGATTTGTATTGAGCATAGTTATTTATCATAGGGGTAGAGGGATGGATTTTGTTGACTGGTGCATTATGTGTCGCTGTAATGGGGAGACAGTGGATCATTTGCCACTTCATTGCGATAAGGCTTATAGGTTGCGGAGTTTGGTTTTAGATCTTTTGGAATTTCATGGGTCTTGCCAAGATCGGTTGCAAATACTCTCTTTGGTTGGTGGAATTGGCTTGGAAAGCATTCGTCTAACATCTGGAATTTAGCTCCGTTGTGGTTAATGTGGTGTCCTTGGAGGGAGCGAAATTGGAGGACGTTTGAGGATATGGAAAGCTCCGACGACTAGCTGTTGGCTTCTTTCAGTGGCTCCTTTTTTGACTGGTCTAGAGCTTGGGGACTTACCTCTAGTGATTCTCTCCGTATGTTCTTTAGCTCTCTCTTTTGTAATTAGTTTCTTTTCTTTCTTTTTTTATCTTCTTTTTTTGTGATCTTTTTCTGCCTTATGACTTTCTGCATGAGGTAGTGTTTTTTAATATACATCTTTATTACTTATCCCCAAAAAAAAAAAAAAAAAAACACTTTCGTGCACTGTGTTTTAGATTTTTCTTTTGATATTTTTTTCTCCCTTAACCAGTTGCTTGACCTTTTGGGGGTTGTTGATTTCTCTTATATATATATATATATATATTTTTTTTTTTTCCTTTCTTTGTAATCATTTTTTCCTAAAATAATGATGCTTATTTTCAAATTTAGATTTCTATTTATCAAGCTTGGATTTTGTGCTTCCCAGGCTGCATTATCACGGTTTCTTTAATACCAAGGGTGGTGCATTTGCTTGTGGTGATTTACCCAAGTTTGATTTGTTTTTCTTGCTTTCCAATGAAACATGCTTTTGAGTTGACTTGCTCTTATTTTGAATACAACATTCTTGTAAGGTAATGTTGTCCTGAACTGTATAGTTGGTATTCTCTATTTTTTAGTTTGCTTGTGCAGGAAGTTGATGCGTTCGTCTGGTTATCCTATGTCGGCAGTTTCATATCCAGTTTGATTTTGCCACATTATCTTTCTACTGAATCCCTGATTTTATTTATTTATTATTATTTTGGTGGTTTGTAGCTTAAGAAGTCGAGTCTGCTTTGGCTACTGGCTCTCTTTTCCTCCCATTTTATGTTACTTTATAATACTTGGGCTGCTTTTCTTAGGCTTTGGGTTTCTGGATAGCCATAAATTCAATGTACCACCTGGTGAGGTTTTGAAATTCCCTAGCAATTATTTTTCCTCTGTCCTGTCTTGTTTAATTTTTTGTCACTCAATCCGAATATGGTAATGCCTCTTATTGTTGTGGGATAGGTAAATTAACGAAGTATGTAACCATCATTACGAGAGAATAATAATACAGGTTTTTGGTTTATCAACAGCTTTTTTGGAACAATATGGATCAAACTTATGTCTCTAGAATTGCATCATGGTTTGAGCACTAATTGACTTGTTTCTTTATAAACTGTTGATGTCCATTTTGTTGTTTTGTGTGTACAATGTTGATTAATTTAATCTTGACTGTTGATGTCCATTTTTGTTGTTTTGTGTGTACAATGTTGATTATTTTAATCTTGATCTATCTACTGCAGGATAAACTCATTTGCAAAAGCTGTTTACAAGACTGTGTACATGACACTAGCTTCTTACAAATCCAAAAGATACATAAAAAAGGCCATCATCTAGCGTAGGTCTGGCCAAAGTAGGATTTTGCCTAAACAATCTAAATTTTGCACATGACTTGACAACTTGAGGCTTTTGCATAGGAAAGCTGACAATGTAGAGAATTATTGACTCTTAGATCATGGAGATTGAGTTCCATTAAAAATCCATAATCAGTCCATTTCTTTTGCTGCTTTCAGAGGCCTTTTAGGTTCTACTATATTAACTGATAGTAATGTTTTTGGTCATTAGATCCTTAGAGTTGTATCGTGTTTATGTGAAAGATATTTCTTTTTTCTAAATTCTTTTTATCTGTTTTATGCAACAGCGTTGGTGTTCCTTCTTTCGTGCTTCCTCTAATATTTTATTTTTTAAATGCAGTATATGACTATATGTAATTATTCTAAAATTTTATGTCGAAGTTTTTGCTATATTGCAAATGAGTGGATCATGGACATTTGGTTCAAAAAATTGAGAATTCCTTGGAAAGTATTTTTCATGCAAAATGTCCATTCCTTAAATTAGCTACTCTGTTGGAAGAAATATGTTGGAGACAGAAATCCAGAGCTCTCTGTGTTAGGGAAGGAGATAGGAATACTAAATTTTTCCACCGTATAGCTAACTCTCACAGGAGGGTTAATTCTATTGATAGGTTTATGGTGGATAGGGAGTTATCTTCAGACCGACATCTATAGCAGACTGTATCTCTCAATTCTATAGGCAACTTTATTTTGAGGATGTGGCTCATAGACCTGTCTTAGATGATGTGGACTTTTCTAGTATCTCAGTGGAAGATGCAAGTTGGCTAGATAGGCCTTTTGAGGAGGAAGAGGTGTTTGGGGTAATCAATGATTTTAATGGTGTTAAGGCACCGAGCCCGGATGACTTTTCCATGGCATTCTTCTAGTCTTGCTAGTGTGTTTTGAAAACAGAAATTATGGTTGTATTCCACAATTTTCATACTCAAGCGGTGTTTGAGAAGAGTCTTAATGCTTCGTTCCTTGCCTTTATTCCCAAGAAAGTGGATGCTGTGGAGGTCAAGGACTTTCGGCCTATTAGCTTAGTTGGTGGGATTTATAAGATTATTTCTAAGGTGTTGGCTAATCAGCTTCGTAGGGTGGCGCATGGGCTTATTTCGAATTCACAAAATACTTTTGTAAAGGGCAGACAGATTTTAGATTCCATTTTAATTGCTTCTGAATGTATTAATAGTAGGTTAAAGTCAGGAGTTCTAGGTGTGTTGTGTAAATTGGATGTGGAGAAGGTGTATAATCATGTGAGTTGGGATTTTTTAGTGTATATGCTTCAGCATTGTGGTTTCTTAGAGAAATGGAGAAAATGGATAAGGTATTGCATTTCTTTCAATTGTAAAGTTTTCCATTCTGATCAATGGTAGCCCATCTGATTTTTTTGGAAGTTCTAGGGGGCTTCGGCAAGGGGATCCATTATCTCCATTGTTGTTTGATATTGTGATGGAGGCATTAAGTCATATGTTGGATGTGACTGCCTCCGTTGGGCAATTCTTAGGCTTTTCTGTGGGTAGTACAATTGGTCCATCAGTGATGGTGTCTCACATTTTATTTGCAAATGACACGCTGATTTTTTGTGATGCTAATCCTTCTCAAATTGCTAATTTGAGGGCAATTCTTATTAGATTTGAGGAGGTATCAGGGCTTCATATTAATTTGGAGAAATCTGAGTTAGTACCTCTTGGTGGGGTGCACAATTTGGAGGCTTTGGTTGGTCTGTTGGGGTGTGGGCAATCTTCTCTGCCCTTGAAATATTTGGGCCTTCCATTAGGTGCAAAGTTTAAGGATTTATCTGTTTGGAATCCTATCCTAGAGAGAATGGAGATGAGACTAGCAGGTTGGAAGAGAATGTATTTATCTAAATGGGGTAAGGTGACACTCATTAAAAACTCACTCTCGTGTTTACCTAAATACTTTCTTTCTCTTCTTCCTTTACTGGATAAGGTGGCAAAACGTATGGAGAAATTATAGAGAGATTTTTTGTGGAATGTGATTGGTGGTGAACCTAAAATACATTTAGTTAATTGGGCCAAGGTCTATAAGCCTTTGTAGGTTGGGGGGTTGGGTATAAGACGGTTGGGTTTAATTTTGCATTGCTACTTCTATCATTCCTTACTTCTTTTGTACTATGTGACTATCTTCTTTACTTTCTATCAAAGTTGGTTTTAGTGTCTTTAAGTCATTTCTTCATCATCTTTTCTACACATCACATTTATAAGTCTGTTGGTACTTACTAAGCTATTCTTTTGTCTATTATGCCAATTATCTATCATGGTTTTTGCTAAAGGCTAATGGTGAATTTAAAGGTTTCATTCTTTCAAGGAGGTCCAAAAAACTATCATTTTTTCTTTATACTTCAGTATATATAGGGGATCTTTCAATAGTTTCTAAAGATTCTAATTTATTTGTTATCTTTTATGTACTTAACTATATGTCGATTTTCATTATTTCATATGAATATATTTACCAAATTTGTGTGCTAATTTTGTAGGCATTGAAAGATAACAAGCTTGAAGCTTTAACAATGGTGGATTGAGAGAAAAACAGAGAGAAAAAAAATGATGAATCAAGAAAAGATTTCTATTCAAGCTTGTTAAAACGAACACTACGTACACATCCTCTATTTATATCTTACAAAGAATGGTAACCGCTCTGGAAGCTTCTAGAAGGTTCTAATCTAACCACCTGTAACAAACTCCTACCAAAATTGACTGAAGATTACAGCTGTACATCTCAGACAAATATCTACCAATATCTACAAATATCTACTCTTATTCATAATTGAACCCAGGAGAGGAGAAACAGAGCACGTCTTGAATCTGTGAAGAAGGAAAGGCCTTTGATCAAAATGGCACCATCTGGTTTAAAGGTTTAATGTGACACATGTGTATAAATGTAAAACGACGTTGTGTCTCATTAACGTAAAACACTCCGTTTTAACTCTTCACAAGTAACCGTTGCAAAACTAGCCGTTATGCTTTGAGTCTTCAACCTCTATTTCTTCAACTTCTGTGTTACTAATTTCAGGCATGTGTTGGTAAGGAGACTTGCTTAATTGAGGTTTTTGAAGAGACATTTGGAACGACAGAATGTGGTGGAATCTCCAAAAGGCTAGCTGTAGAGGCTATCTGCTAGTTTTGCTTCATGTTTTTTAATTTAGATCCAGGATAATAGATTGTGTTAGATTTAATTTATTTTTTTAATTTTAGGTGGGTTATAGATTATGTGATTTTGTTTGGTAGTTAGGGAGTTCAATTTTCTCATCTTATACAAAATAAACTAGTTAAGGTCTTTTTTTTTTTCTTTTTGAGAAAAAGTTAAGGTCATTTTATGTGTTATATTTCCTTCCTTTTCTCTGTTATCTATTATCTTTTTAATAGCGTAGTGCATTATAGTTCTTGTTGGAGTTTTCCTTCCAAAGCATTACTTAATGCGCTTAGTTGGGGGCTTTTAATGTTATGCCATAAGAATGGATAATCTATATCACTTGGAGTAATCGCAGTAATTATTATTTCAATTAACTTTTTCTTCTCTTAACATTATAATTGAGCACATTAAGTAATTTATGCCTGGATTTACTATCCATGCATGTGAGAAGTGAACATTATTTTCGAAATATTAAATAATTTTTCAAAGATGGGATGTGGATATTGTACATATATTTTGCACAAAAGCTTAAATTTAATTAGGGATGAAGTCAAGTTTTCTGCTTATGTAGATCAGAAGTTTGGATATTTGCATCTGTAAATCTTACACAAAACATGTGTCATGATAAGTGGAAAACGAAAGGGGACTAAAAGCTTCAAATTTTTCTTAACATCTATTATTTGAAGGACGGATTGTTAATAAATTGAAAAATAATCCTTTCGGTGGAGGATAATGCAAATAATGTTTTCAAATTATACCAACACTAATACACTAGATCCCTCCAGAACCCTACAAGTTAGCGCATTTGGGCGAGAGAGTGTTATTAGAATGGGTGATTTCTTGAGAAGTCTCGTGTTGCACCCCTTAAAAAACCTATTAAAAAAAAAATTATACATAAGCTTGTCACCATTACCTAACACGATTACCTATGGCCACCTAAATCATGGTAGTGAAACTAAAAATTAAGATGTGCTGTGTGTGGCAATGCTAACAGGTCAGACAAGTTTGGGAGGGAATAAGTATAACCCTTCTCAAAGCCATACCATTTTTTTTTCTTTTTTTTAAAATTTTTTTTTAATGTATACAACTCGTTGAATCTTAATTAGATTTAATAATTTTTTTCATAAACCATTCCACTTATGTACGAGAAACTAAATTTATCCCAAACTAGTTTGTTTATTATATTGCACTCAAGCAAGGTCAAGCTACCCGATGTTAGCTAGTTAAGGTTTTATTTTTTATTGTTTTAGTTTATACTATAGAATTTGAACCTATGACGTTTATTCTATGATAATTGCTTTTTGCCATTAAACTAAGATATTAATTGGTTTTGGGAGTAAACAGGACTAGTCATTGTTGAGTTCTAAGATTTTGTTTCAAAATATTGTAGCACTATTCTCATGCATTGATAAAACAATACATGATCCATGCTTTGTTTGTTTCATCACTTCGATATTTGGTATTACTAATATGATAGAGCATGTCCATGGCCATGGGGTTCCACTTTGCAATCCTTGTGGTGGGAAAGTCAGGTCAAGGCCAAATGGGGAGGTGCATGTGGAATGGCATCAGAGCCGGCCCTAAGCCTAGGCCATCGCCTAGGGCCTCCTACTAGAGAAAGGCCCCCAAATTTTGGGGCAACAATTGATATATTTTTTATAGACTTTTTTTTTTTAGAGATATAGGAAAAAAAAATTAGTTTTACATTTTTGTTTCTACTTTTAAGAAGCCTTAAAGAATTGCGTAATGCTAAAAAAAATATAACTTTAAATACATGAGTCCTACAAATATATGTGTCACTAATAACAAGAAATGATTCAGAGAAGAAAATGCTAAAAATATTATAATTTTATTTCAAAACCTTTATAAATTGATGTGACAATTAATATGATTTATGAACACCAACAACTTATTAAATGTATTTTTGAATTATTTTTTATGATTGGTGATACATCTTTGTAAGCCTCATATTGTAAAATTTATAATATCTCTAACATCGTTTATTCAAATACTTCTTTATTATTTTCTTGAAGTATTACTCAGGACTAATCACATTCATTAATAAATCATTTGTAAGTTTGTTTTTCAGAGTAAAATATGTTATAGCTTTAACATTTTTCCACAAAAAAGCCATATTACAAAATAAAAGGAATGGATTTTTGTTATAAAAGAATTATGATATTAAACACTAGTTAAATATTATTTAAGTGATAATAAAAAGGCCACATTCAAATATATCGCCTTAGGCCTCCAATTTTGTTGGGCTGCCCTTGCCTGACATGAGTGTAATTCTCCATTTGTATGCAAGGCTATTGTTTATTATGAGATTAAGGAGGGACAAAAACTATGCTTGCAGTGTGATGTTCCATATGATGGTATCTCTCTAGCTTCAAATTTCTAAAAGGTTTTTTGTTTTGGCCGTGTTTTTGTTTTAATAAGTTAGTATGTGTTCATCCTCCATTTGAAATGTTTTCACATAGTTTAAATTTAATATTATAAATCTAAAAAAGTATCCATTGTCACAAGTTTTAATGATGTAATATCAAAAAATTGTGTGTGTGTGTGTGTGTTTTTTTTTAATTTTATAAAATTAAAAATTATGTTTAGCATATGGTATGTGGAAGAAGTAAATGGTATTTACCCTTGGAATATTAATTATCAATCTGTTGGGATTGAGTGTTGTCATTGAGATTGGGGAGGGTTTAAATTAAGCGTGAGGTTAGCCTTTTTGCTATGGTTTGAAAAATATAAAATCTCTCTCTCTCTCTCTCTCTCTCTCTCTCTCTCTCTCTCTCTCTCTCTCTCTCTCTCTCTCTCTCTCTCTCTATATATATATATATATATATTTCCAATCTTGAGCAAGAGAAGAATTGTGTACAGTGGATGCCACACTTGACATGCTAATATGCTTGTAGAGTGCAAGTTCAAGTCCTGTGCTAGCCTCATTTTTCAGGCCTTTTATTTTCTAAACATATAGGTTGACTAAACCATGACAAAAAAACCAATCTGTAACCATTAACCTAGACCAAAAAGTGGTCTTTAACTACACTAAAAACTTATTGGTGAGTGGTGACCCACAAAGTCTCACAGTCAAAGAAAATTGGAACCAATATTTTGTGCAATAGATTTTTACCTTGAGACTCTATGGTTATAAATATTGTTAACATTTTGCTTAATAATGTAGGTTGCTTCGAAATCATTGGTTTATGAGATGAAACAAAAACTGAGAATCATGATGATAATGCATAAGCTTGGTGTAAATGACTAAATTTCGACTTTGAAATAAATCAAAGAAGTAAAATAGATTCACATATGTGAATTTGTAATGATCAATGTGTGGTACAATTCTCTGAAATTACAAAAGAGTGATCATCTGATTTGATCTTCTCGAAAGACTTGTTGATTAGAATTATGGTAATGTGATTTTGACTCAAACACCAAATATCCTTCAATTTGGCTAAAGGATGGATTGAAGACCCTTGAAATAGAATTATAATGAATCTCTAGCTATGAACTTGTTAGAAATCTTTGTTCTTTGTGTTCTTCGCATGTTCTTTATCTTCGAAGGTTTGTGGTGGAAGTTCTTTGAAGCTTTTGGAGCTTAAATTCGTAGAGCTTCACTAATTTGTGGTTTCTTGAAGTTTCTGGAGGCGTTGAGGCTTGATTCTAGCAAACTTTAATATCTAGAAAGGTAGTTTGGATAATTCTGCTTCAAATGTTCTTTGTGTTCGAGGTTGAAGTTCTTGAAGGCTTTGAGGCTTGATTCCTGCAGAGCTTCTGTACGTCTGAATGCCTCTAAATCTTCTTTGATGTTGCTTGTGGTATTAATGTCTTGGTGTGTGGAAATGCCTTAAAAAGGCTTCTATTTATAGGAGTTTGGGTGTGAGTGAGCAACACATGGTGGAGTCTGATTAGTGACACATGTCATAGCCTGATTGGAGGAGCTTGAAGACCTTTTTTCCAAGACACATGGCATCATTTGATTGGCAGAAATGTCTTAATTTTCAAGATGACACATGTCAGCAATCGATTGGATTGCTTATGTCATTGTTTACATGCATCAATGTGTGATTCTTTTGTTTCGGTGACACTTGGTAAATTTATGTTGGTCTTTGTAATTGGTGGTACTTTGTGGACTTGGTAGTATAATGTGTCAGCTTATGATAGGTTGGGAATTTTTCCTCTCTACACTTGGCAATGTGCCTTATTAGATGATTTTATTCCTTTACTTTCCTATCATATTTTCAATCTACATGTTGATTTTTTTGATACCTGGTGCACTTATTTGATAAGAATGCAAACCAATTAAGTACTATATCTTTACTCTTTATTTTCCATAAATTTTTTTACTATATTGCTAAAATGTAGTTTATATTCATTGTGGGGTTAAAAGTCTTTGTATTAAACGACTTTTATATTCAATTTTGTATTTTATTTCATCTATATAAACTTGCAAATTTCATCAGGCGTTTCAGGAGTTGCATTTTTTTTCAAGTGCCACCACATAGTACTGCACAATTGTGCCAAGCAAAACAAAGTATAGTAAAAAAAAAAAAAAATTTCTTATTGTGGGGGTAAGAGCCTGAGCTTGTATACTAGGCCTTGGGCCTTGTTCGTGGATACACCTGAGGAGGAGTAAATAATAAGGAAAGGCCCTGGAATAGAGGACCATGCAAGGAAAGGATGGAGAAATATAGTCCGAGGAGGTTGACCTTCTCGGATAGGATGAATGTCGGTCAAGCAAGTGTTTGGATGATTTAAGTGACCTTCCAGGAAGTTTCAATGATAAGGATGAACTTCAAGCACGAACAAAGGTGATAATAATACGGAAATATCTCAAAGAAAAGCTGCTACCACCGCATTAAATGCACTGCAACAACTTTTCTGATCGCATTTATGGGGAGAAGACCCCTGAACAGTGCAGTTTTCAGCTACTACCACTCACAGATAACAAAAGAAGATGCTTGATGGGACATGTACTCAAGTGAGGGTTTAGATGGATAACAAGTGTATGATCAGGATGGCTTGAAAAAACCTATATAATGTAAAAGATCTCCTATGAGTTGGGGGGCGGAAAAAATAGAAAAGGAAAAGGGAAGAAAAAATTACTGTAGCATTAAGAGCTGTACTAACTTCCATAACTATTGTATTGAGTCATAATCTATCTCCTTGGACAACCATTTCATCAAGTTTTACGTGTAGTTCACCCTTGTTCATCGTTGAAATATTTACTAGCCGTTATTGTAAATCACTAAAACCTAGCTCTTTAGCCCATTCTCTACAAATTTATTGTATTGGGCTTACTAAACCATCGTCCAAATAATTTTTGGGCTTAGGCCAAAAATTTGTGACCCTACACTTATATATGCCACATTGATTTATCTATTTCTCAATTCAATTTAAAACTTTATTTTGATAATCATTTCAATATAAAATTTGGTCATAAGTTCAAATTCAAAAATTGATGCTTACTCACTATATAACTAATGCCAATACAAGAAGATCATAGTTGCATTGAATGAGGGTTGTCCTTTCCCACAGGCCATCATACGGTTGCACATTGTGGTGCTTTAGTTATGTTGTAATTTATTGTTGTGGTTTTTTTGTCTAAACATAAACATATATTCAAACTCCAATTTAATTTTTCTCAACTATATTCTTTGTAGCATTTTTCATTCATATGGAAATGATGGAAGGTTGACTATCAAAATTTAATATGGAAATATTGTTTACCTTAAAAAAATTATTCTCTTTTTTTATGTTTATGTTATTGTTATTTTATATAAATTTTATCATTAGATAACATAGTTCTAAACATTATATACCAAAAACCTTTTTAGAGTTTTATTTATGATTTATAAAAAGAATACTGTTTAGAATATAATATAGGCAAAGATTAATTTAGCCAATTACATTTAATGACCTTTTTGTAGCTACAATTGTAAGACAAACATGAAAGTAATTAGTTTCAATCATGACATTCTTAAATTCTAATAATCTAATAAAAACTTAAGAGATTCTTCGAGAATATTTAATTTTAAACATATAGAGGATTTTGTCAAATTTCTTTATAGAAAACAAATAATTACTTAGAGCATGAAAATATGAAACTTAAGCGTATATTATATATATATATATATATTTGAATTTTGAAACAATTAATTAATTCAAGTATTGATATAATTATTTTTTGTGTACCTTATTTATATTTGAAAAAATAACACATGTTTGTGAATACAAAAGTAGAGTGCATCTTTCTTTTACTAATTTTTTTTTTAATTTCTTTTTTGGATTCATGACCATTTCGATGACTAAAAAACTAGGTCTCTCAAGCCATATGGTGATATTAAATTTATCTTTTTAATAACTGAGATCTTATTTACCTCCTGGCTGATTTTATTTTCATGTTGGAATACCTTTTTGGATATCAATAAAATAAATCGTGCCAATAGCGGATTATCTCATGGTTTACAAAACTGCCCGACAGCAATTTTTTTTTGCTTTATAAAACTATAAGGTCTTTTTTTGTTTTTGTATTTGTTTTTTTTTTTTTTTAAATTTTTTTATTAACATGCGACATCAGTTTGCATACTTTATCTTTTTTCTAAGAGGAGTAAGTAAGATACCTAAGTACAAATTGGTAATCTGTTCTATATTTTGTCTCACAATTTGGTTTTTTTTAATTAATAATTTTTATTTTAAAGAAAACGATAGTAGAATTGAATTAAGGTGTCAATCCATCCCATTGTAATGCTTAGAGTTATGTTTTATTTTATTTTATTATTGTATTTGTGTTTAAACATATGTTTAAATATGTTTAAATATATAATCAATTCTAAATTATTTTTCACAACCTTACTACTTCAAATTTTTATCTGTCATATGAGCAAGAAGGAAGTTTAAAAGTCAAATGAGCAAACTGTAGTTATTTTTTTGCAACACCTTGTGTATGATAGTATATTGGCTTGTTTTTTTCAAAATCTTTTCCCTATTATTTTCAAAAAGAGCATGACATGTCCATCATTTACATGGGTTGAAGCCAAATTCTAGGTGGAGGCGCAAGCTCAATCCTTAACCCTAGATAGATTTCAGAAATCAAAGTAGACAATCATCTGTGTATCAACTTAACAATTAAGCATGAAAGTTGAAAAAACTACCCTTGATTCTTTGTATCAACTTAACAATGATTGAGGTCCCCATCCACTAAGATATTAGGTGTAAGCCAAGACTTTGTCACATTAGTGATGTCTATAACAATTAGGACATTATCTCTATCACTTTTAAATATCAATTCACTAAATCTAAAGTAAAAAATAAAAAAGAGTCTAATAAGTGAGCGTGATGAGTTCATAGCATGCATAGATTAATTACAAATTATATATATATATATATAAAAAGATAATATTTTATTAATATTATTTAAACTAATGTAAATAAAGGATATAATTTTTTTTTAATGAGCTAATAATTAATGAGCTAATACAAAAGAAACACGTGTGGCCGACCTCTAGTTTAGTTTCTCCTATATATACCCACCCAACCCTCCTCATACTTCAATACTTGCCTCTTTTTTTTTTTTCAATTTTTTTTTCTTCTTCTTGGGTAATTCCCCCAACGGTAAGATTTTCTTCAATGCATTTAAATTTGATTCCGTTCCCGATGACGATAACGAGTCGGAGTTTGATTGATATTGTTCATGCTATCTTAGGGTTACATGGAGTTCGATTGATTTTGTTGATGCTAATAATATCTTGTAGAAAATTAGGGTTACGTTTATCGTTGCAAATTATTAGGGTTACGTTTCTTTCATCAAATAAGTTTATAAAATTTTTGAGCGTCTTAGACCATGGATTTTGTTTAATCAATGCGTTTATTCTGAATATTCTCGTTATAATTCTCATTTGGGTTGCGTATTATTGTGATTTTCATCAGTGTTTCAAGATTTTCATCTCGTAGCAAATTAGGGTTACATGGATTTTGGTTTATCGTTGCAAATTATTAGGGTTTCTTTCATCAAATAAGTTGTTTCGTTGATTGTTTTTGACAAAGTAGTAGTTATGGGATTTGTCTCTCTCTGAACTCACACACCGACTATGATTGGATTTTAATTTAATTTATGGGTTTCTTTCTGCTTGAATGTTTGTTTAGTCTATATTGTGAAAAATAAATAATAAATTGTTTGTGCAATCGTTTAGGTTTTTTAAATTCCAGAATAGTACAACAGGTTTATGCTTCCTTGTATAGATTTCGAAGTTATAACTTTTGGGACTTATTTATGGTTCTGTTGCTAAAAACCATTGTGTATGTTTGGGCAGGAGAAATTGGATTTATTACATCATTCTTAAGATTTCAGAGATTGTTTATATTGAATCTATAATGGTAGTAGTGTTATGATGTAGAGAGGGAGAAAATGTAGATGCTGGAATGGAGACCAATTCTAACCTTAATCATGAGCTATACTATCATTTCTTGGGAACGGATCAGTCGGAAGATATTTTATGTTGGAGAGATCCTAAAAACCCTAAATACTTGTTTGGAGCCAGTGTTACAGATGATGGGAAGGTAACTTATCTCAGTTCTTGGCTTTTCTCGGTTACGTCAGGGTAGGGCCTGCTTTATTGTATTTTTATCATTATTAGCACTCCAGTTAAACCTACACTCTTCAATTTATTATTTATTTTTATAAGGTTGTCTCCCTGTGACAAAAGTAAGAGTTGGAGTTGTTCTATTTCTATAGGATTTTTTATTTAGCCTTAGAAAACTAAGTTTTTTAAAACACAAATTACAACAACTAAGTTTTTTACTAATGTCAGAGGATTCATTGTCTTAATTTGTGTTAGATTTAGCGCAAATTTGTACAGTGAAAGGTAAATTATGGCAACCTAACATCTTGCATCAAACGGCCTTTGTTTACATTATAGAGAGATGTTGAAGTGATAATATAAGATCCTCTATAGAGGTTTAGTGAGATGACCTATAATTGAACTGAAAGGAGATTTAAAAAAAAAAAAAAGCTTTAAAATCCCTCTTTTGAGTTTTATGAAGCACCGTCATTATTTGCATGCATGACCTAATTAATTTGGTTTAGATAAGAAATGCAAATGCCTTTTTCCTCCCTGAACTGACTTCTCTGTTCTGTTATTTATAGGTAATAAGCCCTCTTTTATGTCTTTATTTCGTTATTTTTGGATTTTGGAGTAAAAATCATATTTTTGAAGTTTCAACTGTTTTAATGTAAAGGTCATATACTCACTAACTAGAACTTACTATGGTTAATGTTTAACATGATTGGATTGTATTATAGACTTTTTTACTTATAGTATTGGGGGGTTCTTTGTTTGGATCTCATTGGGACAAAACTTATTTGATTTTTTGCTTAAATATTGAGAGAAACTTAGTAATAGTATCAGAAAATTCTTTTGATCCTTTGTTAATTCTCTCAAAATGAAACATATTCCAAGCATTATATATTGTGTCAATTTGTTATTTGTATATTATAACTTTATAAAGTTGCTGTATTTGTAAATGTATCTCTTGCACAAGTTGTTTCCATTCTGCTTTATTCATATTTCTTCATAATAGTGGTTTTACTAGTTTTTTTTTATTTATTTTTTATTTTTTTTTAAACTATGATACCATTGTGTCACAAATAACTGGCCTGTCATTTGAATTTGGCATCAGATTTTTGAGTTATGAATTTTAATTGTTTCTCATTCAGCATCTTTTTTAGTAGTAAGATATATGTGATGAAATAATTTGACCCTTCAGAGGTTTTTGGTTCTCTGCTATGTATTTTATTTTCTTTCTTTGTAATCTTTTTTTTTTTTATAAATAAAATAAAAATAATAATAACAACACTAATTATTTTAATCTACATTTTTATTATTGGAGATTGGATGTCTTGCTTGTCTGCATTGTCAGGTATATAAGAAGTGGATTTCCAGTTTGGATTACCACTTAAATGTTGGTATATAGGAAGTGGGATTTTTTTATATTTTATTTTGGTGCCTCGCAGCTTAAGCAACATAGTCTGATTTGGTGATAAGCTCTCTTTTCCTCTTGCTTTCATTATTTTCTCTTGTTTTAAGTCTCTCTAATACTTGGGCCTGTAACTGCTTTTCTTAGGCTTTGGTTTCCTGGACAGTCATAAATTCCAGTCTTACTCAATGAAGGTTTGAAACTCTCAGTGCTATTCTTGTCCTTTTTTGTTTGATTTTTAGTCATTCTCTGTTGGCAAGCTCATATCTAATTTGTATGTTGAAATGTCTTTTATTGGTGTGGGGCAGGTAGGTGAATAGAGATTGTGACTTAAATATGATTGCTTTGGGAGTATATACAAGTTTTTGCTGTATCCTGTAGTGATTTGCATCATATATTGTAATCTTAGACTCTTTCTGATTGATTTCCTAATCATAGAAAGTCAAGTGGGCAGGTATACTGTTGCTGGTTCCATTTAACTAATGCTGATTTGATTTTGTTGCTTCCCAATCATACATGCTGTTGAGTAGTTCCTCTACCCATTTTTTTTTCCATCTATTTTTTTAGAAGCTTTTTTTATATTCTTGTAATTTAAACTTGTCCTGAATTGGAGCTTGGATTGTGTGTATTTTCAATCTGCTCTTGGAGGAAATCAATTTCATCATCATTGAATCTGTGCACTTTCTTGCAGTCTTGGAAATTTGTCTTTGAGTCGTGATTTCGTTGTTTGTTTCTTGCTTTTAATGCAACTTGGTCATCCTGTGTTGGCAGCCCTTATCCTGTTTGGATTTTAGTCTAGCAGTTTCATTTATAGCTTACAGAACTGTAAATATGTGACCTTTTGTGGATTTTGTTTCTGTTGGTTCAGGGGAAAGTGGAGTTTGGTAGTAGGCTTATTATATGGCGGGCTAGGTTGGGCATTTCTATTCTGCTAGTGGTTATGCTATATACGAATCATCTTCGTAGAGTGTGTAAATGAAGTAGTGGATTCCTTACAACATTTTATTTCCTGATTTATATGAGAAACCTGTATGCCTTTATCAAATTCAAGGAATTGTAATTCTATGTAAAAGTCTGATGTTTGGGTTTTTTTTTGCCCTTGCTTGAGCTTATTCGTTGATATTCTCTTCTCTTTTGTTCTTTCTTGCTCCTTAATTACTTGTTTATTTTTAAACAGAGTTGCTTATTTTTTAATTTATTTATTTTTATAATAGAAGCTTGGATTGTTTGTGATTTGTCAGGTTACATTTTTTGGTTTCGTATAATTCCTCCAGCCTTGTGCGATGTGATGCAATTCCAGGTTTTTAAACTAGGCTGATTTTGTTTTTTCTTGCTTCTCAATCTTACATCCTCTTTTGTAGTACTCTTCCTTCTTCTTGCAATTTATTCTTGTCTAAGTTGGAGCTTGGATTGTTTGTATTTTCATGTTTCTCTTGCTGGAAATCAATGTCTGCACTTCCATACATGCTTGTACATTCTTTTTTATTTTCTTGCTCTTTTAGTGCCACTTTTTCATCTTGTATTGGCAACCCTATATTAAGTTTGGATTTTAATTTGGCTGTGCACTTGTTTGTAGCAGTAATCAGATAGAGCTTGTGACCTGAGTATGGTTGCTGGGTGAGTATCTTTGTTGGGAAATATGTAAACACACTGATGGATTCTTTATCCCTTTGTGATTACATATATGTTAGGCTATTAATATTGCTGGTTGTGTCACTGATTCATTTCAACTTGGATTGTTTCTTCTTGAATTCCTAGCCATTGAAAGTGAGCAGATGCTGACCCTGTTCAACCAATGTTTGTCATTGGTCTGAGACTCTTGCTATTCTGGATTCATATCATATTTTAGCACTCAGTAACATAGCTTCTTTATGTGAGGGTAATGTCTATTTTTTTGCTTTTGTGATGAGTAATTTCATAGTTCCTGCAACTCTTTTATACTTCCATACATGCTCAACTTATGTTATAGGTTTTGGTGCTTGGGAGCATTTTTCAGTTTTCTGTTGCTGTAAAGTCGGTTTTTTTAGTTCAATTTTGTTCTCTCGGGCACAAATATGTAAACTTTTCTTTCCCTTATTCCTGTTCCCTTTTTCTATTGCCTCTTACACTTGCCGGAACTTGTTAGGACTTGAAATCATCAATCTGGTCATTCTGGATTGCAACCTCTATTCTTTTTTGATTCATTATTCTAATCCTTAAAATTGAAGGATTTTGTTTTGCTTGTGTTTTATGTATATATGTATAATAATAATAATAATAATAATAATAATTACTGCTGCTGCTGCTGCTGCTGCTGCTGACTACAACAATAGGCAAACTCTTCCCTTCTCTTGAAATCTCAAGTATTTTAATAACTTGTTAGGACTTGAAATCATCAATCTGGTCATTCTGGATTGCAACCTCTATTCTTTTTTGATTCCTTATTCTAATCAGTAAAATTGAAGGATTTTGTTTTGCTTTTGTTTTATGTATATAATAATTACTGCTGCTGCTGCTGCTGACTACAACAATAGGCAAACTCTTCCCTTCTCTTGAAATCTCAAGTATTTTAATACTATTCACCCAAATTTGATATACTTGTTCAATTTATTTTATAGATTTTGGTGCTTGGTTGCTTTTCAAGGCGTTTGTTGCAGCAAAGTTAACTTCTGTAAATTGATTTGGTACTCTACTTTGGCGATGAAGTTTGTTAGGGACCTAAGGCTATAAGCTCTCTCTATCTCTTGATTTCAGTACTCCTAGCCTAAAATTTGAAGGTTTAAGTATAGGATTAAGATGTTCATGAGCAAGGCTTACCACTGTTATGACTTTAAAAAATTTATATTTTTTTGGGAAAAAAAAAAGATTTATATTGAGCATGGTTCTTAATCATAACCTTTTGTGCCGCTGTGTTTTAGATTATACTCTTGATATTTTTTCTCCCTTAACTGGTTGCTTGACCTTTTGGGGTTGTTGATTTTCTCTTATATATATATATATCTATATATTTTTTTTCTTTCTTTGTAATAATTTTTTCCTAAAATAATGACCCTTATTTTCAAACTAAGATTTTATTTTTCAAGCTTGTATTTTTTGCTTCTCAGACTGCATTATCAGGGTTTATTTAATTCCAGGGGTGGTGCATTTGCTTGTGGTGCTTTACCCAAGGTTGATTGTTTTTGTTGCTTCCCAATGAAGCATGCTTTTTCATAGACTTGCTCTTATTTTGAATAGAACATTCTCGTAATGTAAAGTTGTCCTGAACTGTATAGTTGGTATTCTCTATTTTTTAGTTTGCTCATGCAAAAAGTTGATGCGTCCGTCTGGTCATCCTATGTCGGTAGTTTCATATCCAATTTGGTTTTGCCACATATTATCTTTCTACTGAATGCGGGATTTTTTTTTTTTTTTAATTATTATTTTGGTGATTTGCAGCTCTAGTTGTGGAGTCTGCTTTGGCTACAGACTCTCTTTTCCTCCCATTATTTGTTAGTTCATTTTCCTCTCCTACAAATATATGCGGTGTTTTAACTAATGCAGATTCAATTTTCCCATATTCTATATATATAATCCACTAATATGTAGTGGGTAAAATTGTGAAAAACTCGAAGGTACCATTTAATTTATTTTCTAAATTGGAGCTTGGATTGTTTGTATTTTCAGTTTGTTCTATTGCTGGAAATCGGTGCCTAAACCGTGGGTGCACTTCCATACGTGCTTGAATGTTATTGTTATTTTCTTGCTCGTAGTGCAGCTTGTTTATCTTGTATTAACCCCATACCCTGTTTAATTTTGCCGTGCACTTGTTGTTTGGAGCAGTAATCACATTGGGCTTGTTGCCTGAGAATGGATGCTGGGGGAGTATTCTTCGTTGGACAAATGTGATTTAAATATTTGTTAGGCTGTTAAGGTTGCTGGTTTTGTTACTGATTCATCTAAACTTGGATTTTTGTTGATTGATTTCCTAGCCATGGAAAGTGAGTGGGCAGATGCTGTCCTTGTTCAACCAAAGTTTGACTTCAGTCTGACACTCTTACTAGTAACATAGCTTGGTGATGTTTGTTTTTTGCTTTTCTCTGACTGCATTGGGGCTGGGATTATGATTAAATTATTCATATGCAGTGTATTAACTAATGCTGATTCAATTTTGCAGCTTCTCAATCATAAATGCTGATGAGTAAACCTGCTCCCCAAACCTTCTCTCCTCTTCTTCTTTTTTATTTTACTTTTTACTTTTTTGCTTTTAAATATTCTTGTGATTTACACTTGTCCTCAACTGCAGGTTGGATTGTTGTTTTTTGGTCTGCTATATTGGGAAATCGATGCCATCACAACACCACTGAGGGTTCACACTATCATACAGTTGTGTAAATTTGTCTTCGTTTCATGTTTTTATTGTTACTTTCTTGCTTTCGATGCACAACTTGGTCATCCTGTTTTGGCAGCCAGTTTCCTGTTTGGATTTTATTCTGGCAGTGAGTGGGCAGTGCTGTTTATGGTCTATAGAACTGGGTTATTTTGGTACTTGGATGTCTCTTTTCTTCCCCTTTTATTTTTTTATTTTTTGTTATTTTCTTCTACAATCATAAGATTTAGAAGTATAATCCATGTTGGCAGCATCATACCTCATTTGCAGGTTAATTTGGTAATGCCTCTTATTGGTGTGGGGCAGTCAGGCTCTTGCTTTACACACATGATTTGCTGCTTGTTTTCTTCGTCACAAAATTTGATTATGCTTTATGGCTCAACGTCTTCCAAGTTTGTTGCAAGTTTGAAGTTTTTCCTTTTTTGACTTTTTTTTTAAGCATTGTGTACATTATGCTTGTTTATGCTGGTGATGTTCATTTTGTGATTTTTTTGTTTAGTGCTTTCCTAGTGATATGTTTTGGGTATTGTGTTAGGGTTAATTAAACAGTTTATGATAATGCCTCTTATTGGTGTGGGGCAGTCAGGCTCTTGCTTTACTCTCTCATGATATGCTGCTTGTTTTCTTCATTGCAAATTTTGATTATGCTTTATGGCTCAATGTCTTCCAAGTTTGTTGCCAGTTTGAAGTTTTTCCTTTTATAAATTTTTTTAAGCATTGTGTACCTTATGCTTGTTTATATGCTGGTGATACTCATTTTGTGATTTATTGTTTAGTGCTTTCCTCGTGATATGATTTGGGTATTGTGTTAGGGTTAATTAAACAGTTTATATTGACGAGAATTTTGTATTATATGCTTTTCGCTATTGTATTTAATATTTACTTTTGATCATAGGTATTGGACTTATTTAACTCTGCCTATGTTTGAGCTTTATTGTTCAAGGCCGGGTCCCTAGCCTGGAAAAAAGAGGAAAGGGATATAGTACTTATTTCTTCCTTAACTACTTGCTTGAGCCTTATTTATATTCTCCTCTCTACTAGTTCTTTTTTTTCTTCTGAATTACTTCTTTCTATTTAAACTGATATTTGCCTTTTGTTTTTAATTTTTTAATTTTATAACTGAAGCTTGGATTGTGTGTGATTTGTCTGGCCGGATTTTTGGTTGTATAATTCCTACAGCCTCCTGAGATGTGATGCAATTCTGGGGTTCTAAGCCTAATCTAGTCCGATTTCATCTTTTCTTGCTTCTCAATCTTTTTTGATTTACATATGTTAGGTTCTTAAGCTTGCTGGTTGTGTAAATTATTCATTTAAACTTGGATTGTTGCTTATTGATTTCCTAGCCATGCAAAAGTGAGTGGGCAGATGCTGTCCTTGCTCAACCAAAGTTTGACTTCAGGCTGATGCTCTTGCTTTTGGACTGATATTATATATTAGCACTTAGTATCATTGCTTTGTTATATGTGGGTGATGCATATTTTTTGCTTTTGTCAGGCTTCGTTGGGGCTGGAGTTATGATTAAACAACATATGTGGGGTTTTAACTAATGCTGATTGAATTTTGTTCCATCCCAATGATAAATGCTTATTAGTAGACCCCTTCTCCACCTCTTTGTTTTTTTTTGGCTTTTAAATATTGTTGTTATTTACAGTTGTCCTGAATTGCAGCTTGGATTGTTTGTTGTTTTCAGCCTGCTAATGTGTGAAATCAAAGCCATTGCCACTCTGGGGGTTCACGTCTTCATACTGCCTTGTAAATTTGTCTTGTTTCTTGCTTTTATTTTTACTTATTACACAACTGGGTCATCCTGTTTTGGCAGCCTATTTCCAGTTTGGATTTTATTCTGGCAGTGCCATTTATGGTCCTGTGGAACTGGATTTTATTCTGGCCATGCCACTTTGAAGCTAAAGTGGGAGAGCTTGATTTGGTAAGCAGTAGAAGCTTTTAGTGCGATAGGGTAGGGACGGAGTGTAACTAGGGGGTCCCTGAGGGATGTGCCCCCAGAAATATGTTGATTAAATGAATGAGTTTAGGGAAGGAACCAATGCTAAACACTTATGAATAGACTTGAAAGGGATTGAAGTGACTAATCGGTATTAGGCACGAATGCTATCACAAGGATAAGCAAAGGAAAATAGGGGAATACAAGCTCTCTTTTCCTCCAATTTTTTTATTTATTTTCTATTTAGAAGTATAATCTATGTTGGCAGTCTCATTCCCAATTCACAGGTTAATTTGGTGTAATGCCTCTTATTGG
Source organism: Quercus gilva (assembly GCA_023621385.1). NCBI lineage: Eukaryota > Viridiplantae > Streptophyta > Magnoliopsida > Fagales > Fagaceae > Quercus > Quercus gilva. The sequence goes on along the minus strand of CM042477.1, from coordinate 58,252,262 downwards.
TGTGGGGTAGTCAGGTCTTGCTCTATTTTGTCACGATTTTCTGTTTGTTTACTTAATCGGCAAATGTGATTAAGCTGATGGCTCCTTGTCTTCAAACTCTGTTAAAAGTCTGAAGTTTTTCCTTCTGTGTATCTTATGTTTGTTTATATGGCGATGTGCATTTTGTGGTTTTGTGTTTAATAGTTTCCTTGTGTTATGCATTTGGGATTATGTTGGAGTCAATTAAAAATTTTATTTCTTACATCCTTTTTTCTAGTACTCTTTTCTTTTTCATGCAATTTATTCTTGTCTAAGTTGGATCTTGGATTGTTTGTATTTTCAGTTTGCTCTTGTTGGAAATCTATACGACTATACCTGCCTTGTGGGTTTGGACTTACATACATGCTTGTTCATTTGCAACCCCATATCCAGTTTGGATTTTAATTTGGCTGTGCTTTTCTTGTTTGGAGCAGTGATCGCATAGAGCTTGTGACCTGGGTATGGTTACTGAGGGAGTATCTTCGTTGGGCAAATGTGAACACACAGATCTTTTCTCTATCCTTTTGTGATTTACATGTGTGTTGGGCTATGTAGTTTGTCGGTTGTGTACCTAATTCTTAAACTTTGAATTGTTTCTTATTGTTTTTCATATTGATTTCCTAGCCCTGGAAAGTGAGTGAGTAGATGATGTCCAATTTAAGCCAAAGTTTGACATTATTGTGAAGCCCTTGCTATTCTGGACTTGTATCATATATTAGCACTTAGTAACATAGCTTATTTTTATGTGGGTAATGTTTGTTTTTTCTTTTTGTCAGCTGCATTGGAGCTGGGGTTATGAAAGATAGTAGTTCTTCTGTTCTAGTGCAATTTGGAGTGCATATTAGAAATATCGATCCTAATATGTCTGCAGGGGCCTGGGAGTTAATTTGCTTAGCGGCAGAGTTTGATTTGGTGATAAGCTCTTATTTCTTTCCTTCCCTTTTCATATCTTTTATATGACTTTTATAACATTAATACATTATGTATCTTTTATATGACTTTTATTTTAATGTCACATTGTATCGTCAGTTTCGTTACCATCTTTCAACTTTTTTTTTGATAGAGCATCTTTCAACTCTCCCTCAAAAGAAATTTATGTTGAATTTTATATTGTTCATTAAAAACTGAGATGGTTCATTTTATAAATGATTTTGAAAATCAATTTCTTTAATCTTATTAGAGAAATTAAGTTGCTACTTTTCAAGGCTTTTGTTGCACCTTGTTTGGCATCTAGTTCATTTTGCTTGACTCTTTATTCTTGTTATCTTTTGCTTTTTTATATTTTTTATTTTTATAATTTTTTAAGGACACATTTCACATTTCGATTTGTATTCTTTTAATTTGAGACTGGATTATGTGTATTGTTAGCCTGCATTATATGGATTTATGTATTTGTATGGGTTTGATGTAATGGGGTTCACTTGTGGCCTTTTAATTAAGGCTAATTTGATTTTTTCTCTTTTCAATCATACATACAATTTGTTATAAGGATTTGTTCTGTCATTCATAGGGCATGTTAAAAATCTATTCCTCATAAGTCTATAGGAACTGGCATTTTCTTTTTGGGTCCCCAGTAGAAGTGGCTGAATTTGATATATTGATAAGCTCTCTTTTCTCATCGTTCTCTCTTGCAATCATAAGAACTATACAATTTTGGGCTTTTTAAATTCTTTATAATACTTGGGCTGCTTTTCTTAGGCTTTGTGGTGGACAGCCATAAATTCAATGTACCTCCTGGTGAGGGTTTGAAATTTCCCTAGCAATTATTTTTCCGCTGTCCTGTCTTGTTTAATTTTTTCTCACTCAATCCGAATATGGTAATGCCTCTTATTGTTGGGGGACAGGTAAGTTAATGAAGTATGTAACCATCATTACGAGAGAATAATAATACAGGTTTTTGCTTTATCCTGTTATGATTTGCATGAGTTGGGCTTTTTGGGAACAACATGGATCGAACTTATGTCTCTAGAATTGCATCATGGTTTTAGCACTGATTGACAATTTTTTTTTAAACGGAAAAAAATTTAACTTCTGATTAAGTTATGTTGTCATTTGTAAAAATGAAATAGGATAGTTGCATTTGCTGGTTTGGTATGCAATACAAAAATGTGCAGCTTGTAATGGAGGTTGGGAAGGAACCCATTTCTTCATTATGTTTCAAGTATGGTATTTATATATATATATATAATTTTATTTTATTTTATTTTAAGTTTTTGATTTATTGGGTATTAATTTCTTTAGTTCAATCTATAATTGATTTCTTTAATACTGTGTATATTGGTGATATGTTTGGTATCTAATTGAGTTTACAGCCAGGGTTATGATCAAAGTTCACATTAGTTATTGTTGCTTGATTCAGGGAATGAAGATATCATTTATGCCTCTTCAGGAAAGGAAGTCCAGTGTTTTGATGTGCATCTGGTAATCCTTTCTCATATATAACCTTTTGGCTTTGTCTTTTATATATTTTTTTATTTTTGGTTTTAACTAATATTATGCTTGTGCATCGGTGTGAGGTTTAGTGTAAAATTTAGAACTTTATTAGCCTAGTGTGTAAATATTTCATGATTATGTACCTCTTAGTTACTGATTTACAGTAGATTTGTCATGGTTACCAACAAACCTTTTTTTTTTTTTTTTTTTTTTCCGTCTTTGGGAGGCCACCTCATAGAAGCCACTACAGAGTTATAGTTACAATAAAGAGGAGTTAAATCAGGTAGGCATTTTTAGTGATGCTTTTTATGATTTGAATTAGATTTTTTGGCCGTATGTTACATTTTGACCCGTGTATCTGTATATTACTGCTGTTTTAATGTTAAAACAATGCCGTGAAGCTCTACTACTCATGGAATAGTACTGTTTTTTTTTTTGTTTATGAATCATGGAATGATTTATACACATTCATCATAAGTTGTAAGCATTTTTTTAATTAAAAAAATTTGTGATATGAATTCCCAGATCAATATACTGCCCCAATTATGTCTTGTGACTCTTCTTCATATTTTCCTTCTATTCATATAATTTAATATAAATATCACTTTCAGTATGTGCAGCTACAATATTATGTCTTTTTCTATTTTCATTTATTCTGGCTCTATATTTAAGTATTAATCTCCAGAACTACTTCTGGGCCTATTTAATGCTTAAACATATTAATTATATATTAATCAATTCATACTAAGATCTCTTAAAATAATCTTGTTTCTGTTTTTGCAAATTGCATGCAACTCTATGTTGTCTTTTCTTGCTGCTGCAGATGATGGTGGTGATGTTGGTACTTAATGATTTTTTGACTCACTGGATCATGGGCGGGAGTAGGTTGGTCCAGGGGGAGACAATTGCCCTCCGCCCCACAAACAAAAAGAAAAAAGAAAATAAAATCTTGTCCTCTTAGAAAAACCTATAAAAACATATTTGATCCCACCCAAACAAGTCTTGCCTTGCCCCAACTAATAGTAAGAGTCATGTTGCCCTCATCACCCACATTAAAATTGTAAGTTAAACTTAAAAAATAGCGGGATGAAATATTTTAGTAATATTTTCAGGTATGTTATCATGTTTCACAATTTTACATCAATTTCTTTTCTATTTATATTCTCAGTTAAAGGAAATTTTTATGTGTAATAAGTTACTTTTTAATTTCCTCTTAAATAATTATCAAATTAATTGTCTAAATTCTTATAATTAGATCAAGTGTAGATCTTTCTTAGTTAATTGTGTGTTCATGCATACACACATGCATCCTCATGCTTGTAAGAGTGTATATTTTTAAGCCTCATTGAAACTTGACTCCCATCAAGATTATATCCACCTAGACAGCCATAACACCTTGCAAGTCAGTAAGTGGCTCATAGTCTCTTTGCATTTTTTCAGTGAGCTTGGATGTCAAAACGTCTATAGTATAACAAAAGTGCTTAAAAGATTAGTAACATTTAATTACCAAAGGATCATTGAGATCATGGAGATTCTAGCATGATGGGGATTATATTAATTCTCAATTAACCCTAAATGAATTGGTATCAATGTAAAAAAAAACCTTGTGTATCAATCTTGGCTTCGTCACTACATTGTATTGTTTATCTTGATCAAAATTGATATGTTTATTGAGTTGTATACACACTTTCCTACTCATAATGCTTTGCAGTTGTAATATATCCACTGGATTATAAAGTTACATTTTGCTTCTGATTGCAGCTCATGATTCTGGCATCTTTAATAAGTAATATCGTTATCATAGGGGTTTCTCGTAAATGTTTAAAATGCATCAGCAATGAAGGGGCTTCTCACGGCATTGTTTTATAACCCCATGATTTTCCTATGGAGGCCATGAATCTGGCCAAAACAGTTGTATCTAAATCAATAAAGTTCTAATGTTATTAATGTCATTTTTAAGAATGCTAATTTTGGTATATATTGCTTTCTTTCAGTTTATTCAAAAAAATTTATGGCACCATTTGATATGTGAATTTTGAGTTTTGACCCACAATGTGATAACTATATGGTTTGTTATATGACAGAAGACATGATTTGCTATTGTAATTTTATCTTGTCATATATGAGATCTTCTCTTGTTACCTGAGAATTCTTTCTTGCAACTTTTCATACATGATTATATTTTCTATTAGTATATTGTGTCCCCTCTCTGTCTCTCTCTCCAATAATAAGGTTTTTAATATCAAGTTATTTTGAAGCATTAAAAACAAGAATAGAAGATTGGTAACGCTGCTTTCCTGCAGTCAACTGCTGGTTATGATCTCTATTGCAGATCATTGACATTCATCAGCATCACCTTTATAAAACATTAAGAGCAGGAGTGGGCCATACAAGTGTATCCTTGTAAATTTCAAGGATTCTGTTTTTGGTTGACCTGTCTTATGTTCCATTTATGTAACTTACGGTTGGTTCATCAACATATTTTCTTGCTCATTGCTTTTCTTTTTTCTTCAGATTTTCAAAATACTTTTTCCCCTAAATGTGTTCTGTTCTATGTATACCTTATGTGTATGAGACCTGTATTGTATTTCTTCCACATTAACTCTATTTTAAAGATCTGTTGCAGTGTGCAGTTCCTTCCTTGGAGACCCTGGGAAGGTATCTCTTGTAAATTTAATTGATCTCTCTCTCTCTCTCTCTCTCTCTCTCTCGTGGATATGTGCAAGCATGTACTTTGGGTGTCAATGATGATATAAGAGCATGGCTACATTGGATGCGACTAGCTTTAGTGATTGCATATTGGACATTAATCTGCTCACATGGTAGTTTGCTACTTTGCTTATTCAACATAAAGCATTGGCAAATTTAAAGGAAACCCTTAACAGATGATTGGTTTGTGAATTCATTAAGCCTAAAGTTTAGTAAATAAGGGACAATGATGAAGTTCAGAGGAAAGCAGGGTCTTCTTAGAATTATGGTTTCCTTGTAGAATGTAAAGTGTGAGTGCATGGGAAGGCATAATTAATGCCTTGACTGGAATATTATGTGTCCAAGTCCGAGCTTTGTCATGGAAGACAAGAAAGAAAAATGTACCACTACAACCATGAAATTGGCTTGAAATATTGTCAAATGTTTCATTTTCTAGTGAGTGATACAGACTGCCAAGTGCCAACTGTATCAATGGCATCTGGTTTTGCTATAGTCCATTATTTTTAGCTATGATTACCTTGTAACAAAGGATGGCCACTCAAATTTCAGGGGCACCCAAAACCTCAAACACAGCCTAAGTTTCCTTAAAAAGGAACAAATGATCAATTCAGTCTTAACCATTACTTTCGTTCTTCTGATGTGTAGAAACATGCTATAACTCAACTCATTTAAATCACTGTATCATTGATTTCCTTACACTGACTTTCATTATTCACTGTGTTTGAAACTTGCATCTAGTAACAAGTCACTTGCCTGAGAGTATGCTAATTGCCACTATTACGAGTGAACTTGGGTGGTAATGGAAATGGTTTTGAGAAAAATATGCTAGCTTTTCCTGGGAGTTCAGATGCCCATTATCAAATTTCGGTATGATGCTATTATTAATATGAACTTAGTTGCTATTGGAGACATCTTTAGCCAGGGTTTACATAGGATTTTTGTTATGACTTTTGAACCATTCATATGTAACATAAATGTTGTACCTGTGCAGTTTGTTCCAAAATCTAAAAGACTTGCATTTGAATCTTTAATCTTCATTATTTGAGTACTTATTTCTGCTTTGGGAATGTTGGCAGTTATTACTGGTGGTCTTGATTCAAAGCTTATTATGTGGGACTTCTCCAAAGGGCGACCATACAAAATTGTGGATTTTGGTATGTATCTTATATGTTCTGTTCTGTGATATATATTGCCACTATCTCATTTCAAACTTCCCATGACTCTTGTGGTTTTACCAAAATTGGATCTGGTGCCACTTTTGAATGGGCTTCAGAAATTGTTATTTAGCATGCTAGCTTTGGAACAGTACTTTTCTACTAGCTTGTTTTGTTGCACCTGTTGCGCCCAACTTTTTTTTTGTTATCTTTTTATAGTATTCCAGATACCAAACAATTTTTGTGGTGCAGAGAATATAATGTTCTTGCAATCTTTTTATTTGATTGTTAGCTGTAAGTGTATGTGCTGTGTTGACTGCAACAATAGGCAAACTCTTCCCTTCTCTTGATTTCTCTGTCTTTTAACACTATTCACCCAAATGTGATACTACTTGTTCAATTTATTTTATAGATTTTGGTGCTTGGTTGCTTTTCAAGGCGTTTGTTGCAGCAAAATTGACTTTTGTAAATCGATTTGGTACTCTACTTGGGCGATGGAGTTTGTTAGGGACCTAAGGCAATAAGCTCTCTCTATATCTTCATTTCACTACTCCTATCCAAAAATTTGAAGGTTTTAGTATAGGATTAAGATGTTTATGAGCGAGGTTTACAACTATTGTGAGTTAAAAAAAATTTATATTTTTTTGAAAAAAAAAAAAAAAAGATTTATATCGAGCATAGTTATTTATCATAACCTTTTGTGCCCTGTGTTTTAGATTTTACTTTTGATATTTTTTCTCCCTTAACCAGTTGCTTGACCTTTTGGGGGTTGTTGATTTTCTCTTTTATATATATATATATATATATATTTTTTTTTTTTCTTTGTAATCATTTTTTCCTTAAATAATGACCCTTATTTTCAAACTTAGATTTTTATTTTTCAAGCTTGGATTTTGTGCTTCCCTGGTTGCATTATCAGGGTTTATTTAATTCCAGGGGTGGTGCATTTGCTTGTGGTGCTTTACCCAAGGTTGATTTGTTTTTGTTGCTTCCCAATGAAACATGCTTTTGATTAGACTTGCTCTTATTTTGAATACTACATTCTTGTAATGTAAAGTTGTCTTGAACTGTGTAGTTGGTATTCTCTATATTTCAGTTTGCTCATGCAGGAAGTTGATGCGTCCATCTGGTCATCCTATGTCGGCAGTTTCATATCCGATCTGGTTTTGCCACGTATTATCTTTCTACTGAATGCAGGATTTTTTATTTTTTTATATTAATATTTTGGTGGTTTGCAGCTTAAGCAGTGGAGTCTTCTTTGGCAACAGGCTCTCTTTTCCTCCCATTTTATGTTAGTTTATTTTCCTCTCCTACAAACATATGCGGTGTTTTAACTAATGCAGATTCAATTTTCCCATATTCTATATATACGATCCACTAATATGTTACTGTAGTGGGTAAAATTGAGAAAAACTCAAAAGGTGCCATTTAATTTAATTTAATTTTTTGTCTAAATTGGAGCTTGGATTGTTTGTATTTTCAATTTGCTCTCTTGCTGGAAATCGGTGCCTAAACCGTGGGTGAAGTTCCATACATGCTTGTACGTTATTGTTATTTTCTTGCACGTAGTGCAACTTGTTCATCTTGTATTTGCAACATCATAACCTGTTTAATTTTGCTGTGCACTTGTCGTTTGGAGCAGTAATCACAGTGCGCTTGTGGCCTGAGAATGGATGCCGGGGAGTATCTTCGTTGGACAAATGTGATTCAAATATTTGTTAGGCTCTTAAGGTTGCTGGTTTTGTCACTAATTCATCTTAACTTGGATTTTTGTTTATTGATTTCCTAGCCATGTAAAGTGAGTGGGCAGATGCAGTCCTTGTTTAACCAAAGTTTGACTTTAGTCGGATGCTCTTGCTTAGTAACATAGCTTGGAGATGTTTGTTTTTTGCTTTTGTCCGACTGCATTGGGGCTGGGATTATGATTAAATAACATATGCAGTGTATTAACTATTGTTGATTCAATTTTGCAGCTTCCCAATCATAAAGACTGATGAGTAAACCTGCTCCCCAAACTTCCTCCTCCTCCTCTTCTTCTTCTTTTTATTTTATTTTTTATTTTTTTTGCTTTTAAATATTCTTGTGATCTACACTTTTCCTGAACTGCAGGTTGGATTGTTGTTTTTTTGGTCTGCTATATTGGGAAATCGTTGCCATCACACCACTGAGGGTTCACACTATCGTTCAGTTGTGTAAATTTGTCTTCGTTTCATGTTATTATTGTTACTTTCTTGCTCTCAATACACAACTTAGTCATCCTGTTTTGGCAGCCAGTTTCCTGTTTGGATTTTATGCTGGCAGTGAGTGGGCAGTACTGTTTATGGTCTATAGAACTGGGTTATTTTGGTGCTTGGAAGTCTCTTTTCTTCCCATTTTTATTTATTGTTGTTATTTTCTTCTACAATCATAAGATTTAGAAGTATAATCCTTGTTGGTAGCATCATACCTAATTTGCAGGTTAATCTGGTAATGCCTCTTATTGGTGTGGGGCAGTCAGGCTCTTGCTTTACTCTCTCATGATTTGCTGCTTGTTTTCTTCGTCGCAAAATTTGATTATGCTTTTTGGCTCAATGTCTTCCAATTTGTTGCAAGTTTGAAGTTTTTCATTTTTTAGACTTTTTTTTAAGCATTGTGTACCTTATGCTTGTTTATAAGCTGGTGATGTTCATTTTGTGATTTTTTGTTTAGTGCTTTCCTAGTGTTATTATTTGGGTAATGTGTTAGGGTTAATTAAAAAATTTATATTGATGTGAATTATGTATTATAAGCTTTTCACTATTGTATTTTATATTTACTTTTGATCTTAAGTATAGAACTTATTTAACTCTGCCTATGTTTGTGCTTTATTGTTCAAAGCCGGGTCCCTAGACTGGAAAAAGGAGGAAGGGATATAGTACTTATTTCTCCCTTAACTACTTGCTTGGGCCTTACTTATATTCTCCTTCCTAGTTCTTTTTTTTTCTTCTGAATTACTTTATATTTAAACTGATATTTGCCTTTTGTTTTTAATTTATAATTTTATAACTGAAGCTTGGATTGTGTGTGATTTGTCTGGCTGGATTTTTGGTCGTATAATTACTGCAGCCTCCTGAGATGTGATGCAATTCTGAGGTTCTAAGCTCTAACCTAGTCTGATTTCATCTTTTCTTGCTTCTCAATCTTTTTTGATTTACATATATGTTAGGTTCTTAAGCTTGCTGGTTGTGTAAATAATTCATTTAAACTTGGATCGTTGCTTATTGATTTCCTAGCCATGGAAAGAGAGTGGGCAGATGCTGTCCTTGCTCAACCAAAGTTTGACATCAGTCTGATGCTCTTGCTATTTTGGACTGATACTACATATTAGCACTTAGTATCATTGCTTTGTTATATATGGGTGATGCTTATTTTTTGCTTTTGTCAGGCTTCGTTGGGGCTGGAGTTATGATTAAACAACATATGCGATGTTTTAACTAATGCTGATTGAATTTTGTTCCTTCCCAACGATAAATGCTTATTAGTAGACCCCTTCTCCACCGCCTCTTTGTTTTTTTTTTGGCTTTTAAATATTATTGTTATTTATACTTGTCCCGAGCTGCAGCTTTGATTTTTTTTTTTTTTTTTTTTTTTTTTTTTTTTTTTTTCAGTCTGCTAATGTGTGAAATCAAAGCCATCGCTACTCTGGGGGTTCACGTCTTCATATGGCTTTGTAAATTTGTCTTGTTTCTTGCTTTTATTGTTACTTATTACACAACTGGGTCATCCTGTTTGGCAGCCTATTTCCAGTTTGGATTTTATACTGGCAGTGCCATTTATAGTCTTGAGGAACTGGATTTTTTTGGTACTTTGAAGCTAAAGTGGGAGAGCTTGATTTGGTAAGCAGTAGAAGCTTTTAGCGCAATAGGACAGGGACGGAGTGTAACTAGGGGGAACTTGTTTGATTAAATGAATGAGTTAAGGGATGGAACCAATGCTAAACACTTGTGAATAGACTTGAAATGGAGTGAAGTGACTAATTGGTATTAGGCACAAACGCTATCACAAGGATAAGCAAAGGAAAATAGTGGAAAATAAGCTCTCTTTTCCTCCTATTTTTTGGTTATTTTCTCCCACAATCATAAGATTTAGAAGTATAATCTATGTTGGCGGCCTCATACCCAAGTCACAGGTTAATTTGGTAATGCCTCTTATTGGTGTGGGGTAGTCAGGTCTTGCTCCATTCTGTCATGATTTTCTGTTTGTTTTCTTAGTTGGCAAATGTGATTAAGCTGATGGCTCCTTGTCTTCGAACTCTGTTGGAAGTCTGAAGTTTTTCCTTTTGTGTATCTTCTTCTTGTTTATTTAGCGATGTGCATTTTGTGGTTTTGTGTTCAATAGTTTCTTTGTGTTATGCAGTTGGGACTATGTTAGGGTCAATTAAAAATTTTATATCTTACATTCTTTTTTCTAGTACTCTTTTCTTTTTCATGCAATTTATTCCTGTCTAAGTTGGATCTTGGATTGTTTGTATTTTCAGTTTGCTCTTGTTGGAAATCAATACCTGCCTCATGGGTTTGCACTTACATACATGCTTGTACATTTGCAACCCCATATCCAGTTTGGATTTTAATTTGGCTGTGCTTTTCTTGTTTGTAGCAGTGATCCCATAGAGCTTGTGACCTGGGTATGATTGCCGAGGGAGTATCTTCGTGGACAAATGTGAATACCTAGATCTTTTCTTTATCCTTTTGTGATTTACCTGTATGTTGGGCTATATAGTTTGCGGTTGTGTAGCTAATCTATATATATATATATAAAGCAGAGGCCTTAAACGGGAGAGCATGAGGTTTTGCCAAGTGGCACCTTGGTTAAGCCTATAAGGTTTTTTTTTTTTTTTTTCAACTTCCACCTTATCTGTTATCTCTCTCTTTCTCTCTCTCTCTCTCTCTCTCTCTCTCCAATTGAGTAAAATAACGTTTCCCAATTCAAATTTTAAAGTCTTCCTTTAATCGAGCCTCCTCCTCTTTCTCTCTCTCTCTTGACTCATTCACTTCCCCAGCAATTCCATCAGCTATTCAGATTACAGGCCTTTCAACTGTCTGCCATTTGCAATTTCCTTCAATGTTTTTTTAACTTGCTTCCGGACTACACTAATTAGCTTTTACAGAATGCTCTTTCTCTCTATATCTCTTTACCTGTTTCTTTCGAAGCTTAGCAACTACAATCACGACAAGAAGAATAGGGCTACACTCAAATTGGTGTAGCTATAATACCAGTTTCTTCAGATTCAGCTGTGCTAGAATCTAAATTCCACCCATGGTATCCAGGGAGACAATGATGTGAAAGGTTAGGCTACTATGCTTCTTCTTTTTTCCCTTTACCAGATAAACCTTAATCTGCCTCCTCTCTCTCTGTCTCTATAGGCTGGCCACTGAAATTAGGCTAAGCTTAGAAACCCATACATGTTTTGGTATGCTTTTGCCATAATTTCCCCTCTTTTCTTTTTATGTTTATCCTTTTAATGCTGATTTTTTTTTTCCTTCCTAAAATTCTAAGTTTGTCAATGCCATTGCTAGCTTTGCAAACATAATCATGAGCATGCCATTGTAGTATTTCTAATACATTTTTAATCACTCAGTTTTTGAACTCAATATCTTGCATTTGTTATAAAAAAAAAAATCTTGTATGTGTTATAGTTCAGATTGTGCTTCAAATGCTAAATTGTAAGGAAAAATCTTGGTTTTGCATTCTGGACTCTATAAAATTGAAATATGGTGAGTAAGATTTATAATTTTATTCTTTTTCCCCTTTTCTGGAACATCATTGCATATTTAGGTAAGTAAGAGAAAACACAAATACAATGCTTTAACAAATATGAACTAAATTTATTTATTTAAACCAACAAATAGGTTGCTTAAAAAAGAAAAATAAAAAACAAAACAAAACAAACAACAATAATAGAGGGTTAGGATTTAATTGTGTTGTTATTAATCTAAAGTTAGAGTTTTCAATTTTGACCTGTTGTGTGTTTTGTTGTAATTACAGTAAGAAAATAATGTGCAGATATGAAAGTGGTTTATGAAATCCCATGACAAGGGCAATGGCAAGGAATTTAAGCATATCCAACTTCTCTCTCTCCGCTCCTTTGCCAAAATTGCCAAAATATCATGAGAATCAAGATGTCGCTTTGAGGTCAGTTTTTTTCTTTTATTTCTTTCTTTTTTCTAATCTTCTTTGGCTATCCCATTGCAATGTTGATAATTTGTGATTGACATACTTTTGGTGGGATGCTTAGGATCTGATTTTTTGGCGATGAGAAGGGGTTTTTAGGATTTAGAAATCTCTACAAGTTTTAATTTTTCATTAGATATATATATTCATATCTTAAGTCATTTTTCAAAATTATATTTTATAATTGTGTTTTACCCTTTCTTGTTATCTTTTGCTTTTTTAATTTTTATAATTTTTTCAAGGACATATTTCACATTTTGATTTGTATTCTTTTAATTTGATACTGGATTGTGTGTATTATCAATCTACGTTATCTGGATTTATGTATTTGTATGGGTCTGATGTAATTGGGTTCACGTGTGGTGTTTTAATTAAGGCTATTTTGATTTTTTCTATTTTCAATCATAAATATGATTTGGAATAAGGATTTATCTATGTATTTGTTGGATTCTACTAAAATATGGTAGTTCTAGTTCTTTTTATTTGTTCTGTCATTCTTAGGGCATATTTAAAGTCTATTCCTCATAAGTCTATAGGAACTGGCACTTTCTTTTTGGGTGTTTAGTATAAGTGGCTGAATTTGATATAGTGATAAGCTCTCTTTTCTCATTGTTCTCTCTTGCAATCATTAGAACTATACAATTTTGGGCTTTTTAAATTCTCTATAATACTAGGGCTGTTTTTCTTAGGCTTTGGGTTTCTGGACAGCCTTAAATTCAATGTAACACCTGGTGAGAGTTTGAAATTTCCCTAGCAATTATTTTTCCTCTGTCCTGTCTTGTTTAATTATTTCTCACTCAATCCAAATATGGTAATGCCTCTTATTGTTGTGGGACAGGTAAATTAACAAAGTATGTAACCATCATTACGTGAGAATAATAATACAGGTTTTTGCTTTATCCTGTTATGATTTGCATGAGTTGGGCTTTTTGGGAACAACATGGATCAAACTTATGTCTCTAGAATTGCATCATGGTTTGAGCATTGATTGACTTGTTTCTTTATAAGCTGTTGATGTCTATTTTGTTGTTTTGTGTGAACAATGTTGATTATTTCAATCTTGATCTGTCTACTGCAGTGGAAACTCTTTTGCAACAAGTGTTTACAAAACTCTGTGTAGATGACACTAGCTTCTTACAAATCCAAAAAATACATAAAAAAGGCCATCATCTAGTGTTGGTCTGGCCAAAGTAGGATTCTGCCCAAACAATCTAAATTTTGCACATTGACTTGACAGCTTGAGTCTTTCACATAGGAAAGCTAAAAGTGTAGAGAATTATTGACTCTTAGATCATGGAGATTGAGTTCCATTAAAAAGTACTAATCGCACAGTCCATTTCTTTTGCTATTTTCAGAGGCCTTTTAGGTTCTACTGTATTAACTGATAGTAATGTTTTTGGTTATTAGTTCCTTCTTATATTGTGTTCATGTGAAAGATATTTCTTTTTATCTGTTTTTTGCAACAACATTGGTGGTCCTTCTTTCTTGCTTCCTTTAATAGTTTTGTTATATTGCAAATGAGTGGATCACGGACATTTGGTTTGAAAAATTGAGAATTCCTTGGAAAGTATTTGTCATGTAGAATTTCTACTCCTTAAATTTTGATTCAGGAATGAACATCCTGGTTTTTGTTAATTTTTGCAGAAGTCTTAAATTGAGGCTTCTTTCTTTGACTAGGCATGATGTGGTACTAGTTATGCTTTAATTCTTGGTGTCATGTACTTCATTGGTTATTTCTGATTCTTGCAATATGTTTTTGTGAAAGTAGCACTTATCTTTCATTGATCCCCAGTTGCACTGAAGGTGCAATTTTGTGGTTAGCCTTTTGAAAGATGGTTTTGGTGATGTGGGATCAGGTCTTGCACAGTGGTCCTTTGGTTAGTTTTAGTATTTAGCAAGACTTTTTCCTTACCCATTTATGTGGTACAGTATCTTTTGTTAGTGTTCTTTCTATTGTCTTTTAACCTCATCTGTGGTTATGCATTCTAAGGCACCATTATGTGCCATGTTCTATTAATTTTGTGATTTGATTGTCCTATTTTTTTTTCCCTATCTTTATACAAAATGGATTATCTTTTATCTTGTAGAGACACAGCTTAGAAGTTTTATTAGAGCTTGTCCATATTAGCAACCTTACTCTATCTTGCATACATTATTAGACATCCTGGTGCTCCTTTGGGCTTAAAATAGTATTAATTGCTATATCTTCATCTGTATGAATTTGTTCTTTGGATCTGCATTGTCTACTTTTGTTAGTGTTTCAAGCAGTGTTCTTGGAGCAATGACGCAGGACAACCAGAACAAAATTAAAACAAAAATAAAATAATTGGATATGACCTAGAGGTCAGCATTCAGGCCTGGCTTGGAGTCAGCACCAAGCTGGAAAACCACCAGGAGTCAGCAATTAGGGTAGACCTAGAGTCAGCACCAGACCAAAGAATGACCAAATGGTCATTTTTTTCATTCATCAAAATATCAACTATTTCCTCAAGAAGTACAATAGGTTTCTTATAAAAGATTGTTAAACCCTAATTCTAATTGGCTTAGGAAACCCTAATTGCTTTATTACAAAAATAATATTGCTTCCAAATTAAAATACTAATAGCCTAATAAACTAATAGGACCTAAAATATAAAAATATAATTGACTAGCAAACATAAATAATACTAAATAAAAATCTTCTTACGTCTTCTGCATCAAGCAAGTTTTGCAAGTTCTTACCCGGGGTGCTTGGCAAGGTTGTAGAAAGTTAGTGGGCTAGTACACTGCTGCTGGATCCTTTTTTGATTGTCTTGTACTTGCATTTATCATATCCTTTGTTAAATTTTGATCTTCAATTTTGTCTTTTTGCACTCTAACCTTATGCTTTTTGGAGCTCATCACTGGGGCAGTCACATATGTATGAGTTGTAGAAAGTTAGTGGGCAGGTAGACTGTTGCTGAATCCTTTTTTGATTGTCATGTACTTGCAGTTATCATATCCTTTGTTAACTCTTGATCATCAATTTGGTCTTTTTGCACTCTAACCTTATGCTTTTTGGAGCTCATCACTGGGCAGTCACATATGTATGAGTTGCATTCTTAAAACATTAGTTCTCTAAATGTCAGGAAAGGAAGGTATTTGTCTTTTAGAGAAGAGTTCTTCCATTTGTTTTTTTTGGTAACTGCTGCAATTTGGAGTGTGTTAAAATCTCAACCCTAACATGCGTACAGGAAACAGACTGTCTTTTGGTGCTTGGTTGCTAAAGTGGTGGAGTTTGATTTGGCTATAAGATTTCTTTTCCTCCCACTTTCATTATTTTCTTCTACCATCCTAGTCTCGTTAGGTGATGGTTTAAACTTTCATTGTATTCTTTTCCCTTCATTCTTCAATCTTGTTTAATTTTAGGTTATTCTGTCTTGAAAAAGTCATGTCTTGTTCAAATGCAGTAATGCCTATTATTGGAATACAGGTAGGTTGATGGTGGTGATCGTGACCCAACTATGGCTGCTGGGGTAGAATAATATCAATTATGCTTTGCACTATTGGGCTTTCTAGGAATTTAATGATTTTAACTTGTGTCTTTGGATTTGCATCATAATTTAAAATTAGAATGTTATTGATTTATTTACTAGTCGTAGGATGTGATTGAGCGGACGCCATCCATTTCCAAGCATGACTTCTTTAAGAGCTGGTGATGTTTGTTTTGTAGTTTTTGACAAGTACATTTCTGGTTCCCACAATTCTTTGTTTCGTTTTTGCAAGCTCCTATCTTGCTTGAATGTGTTTATTCCTCTTATTTGTGTGGGGCAGCTAGATTTACACCAATACTGTTGTTTCCAAGGAAAAATTATTCAGGTTATTGGTTTGTCCTGTAATTGGCATTAGTTGGGTGTTCTGTGAATTAAATGATTTTAATTTGCATCATTATTTATAGAATTTGTATATGTTGCTGATTAATTTCCAAGTCAGAGAAAATGAGTGAGCAAATGCCATCAAAACTTTCATGGATGTGGTTTGTACAGGTGGACAGTGTGGGGGGATATTTTGGGGCTTATGGCTCCGTTACCCCAAATCTTGTGTTTAAAAAAATTCATGTTGTATATCAATTTGGGTGACAGTTTGATGGGGGACCTCAGGCAATATGCTCTCTTTGTGTCTTGATTTCATTATTTTCTTTTCCTAAAATTTGAAGTTTTAAGTATTGGTGTAAGACATGACGTGTGAGTGAGAAAATAAATTTGTTGTATTTACATTAGGCTGAGAACAGGCTTCTAATGCTGCTGTGTTTTAGTTTTTGCTTTTGGTCCTACTGCTTGCTTAACTACTTGCTTGACCCTTAAGAGGTTTTTGGTTTTCTGTTTATATATTTTATTTTCTTTCTTTGTAATCATTTTTTAAAATAATAATAATAATAATAATAGTAATAATAATAATAATGCGTTTATTATTTTAATCCTCATTTTTATTACTGGAGATTGGATGTCTTCTCAGTCTGCTGTGTCAGGTTTTATTTGATTTAAGTGGTGTTGCATTTGCGTTAGTTTTGCTAGGGTTGATTTTGTTTTGTTGCTTCTCAGTGAAACATGCTTTTGAGTAGTCTTGCTCTTTATTATTATTTTTATTTTTTGTTCGTTTCTTGAAAAAAAAAATCTTATAATTTAAAGATGTCCTAAACTAAGTAGCTGGAATTGTGTGTTTTTCAATTTGCTCATGTAGGAGGTCAATGCAAGCCCCACGAAGGGTTTGAACTTTCTTGTAGTACCTGTACATCTGTCTTGTTTCTATTGATATTTTCATGCTTCTTGTGGAACCTGGTTATATTGTGTTAGCAGTTCTATTTCTAGTTTGGGTTGTCACATTGTCTGTATGCAGGAAGCGAGATTTTTGTTTTTTGGTGCTTCACAGCTTAAGCAGCTGAGTATGATTTAGCAATAAGCTCTGTCTTTCTTCCCTTTTTTTTCCTTTCCTTCATGCATAATTTAAAAAAATACATTTTGTTGTTTTAATTCTTTCTAATACTTGGGTTTGTGACTGAATTTCCTAGGTTTCATTTTTGAGGAGGATTATAATTCCCAGTCTTGTGAAGTGATGGTTTGAAATGTCTGTTGCAATTCTTCTCCCTTTATCATCTTGTCTTATTTTATTTTTGGTCATTATGTGTTGACAACCTCAATAGTGAATTTACAGCTTAATCTGGCAATGCCTCTTATTAGTTTAGGCCATAATTATAATCTTAGGATCTGTTCGGGATCTGCTTATTTTATTGAAACTGAAAATTTTTTGCTGAAAATACTGTTGATAAAGGTAAAAATTAGTTGAAATATTATAGTTGGACCCATGAATAGTACCAAAAAGTGCAGTAGGGCCCAAAAATAATAACAAAAATAAGCTGAATAGTAAAATAAGTTGGCGATTTAAGCTGGAGCCAAATGCACACTTAGTGCGACCAATCTTGGAACTTGGGCTGTGTTGATTGCAACAATAAAAAAACAAATTTTTCTTTTTTTTTTTGGGTCTTAAATTTCACATTTTTCTTGTAAGTCTTTAATATAGTGTTCCTACTACTGTGATAGTATTCTATTCCTTGTTCAATTTACTTACAGGTTTTGGTCCTCGACAGCTCTGTGAAGGCATTTGTTTCTGTGAAGTTTACTTTTCTAGATAGATTTGGTTCTTGTCTATAGGAGCACAATCCCTTATGGCTGGTAATTATGGGTTCAAAAATTAAATTAACATTGTAAACGAAAATTGGTGCTTGCATTGTATTTTTTTCAGGCTTCATTTGTTCGGTTTTAACTAATCCCAGCACTACCCGGAATTTTTGTCTTGGTTCCTTTTTTTACTGCTGCCTACTGGCACTTCTTACTACTTCTAAGAACCTAAGGTCATCAATATCATCATTGGGCATTCATATAAGATAAAGGCAGCCAGCTTCAAACATGGTTGTTTTGAATGCCAAAGAAATATAAGATTTACCTTGTAAGGAAGAGCGCATTCATATAAAATAAAAGTAGCCAGCTTCAAACATGGTTGTTTTGAATGCCAAAGAAGTATAAGATTTAAATTGTAAGGAAGAGTTATTCTAGTCATTTTTGTAACTATTGCAATTCTGTGTACATGTGAAAAATTCTCACTGGATTTTTTATTTTTGGTTCCATGCAGCTTAAGTGGTGGAGTTTGGCTTGGCGATAAGCTTTCTTTTTCCCCCTTTTTTCTTTACTCTCCTGCAATTAAATGAATCATAAGGATATTTTTCCGCTTGTTCTAATTCTTTCTTATACTTGTGACATGCATGCATTTCTTAGGATTCGGTTTCCTTGAGGATTATAAATTCCAATCACACTCAGCGAGGGTTTGAAACCTCCATTGGAATTCTTGTACCCTTGTCACACTTTGTTTTTCGATTTTTGGCGTTATTAGGGTTTATTCAATTCTAGGGGTGGTGCATTTGCTTGTGGTGCTTTACCAGTTTACCTAAGGTTGATTTGGTTTTGTTGCTTCTCAATGAAACTTGCTTTGAAGTAGTGTTCGTGTAATTTAAAGTTATCCTGAACTTTGCAGTTGGGATTGATAATTTTTCAGTTTGCTCATGCAGGTAGTCAATGCCTATGCCACCAAGGGTATAAGCTTTCTACATCTGTCTTCATGTCTTGTTTCTTTTGATGTCTTCTGGCTTTGAGTGGATCTGGTCATCCTATGTTGGTAGCACCATATCCAATTTGGTTTGCAACTTATTGTGTATCTGCAGGAAGCAGGATTCTTTTTATTTTGGTTCTTTGTAGGTTAAGCAGTGGAGTCTGATTTGGCAATCGGCTTTCCTTTCCTCCTTTTCTATCCCTACTACATTGATAAGAGTTTGAAGGGTATATTTTTCTTGTTTTACTTCTTTCTTATACTTGGGTCTATGATTGCCTTTCCTAGGAGGATTATAAATTCTAGTTTCACTGAGTGAGGGTTTGAAACTTCTGTTGCAATTCTTGTCCCTTCTTCTTGATGTGTTATTTAATTTTTGGTCATTTTTGTTTGTAATGTCAATAATGAATTCACTGGCTAATCTAGCAATGCCTCTTATTGGGAATTTTTTTTCCATTTAACAATAAATATAAAAAAATTTAGTTAGTTGTCATTTTTGAGAAGAATTTTGAAAACTAGCATCTCGAGTGTCTAAAACTCGAGTTCCAAGATAAAACTCGAGTTTTTAAGTCTCGATTTGTAAGCGGATGGGTCTGATTTGGAAAAAAATCCATGTGAAAATCAAGTTTTAAACACTCGAGTTCTGGAAAACGCCGCTATCGGGCTTAAAAATGCCACTATAGGGCTCTTGTATGACACTTATAAAAAATTTTGCAGGAAACGCTGCTATAGAGCTTTAAAACGTCATTGTAGAGCTTAAAAACGCCACTATAGGGCTCCCTGAACCTGGTATGGGCACTTTTAAAAAAAAAATTCAGGAAAACGCCGCTATAGGGATTTAAAACGTCACTATAAGACTTAAAAATGCCATTATAGGGGCGATTACACAAAATTTTTTTTGCATAGAACTCGAGTTTCTAAAACTCGAGATTTGTGTGGCATTTTCAGCACCAAAACTCTTGCAAAGTGAGTCTTTGAAACTCGATTTTTAATATGGATCTCGAGTTTCTAAAACTCGAGATGCTATTTTTCTTAATTCTTACCAACGTTATCTAACTTACTACTTTCTTCCCCCACCCACCGCTACTCTGCCCATTCCCCCCTCTTATTGGTGTGGGGGCATTAATATAACTGTTTGTGACCTGAATATGGTTGTAGAGGGAAAACAATACAGGTTCTGCTTTCTCTTCTCCAAGCATTAGTTGGGACTTTTTGGGAATTACATGGAATTAACATTATATTTTTGGATTTGTGTCATGGTTTGTGAACTTGGATTGTTGCTGATTGATATCTTGTTACCAAATATTTGGCAATAAAGAAGACCAGGGATTTAAGAGTTAGAATAATTTATCTTTATAATTGTTGGATTCTATTGAAATATAATTCATTGTTTTGGATTCTTGGTGCATGATAAAAATTTATTCCTCATGTCTTCAAGAACCTTTTTTAATTTATTTTTGCTGCTTAGCAGCTTCAATGGCTAAGTTTTCTTTAATGAAAATATCTTTTACTCGACTGTCATTATTCTCTCTTGCAATCATAAGAACTATACATTTTTTGGTTTGTTTTTATTCTTTCTAATTCTTGGACCTATAACTGCTTTTCACAGGCTTTGGTTTTTTGGACTGCTATAAACTCAATGACTCACCTAGTAAGGGTTTGAAATTTCCCTTGCAATTCTTGTTCCTCTGTCTTGTCTTGTTCAAATTTTGGTCATTCAATTTTGAATATGGTAATGCCTCTTATTGTTATAGGACAGGTAAATAAAAAGGTTCTTGACCTTAGGATGGTTGCCAACGGTAAATAATACAGAGTTTTGCTTTATCTTGTCATGATTTGCATGAGTTGGGCTTTCTAGGAATGACATGGATCCAACTTATGTCTCTAGGTTTGCATCATAGTTCTTTGGATAGAAGTTTGAAAGGCTTGCATTGTAGGTTACGATTACTAAGCAGCTAATTCGTTCAGAAAGGTTGGCATAATAGTTTGTAACCTTAGACTGTTTCTAAGTGATTTTTTAGTTGTAGAATTAGCTAACATGGTTCAACAAGGTAATTCCTTCCCTAGAATTTATTGGTGCTTTTTCTCCTTATTATAATTTAAAAGGCTTATATATTTTTGTGATATGTAACTTAGTAGGCTTATATTGACTATATTTATTTATAATTTTACCTTTCTGCATTTTCATTTTAGATTAACAGTAATTTCCTCATTAACTTACTAAAAAATAAAAGTAATTTCCTCTTTAACTGCTTGGTTGACTCTTTATTCTTGTTATCTTTTGCTCTTTCTTTTTTCAAGGACACATTTCCATTTGTGTTCTTTTAATTTGAGACTGGATTGTGTGTATTGTCTGTCTCCATTATCTGGATTTATCCATTTGTTTGGGTCTGATGTATTGCAAATTCACTTGGGTGCCTTAATGATGGCTAGTTTGATTTTGTCTATTTTTAACCATACATATGATTTTGTGTTTTGAGTAGTGTTGCTTTTTTTTTTTTTTTTTTCTCCTCTTTTAAAAAATATTTTTTATAATTTATATTTGTCTTGAATTGTAGCTTTGGAATGCATATATTTTCAGTTTGCTCTTATGGAAAATTAATGCCTGCACCACGAGGGATTGCACTTTCATTCAGTGCTTGTGCATTTGTCTTAGTGTCTTGTTTCTGTTCTTATTCTCTGTTTTTTGTGATACTTGTCCCATATCTAATTTGGATTTAATCTGGCATTGCTTCTTATTGGTTATAGGAATGTGGATCCCCCACCCTCCTCCTCTTTGGGCAGCTTTAAGTAGTGGAGTTGATTTGGCAGTAAGATCTCTTTTCTCTTGTTTTTGTTTTTTGTCTGCTACAATTGTTAGAATTATGGGGAAGAACTTCTTGATTTAATTCTTTCTAATATTTGGGCCTGTGATTGCTTTTCCAGGGCCTGTCATTAAATTCTCTTATGATTTTTGGAGCTTTGGTTGATATGGTGATTTATTGTCATTTGGTAGACATGTAAGGTAACAGTAACTTGCTTTAAACATGTTTGCTCTTTAAATTCTTTTAAGTATAGGTTTATGCTGTCTTATGAGTTGGGCTTTTTGGGAATTACACGGAGAACTTGCATCATGATTTGTAATCTTAGGTTATTGCCGATTGATTTCCTCATCATAGACTGTGAGTAGGCAGAACCTGTCAATATCGAACCAAGTTGTTAGTCTTCAGTCTTTGTTATTCTAGACTCTCTATTATTTTGGCACTGAGTAACGTGTCTTTATAAGCTAGTGGTGCTCTCTTTGTTGTTTTATGAACACAATGTTGATAATTTAATTTTGATTGTTTGCAGGAGGCAAAACTGATTTCGACTTTCTTGTATTTATCTTGTAGAGATGAGTTCTTCATTTAAAAAAAAAAAATTTGGTCAACTTCTGCAATTTGGGAGTGTGTTAATTCTCAATCCTTACATGTTTACAGGAAGCATAATTTTTTTTGGAATTATGGCAGAAGTTTGATTCTTCAATAAGATCTCGTTTCCTCCTGTTAGTGTCAGCCTGTGACAATTTGAAACTTCCAGTGCAATTCTTTTCCTTTGTACAACAGTCTTGTTTAGTTTTGATCATTCTATGTGGGACACCTCATCTCTTATTCAAATGTGGGAACTCATCTCTTACTTGATGGTGATAGTGACCCAAATTTGGTTGTGGAGGTAGAATAATACAAGTTTTTGCTTTGTCCTGTGATGTCCTGTGATTGGGAATAGTTTGGCATTTTGGCTTTATGTGAATTAAATGTTTTTAACTTGAGTCTTTGTTTTTGCATCATAATTCATGACATTAGAATGTTATTGATTGATTTCATGGGCATTGAAAGTGATCGAGTAGATGACATCCATGTCAAAGCTAGACTTATTTATAAGTTGGTGATTTTTCTTTTTTTGGTGGTTTTGTGACAAGTACTGTCTTCATTCCCATTATTCTTTGTATGCTGGAACTGAGAATGTTCAATAATTTTAATCTTGGTATGTCTGCGGGGGGGAATTGTGATTCCGCCTTTTTTGTATTTGAGAAAGAGCGTGTATAAGCAAATTTTCTTGCGTCTGGGTTATGTGATTAATTGCAACCATAAGAAAACTCCTCATTCTCTTGATTTCTTTTTTGGTTATAGACTTATAGGTCTCTAATATGTTGTTTCCTAAAACATAATATAATTCCTTGTTCAATTTATTTTATAGAATTTGGTTCATGGTTTCTTGCATAGACTTCTCTTGAATGATATGGTTTCCTTATAGGTGCATTAATAAGTAAACTTTCCTTTCCTTTCCTTTATTGGTGTCTGGCTAGTAATTGTGGGCTTAAAATTTATAACTCTACTCTTAGTCTCTTGATTTCACTTAGTCTCTATCGTATTTTATATTTACTTTTGATTATAGCTATAAAGCTTATTTAACTCCGCCTGTGCTTATGCCTACTTATTCTCAGTTGGTCCCAATCCTGGAAAAAGGAGAAGGGGATATAGCACTAATTTCTCCCATAACTAATTGCTCTTGATCAATGCTGCACCGTGGGTTTGCACTTCCATACATGCTTGTACATTTTTTTTTTTTTTTTTGATTGGCCATACTTGCTTGTACATTATTGTTATTTTCTTGCTTTTAGTGCAACCTCTTCATCTTTTGTGTATTTTCAGTTTACTATTATTGGAGCTTGGATGTTTTCTCATGCTGCAATGTCTGGCTTTATTTACTTTCAGGGGTAATGGTGCTCTAGCTGAGGTTAATTTGGTTTTCCTCTTCTTTCCTCCTCCTTTTTATTCCTTTAAAAAAAGAACTTATAATTTTAAGTTTTCCTGAACTATGTAGCTGTGATTTTATGATTTTCAGTTTGCTCAGGTGGAAAGTAAATGCCAGAGCCATGCCATCAAGGATTTGAGCTTTCATCTAGTGCTTGTACATCTATATTCTTTTCTTGTTTCTATTGATGTTTTCTTGCTTTTTAGAGAACCTAGTTATCATGTGTTGGCAGTTCCATTTCCAGTTTGGATCGCCACTTAAATGTCGGATTATAGGAAGTGGGATTTTTTATTTTTTTATTTTGGTGCCTCGCAGCTTAAGCACCATAGTCTGATTTGGTGATAAGCTCTCTTTTCCCCTTGCTTTCATTATTTACTCTTGCAATCATAAGAATTGTAAGTTTATCTCTTGTTTTAAGTCTTTCAAATACTTGGGCCTTTAACTGCTTTTCTTTGGCTTTGGTTTCTTGGACAGTCATAAATTCCAGTCTTATTCAATGAGGGTTTGAAACTCTCAGTGCTATTCTTGTCCTTTTGTCTTGCTTTTTTGTTCAAATTTTAGTCACTCTGTTGGCAAGCTCATATCTAATTTGTATGTTAAAATGCCTTTTATTTGTGTTGGGCAGGTAGGTGAACAGAGATTGTGACTTAAATATGATTGCTGAGGGAGTATATTCAAGTTTTTGCTTTAAACTGTAGTGATTTGCATAATATTTTGTAATCTTAGACTGTTTCTTATTGATTTCCTAATCATAGAAAGACAAGTGGGCAGGTATACTGTTGCTGGTTCCTTTTATAACTAATGCTGATTTGATTTTGTTGCTTTCCAATCATACATGCTGTTCAGTAGTCCTCCCACCCTTTTTTTTCCATCTAATTTTTTTTTAGAAGCTTTTTTATATTCTTGTAATTTAAACTTGCCTTGAATTGGAGGTTGGATTGTGTGTATTTTCAATCTGCTCTTGGAGGAAATCAATTTCATCACCATTGAATCTGTTAACTTTCTTGTAGTCTTGGAAATTTGTCTTAACCAACCTATGACCGAACAAAAATGGGTTCGTCACTCTTTTTTTTCACATACACCGGGAGAAAAGGTTACGATAGCAAGCCCCTCCCCAACTGGAGAGACCCCAGGACAAGGGGGCGGCCATCAACCATCTACTCTCGAGATTCATATTGATCAATCAATCCCCGGGTCCTGCCAGTTCACTAAGCAGACTCACTCTACCGAGGGGCAACAAAGGCTAGAACTATTCCTGCCAAAAACTAGGGGCCTCTAGGAGTTGGCAGGTATGAGAGAGTCCCCTCTCTGTCTGTTTCGGAGTCTTGATTTTGTTGTTAGTTTCTTGCTTTTAATGCAACTTGGTCATCCTGTGTTGGCAACTTGATTTTAGTCTAGCAGTTTCATTTATAGCCTACAAAACTGTAGATATGTGACCTTTCGTGGAATTTGTTTCTATTGGTTTGGGGGAGAGTGGAGTTTGGTAGAAGGCTTATTATATGGCATGCTAGGTTGGCCATTTGCTATACTGCTAATGGTTATGCTATATATGATTCATCTTCATAGAGTGTGTAAATGAAGTAGCGGATGCCTTACAATGCTTTATCTCCGGATTTATGTGAGAAACCTGTATGCCTTTATCAAATTCAAGGAATCCTAAATCTACGTAAAAGTCTGGTGTTTGGAATTTTTTTGCCCTTGCTTGAGCTTATTCATTGATATTCTCTTCTCTTTGTGTTCTTTCTTGCTCCTTAATCACTTGTTTATTTTTAAACAGATAGTTGCTTATCTTTTAATTTATACTTTTATAATAGAAGCTTGGATTGTCTATGATTTGTCAGGCTACATTTTTTGGTTTCATATAATTCCTGCAGCCTTGTGCAATGTGATGCAATTTCGGGTTTTTAAATTAGGCTGATTTTATTTTTTCTTGCTTCTCAATCGTACATCCTTTCCACTCTTCCTTCTTCTTGCAATTTGTTTTTGTCTAAGTTGGAGCTTGGATTTTTTGTATTTTCAGTTTGCTCTTGCTGGAAATCAATGCCTGCACCGTGGGTTTGCACTTCCATACATGCTTGTACGTTCTTTTTTATTTTCTTGCTCTTTTTGTGCCACTTTTTCATCTTGTATTGGCAACCCCATATCCAGTTTGGATTTTAATTTGGTTGTGCACTTGTTTGGAGCAGTAATCAGATAGAGCTTGTGACCAGAGAATGGTTGCTGGGTGAGTATCTTCGTTGGAATAATGTAAACATGCAGATTGTTTCTTTATCCCTTTGTGATTACATATATGTTAAGCTATTAATATTGGAGTTTATGTCACTAATTCATTTGAACTTGGATTGTTGCTGATTGAATTCCTAGCCATGGAAAGTAATTAAGCAGATGTTGACCATGTTCGACCAATGTTTGTCATTAGTCTGAGGCTCTTGCTATTTTGGATTCATATCATATTTTAGCACTTAGTAACATAGCTTTGTGATGAGTACTTACGTAGTTCCTGCAACTCTCTGTATGCTGGTGAGGAGAAAGACAATTGTAGTCTTGATATGTCTATTGTAGGGGAAATTGTAAATTTCTCTCGTACTTTGGCTTTGTTGACAGCAAAGATAAGAAAACTGTTATCTTTTTCTCCAGATGTTATATTTTCCTTATGAGTCTTTTAATATACCATTTCCTCAAACTTCATCCTATAACTTGTTCGACTTATGTTATAGGTTTTGGTCCTTGGGAGCATTTTTCAGGCTTCTGTTGCTGTAATGTCAGTTTTTCTAGTTCAATTTTGTTCTCTTGAGCCCAAATATTTAAAATTTTCTTTTCCCTTATTGTTTGTTGGTTTGGTAATTATGACACAAAATATTTAAATTAACTTTGTGAAAGAAACAGGGTGTATTTTATGCTATGTTTGCATGGTTTAAACTAATTAGAGAACCACTTGGCTTGTTCATCCTGTTCCCTTTTTCTATTACCTCTTACTTGCACTTGTCAGAACTTGTTAGGACTTGAAATCATCAATCTGGTCATTCTGGATTGAAACCTCTATTCTCTTTTGATTCATTATTCTAATCCTTAAAATTGAAGGATATTGTTTTTGCTTCTTTTTTTTTTTTTTTTGTTTTTTTTTTTAATAATAATTTCATCAGCCTGCAATGCATTTCTTGGCTCTGGATTCATAGAGGAGCAGATAGATTTAAATTTTCTTCTTCATTTGAGGGGTTGAGGTTTAAGTATTAAATTAAGGTATTTTTGAATTCTTATTCATTGAATGACCTGGGATTTTGATCATGCTTCTTGTTAGTTTTCTCAATTATCTTTTCGCATAGTTAAATTTGAACCATGAAAGCTAGAGTTGCTACATAAGCCACTCCACCCTAGTGGAAGTCTCCAAGGAGATCCTCCACACTTATTTGAGACAAGTACTTCATGTTGGCTACTCCACAACTGTGTGAGAAGAGCACATGACCAATCGAGAATAGCATGAAGACAAAGATTATAAGCTGTCAATGTTTGTTTTGTAGTTTTGGGAGGACGATGTTTAATTTTTTTAATAATGATATGTCTGCAAGAGTATGTGCTGTGTTGACGCAACAATAGGCAAACTCTTGTTTTGATTTCTCTTAAGTCTTTTAACACTATTCACCCAAATGTGAACTACTTGTTCAATTTATTTTATAGATTTTGGTGCTTGGTTGCTTTTCGGGGCGTTTGTTGCACCAAAATTGACTTATGTAAATCAATTTAGTACTCTATTTGGGCGATGAAGTTTGTTAGGGACCTAAGGCAATAAGCTCTCTTTATCTCTTGATTTCAGTACTCCTATCCTAAAATTTGAAGGTTTAAGTTTAGGATTAAGATATTTATGAGCAAGGTTTACCACTATTATGACTTAAAAAAATTTATATTTTTTTGAAAAAAAAAAGAGATTAATACTGAGCATAGTTATTAATCATAACCTTTTGTGCCTCTTTGTTTTAGATTAAACTTTTGATATTTTTTCTTAATTAACCAGTTGTTTGACCTTATGGGGGTTGTTGATTTTCTCTTTTATATATAAATAAATAAACATATATATATATATATATATATATTCTTTCTTTGTAATCATTTTTTCCTAAAATAATGGCCCTTATTTTCAAATTTAGATTTTTATTTTTTAAGCTTGGATTTTGTGCTTCCTAGGCTGCATTATCACGGTTTATTTAATTCCAGGGGGGGGGGGTGCATTTGATTGTGGTGCTTTACCCAAGGTTGATTTGTTTTTGTTGCTTCCCAATGAAACATGCTTTTAAGTAGACTTGTCCTGAGCTGTATAGTTGGTATTCTCTATTTTTCAGTTTGCTTGTGCAAGAAGTTGATGCATCTGTCTGGTCATCTTATGTCGGCAGTTTCATATCTAATTTGGTTTTGCCACATATTATCTTTCCACTGAATGCATGATTTTTTATATATTATTATTTTGGTGGTTTGCAGCCTAAGAAATCGAGTCTGCTTTGGCTACAAGCTCTCTTTTCCTCCCATTTTAGGCTTTGGGTTTCTGGATAGCCATAAACTCAATGTACCACCTGGTGAGGGTTTGAAATTTCCCTAGCAATTATTTTTCCTCCATCCTGTCTTGTTTAATTTGTTCTCACTCAATCCAAATATAGTAATGCCTTTTATTGTTGAGGGACAGGTGAATTAACGAAGTATGTAACCATCATTACGAGAGAATAATAATACAGGTTTTTGATTTGTTTTGTTATTATTTGCATGAGTTGGGCTTTTTTGGAACAACATGGATCGAACTTATGTCTCTAGAATTGCATCATGGTTTGAGCATTGATTGACTTGTTTCTGTGAAAGCTGTTGACGTCCATTTTGTTGTTTTGTGTGTACAATGTTGATTATTTTAATCTTGATCCGTCTACAGCTGGGGAAACTCTTCTACAACAACTGTTTACAAAACTTTGTGTAGATGACACTAGCTTCTTACAAAACCAAAAGTTACATAAAAAAGGCCATCATCCAGCGTTGGTCTGGCCAAAGTGGGATTTTGCCCAAACAATCTAAATTTTGCACATGACTTGGCAGATTGAGACTTCCACATAGGAGAGCTAAAAATGTAGAGAATTATTGACTCTTATATCATGGAGATTTGAGTTCCATTAAAAAGCCATAATCACACAGTCCATTTCTTTTGCTAATTTCAGATGCCTTTGAGGTTCTACTATATTAACTGATAGTAATGTTTTTGGTCATTAGATCCTTAGAGTTCTATTGTGTTCATGTGAAAGATATTTCTTTTGTTTGAATTCTTTTTATCTGTTTTATGCCACGGGGTTGCTCTTCCTTCTTTTACGCTTCCTTTAATATTTTATTTTTTAAATGCAGTATATGACTATGTGTTTGTTTGGTTTGCGTTTGCGTTAGATGCGTTTTGCGTTTAAGCCCTTTTTTTTTTTTACTAACCCAGCGCCTCTTGCACTGTTCATGGGCCATGAACAGTGCAAGAAGGCAAGCGAACAGTGTTTTCCTAGTGAACAGTAATCCGAAATTTTTTTTTAAATTGTTTTCATTTTTCAGCAAAATAAGTGGTATCCAAACGTACACTATATGTAATTATTATAAAATTTTATGTCGAAGTTTTGCTATATTGCAAATGAGTGAATCATAGACATTTGGTTTGAAAAATTGACAATTCCTTGGAAGTGTTTATCATACAAAATGTCTACTCCTTAAATTTTGGCTTAGGAATGAACATCCTGGCTTTTGTTAATTTTTGTAGAATTCCTAAATTGAGGCTTCTTTTGGTGGCTAAGCATGATGTGATAATAGTTATGTTGTAATTCTTGGTTTCTTGTACTTCATTGGTTATTTCTGATTCTTGCAATATGTTTTTGTGAAAGTAGCACTTATCCTTCATTGATCCCCAGGTCCCCTAAAGGTAAAATTTTGTGGTTGGTCTTTTGAAAGATGGTTTTGGTGATGTGCGATCAGGTCTTGCACAGTGGTGCTTTGGTTAGTTTTAGTATTTAGAAAGAGACTTTTTCCTTACCCATTTATGGTACAGTATCTTCTGTTAGTGTTCTTTCTATTGTCTTTTAACCTCATATGTGGTAATGCATTTTGAGGCACCATTATGTGCCATGTTCTATAAATTTTGTGATTCGATTGTCCAATTTTTTTTATTTTTTATTTTTCTCTCGTTATACAAAGTGGATTATCTTTTATCTTGTTGAGACAACTCAGAAGTTTGATTGGAGCTTGTCAATATTAGCTGCCTTACTCTATCTTGCATACATTATTTGACATCCTGGTGCTCTTTTGGGCTTAAAATGGTATTAATCACTATATCTTCATCTGTTTGAATTTGTTCTTTGGATCTGCATCGTCTACTTTTGTAGGTGTTTCAAGCAGTGTGCTTGGAGCAGGTTTTGCAAGTTCTTACCCGGGGTGCTTGGCAAGGTTGTAGAAAGTTATTGGGCAGGTAGACTATGCTAGATCCTTTTTTGATTGCCATGTACTTTGTTAACTTAAGTTCATCAATTTGGTCTTTTTGCACTATAACCTTATGCTTTTTGGCACTCATCACTAGGTAGTCACATTTGTACGAGTTGCATTCTTTAAACATTGGTGCCCTAAATCTCAGGAAAGGAAGGCATTCGTCTTGTAGTGAAGAGTTCTATATTTTTTTTTTTTTTTTTTTGGGTAACTGCTGCAATTTGGGGTGTATGTTAAAATCTCAATCCCTACATGCGATCTCAGGAAAGGAAGGCATTTGTCTTGTAAGTGCTCTAAATCTCAGGAAGCAGATTTTATTTTTGGTGCTTGGTTGCTGTAGTGGTGGAGTTTGATTTGGCTATAAGATTTCTTTTCCTCCCACTTTCATTATTCTCTCCTAAAATCCTAGTCTCATTCGGTGATGGTTTGAACTTTCATTGTATTCTTTTCCCTTTGTACTGCAATCTTGTTTAATTTTTGGTTAATCTGTCTTGAAAAAGTCATCTCCTGTTCAAATGCGGTAATGCCTATTATTGGAATACAAGTAGATTGATGGTGGTGATTGCGACCCAACTATGGTTGCTAGGGTAGAATAATATCAATTATGCTTTGCACTATTGGGCTTTCTAGGAATTAAATGATTTTAACTCGTGTCTTTGGATTTGCATCATAATTTGAAAATTAGCATGTTATTGATTTATTTATTAGTCATAGGATGTGATTGAGCAGATGCCATCCATCTCCAAGCATGACTTCTTTAAAAGCTGGTCATGTTTGTTTTGTAGTTTTGTGACAAGTACATTCCTGGTTCCCACAATTCTTTGTTTCTTTTTTACAAGCTCCTATCTTATTTGAATGGGGTTATTCCTCTTCTTTGTGTGGGGCAAGTAGATTTACGCCAATACTGTTGTTTCCAAGGAAGAATTATTCAGGTTATTGGTTTGTCCTATAATTGGCATTAGTTGGGCTTTCTGTGAATGAAATGCGTTTAATTTATGTGTTTGAATTTTGCATCATTATTCATAAAATTTGTATATGTTGCTGATTGTTTTTCAAGTCAGAGAAAATGAGTGAGCAGATGACATCAAAACTTCTATGGCTGTGGTTTGTACAGGTGGACTGTGTGGGGGGATATTTTGGTGCTTATGGCTCCGTTACCCCAAATCTTGTGTTTAAAAAGTTTCATGTTGTATATCAACTTGGGTGACAAAGTTTGATGGGGGACCTCCAGCAATAACCTCTTTTTATGTGTTGATTTCATTATTTTCTTTTCCTATAATTTGAAGTTTTAAGTATTGGTGTAAGATATGACGTGTGAGTAAGAAAATAAATTTGTAGGATTTCAATTGGGTTGATAACAGGCTTCTATTGCTGCTGTGTTTTAGTTTTTGCTTTTGATCCTAGTACTTGCTTAAATACTTGGTTGACCCTTTTAGAGGTTTTTGGTTTTTTGTTTATATATTTTCTTTTCTTTCTTTGAATTCTTTTTTGAAAATAATCACAATAATAATGCGTTTATTATTTTAATCCACATTTTTATTACTGGAGATTGGATGTCTTCCCAGTTTGCGGTGTCAGGTTTTATTTAATTTAAGTGGTGTTGCATTTGCATTAGTTTTGCTAGGGTTGATTTTGTTTTGTTGCTTCTCTGTGAAACATGCTTTTGAGTAGTCTTGCACTTTTTTTTTTTTTTTTTTTTGTTCTTTCCTTAAAATAAATCTTATAATTTAAAGATGTCTTAAACTATGTAGCTGGAATTGTGTGTTTTTTTGTTTGCTCATGTAGTAGGTTAATGCAAGCACCATGAAGGTTTTGAGCTTTCATGTAGTACATGTACTTTTGTCTTCTTGTCTTGTTTCTATTAACATCATTGTGAGCAATATGAATGGCACTCTGATTGTCATAATAAAGAGGAGTAGTAAAGGATGTGGACACACCTAAATCCTTAAGAAGCTTAGTTGTGGTATCAACAAGGATGATATTCTGCTTCAATACTAGAGCGGGGCACAAGGGTTTGTTTCTTGCTTCGCTAAGAAATCAAAGAACTAAGAAGAAAGCAATAACCAGTGGTGGACCTGGGATCAGTGGGATCTCCTGCCCAATCAACATCAGAGAATGCGGTCAATGCAAGCACCATAAAGGGTTTGAGCTTTCATGTAGTACATGTACTTCTGTCTTCTTGTCTTGTTTCTATTGACATTATTGTGAGCAATATGAATGACACTCTTATTGTCACAATAAAAAGGAGTTGCAGAGGATGTGGACACATCTAAGTCCTTAAGAAGTCATTGTAATCAAAGGAACATAGTTGTGGTATCAGCAAAGGATGATACTCTGCTTCAATACTAGAGCGGGCCACAAGGGTTTGTTTCTTGCTTCGCCAAGAAATCAAAGAACTAAAAAGAAAACAATAACCAATAATGAACCTGGGATTAATGGGATCTCCTGCCCATTCAGCATCAGAGAATGCACAGAGAACAAGAGGAGACTGAGCAAAATAGAAAAGGCTATGGAAGATAGTGCCCTTCAGATATTAAAGAATACGCAGAACAGCAGCATAGTGAGTTGATCGTGGAGCAGAAAGATACTGGCTCACCTGGTGAACAACATAGAAAATGTCTAGACGAGTGAGAGTGAAATAAACTAGGCTGCCAACCAATCGTCTGTTAAGAGAGGGATTAAACAATGGTTTCCCTCCCAAGGAAGTCTGATGCGCACTAATTGAGAAAATCCTTGAGTTCTTAAATGCCACTGAGGTCATCACCAATTATGATTATATCATCCACATATAGGAGAAGCGAAATGGTGCATTTGTCGATGCGACGAAGAAATAAGGCAGAATCATAATGACTAGCATTGTAACCTAAGCAAGAGATGGTAGAGCTGAACTTGGTAAACTAAGCTCATGGAGCTTGTTTAAGGCCATAAAATGCATGTCGAAGGTGACAAACCTTGTTTGGTTCAATAGAGAGACCAGTAGAAGGTTGCATATAAACTTCTTCACTTTAATTCCCATTAAGGAAGACATTTTTGAAATCCATTTGAAAAAGGTAACATTTAATGGCAGTAGCAACAACTAAGAGGGCACAAACAGATGAGATTTGAGCAACTTGAGCAAAGATTTTTTCATAATCAATCCTATGCTCCTGTGTAAAACCTTTTGTAACAAGACGAGTTTTATATTGCTCAATTGGACCCATCAGAGTGAGTCTTGATCTTATAGATTAATTTACAACCAACCATAGATTTCCTAGGGGGGAGAGTCACCAAATCCCAAGTATGGTTTTTAGATAATGCATCAAGTTCTGCTTTCATTGCAATCTGCCATAAAGGGCCAGTGGAGGCCTCACGATAGGTGTGAGACTCGTGCAGTGTAGCAAGGGTAGTATAACAGTGATAGTCAAGTAAATATGCAGGAATGGATCTTACCTGAGTTAAGTGACAAGGTGGAATGTCTTGTGCAAGATATTCAAGTGAAGCAGGAGTAGGGGACCCAAGCTCAAGGTTGGGTGGCTCATCTTCGACTTGTTCATTAGAGGGTGATCTAGGAGAGGTATCAAAAATATCTGATTGTTGGACAGAGAAGTCTATAGGAGGATTAGAAGTAATTATAGAAGGAATATGTGGCTCATCTAGAAAAAGATTTAAGACAGAGGAGGTATATAGGGAGGCACGGAAGTGAGAGAGCTCGACAAAGGAGCGATGTTCCCAAAAGACAACATTGCGGGAGATACAAAGACGATAAGAGATAGGATCGATACCCCTTTTGAGTTTTGCCATAGCCAAGAAAACAACAAAATCTAGACCAAGGCTCAAGTTTGTTATAATCATGTGGCTAAAGAAGAACAAAGCAAGCAGAACTGAAGGAGCGAAGGTGGTGATAATCTGGAGATGACTCAAAAAGGTGCTCACATGGAGTTTG
The DNA here is from genome assembly GCA_023621385.1 of Quercus gilva. NCBI lineage: Eukaryota > Viridiplantae > Streptophyta > Magnoliopsida > Fagales > Fagaceae > Quercus > Quercus gilva. The sequence continues at coordinate 58,217,969 of CM042477.1, read as the reverse complement.
ATTTTGGATGATAGGACTGGAATGCGGTTAATAGTATGAACAACATGAAGAGCAGCTTCATCCCAAAAAGGAGCAGGAACTTTGGTAAAGAGAAGGAAAACACGAAAAGTGTCAAGAATATGACAAAGTTTTCGTTCAACTCTACCATTTTGCTGAGAGGTACCTGAAAAAGTTAGTTGATGAACAGTGCCATAAGAATGCAATGCGTCTTCATTATGATCTTCATCTTGATGTATTCCTTCCTCTTCATCTTCAACTCCAATGTGTAAGCTTTTCTTCTTTGGGCATTGATAACCCATATGACCTAATTCACCGCACTTGAAGCATTTAATTTCCTTTCCACTAGAATTATTTGACATGACGCCTTTACCTTTAGATTCAGCCAAATTGGTAGATGGTTTTGATCCATTTGACCAATTAAATGGTTAGCACCACTACTTGACTTAGCAAACTTTTTAGATGCTGTCTCCCCAGTTTGTGATCCAATTTTCCTAGGATTTGGATACCTCAAGTATAGCTCCATGTCTAAAGCCACTTGGAATGCATGTTCCACATTATAGACAGGTTGTCTAAGCATCTACCTTCGTATATCAGCCCTCAAACCAGTCTTGAATCGAGCTAGTGTTTGGCAAGGCTCTTCGGCTACCTGACTCCTAGTCTTAAGTTCATCAAATTTCTGCATATTCTCAGCTACTACATGCTGCCCTGTTTCAAGTTAGAAATTTGTTCACATAACTTATCTCGATAATTAGCAGGCACATTTTTCTCGAAGCTAAACCTTCGTCTCTTGCCATGTGCCTATAAGCGGTTGGCCTATTCTCCTTATATCGTTTTCTAGACCAGACCACCACACTTTTGCCAAGCTTACAAGCTTCATCTTAGCAAACCTTACTCACCTATCGTCTGCCATATCATACCTATCAAAATACTCCTCAATAGAAGCAAATCCAATCGAGAATATTGTGGGATCAACCTTTCCTTCAAAATCTGGAACTTCCACCCACACCTTCTTTGTGATATCACCAGCTGTATAATAAGATTCATATCACCTTCTAATATTTCTCTAGCCCACTCAAGAGTTGAATCTTGTGGTACTCCTTGGGTACGATACCCCTTCAATTTTGACCCTTGATTGGTGTTGACACGTTCTTTTGCTATTTGTTCCTTTTCATTCTTATCTTCCTCACCATTATTGGCTTCGGATGTTTCCCCTACTGTAACAGCAACTTGTTGATCATTAGGTTTAGAAATTTGACTCTCTAAATCATTCAATCGAAGGTTAAATTCATCGAGTTGATCCATGATTTGAAAAATAAAATCATCGCTTTCACCATCACTCAATTTCCCCCAAAACGATCTCCCTGATCATGTAGACATGATGCAAAAATCCCCGCTTTGATACCAAACTGACATAGGACAAGGGGAAACTAGGTTTAGTAGGGCTTTAGGAATGAAACAAAGGTGAAAAAAAATCAAGATTTGGGTTGCTGTGAATGGTAACTGTGAACAATAAATAAAATGCGAAAATACACTTTTGGCCCTTACATTTTGGGCCAATTCTCATTCTAGTCCCTAAATTGATTTTGCTACTAACGTAGTCCCTAAAAAAGAAAATCGATTTTATTTTAGTCCTTGCTATCAAGCCACTAATGGAAACCTCCTACGTGGAAGACGGTAGACGGAGTACCTTGTTTGCTGATGTGACGCTAATGTGGCTATTAAAATATTATTAAAAAAATTATTTGGAATAAATGCCAGCGTCAGATTTAAATTAATAAAAAATTAAAACAAAAAAATTTTAATTCCTCAATTTTAATTTTAATTTTAAAAAATAAAAAAAAAACAAATGTTTTACTTTTTTAGTTTTAAACAATTTTTTTATTAATCTAAGGATCTATTTGGGATCCGCTTATTTTACTGAAACTGAAAACTTTTTGCTAAAAGTACTGTAAATAAAGGTAAAAGTTAGCTGAAATAGTACCGTATGACCCATAAATAGTATCAAAAAATGTAGTGGGATCCATGAATAATAACAAAAATAAGCCGAATAGTAAAATAAGTTGACAAAATTTTTTTTTGCCAAACACACACTAATTAAATTAATTAGAAAATTAAAAAAAAATTTATCATTAGCCCATTTTAGTTTTAAGTGTATTTACTTTTTTTTAAGTGTGTTAGTCAAAAGTGTTTTTACTTTAAAAATCATAAGACGATTTTTTTTTTTAATTATCATTAGACCATTTTAAATTGTGATTTGAGTTGAGAGAGAGAGAGAGAGAGAGAGAGAGAGAGAGAGAGAGAGAGAGAGAGAGTGAGAGGGGGGGGAGAGAATGAGATGAGATCGGCGGATTGGAGCAGATCCGAAGGAAGAGGGCTGACAATAGTTTAGAGAGAATGAAGCTCAAAGTGCGATGTTTAGAGAGAATGGTTTAGAGAGAGTAGATCCAGATTGCAAAATTTCGGCCTTTGTCCTGGTCTGTTGATGATTGCAAAATCCTTCTTCCTCTCTCTTGTTTCATCAATGATGGTGGTAGTGGGTTTGGTGACTTTGTTGGCGGGGGTTTGGTGATTGGTTCGGTGGGTTTGGTAACTAATCAGTGGGGTGGAACGTTGGTTTGGTGATTGATCGGTGGTAGTGGTGGTCATGTTCTGTAATTTTTGTGGGTTTTTGAGTTGAAGTTCATGTTCTGGGGAAATGTTTTTGATTGGTGGGGTGGTGGTGGGATCTGGGTTTGATTGTGTTGGTTTAGGTTTGATTGTGTTGATCTGGGTTTGTTGCGATTGGTTTCTTGATCTAGGTTGGTTTGTTTATTGGGTTTATGGGTTTGATTTGCTGGAGAATTTGATGTTGATTGTGTTAGAATTTGGGGAAGAACATGAAGAATTCGATGGTCTTGATTTGTAGTAAATCTGATGGTACTGGGTTTGATGATCTTTGAGGTGTTGAATTTGGGTTTTTTCTTCTTGTTTTCATTTATGTCTTAGTAATCTGGGTTTGAGTTCTTGGGCTGCTGGGTTTGTCTTCTTGTGATGGGTTTGAGTTTTTGGCTGCTGGGTTTGATTTGGGAAGAATATGAAGAATAAGTTGTAAAATGAAGAACAAGTTAAAGATCATGAAGAACATTAGGAATTTTTTTTTTAATTAAAATTTTAAATTAAATTAGATTTAAGTTTTTTTAATTTACTTTAATTTTTTAAAAATTTTCTAACATGATCTTTTTTAAAAAAAAAATTAATTAAAATGCTAACGTAGCATTAAAAAAATGCCAAATAAATTTTTTTAATAATATTTTAATGGCCACGTCAGTGCCATGTCAGCAAGCAGGGTACTCTGTCTGTCACGTAGGAGGTTTTCGTTAGTGGGTTGACAGTAGGGACCAAAATAGAATCAATTCTCTTTTTTTATGGAATACATTAGTAGCAAAATCAATTTAGGGACCAAAATGAGAATTGGCCCAAAAGTTAGGGACCAAAAGTGTAATTTCGCCTAAATAAAAGATAAATTTCCAAGAATCACTTCTAGGGTTCCTTGGCATCACACCTTGGTAAAGGTTGCATCACACAAACCATAAAACAAAGCATAGCTCTTAAAACATTCATTAATCTCTGCCTCAATACAAAGTACTATAACTCTTTAAATAGAAGGCTACTACCTAATCCTAGTTGAACTAAGATTTCTTAAAACCCTAATAAGACTTGGACTCAGACTTGGACTCAAGCTTTTACTACTAAGCCCAACTATATAACCAAACTTAAAATAAAGCCCAAAAGAAGATCTAATGGACTGTTAGCACAGCCCATTCCAGAATATTATGAAATTACAAAACTGCCCTTGATACATAAAATCAAATAACATATAATAAATCAGTCTTCCCATTGCCTCCTGCATCAACCTTGCAAGTCAGTAATTGGCTCATTGTCTCTTTGCATTTTTTCAGTGAGCTTGGATGTGAAAATGGCTATAGTATTATTGAAGTGCTTAAAGATTAGTAACATTTAAATACCAAAGGATCATTGAGATCATGGAGATCCTAGCATGATGAAAATTATATGAATTCTCAATTGACCCTAAATGAATTGGTATCAATGTAAAAAAAAAAAAAAACTCGTGTTTCAATCTTGGCTTCGTCACTTCACTGTATTGTTTGTCTTGATCTAAATAGATATGTTTATTGAGTTGTATACACACTTTCCTACTCATAATGCCTTGTAGTGGTAATATCCACTGGATTATAAAGTTACATTTTGCTTCTGATTTCAGCTCATGATACTGGCATCTTTAATGAGTAATATCATTATCATAGGGGTTTCTCATAAAAATGCATCAGCAATGAAGGGGCTTCTCACAGCATTGTTTTATAACCCCGTGAGTTTCCTATGGAGGCCATGAATCTGGCCTAAACAATTGGATCTAAATCAATAAGTTCTAATGTTATTAATGTCATTTTCAAGAATGCAAATTTTGGTATATATTGTTTCTTTCAATTTGTTCAAAAAATTTTATGGCACCGTTTGATGTGTGAATTTTGTGTTTTGGCCTACAATGTGATAACTATATGGTTTGATATATGACAGAAGACATGATTTGCTATTGTAATTATATCATGTCATATATGAGATATTCTTTCTTGCAACTTTTTATACATGATTATATTTTCTATTTTCAGTATATTGTGTTCCCTCTCTCTCTCTCTCTCTCTCTCTCTCTCTCTCTCTCTCTCTCTCTCTCTCTCTCTCTCTCTCTCTCCAATAATAAGGTTTTTCATATCAAGTAATTTTGAAGCATTAAAAACAAGAATAGAAGATTGGTAATGCTGTTTTCCTGCAGTCAACTGTTGATTATGATCTCTATGGCAGATCATTGACATTCATCAACATCACCTTTATAAAACACTAAGAGCAGGAGTGGGCCATACAAGTGTATCCTTGTAAATTTCAAGGATTCTGTTTTTGGTTGACCTGTCTTATGTTCCGTTTATGTAAACTTACGGTTGGTTCGTCAGCATATTTTCTTGCTCATTGCTTTTCTTTTTTTACCCTAAATGTGTTCTGTTCTTTCTTTGTATACCTTATGTGTATGAGACTTGTATTGTATTTCTTCCACCTTAACTCTATTTTAAAGATCTATAGCAGTGTGCAGTTCCTTCCTTGGAGACCCTGGGAAGGTATCTCTTGTAAATTTAATTGATCTCTCTCTCTCTCTCGTGCATATGTGCAAGCATGTACTTGGATGCAACTAGCTTTAGTGATTGCATATTGGACATTAATCTGCTTACATAGTAGTTTGCTACTTTGCTTATTCAACATAAAGCATTGGTAAATTTAAAGGAGCCCCTTTACAGTTGATTGGTTTGTGCATTCATCAAGTCTAAAGTTTAGTAAATAAGGGACAATGATGAAGTTCAGAGGAAAGTAGGGTCTTCTTAGAATTATGGTTTCCTTGTAGGAGGTAAAGTGTGAGTGCATGGGAAGGCATAATCAATGCTTTGACTGGAATATTATGTGTCCAAGTCTGAGCTTTGTCATGGAAGACAAGAATGAAAAAAGTACCATTACAACCATGCAATTTGCTTTAAATATTTTCAAATGTTTCATTTTCTAGTGAGTGATACAGACTGCCAAGTGCCAACTGTATCAATGGCATCTGGTTTTGCTGTAGTCCATTATTTTTTGCTATGATTACCTTGTAACAAAGGATGGCCACTCAAATTTCAGGGGCACCCAAAACCCCAAATACAGCCCAAGTTTCCTTAAAACGAAACAAATGATCGATTCAGTCTCAACCATTACTTTCATTCTTTTGATGTGTACAAACCTGCTGTAACTCAACTCATGGAAATCACTGTATCATTGATTTCCTTGCATTGACTTCGTTATTCACTGTGTTTGAAACTTGCATCTAGTAAGTAGTCACTTGTCTGAGAGTGTGCTATTTGCCACAATTACGAGTGAACTTGGGTGGTAATGGCAATGGTTTTGAGAAAAATATGTTAGCATTTCCTGGGAGTTTAGATGCCCATTATCAAATTTCGGTATGATGCTACTATTTATATGAACTTAGTTACTATTGGAGTCATCTTTTGCCAGGGTTTTGTATAATTTTTGTTATGATTTTTGAACCATTCACATGTAACATAAATGTTGTACTTGTGCAGTTTGTACCAAAATCTAAAAGACTTGCATCTGAATCTTTAATCTTCATTATTTGAGTACTTATTTCCGATTTGGGAATGTTGGCAGTTATTACTGGAGGTCTTGATTCAAAGATTATGTGGGACTTCTCCAAAGGGCGACCATACAAAGTTGTGGATTTTGGTATGTATCTTATATGTTCTGTTCTGTGATATATATTGCCACTATCTCATTTCAAACTTCCTGTGACTCTTGTGGTTTTACCAAAATTGGATCTGGTGCCACTTTTGAATGGGCTTCAGCAATTGTTATTTATCATGCTAACTTTGGAACATTACTTTTCTACTAGCTTGTTTTGTTGCACCCGTTGCAAAGTGTGCCCAACTTTTTATTTGTTATCTTTTTACAGTTTTCCAGATATCAAACAATTTTTGTGGTGTAGAGAATATAATGTTCTTGCAATCTATTAATTTGATTGTTAGCTGCAAGAATATGTGTTGTGTAGACTACAACAATAGGCAAACTCTTCCCTTCTCTTGTTCTCTGAAGTCTTTTAACACTTTTCACCCAAATGTGATACTACTTGTTCAATTTATTTATAGATTTTTTGGGTGCTTGGTTGCTTTTCGAGGCGTTTGTTGCAGCAAAATTGACTTCTGTAAATCGATTTTGTACTCTACTTGGGCGATGAAGTTTGTTAGTGACCTAGGGCAATAAGCTGTCTCTATATCTTGATTTCAGTACTACTATCCTAAAATTTGAAGGTTTAAGTATAGAATTAAGATATTTGTGAGCGAGGTTTACCACTATTATGAGTTAAAAAAATTTATATTTAAAAAAAAAAAAAAAAAAAAAGATTTGTATTGAGCATAGTTATTTATCATAGGGGTAGAGGGATGATTTTGTTGACTGGTGCATTATGTGTCGTTGTAATGGGGAGACGGTGGATCATTTGCCACTTCATTGCGATAAGGCTTATAGGTTGCGAAGTTTGGTTTTTAGATCTTTTGGGTTTTCATGGGTCTTGCCAAGATCAGTTGCAAATACTCTCTTTGGTTGGTGGAATTGGCTTGGAAAGCATTCGTCTAGCATCTGGAATTTAGCTCTGTTGTGCTTAATGTGGTGTCTTTGGAGGGAGCGAAATTGGAGGACGTTTGAGGATATGGAAAGCTCCGACGACCAACTGTTGGCTTCTTTCAGTGGCTCCCTTTTTGACTAGTCTAGAGCTTGGGGACTCACATCTAGTGATTCTCTCCGTATGTTCTTTAGCTCTCTCTTTTGTAATTAGTTTCTTTTCTTTCTTTTTTTATCTTCTTTTTCTGTGATCTTTTTTCTGCCTTATGACTTTCTGCATGAGGTAGTGTTTTTGAATATACATCTTTATTACTTATCCCCCAAAAAAAAAAAAACTTTTGTGCACTGTGTTTTAGATTTTTCTTTTGATATTTTTTCTCCCTTAACCAGTTGCTTGACCTTTTGGGGGTTGTTGATTTCTCTTATATATATATATATATATTTTTTTTTTTTTTCCCTTTCTTTGTAATCATTTTTTCCTAAAATAATGACGCTTATTTTCAATTTTAGATTTTTATTTATCAAGCTTGGATTTTGTGCTTCCCAGGCTGCATTATCACGGTTTCTTTAATTCCAAGGGTGGTGCATTTGCTTGTGTTGATTTACCCAAGTTTGATTTGTTTTAGTTGCTTCCCAATGAAACGTGCTTTTGAGTTGACTTGCTCTTATTTTGAATACAACATTCTTGTAATGTAATGTTGTCCTGAACTGTATAGTTGGTATTCTCTATTTTTTAGTTTGCTTGTGCAGGAAGTTGATGCATTTGTCTGGTCATCCTATGTCGGCAGTTTCATATCCAGTTTGATTTTGCCACATTATCTTTCTATTGAATCCCTGATTTTATTTATTTATTATTATTTTGGTGGTTTGTAGCTTAAGAAGTCGAGTCTGCTTTGGCTACTAGCTCTCTTTTCCTCCCATTTTATGTTACTTTATAATACTTGGGCTGCTTTTCTTAGGCTTTGGGTTTCTGGATAGCCATAAATTCAATGTACCACCTGGTGAGGTTTTGAAATTCCCTAGCAATTATTTTTCCTCTGTCCTGTCTTGTTTAATTTTTTGTCACTCAATCCGAATATGGTAATGCCTCTTATTGTTGTGGGATAGGTAAATTAACGAAGTATGTAACCATCATTACGAGAGAATAATAATACAGGTTTTTGACTTATCAACAGCTTTTTTGGAACAATATGGATCGAACTTATGTCTCTAGAATTGCATCATGGTTTGAGCACTGATTGACTTGTTTCTTTATAAGCTGTTGATGTCCATTTTGTTGTTTTGTGTGTACAATGTTGATTATTTTAATCTTGACTGTTGATGTCCATTTTTATTGTTTTATGTGTACAATGTTGATTGTTTTAATCTTGATCTGTCTACTGCAGGATAAACTCATTTCAAAAGGTGTTTACAAAACTGTGTAGATGACACTAGCTTCTTACAAATCCAAAAGATACATAAAAAAGGCCATCATCCAGCGTAGGCCTGGCCAAAGTAGGATTTTGCCTAAACAATCTAAATTTTGCACATGACTTGACAGCTTGAGACTTTTGCATAGGAAAGCTGAAAATGTAGAGAATTATTGACTATTAGATCATGGAGATTGAGTTCCATTAAAAATCCATAATCAGTCCATTTCTTTTGCTGCTTTCGGAGGCCTTTTAGGTTCTACTATATTAACTGATAGTAATGTTTTTGGTCATTAGATCCTTAGAGTTGTATCATGTTTATGTGAAAGATATTTCTTTTTTCTGAATTCTTTTTATCTGTTTTATGCAACAGCGTTGGTGTTCCTTCTTTCGTGCTTCCTCTAATATTTTATTTTTTAAATGCAGTATATGACTATATGTAATTATTCTAAAATTTTATGTCGAAGTTTTTGCTATATTGCAAATGAGTGGATATGGACATTTGGTTCGAAAAATTGAGAATTCCTTGGAAAGTATTTTTCACGCAAAATGTCCACTCTTTAAATTAGCTACTCTGTTGGAAAAAATATGTTGGAGACAGAAATCTAGAGTTCTCTGTGTTAGGGAAGGAGACAGGAATACTAAATTTTTCCACCGTATAGCTAACTCTCACAGGAGGGTTAATTCTATTGATAGGTTTATGGTGGATGGGGAGTTATTTTCAGACCGACAACTATAGCAGACTATATCTCTCAATTCTATAGGCAACTTTATTTTGAGGATGTGGCTTATAGACTTGTCTTAGATGATGTGGACTTTTCTAGTATCTTAGTGGAAGATGCAAGTTGGCTAGATAGGCCTTTTGAGAAGGAAGAGGTGTTTGGGGTAATCAATGATTTTAATGGTGTTAAGGCACCGAGCCCGAATGACTTTTCCATGGCATTCTTCTAGTCTTACTGGTGTGTTTTGAAAATAGAAATTATGGTTGTATTCCACAATTTTCATACTCAGGCAGTGTTTGAGAAGAGTCTTAATGCTTCGTTCCTTGCCTTTATTCCCAAGAAAGTGGATGCTGTGGAGGTCAAGGACTTTCGGCCTATTAGCTTAGTTGGTGGGATTTATAAGATTATTTCTAAGGTGTTGGCTAATCGGCTTCGTAGGGTGGCGCATGGGCTTATTTCGAATTCACAAAATGCTTTTGTGAAGGGTAGACAGATTTTGGATTCCATTTTAATTGCTTCTGAATGTATTGATAGTAGGTTGAAGTCAGGAGTTCTAGGTGTGTTGTGTAAATTGGATGTGGAGAAGGTGTATGATCATGTGAGTTGGGATTTTTTAGTGTATATGCTTCAGCATTGTGGTTTCTCAGAGAAATGGAGAAAATGGATAAGGTATTGCATTTCTTTCAACTGTAAAGTTTTCCATTCTGATTAATGGTAGCCCATCTAATTTTTTTGGAAGTTCTAGGGGGCTTCGACAAGGGGATCCATTATCTCCATTGTTGTTTGATATTGTGATGGAGGCATTAAGTCATATGTTGGATGTGACTGCCTCCGCTGGGCAATTCTTAGGCTTTTCTGTGGGTAGTACAACTGGTCCATCAGTGATGGTGTCTCACATTTTATTTGCAGATGACACGCTGATTTTTTGTGATGCTAATCCTTCTCAAATTGCTAATTTGAGGGCGATTCTTGTTAGATTTGAGGAGGTATCAGGGCTTCGTATTAATTTGGAGAAATCTGAGTTAGTACCTGTTGGTGGGGTGCACAATTTGGAGGCTTTGGTTGGTCATTGGGGTGTGGGCAGTCTTCTCTGCCCTTGAAATATTTGGGTTTTCCATTAGGTGCAAAGTTTAAGGATTTATCTGTTTGGAATCCTATCCTAGAGAGAATGGAGATGAGACTAGTAGGTTGGAAAAGAATGTATTTATCTAAATGGGGTAAGGTGACACTCATTTAAAGCACACTCTCGTGTTTACCTAAATACTTTCTTTCTCTTCTTCCTTTACCGGGTAAGGTGGCAAAGTGTATGGAGAAATTATAGAGAGATTTTTTGTGGAATGTGATTGGTGGTGAACCTAAAATACATTTAGTTAATTGGGCCAAGGTCTATAAGCCTTTGTAGGTTGGGGGGTTGGGTATAAGACGGTTGGGTTTAATTCTGCCTTGCTACTTCTATCATTCCTTACTTCTTTTGTACTATGTGACTATCTTCTTTACTTTCTGTCAAAGTTGGTTTTAGTGTCTTTAAGTCATTTCTTTCATCATCTTTTCTACACGTCATATTTATAAGTCTGTTGGTACTTACTAAGCTATTCTTTTCTCTATTATGTCAATTATCTATCATGGTTTTTGCTAAAGGCTAATGGTGAATTTAAAGGTTTCATTCTTTCAAGGAGGTCCAAAAAACTATCATTTTTTCTTTATACTTCAGTATATATAGGGGATCTTTCAATAGTTTCTAAAGATTCTAATTTATTTGTTATCTTTTATGTACTTAACTATATGTCCATTTTCATTATTTCATATGAATATATTTACCAAATTTGTGTGCTAATTTTGTAGGCATTGAAAGATAACAAGCTTGAAGCTTTAACAATGGTGGATTAAGAGAAAAACAGAGAGAAAAAAAATGATGAATCAAGAAAAGATTTCTATTCAAGCTTGTTAAAACGAACACTACGTACACATCCTCTATTTATATCTTACAAAGAATGGTAACCGCTCTGGAAGCTTCTAGAAGGTTCTAATCTAACCACCTGTAACAAACTCCTACCAAAACTGACTGAAGATTACAGTTGTACATCTCAGATAAATATCTACCAATATCTACAAATATCTACTCTTATTCATAATTGAACTCAGGAGAGGAGAAACAAAGCACGTCTTGAATTTGTGAAGAGGGAAAGGCCTTTGATCAAAACGGCACTGTCTGGTTTAAAGGTTTAATGTGACATGCGTGTATAAATGTAAAACGACGTTGTGTCTCATTAAAGTAAAACACTCTGTTTTAACTCTTCACAAGTAGTCGTTGCAAAACTAGCCGTTATGCTTTGAGTCTTCAACCTCTGTTTCTTCAACTTCTATATTACTAATTTCAGGCATGTGTTGGTAAGGAGACTTGCTTAATTGAGGTTTCTAAAGAGACATTTGGAATGACAGAATGTGGTGGAATCTCCAAAAGGCTAGCTGTGGAGGCTATCTACTACTTTTGCTTCATGTTTTTTAATTTAGATCCAGGGTAATAGATTGTGTTAGATTTAATTTATTTTTTTAATTTTAGGTGGGTTATAGATTATGTGATTTTGTTTGGTAGTTAGGGAGTTCAATTTTCTCATCTTATACAAAATAAACTAGTTAAGGTCTTTTTTTTTTCTTTTTGAGAAAAAGTTAAGGTCATTTTATGTGTTATATTTCTTTCCTTTTCTCTGTTATCTATTATATTTTTTATAGCGTAGTGCATTATAGTTCTTGTTGGAGTTTTCCTTCCAAAGCATTACTTAATGCGCTTAGTTGGGGGCTTTTAATGTTATGCCATAAGAATGGATAATCTATATCACTTGGAGTAATCGCAGTAATTATTATTTCAATTAACTTTTTCTTCTCTTAACATTATAATTGAGCACATTAAGTAATTTATGCTTGGATTTACTATCCATGCATGTGAGAAGTGAACATTATTTTCGAAGTATTAAATAATTTTTCAAAGATGGGATGTGGATATTGTACAAATATTTTGCACAAAAGCTTAAATTTAATTAGGGATGAAGTCAAGTTTTCTGCTTATATAGATCAGAAGTTTGGATTCCGCTGCATTCCATTTGCATCTGTAAATCTTGCACAAAACATGTGTCATGATAAGTGGACAACGAAAGGGGACAAAAAGCTTCGAATTTTTCTTAACATCTATTATTTGAAGGACGGATTGTTAATAAACTGAAAAAAAAAATCCTTTCGATGGAGCATAATGCAAATAATGTTTTCAAATTATACCAACACTAATACACTAGATCCCTCCAGAACCCTGCAAGTTAGCGCATTTGGGCGAGAGAGTGGTATTAGAATGGGTGATTTCTTGAGAAGTCTCATGTTGCACCCCTTAAAAAACCTATTAAAAAAAAATTATACATAAGCTTGTCACCATTACCTAACACAATTACCTATGGCCACCTAAATCATGGTAGTGAAACTAAAAATTAAGATGTGCTGTGTGTGGCAATGCTAACAGGTCAGACAGGTTTGGGAGGGAATAAGTATAACCCTTCTCAAAGCCATACCATTTTTTTTTCTTTTTTATTTATTTATTTAAATGTATACAACTCTTTGAATCTTAATTAGATTTAATAATTTTTTTCATAAACCATTCCACTTATGTACGAGAAACTAAATTTATCCCAAACTAGTTTGTTTATTATATTGCACTCAAGCAAGGTCAAGCTGCCGGATGTTATTCCATGATAATTGTTTTTTGCCATTAAACTAAGATATTAATTGGTTTTGGGAGTAAACGGGACTAGTCATTGTTGAGTTCTAAGATATTGTTTCAAAATATTGTAGCACTATTCTCATGCATTGATAAAACAATACATGATCCATGCTTTGTTTGTTTCGTCACTTCGATATTTGGTATTACCAATATGATAGAGCATGTCCATGGCCATGGGGTTCCACTTTGCAATTCTTGTGGTGGGAAAGTCAGGTCAAGGCCAAATGGGGAGGTGTATGTGGAATGGAGGCTGACATGAGTGTAATTCTCCATTTGTATGCAACGCTTTTGTTTATTATGAGATTAAGGGGGGACAGAAACTATGCTTGCAGTGTGATGCTCCATATGATGGTATCTCTCTAGCTTCAAATTTCTAAAAGGTTTTTTGTTTTGGCTTTGTTTTTATTTTAATAAGTTATTATATGTTCATCCTCCATTTGAAATGTTTTCACATGGTTTAAATTTAATATTATAAATCTAAAAAAGTATCCATTGTCACAAGTTTTAATGATGTGATATCAAAAAATTGTGTGTGTGTTTTTTTTTTTTTTTTTAATTTTATAAAATTAAAAATTATGTTTAGCATATGGTATGGTGGAAGATTTTACTAGTTTTTGTTTTCATATTCCAAATTCTGTTTTAACTTATTTTGAATATATCTATTTTGCTATTTTCTTCTTTATTATATATTTTGTCATTGTTTATGCTTCCATATTACTGCTGTGCTCTCTCCATTAGAACCTTAGCCCCTGAAATCTAACAAAATATACTAACTTATAAAGCCATAACAAGTTCTTATGACAGATGGATGTATCTTTTTAAAGGTATTTGTCCTTCTTGTATACAATTCATGTCAGCACCTGAGTATATTAAAGCAATTTCTGTCAAAGAAAACTCTTTATTAATTACTAAAGTGATTTCTATATGCCATTTTTGAAAAATTACTCTGTCAATTAACTCAAGAAATTCTGTCTATTGTTGTCTGAAACATCTTTCTCTAATGAAGGGGGGTCTATTATGGGTTTAGAAATATCTTTCAATTTTATTATTTCTGCAATGTTTTGTTTATTTATGTCTGTGGAATTATCCTCTTTAATTTCTTGTTTTACCATTTTTGCTTTTGTCATTAAGTCTTGTAAAGTTACTGGTTTTATAGTCATTTTATCTTGTTTTATTTTTGTCTTTCCTTTCTTATCCTTTTCTTTCTTGGCTTTTTCTTTCTCTTTCTTAACTTATTCTTCTTTTCCACATTCCGAAACATGGTGTCCATATTTTCTACACTTAATACAAGCAATGGATATGACAATAGAATCTTTCAATTTTAGTAAATAGTCTTTTTTGTCTTTTAGGTGATTAGGTAGGTTATCTATCAATTTCATTATTATGTCTTTTTGTTTCCTTTTTCTTTTATTGACTTTGAGTGGGTTGGTTGATCTTAATTCTATCTTTTTCTTAACTTGATCTATCTCTTTAACGTTAAATATTTCCATTAATTCATTTATTATATCTTTCTCAAAATCAAATTTACTGATTTTTTTAGCAATTTTATTACGTTTATCACATTATTTTTTAGTATGTCCATATTCTTTACATTTATGACAAATAGTATTTCTAATATGTCTGTCATTTTTCTCATTATCTGATGTCTTAGTAATATCTAAAACTGCTACATCTCTTTCTATCTCTTTTTTCTCTAATGGTGAATTTAAAATTTCTATCTTTTTAATTAATTCTACTAAACCATTGTCTTGGGTATATGTCATAGATCTTTCAATTGACTTTAGTCTTTCATCAATTTCTTCCTTCAAACTATTACTCTTCTTGGAACTATTATTTTTCTCTTCTTTGTTGACTACTTTGACCAAACTATTACTATTATGTCTTTCCTTTTCTATCTCTTTCCTTGTCATGTGTCTTTCTTTTTCTCTATCTCTTTCTATTTCTAACTTCTTACGTAAAGTTTCTATACCGGCTAGCTTTAGAGTGTTATCATTTTGTCTTTCAATTTTTTCTAACATTTCTTTTGCTATGCCTTTTCTTATCATTCCTTTTTCTTTGTCTTCATCAATTATGTCTAACTTCTTCTTTTGTATTATTTCTATAGCACTAAGATTCTTTCCGTTATTTTTTATACGTGTTGTTCTTTCCATTATTAGACCATCTTTCTTATTAATACCCTTTTGTTTTTCTATGTCATCTTTCTCTTGCACTATTTCTATAGAATTACTTTCTTTCTCTACTTCTATCATTCCTGACTTCTTTTGCACTATGTGACAATCTTCTTTACTTTCTGTCAAAGTTGGTTTTAGTGTCTTTAAGTCATTTCTTTCATCATCTTTTCTACACGTCATATTTATAAGTCTGTTGGTATTTACTAAGCTATTCTTTTGTCTATTATGCCAATTATCTATCATGGTTTTGCTAAAGGGTAAAGGTGAATTTAAAGGTTTCATTCTTTCAAGGAGGTCCAAAAAACTATCATTTTTTTTTTTATATTTTAGTATATATAGTGGATCTTTCAATAGTTTCTAAAGATTCTAATTTATTTGTTATCTTTTATGTACTTAACTATATATCCATTGTCATTATTTCATATGAATATATTTACCAAATTTGTGTGCAAATTTTGTAGGCATTGAAAGATAACAAGCTTGAAGCTTTAACAATGGCGGATTGAGAGAAAAATAGAGAGAAAAAAAATGATGAATCAAGAAAAGATTTCTATTCAAGCTTGTTAAAATGAACACTACGTACACATCCTCTATTTATATCTTACAAAGAATGGTAACTGCCCTAGAAGCTTCTAGAAGGTTCTAATCTAACCGCCTGTAACAAACTCCTACCAAAACTGACTAAAGATTACAGCTGTACATCTTAGATAAATATATACCAATATCTACAAATATCTACTCTTATTCATAATTGAACTCAGGAGAGGAGAAACAGAGCACGTCTTGAATCTGTGAAGAGGTAAAGGCCATTGATCAAAACGGCACTATCTGGTTTAAAGGTTTAATGTGACACGTGTATATAAATGTAAAACGACGTTGTGTCTCATTAAAGTAAAACACTCTGTTTTAACTCTTCACAAGTAGTCGTTGCAAAACTAGCCGTTATGCTTTGAGTCTTCAACCTCTGTTTCTTCAACTTCTGTATTACTACTTTCAGGCATGTGTTGGTAAGGAGACTTGCTTAATTGAGGTTTTTGAAGAAACATTTGGAACGACAAAATGTGGTGGAATCTCCAAAAGGCTAGCTATGGAGGCTATCTGCTAGTTTTGCTTCATGTTTTTTAATTTAGATCCAGGGCACTAGATTGTGTTAGATTTAATTTATTTTTTTAATTTTAGGTGGGTTATAGATTATGTGATTTTGTTTGGTAGTTAGGGAGTTCAATTTTCTCATCTTATACAAAATAAACTAGTTAAGGTCTTTTTTTTTTTTTTTTTTCTTTTTGAGGAAAAGTTAAGGTCATTTTATGTGTTATATTTCTTTCCTTTTCTCTGTTATCGATTATCTTTTTTATAGCGTAGTGCATTATAGTTCTTGTTGGAGTTTTCCTTCCAAAGCATTACTTAATGCGCTTAGTTGGGGGCTTTTAATGTTATGCCATAAGAATGGATAATCTATATCACTTGGAGTAATCGCAGTAATTATTATTTCAATTAACTTTTTCTTCTCTTAACATTATAATTAAGCACATTAAGTAATTTATGCCTGAATTTACTATCCATGCATGTGAGAAGTGAACATTATTTTCAAAATATTAAATAATTTTTCAAAGATGGGCTGTGGATATTGTACATATATTTTGCACAAAAGCTTAAATTTAATTAGGGATGAAGTCAAGTTTTCTGCTTATATAGATCAAAAGTTTGGATTCCGCTGCATTCCATTTGCGTCTGTAAATCTTCACAAAACATGTGTCATGATAAGTGGAAAACGAAAGGGGACTAAAAGCTTCGAATTTTTCTTAACATCTATTATTTGAAGGACGGATTGTTAATAAACTGAAAAAAAAAATCCTTTCGGTGGAGGATAATGCAAATAATGTTTTCAAATTATACCAATACTAATACACTGGATCCCTCTAGAACCCTGCTAAAGAACCCTGCAAGTTAGCGCATTTGGGCGAGAGAGTGGATTTAAAATGGGAGATTTCTTGAGAAGTCTCGTGTTGCACCCCTTAAAAAACCTATTAAAAAAAATTATACATATGCTTGTCACCATTACCTAACACGATTACCTATGGCCACCTAAATCATGGTAGTGAAACAAAAAATTAAGACGTGCTGTATGTGGCAATGCTAACAAGTCAAACAGGTTTGGGAGGGAATAAGTATAACCCTTCTCAAAGCCATACCATTTTTTTTTCTTTTTTTTTTTAATGTATACAACTCGTTGAATCTTAATTAGATTTAATAATTTTTTTCATAAACCATTCCACTTATGTACGAGAAACTAAATTTATCCCAAACTAGTTTGTTTATTATATTGCACTCAAGCAAGGTCAAGCTGCCCCATGTTAGCTAGTTAAGGTTTTATTTTTTATTGTTTTAGTTTATACTATAGAATTTGAACCTATGACGTTTATTCTATGATAATTGCTTTTTGCCATTAAACTAAGATATTAATTGGTTTTGGGAGTAAACAGGACTAGTCATTGTTGAGTTCTAAGATATGGTTTCAAAATATTGTAGCACTATTCTCATGCATTGATAAAACAATACATGATCCATGCTTTGTTTGTTTCATCACTTCGATATTTGGTATTACTAATATGATAGAGCATGTCCATGGCCATGGGGTTCCACTTTGCAATTCTTGTGGTGGGAAAGTCAGGTCAAGGCCAAATGGGGAGGTGCATGTGGAATGGCATCAGAGCCGGGCCTAGGCCTAGGCCATCGCCTAGGGCCTCCTACTAGAGAAAGGCCCCCAAATTTTGGGGCAACAATTGATATATTTTTTATAGAATTTTTTTTTTTAGAGATATAGGAAAAAAAAATTAGTTTTACATTTTTGTTTCTACTTTTAAGAAGCCTTAAAGAATTGCATAATGCTAAAAAAAATATAACTTTAAATACATGAGTCCTACAAATATATGTGTCACTAATAACAAGAAATGATTCATATAAGAAAATGCTAAAGATATTATAATTTTATTTCAAAACCTTTATAAATTGATGTGACAATTAATATGATTTATGAACACCAACAACTTATTAAATGCATTTTTGAATTATTTTTTATGATTGGTGATACATCTTTGTAAGCCTCATATTGTAAAATTTATAATATCTCTAAAATCGTTTATTCAAATACTTCTTTACTATTTTCTTAAAGTATTACTAATGGCTAATCACATTCATTAATAAATCGTTTGTACGTTTGTTTTTTAGAGTAAAATATGTTATAGCTTTAACATTTGTCCACAAAAAAGCCATATTACAAAATAAAAGGAATGGATTTTTGTTATAAAAGAATTATGATATTAAACACTAGTTAAATATTATTTAAGGGATAATAAAAAGGCCACATTCAAATATATCGCCTTAGGCCTCCAATTTTGTTAGGCCGCTCCTGCCTGACATAAGTGTAATTCTCCATTTGTATGCAAGGCTTTTGTTTATTATGAGATTAAGGAGGGACAAAAACTATGCTTGCAGTGTGATGCTCCATATGATGGTATCTCTCTAGCTTCAAATTTCTAAAAGGTTTTTTGTTTTGGCCGTGTTTTTGTTTTAATAAGTTATTATGTGTTCATCCTCCATTTGAAATGTTTTCACATAGTTTAAATTTAATATTATAAATCTAAAAAAGTATCCATTGTCACAAGTTTTAATGATGTAATATCAAAAAATTGTGTGTGTGTGTGTGTGTGTGTGTGTGTGTGTGTGTGTGTGTGTGTGTGTGTGCGTGTTTTTTTAATTTTATAAAATTAAAAATTATGTTTAGCATATGGTATGTGGAAGAAGTAAATGGTATTTACCCTTGGAATATTAATTATCAATCTGTTGGGATTGAGTGTTATCATTGAGATTGGGGAAGGTTTAAATTAAGCGTGAGATTAGCCTTTCTGCTATGGTTTGAAAAATATAAAATCTCTCTCTCTCTCTCTCTCTCTCTCTCTCTCTCTCTATATATATATATATATTTCCAATCTTGAGCAAGAGAAGAATTGTGTACCATGGATGCCACACTTGACATGCTAATATGCTTGTAGAGTGCAAGTTCAAGTCTTGTGCTAGCCTCATTTTTCAGGCCTTTTATTTTCTAAACATATAGGTTGGCTAAACCATGACAAAAAAACCAATTTGTAACCATTAACCTAGACCAAAAAGTGGTCTCTACTACACTAAAAACTTATTGGTGAGTGGTGACCCACAAAGTCTCACAGTCAAAGAAAATTGGAACCAATATTTTGTGCAATAGATTTTTACCTTGAGACTCTATGGTTATAAATATTGTTAACATTTTGCTTAATAATGTAGGTTGCTTCGAAATCATTGATTTATGAGATGAAACAAAAACTGAGAATCATGATGATAATGCATAAGCTTGGTGTAAATGACTAAATTTCGACTTTGAAATAAATCAAAGAAGTAAAATGGATTCACATATGTGAATTTGTAATGATCAATGTGTGGTACAATTCTCTGAAATTACAAAAGAGTGATCCTCTGTTTAATCTTCTTGAAAGACTTGTTGATTAGAATTGTGGTAAAGTGATTTTGACTCAAACACCAAATATCCTTCAATTTGGCTAAAGGATGGATTGAAGACCCTTGAAATAGAATTATAACGAATCTCTAGCTATGAGCTTGTTAGAAATCTTTGTTCTTTGTGTTCTTCGCATGTTCTTTATCTTTGAAGGTTTGTGGTGGAAGTTCTTCGAAGCTTTTGGAGCTTGAATTCGTAGAGCTTCGCTAATTTGTGGTTTCTTGAAGTTTCTGGAGGCTTTTGGGCTTGATTTTAGCAAACTTTAAGATCTAGAAAGGTAGTGTGGATAATTTTGCTTCAAATGTTCTTCGTGTTCGAGGTTGAAGTTCTTGAAGGTTTTGAGGCTTGATTCTTGTAGAGCTTCTGTACGTCTAAATGCCTCTAAATCTTCTTTGATGTTGCTTGTGGTATTGATGTCTTGGTGTGTGGAAATGCCTTAAAAAGGCTTCTATTTATAGGAGTTTGGGTGTGAGCGAGCAACACATGATGGAGTTTAATTGGTGACACATGTCATAGCCTGATTGGAGGAGCTTGAAGACCTTTTTTCCAAGACACGTGGCATCATTTGATTGGCAGAAATGTCTTAATTTTCAAGATGACACATGTCAGCAATCGATTGGATTGCTTATGTCATTGTTTACATGCATCGATGTGTGATTCTTTTGTTTTGGTGACACTTGGTAAATTTATGTTGGTCTTTGTAATTGGTGGTACTTTGTGGACTTGGTAGTATGATGTGTCAGCTTATGATAGGTCGGGAATTTTTCCTCTCTACACTTGGCAATGTGCCTTATTAGATGATTTTATTCCTTTACTTTCCTATCATATTTTCAATCTACATGTTGATTTTTGTGATACCTGGTGCACTTATTTGATAAGAATGCAAACCAATTAAGTACTATATCTTTACTCCTTATTTTCCATAAATTTTTTTACTATGTTGTTAAAATGTAGTTTATATTCATTGTGGGGTTAAAAGTCTTTGTATTAAACGACTTTTATATTCAATTTTGTATTTTATTTCATCTATATAAACTTGCAAATTTCATCAGGCATTTCAAGAGCTGCATTTTTTTAAAGTACCATCACATAGTACTGCACAATTGTGCCAAGCAATACAAAGTATGGTAAAAAAAAAAAAAAAAAAAATTCTTATTGTGGGGGTAAGAGCCCGAATTTGTATACTGGACCTTGGGCCCTGTTCGTGGATACACTCGAGGAGGAGTAAATAATAAGGAAAGGCCTCGGAATAGAAGACCATGCAAGAAAAGGATGGAGAAATATAGTCCGAGGAGGTTGACCTTCTCGGATAGGATGAATGTCAGTCAAGCAAGTGTTTGGATGATTTAAGTGACCTTTCAGGAAGTTTCAACGATAAGGATGAACTTCAAGTACGTACAAAGGTGATAATAATACGGAAATATCTCAAAGAAAAGCTGCTATCACTGCATTAAATGCACTGAACAACTTTTCTGACCGCATTTATGGGGAGAAGACCTCTAAACAGTGCAGTTTTCAGCTACCGCCACTCACAGATAACAAAAGAAGATGCTTGATGGGACATGTACTCAAGTGAGAGTTTAGATGGATAACAAGTGTATGATCAAGATGGCCTGAAAAGACCTATATAATGTAAAAGATCTCCTATGAGTTGGGGGGCGGAAAAAATAGAAAAGGAAAAGGGAAGAAAAAATTACTGTAGCATTAAGAGCTGTACTAACTTCCATAACTATTGTATTGAGTCATAATCTATCTCCTCGGACAACCATTTCATCAAGTTTTACGTGTAGTTCACCCTTGTTCATCGTTGAAATATTTACTAGCCGTTATTGTAAATCACTAAAACCTAGTTCTTTAGCCCATTCTCTACAAATTTATTGTATTGGGCTTACTAAACCATTGTCTGAATAATTTTTGGGCCTGGGCCAAAAATTTGTGACCCTACACTTATATATGCTACATTGATTTATCTATTTCTCAATTTAATTTAAAACTTCATTTTGATAATCATTTCAATATAAAATTTGGTCATAAGTTCAAATTCAAAAATTGATGCTTACTCACTATATAATTAATGCCAATACGAGAAGATCATAGTTGCATTGAATGAGGGTTGTCCTTTCCCATAGGCCATCATACGATTGCACATTGTGGTGCTTTAGTTATGTTGTAATTTATTGTTGTGGTTTTTTTGTCTAAACACAAACATATATTCAAACTCCAATTTAATTTTTCTCAACTATATTCTTTATAGCATTTTTCATTCATATGGAAATGATGGAAGGTTGAGTATCAAAATTTAATATGGAAATATTGTTTACCTTAAAAAAATTATTCTCTTTTTTATGTTTATGTTATTGTTATTTTATATAAATTTTATCATTAGATAACATAGTTCTAAACATTATATACCAAAAACCTTTTTAGAGTTTTATTTATGATTTATAAAAAGAATACTGGTTAGAATATAGGCAAAGATTAATTTAGCCAATTACATTTAATGATCTTTTTGTAGCTACAATTGTAAGACAAACATGAAAGTAATTAGTTTCAATCATGACATTCTTAAATTCTAATAATCTAATAAAAACTTAAGAGATTCTTCGAGAATATTTAATTTTAAACATATAGAGGATTTTGTCAAATTTCTTTATAGAAAACAAATAATTACTTAGAGCATGAAAATATGAAACTTAAGCAGATATTATATATATATATATATTTGAATTTTGAAATTGCTATTTAATTCAAATATTGATATAATTATTTTTTGTGTACCTTATTTATATTTGAAAAAATAACACATGTTTGTGAATACAAAAGTAGAGTGCATCTTTCTTTTACTAATTTTTTTTTTAATTTCTTTTTTGGATTCATGACCATTTCGATGACTAAAAAACTAGGTCTCTCGAGCCATATGGTGATATCAAATTTATCTTTTTAATAACTGGGATCTTATTTACCTCTTGGCTAATTTTGTTTTCATGTTGGAATACCTTTTTGGATATCAATAAAATAAATCGTGCCAATAATGGATTACCTCATGGTTTACAAAACTGCCCGACAGCAATTTTTGTTTACTTTATAGAACTATAAGGTCTTTTTTTGTTTTTGTATTTTTTTTTTAATTTTTTTTATTAACATGCGACATCAATTTGCATACTTTATCTTTTTTCTAAGCGAAGTAAGATACCAAAGTACAAATTGGTAATCTGTTCTATATTTTGTTTCACAATTTGGTATTTTTTAATTAATAATTTTTATTTTAAAGAAAACGATATTAGAATTGAATTAAGGTTTCTATCCATCCCATTGTAATGCTTAGAGTTATGTTTTATTTTATTTTATTATTGTATTTGTGTTTAAACATATAATCAATTCTAAATTATTTTTCACAACCTTACTACTTCAAATTTTTATCTATCATATGAGCAAGAAGGAAGTTTTAAAGTCAAATGAGCAAACTGTAGTTATTTTTTTGCAACACCTTGTGTATGATAGTATATTGGCTTGTTTTTTCCAAAATCTTTTCCCTATTATTTTCAAAAAGAGCATGACATGTCCATCATTTACATGGGTTGAAGCCAAATTCTAGGTGGAGGCGCAAGCTCAATCCCTAACTCTAAATAGATTTCAAAAATCAAAGTAGACAATCATCTGTGTATCAACTTAACAATCAAGCATGAAAGTTGAAAAGACTACCCTTGATTCTTTTTATTCCACAACTTCAATGAAGGGAGGAATACAATGATTGAGGTCCCCATCCACTAGGATATTAGGTGTAAGCCAAGACTTTGTCACATTAGTGATGTCTATAACAATTAGGACATTATCTCTATCACTTTTAAATATTAATTCACTAAATCTAAAGTAAAAAATAAAAAAGAGTCTAGTAAGCGTGCGTGATGAGTTCATAGCATGCATAGATTAATTACAAATTATATATATATATATATAAAAAAGTAATATTTTATTAATATTATTTAAACTAATGTAAATAAAGGATATAATTTTTTTTTTAATGAGCTAATATTATTTTTTTAATTAATGAGCTAATACAAAAGAAAGCTAGACACGTGTGGCCGACCTCTAGTTTAGTTTCTCACTTTCTCCTATATATACCCACCCAACCCTCATCATACTTCAATACTCGCCTTTTTTTTTTCAAATTTTTTTTTTTCCTTCTTCTTGGGTAATTCCCTCAACGGTAAGATTTTCTACCATGCATTTAAATTTGATTCCGTTCCCGATTACGATATCGAGTCGGAGTTTGATTGATTTAGGGTTACATGGAGTTCGATTGATTTTGTTGATGCTAATAATATCTTGTAGAAAATTAGGGTAACGTTTATCGTTGCAAATTATTAGGGTTACGTTTCTTTCATCAAATAAGTTTATAAAATTTTTGAGCGTCTTAGACCATGGATTTTTAATCAATGCGTTTATTCTGAATATTCTCGTTATAATTCTCATTTGGGTTGCGTATTATTGTGATTTTCATCAGTATTTCAAGATTTTCATCTCGTAGAAAATTAGGGTTACATGGATTTTTGTTTAATGTTGTGTATCAACTTGGGTGGCGAAGTTTGTTGGGGGGACCTCAGGTAATAAGCCCTCTTTTATGTCTTTATTTCTTGCTTAAATAAGTTTGATTTTTTGCTTAAATATTGAGAGAAACTTAGTAATAGTATCAGAAAATTCTTTTGATCCTTTGTTAATTCTCTCAAAATGAAACATATTCCAAGCATTATTTATTGTGTCAATTTGTTATTTGTATATTATAACTTTATAAAGTTGCTGTATTTGTAAATGTATCTCTTGCACAAGTTGTTTCCATTCTGCTTTATTCATATGTCTTCATTATAGTGGTTTTACTAGGGTTTTTTTTTTATATATTTTTTTTTAAACTATGATACCATTGTGTCACAATTAACTGGCCTGTCATTTGAATTTGGCATCAGATTTTTGAGTTATGGATTTTAATTGTTTCTCATTCAGCATCTTTTCTAGTAGTAAGATATATGTGATGAAATAATTTGACCCTTCAGAGGTTTTTGGTTCTCTGCTATAAATTTTATTTTCTTTCTTTGTAATCTTTTTTTTTTTATTATAAATAAAATAAAAATAATAATAACAACACTAATTATTTTAATCTACATTTTTATTATTGGAGATTGGATGTCTTGCTTGTCTGCATTGTCAGGTATATAAGAAGTGGGATTTCCAGTTTGGATTACCACTTAAATGTTGGTATATAGGAAGTGGGATTTTTTTATATTTTATTTTGGTGCCTCGCAGCTTAAGCAACATAGTCTGATTTGGTGATAAGCTCTCTTTTCCTCTTGCTTTCATTATTTTCTCTTGTTTTAAGTCTCTCTAATACTTGGGCCTGTAACTGCTTTTCTTAGGCTTTGGTTTCCTGGACAGTCATAAATTCCAGTCTTACTCAATGAAGGTTTGAAACTCTCAGTGCTATTCTTGTCCTTTTTTGTTTGATTTTTAGTCATTCTTTGTTGGCAAGCTCATATCTAATTTGTATGTTGAAATGTCTTTTATTGGTGTGGGGCAGGTAGGTGAATAGAGATTGTGACTTAAATATGATTGCTGAGGGAGTATATACAAGTTTTTGCTGTATCCTGTAGTGATTTGCATCATATATTGTAATCTTAGACTCTTTCTGATTGATTTCCTAATCATAGAAAGTCAAGTGGGCAGGTATACTGTTGCTGGTTCCATTTAACTAATGCTGATTTGATTTTGTTGCTTCCCAATCATACATGCTGTTGAGTAGTTCCTCTAGCCATTTTTTTTCCATCTATTTTTTTTTTAGAAGCTTTTTTTATATTCTTGTAATTTAAACTTGTCCTGAATTGGAGCTTGGATTGTGTGTATTTTCAATCTTCTCTTGGAGGAAATCAATTTCATCATCATTGAATCTGTGCACTTTCTTGCAGTCTTGGAAATTTGTTTTTGAGTCGTGATTTTGTTGTTCTTTTCTTGCTTTTAATGCAACTTGGTCATCCTGTGTTGGCAGCCCTTATCCTGTTTGGATTTTAGTCTAGCAGTTTCATTTATAGCTTACAGAACTGTAAATATGTGACCTTTTGTGGATTTTGTTTCTGTTGGTTCAGGGGAAAGTGGAGTTTGGTAGTAGGCTTATTATATGGCGGGCTAGGTTGGGCATTTCTATTCTGTGAATGGTTATGCTATATACGAATCATCTTCGTAGAGTGTGTAAATGAAGTAGTGGATTCCTTACAACATTTTATTTCCTGATTTATATGAGAAACCTGTATGCCTTTATCAAATTCAAGGAATTGTAATTCTATGTAAAAGTCTGATGTTTGGTTTTTTTTATTTTTTTGCCCTTGCTTGAGCTTATTCGTTGATATTCTCTTTTCTTTTGTTCTTTCTTGCTCCTTAATTACTTGTTTATTTTTAAACAGATAGTTGCTTATTATTATTATTATTATTATTTTTTTTTTTTTTATAATAGAAGCTTGGATTGTTTGTGATTTGTCAGGTTACATTTTTTGGTTTCGTATAATTCCTCCAGCCTTGTGCAATATGATGCAATTCCTGGTTTTTAAACTAGGCTGATTTTGTTTTTTTTTTTTTGCTTCTCAATCTTACATCCTCTTTTGTAGTACTCTTCCTTCTTCTTGCAATTTATTCTTGTCTAAGTTGGAGCTTGGATTGTTTGTATTTTCATGTTTCTCTTGCTGGAAATCAATGTCTGCACTTCCATACATGCTTGTACATTCTTTTTTATTTTCTTGCTCTTTTAGTGCCACTTTTTCATCTTGTATTGGCAACCCTATATTAAGTTTGGATTTTAATTTGGCTGTGCACTTGTTTGTAGCAGTAATCAGATAGAGCTTGTGACCTGAGTATGGTTGCTGGGTGAGTATCTTTGTTGGGAAATATGTAAACACACTGATGGATTCTTTATCCCTTTGTGATTACATATATGTTAGGCTATTAATATTGCTGGTTGTGTCACTGATTCATTTCAACTTGGATTGTTTCTTCTTGAATTCCTAGCCATTGAAAGTGAGCAGATGCTGACCCTGTTCAACCAATGTTTGTCATTGGTCTGAGGCTCTTGCTATTCTGGATTCATATCATATTTTAGCACTCAGTAACCTAGCTTCTTTATGTGAGGGTAATGTTTATTTTTTTGCTTTTGTGATGAGTAATTTCATAGTTCCTGCAACTCTTTCATACTTCCATACATGCTCAACTTATGTTATAGGTTTTGGTGCTTGGGAGCATTTTTCAGTTTTCTGTTGCTGTAAAGTCGGTTTTTCTAGTTCAATTTTGTTCTCTCAGGCACAAATATGTAAACTTTTCTTTCCCTTATTCCTGTTCCCTTTTTCTATTGCCTCTTACACTTGTCAGAACTTGTTAGGACTTGAAATCATCAATCTGGTCATTCTGGATTGCAACCTCTATTCTTTTTTGATTCATTATTCTAATCCTTAAAATTGAAGGATTTTGTTTTGCTTGTGTTTTATGTACATATGTATAATAATAATAATAATAATAATAATAATAATAATAATTACTACTGCTGCTACTGCTGCTGCTGCTGCTGACTACAACAATAGGCAAACTCTTCCCTTCTCTTGAAATCTCAAGTATTTTAATAACTTGTTAGGACTTGAAATCATCAATCTGGTCATTCTGGATTGCAACCTCTATTCTTTTTTGATTCGTTATTCTAATCAGTAAAATTGAAGGATTTTGTTTTGCTTGTGTTTTATGTATATGTGTTTTATGTATATATGTATAATTACTGCTGCTGCTGCTGCTGTTGCTGACTACAACAATAGGCAAACTCTTCCCTTCTCTTGAAATCTCAAGTATTTTAA
This sequence comes from Quercus gilva, assembly GCA_023621385.1. Lineage (NCBI taxonomy): Eukaryota > Viridiplantae > Streptophyta > Magnoliopsida > Fagales > Fagaceae > Quercus > Quercus gilva. Next base: position 58,190,275 of record CM042477.1, on the reverse strand, counting down.
TACTATTCACCCAAATTTGATATACTTGTTCAATTTATTTTATAGATTTTGGTGCTTGGTTGCTTTTCAAGGCATTTGTTGCAGCAAAGTTAACTTCTGTAAATTGATTTGGTACTCTACTTTGGCGATGAAGTTTGTTAGGGATCTAAGGCTATAAGCTCTCTCTATCTCTTGATTTCAGTACTCCTAGCCTAAAATTTGAAGGTTTAAGTATAGGATTAAGATGTTCATGAGCAAGGCTTACCACTATTATGACTTTAAAAAATTTATATTTTTTTGGAAAAAAAAAAAGATTTATATTGAGCATGGTTCTTAATCATAACCTTTTGTGCTGCTGTGTTTTAGATTATACTCTTGATATTTTTTCTCCCTTAACCAGTTGCTTGACCTTTTGGGGGTTGTTGATTTTCTCTTATATATATATATATATATATCTATATATTTTTTTCTTTCTTTGTAATAATTTTTTCCTAAAATAATGACCCTTATTTTCAAACTAAGATTTTATTTTTCAAGCTCGGATTTTTTGCTTCTCGGACTGCATTATCAGGGTTTATTTAATTCCAGGGGTGGTGCATTTGCTTGTGGTGCTTTACCTAAGGTTGATTGTTTTTGTTGCTTCCCAATGAAGCATGCTTTTTTGTAGACTTGCTCTTATTTTGAATACAACATTCTCGTAATGTAAAGTTGTCCTGAATTGTATAGTTGGTATTCTCTATTTTTTAGTTTGCTCATGCAGAAAGTTGATGCGTCCGTCTGGTCATCCTATGTCGGTAGTTTCATATCCAATTTGGTTTTGCCACATATTATCTTTCTACTGAATGCAGGATTTTTTTTTTTTTTTTTTTTTTTAAATTATTATTTTGGTGATTTGCAGCTCTAGCTGTGGAGTCTGCTTTGGCTACAGACTCTTTTCCTCCCATTATTTGTTAGTTCATTTTCCTCTCCTAGAAATATATGCGGTGTTTTAACTAATGCAGATTCAATTTTGCCATATTCTATATATATAATCCACTAATATATAGTGGGTAAAATTGTGAAAAACTCAAAGGTACCATTTAATTTATTTTCTATATTGGAGCTTGGATTGTTTGTATTTTCAGTTTGTTCTATTGCTGGAAATCGGTGCCTAAACCGTGGGTGCACTTCCATACGTGCTAGTATGTTATTGTTATTTTCTTGCTCGTAGTGCAGCTTGTTTATCTTGTATTAACCCCATACCCTGTTTAATTTGGCTGTGCACTTGTTGTTTGGAGCAGTAATCACATTGGGCTTGTTGCCTGAGAATGGATGCTGGGGGAGTATTCTTCGTTGGACAAATGTGATTTAAATATTTGTTAGGCTGTTAAGGTTGCTGGTTTTGTTACTAATTCATCTAAACTTGGATTTTTGTTGATTGATTTCCTAGCCATGGAAAGTGAGTGGGCAGATGCTGTCCTTGTTCAACCAAAGTTTGACTTCAGTCTGACACTCTTACTAGTAACATAGCTTGGTGATGTTTGTTTTTTGCTTTTCTCTGACTGCATTGGGGCTGGGATTATGATTAAATTATACATATGCAGTGTATTAACTAATGCTGATTCAATTTTGCAGCTTCCCAATCATAAATGCTGATGAGTAAACATGCTCCCCAAACCTTCTCTCCTCTTCTTTTTTATTTTACTTTTTACTTTTTTGCTTTTAAATATTCTTGTGATTTACACTTGTCCTCAACTGCAGGTTGGATTGTTGTTTTTTGGTCTGCTATACTGGGAAATCGATGCCATCACAACACCACTGAGGGTTCACACTATCATACAGTTGTGTAAATTTGTCTTCGTTTCCTGTTTTTATTGTTACTTTCTTGCTTTCAATGCACAACTTGGTCATCCTGTTTTGGCAGCCAGTTTCCTGTTTGGATTTTATTCTGGCAGTGAGTGGGCAGTGCTGTTTATGGTCTATAGAACCGGGTTATTTTGGTACTTGGATGTCTCTTTTCTTCCCCTTTTATTTTTTTATTTTTTGTTATTTTCTTCTACAATCATAAGATTTAGAAGTATAATCCATGTTGGCAGCATCATACCTCATTTGCAGGTTAATTTGGTAATGCCTCTTATTGGTGTGGGGCAGTCAGGCTCTTGCTTTACACACATGATTTGCTGCTTGTTTTCTTCGTCACAAAATTTGATTGTGCTTTATGGCTCAACGTCTTCCAAGTTTGTTGCAAGTTTGAAGTTTTTCCTTTTTTGACTTTTTTTTTTAAGCATTGTGTACCTTATGCTTGTTTATGCTGGTGATGTTCATTTTGTGATTTTTTTGTTTAGTACTTTCCTAGTGATATGTTTTGGGTATTGTGTTAGGGTTAATTAAACAGTTTATGATAATGCCTCTTATTGGTGTGGGGCAGTCAGGCTCTTGCTTTACTCTCTCATGATATGCTGCTTGTTTTCTTCATTGCAAATTTTGATTATGCTTTATGGCTCAATGTCTTCCAAGTTTGTTGCCAGTTTGAAGTTTTTCCTTTTCTAAATTTTTTTTAAGCATTGTGTACCTTATGCTTGTTTATATGCTGGTGATGCTCATTTTGTGATTTATTGTTTAGTGCTTTCCTCGTGATATGATTTGGGTATAGTGTTAGGGTTAATTAAACAGTTTATATTGACGAGAATTATGTATTATATGCTTTTTGCTATTGTATTTTATATTTACTTTTGATCATAGGTATTGGACTTATTTAACTCTGCCTATGTTTGTGCTTTATTGTTCAAGGCCGGGTCCCTAGCCTGGAAAAAAGAGGAAAGGGATATAGTACTTATTTCTTCCTTAACTACTTGCTTGAGCCTTATTTATATTCTCCTATATTCTCCTCTCTACTAGTTCTTTTTTTTCTTCTGAATTACTTTTTTATATTTAAACTGATATTTGCCTTTTGTTTTTAATTTATAATTTTATAACTGAAGCGTGGATTGTGTGTGATTTGTCTGGCCGGATTTTTGGTTGTATAATTCCTGCAGCCTCCTGAGATGTGATGCAATTCTGGGGTTCTAAGCCTAATCTAGTCCGATTTCATCTTTTCTTGATTCTCAATCTTTTTTGATTTACATATGTTAGGTTCTTAAGCTTGCTGGTTGTGTAAATTATTCATTTAAACTTGGATCGTTGCTTATTGATTTCCTAGCCATGCAAAAGTGAGTGGGCAGATGCTGTCCTTGCTCAACCAAAGTTTGACTTCAGGCTGATGCTCTTGCTTTTGGACTGATATTATATATTAGCACTTAGTATCATTGCTTTGTTATATGTGGGTGATGCATATTTTTTGCTTTTGTCAGGCTTCGTTGGGGCTGGAGTTATGATTAAACAACATATGCGGGGTTTTAACTAATGCTGATTGAATTTTGTTCCATCGCAATGATAAATGCTTATTAGTAGACCCCTTCTCCACCTCTTTGTATTTTTTTTTTTTTTGGCTTTTAAATATTGTTGTTATTTACAGTTGTCCTGAATTGCAGCTTGGATTGTTTGTTTTTTTCAGCCTGCTAATGTGTGAAATCAAAGCCATTGCCACTCTGGGGGTTCATGTCTTCATACTGCCTTGTAAATTTGTCTTGTTTCTTGCTTTTATTGTTACTTATTACACAACTGGGTCATCCTGTTTTGGCAGCCTATTTCCAGTTTGGATTTTATTCTGGCAGTGCCATTTATGGTCCTGTGGAACTGGATTTTATTCTGGACGTGCCACTTTGAAGCTAAAGTGGGAGAGCTTGATTTGGTAAGCAGTAGAAGCTTTTAGTGCCATAGGGTAGGGACGGAGTGTAACTAGGGGGTCCCTGAGGGATGTGCCCCCAGAAATATGTTGATTAAATGAATGAGTTTAGGGAAGGAACCAATGCTAAACACTTATGAATAGACTTGAAAGGGATTGAAGTGACTAATCGGTATTAGGCACGAATGCTATCACAAGCATAAGCAAAGGAAAATAGGGGAATACAAGCTCTCTTTTCCTCCAATTATTTATTTATTTTCTATTTAGAAGTATAATCTATGTTGGCAGTCTCATTCCCAATTCACAGGTTAATTTGGTGTAATGCCTCTTATTGGTGTGGGGTAGTCAAGTCTTGCGCTATTTTGTCACGATTTTCTGTTTGTTTACTTAATCGGCAAATGTGATTAAGCTGATGGCTCCTTGTCTTCGAACTCTGTTAAAAGTCTGAAGTTTTTCCTTCTGTGTATCTCATGTTTGTTTATATGGCGATGTGCATTTTGTGGTTTTGTGTTTAATAGTTTCCTTGTGTTATGCATTTGGGATTATGTTGGAGTCAATTAAAAATTTTGTTTCTTACATCCTTTTTTCTAGTACTCTTTTCTTTTTCATGCAATTTATTCTTGTCTAAGTTGGATCTTGGATTGTTTGTATTTTCAGTTTGCTCTTGTTGGAAATCTATAGGACTATACCTGCCTTGTGGGTTTGGACTTACATACATGCTTGTTCATTTGCAACCCTATATCCAGTTTGGATTTTAATTTGGCTGTGCTTTTCTTGTTTGGAGCAGTGATCGCATAGAGCTTGTGACCTGGGTATGGTTACTGAGGGAGTATCTTCGTTGGGCAAATGTGAACACACAGATCTTTTCTTTATCCTTTTGTGATTTACATGTATGTTGGGCTATGTAGTTTGTTGGTTGTGTACCTAATTCTTAAACTTTGAATTGTTTCTTATTGTTTTTCATATTGATTTCCTAGCCCTGGAAAGTGAGTAGATGATGTCCAATTTAAGCCAAAGTTTGACATTATTGTGAAGCCCTTGCTATTCTGGACTTGTATCATATATTAGCACTTAGTAACATAGCTTATTTTTATGTGGGTAATGTTTGTTTTTTCTTTTTGTCAGCTGCATTGGAGCTGGGTTTATGAAAGATAGTAGTTCTTCTGTTCTAGTGTAATTTGGAGTGCATATTAGAAATATCGATCCTAATATGTCTGCAGGGGCCTGGGAGTTAATTTGCTCAGTGGCAGAGTTTGATTTGGTGATAAGCTCTTATTTCTTTCCTTCCCTTTTCATATCTTTTATATGACTTTTATTTTAATGTCACATTGTATCGTCAGTTTCGTTACCATCTTTCAACTTTTTTTTTGATAGAGCATCTTTCAACTCTCCCTCAAAAGAAATTTATGTTGAATTTTATATTGTTCATTAAAAACTGAGATCGTTCATTTTATAAATGATTTTGAAAATCAATTTCTTTAATCTTATTAGAGAAATTAAGTTGCTACTTTTCAAGGCTTTTGTTGCACCATGTTTGGCATCTAGTTCATTTTGCTTGACTCTTTATTCTTGTTATCTTTTGCTTTTTTATATTTTTTATTTTTATAATTTTTTTAAGGACACATTTCACATTTCGATTTGTATTCTTTTAATTTGAGACTGGATTATGTGTATTGTTAGCCTGCATTATATGGATTTATGTATTTGTATGGGTTTGATGTAATGGGGTTCACTTGTGGTGTTTTAATTAAGGCTAATTTGATTTTTTCTCTTTTCAATCATACATACAATTTGTTATAAGGATTTGTTCTGTCATTCATAGGGCATGTTAAAAATCTATTCCTCATAAGTCTATAGGAATTGGCATTTTCTTTTTGGGTCCTTAGTAGAAGTGGCTGAATTTGATATATTGATAAGCTCTCTTTTCTCATCGTTCTCTCTTGCAATCATAAGAACTATACAATTTTGGGCTTTTTAAATTCTTTATAATACTTGGGCTGCTTTTCTTAGGCTTTGGTGGACAGCCATAAATTCAATGTACCTCCTGGTGAGGGTTTGAAATTTCCCTAGCAATTATTTTTCCCCTGTCCTGTCTTGTTTAATTTTTTCTCACTCAATCCGAATTTGGTAATGCCTCTTATTGTTGGGGGACAGATAAGTTAATGAAGTATGTAACCGTCATTATTTTTTGCTTTATCCTGTTATGATTTGCATGAGTCGGGCTTTTTGGGAACAACATGGATCGAACTTATGTCTCTAGAATTGCATCATGGTTTTAGCACTGATTGACTATTTTTTTTTAAACGGAAAATAATTTAACTTTTGATTAAGTTATGTTGTCATTTGTAATAATGAAATAGGATAGTTGCATTTGCTGGTTTGGTATGCAATACAAAAATGTGCAGCTTGTAATGGAAGTTGGGAAGGAACCCATTTCTTCATTATGTTTCAAGTATGGTATTTATATATATATATATATATTTTTTATTTTATTTTAAGTTTTTGATTTATTGGGTATTAATTTCTTTAGTTCAATCTATAATTGATTTCTTTAATACCGTGTATATTGGTGATGTGCTTGGTATCTAATTGAGTTTACAGTCAGGTTTATGATCAAAGTTCACATTAGTTATGGTTGCTTGATTCAGGGAATGAAGATATCATTTATGCCTCTTCAGGAAAGGAAGTCCAGTGTTTTGATGTGCATCTGGTAATCCTTTCTCATATATAACCTTTTGGCTTTGCCTTTTATATATATATTTTTTATTTTTGGTTTTAACTAATATTGTGCTTGTGCATCAGTGTGAGGTTTAGTGTAAAATTTAGAACTTTATTAGCCTAGTGTGTAAATATTTCATGATTATGTACCTCTTAGTTACTGATTTACAGTAGATTTGTCATGGTTACCAACAAACATTTTTTTTTTTTTTTTGTCTTTAGGAGGCCACCTCATAGAAGCCACTACAGAGTTATAGTTACAATAAAGAGGAGTTAAATCAGGTAGGCATTTTTAGTGATGCTTTTTATGATTTGAATTAGATTTTTTGGCCGTATGTTACATTTTGACCCATGTATCTGTATATTACTGCTGTTTTAATGTTAAAACAACGCCATGAAGTTCTACTATTCATGGAATAGTACTGTTTTTTTTTTTATTTTTTTATTTTTTATGAATCATGGAATGATTTATACACATTCATCATAAGTTGTAAGCATTTTTTTAATTAAAAAAATTTGTGATATGAATTCCCAGATCAATATACTGGCCCAATTATGTCTTGTGACTCTTCTTCATATTTTCCTTCTATTCATATAATTGAATATAAATATCACTTTCAGTATGTGCAGCTACAATATTATGTCTTTTTCTATTTTCATTTATTCTGGCTCTATATTTAAGTATTAATCTCCAGAACTACTTTTGGGCCTATTTAATGCTTAACCATATTAATTATATATTAATCAATTCATACTAAGATCTCTTAAAATAATCTTGTTTCTGTTTTTGCAGATTGCATGCAACTCTATGTTGTCTTTTCTTGCTGCTGCAGATGATGGTGGTGATGTTGGTACTTAATGATTTTTTGACTCACTGGATCATGGGCGGGAGTAGGTTGGTCCAGGGGGAGACAATTGCCCTCCGCCCCACAAACAAAAAGAAAAATGAAAATAAAATCTTGTCCTCCTAGAAAAACCTATAAAAACATATTTGATCCCACCCAAACAAGTCTTGCCTTGCCCCAACTAATAGTAAGAGTCATGTTGCCCTCATCACCCACATTAAAATTGTAAGTTAAACTTAAAAAATAGCACGATGAAATATTTTAGTAATATTTTCAGGTATGTTATCATGTTTCACAATTTTACATCAATTTCTTTTCTATTTATATTCTCAGTTAAAGGAAATTTTTGTGTAATAAGTTACTTTTTAATTTCCTCTTAAATAATTATCAAATTAATTGTCTAAATTCTTATAATTAGATCAAGTGTAGATCTTTCTTAGTTAATTGTGTGTTCATGCATACACACATGCATCCTCATGCTTGTAAGAGTGTATATTTTTAAGCCTCATTGAAACTTGACTCCCATCAAGATTATATCCACCTAGACAGCCATAACACCTTGCAAGTCAGTAAGTGGCTTATAGTCTCTTTGCATTTTTTCAGTGAGCTTGAATGTCAAAACGTCTATAGTATAACAAAAGTGCTTAAAAGATTAGTAACATTTAATTACCAAAGGATCATTGAGATCATGGAGATTCTAGCATGATGGGGATTATATTAATTCTCAATTAACCCTAAATGAATTGGTATCAATGTAAAAAAAAACCTTGTGTTTCAATCTTGGCTTCGTCACTACATTGTATTGTTTATCTTGATCAAAATTGATATGTTTATTGAGTTGTATACACACTTTCCTACTCATAATGCTTCGCAGTGGTAATATGTCCACTGGATTATAAAGTTACATTTTGCTTCTGATTGCAGCTCATGATGCTGGCATCTTTAATAAGTAATATCGTTATCATAGGGGTTTCTCGTAAATGTTTAAAATGCATCAGCAATGAAGGGGCTTCTCACGGCATTGTTTTATAACCCCATGATTTTCCTATGCAGGCCATGAATCTGGCCAAAACAGTTGTATCTAAATCAATAAAGTTCTAATGTTATTAATGTCAATTTTAAGAATGCTAATTTTGGTATATACTGCTTTCTTTCAGTTTATTCAAAAAAATTTATGGCATCATTTGATATGTGAATTTTGAGTTTTGACCCACAATGTGATAACTATATGGTTTGTTATATGACAGAAGACATGATTTTCTATTGTAATTATATCTTGTCATATATGAGATCTTCTCTTGTTACCTGAGAATTCTTTCTTGCAACTTTTCATACATGATTATATTTTCTATTTTCAGTATATTGTGTCCCCTCTCTGTCTCTCTCTTCAATAATAAGGTTTTTCATATCAAGTTATTTTGAAGCATTAAAAACAAGAATAGAAGATTGGTAACGCTGCTTTCCTGGTTATGATCTCTATTGCAGATCATTGACATTCATCAGCATCACCTTTATAAAACATTAAGAGCAGGAGTGGGCCATACAAGTGTATCCTTGTAAATTTCAAGGATTCTGTTTTTGGTTGACCTGTCTTATGTTCCATTTATGTAACTTACAGTTGGTTCATCAACATATTTTCTTGCTCATTGCTTTTCTTTTCTTTTCTTTTCTTTTTTCTTCAGATTTTCAAAATACTTTTTTCCACTAAATGTGCTCTGTTCTTTCTATGTATACCTTTTGTGTATGAGACCTGTATTGTATTTCTTCCACATTAACTATATTTTAAAGATCTGTTGCAGTGTGCAGTTCCTTCTTTGGAGACCCTGGGAAGGTATCTCTTGTAAATTTAATTGATCTCTCTCTCTCTCTCTCTCTCTCTCTCTCGTGCATATGTGCAAGCATGTACTTTGGGTGTCAAGGATGATATAAGAGCATGGCTACATTGGATGCAACTAGCTTTAGTGATTGCATATTGGACATTAATCTGCTCACATGGTAGTTTGCTACTTTGCTTATTCAACATAAAGCACTGGCAAATTTAAAGGAAACCCTTAACAGATGATTGGTTTGTGAATTCATTAAGCCTAAAGTTTAGTAAATAAGGGACAATGATGAAGTTCAGAGGAAAGCGGGGTCTTCTTAGAATTATGGTTTCCTTGTAGAAGGTAAAATGTGAGTGCATGGGAAGGCATAATTAATGCCTTGACTGGAATATTATGTGTACAAGTCCGAACTTTGTCATGGAAGACAAGAAAGAAAAATGTACCACTACAACCATGAAATTGGCTTGAAATATTGTCAAATGTTTCATTTTCTAGTGAGTGATAGAGACTGCCAAGTGCCAACTGTATCAATGGCATCTGGTTTTGCTATAGTCCATTATTTTTAGCTATGATTACCTTGTAACAAAGGATGGCCACTCAAATTTCAGGGGCACCCAAAACCTCAAACACAGCCTAAGTTTCCTTAAAAAGGAACAAATGATCGATTCAGTCTTAACCATTACTTTCGTTCTTCTGATGTGTACAAACATGCTGTAACTCAACTCATGGAAATCACTGTATCATTGATTTCCTTACATTGACTTTCATTATTCACTGTGTTTGAAACTTGCATCTAGTAACAAGTCACTTGCCTGAGAGTATGCTAATTGCCACTATTACGAGTGAACTTGGGTGGTAATGGAAATGGTTTTGAGAAAAATATGCTAGCTTTTCCTGGGAGTTCAGATGCCCATTATCAAATTTTGGTATGATGCTATTATTAATATGAACTTAGTTGCTATTGGAGACATCTTTAGCCAGGGTTTACGTAGGATTTTTGTTATGACTTTTGAACCATTCATCTGAAACATAAATGTTGTACCTGTGCAGTTTGTTCCAAAATCTAAAAGACTTGCATTTGAATCTTTAATCTTCATTATTTGAGTACTTATTTCTGCTTTGGGAATGTTGGCAGTTATTACTGGAGGTCTTGATTCAAAGCTTATTATGTGGGACTTCTCCAAAGGGCGACCATACAAAATTGTGGATTTTGGTATGTATCTTATATGTTCTGTTCTGTGATATATATTGCCACTATCTCATTTCAAACTTCCCATGACTCTTGTGGTTTTACCAAAATTGGATCTGGTGCCACTTTTGAATGGGCTTCAGAATTGTTATTTAGCATGCTAGCTTTGGAACAGTACTTTTCTACTAGCTTGTTTTGTTGCACCTGTTGTGCCCAACCTTTTTTTTGTTATCTTTTTATAGTATTCTAGATACCAAACAATTTTTGTGGTGCAGAGAATATAATGTTCTTGCAATCATTTTATTTGATTGTTAGCTGTAAGTGTATGTGCTGTGTTGACTGCAACAATAGGTAAACTCTTCCCTTCTCTTGATTTCTCTGTCTTTTAACACTATTCACCCACATGTGATACTACTTGTTCAATTTATTTTATAGATTTTGGTGCTTGGTTGCTTTTCAAGGCGTTTGTTGCAGCAAAATTGACTTCTGTAAATCGATTTGGTACTCTACTTCGGCGATGGAGTTTGTTAGGGACCTAAGGCAATAAGCTCTGTCTATATCTTGATTTTACTACTCCTATGCAAAAATTTGAAGGTTTTAGTATAGGATTAAGATGTTTATGAGCGAGGTTTACCACTATTGTGAGTTAAAAAAAATTTATATTTTTTTTGAAAAAAAAAAAAAGATTTATATCGAGCATAGTTATTTATCATAACCTTTTGTGCCCTGTGTTTTAGATTTTACTTTTGATATTTTTTCTCCCTTAACCAGTTGCTTGACCTTTTGCGGGTTGTTGATTTTCTCTTTTATATATATATATATATTTTTTTTTCTTTGTAATCATTTTTTCCTTAAATAATGACCCTTATTTTCAAACTTAGATTTTTATTTTTCAAGCTTGGATTTTGTGCTTCCCTGGTTGCATTATCAGGGTTTATTTAATTCCAGGGGTGGTGCATTTGCTTGTGGTGCTTTACCCAAGGTTGATTTGTTTTTGTTGCTTCCCAATGAAACATGCTTTTGATTAGACTTGCTCTTATTTTGAATACTACATTATTGTAATGTAAAGTTGTCTTGAACTGTGTAGTTGGTATTCTCTATATTTCAGTTTGCTCATGCAGGAAGTTGATGCGTCCGTCTGGTCATCCTATGTCGGCAGTTTCATATCCAATCTGGTTTTGCCACATATTATCTTTCTACTGAATGCAGGATTTTTTATTTTTTTATATTAATATTTTGGTGGTTTGCAGCTTAAGCAGTGGAGTCTTCTTTGGCAACAGGCTCTCTTTTCCTCCTATTTTATGTTAGTTTATTTTCCTCTCCTACAAACATATGCGGTGTTTTAACTAATGCAGATTCAATTTTCCCATATTCTGTATATACGATCCACTAATATGTTACTGTAGTGGGTAAAATTGAGAAAAACTCAAAGGTGCCATTTAATTTAATTTAATTGTTTGTCTAAATTGGAGCTTGGATTGTTTGTATTTTCAATTTGCTCTCTTGCTGGAAATCGGTGCCTAAACTGTGGGTGAAGTTCCATACATGCTTGTATGTTATTGTTATTTTCTTGCTCGTAGTGGAGCTTGTTCATCTTGTATTTGCAACTTCAGAACCTGTTTAATTTTGCTGTGCACTTGTTGTTTGGAGCAGTAATCACATTGCGTTTGTGGCCTGAGAATGGATGCCGGGAGTATCTTCGTTGGACAAATGTGATTCAAATATTTGTTAGGCTCTTAAGGTTGCTGGTTTTGTCACTAATTCATCTTAACTTGGATTTTTGTTTATTGATTTCCTAGCCATGTAAAGTGAGTGGGCAGATGCAGTCCTTGTTTAACCAAAGTTTGACTTTAGTCAGATGCTCTTGCTTAGTAACATAGCTTGGAGATGTTTGTTTTTTGCTTTTGTCCGACTGCATTGGGGCTGGGATTATGATTAAATAACATATGCAGTGTATTAACTATCGTTGATTCAATTTTGCAGCTTCCCAATCATAAAGACTGATGAGTAAACCCGCTCCCCAAACTTCCTCCTCCTCCTCTTCTTCTTCTTTTTATTTTATTTTTTTATTTTTTTTGCTTTTAAATATTCTTGTGATCTACACTTTTCCTGAACTGCAGGTTGGATTGTTGTTTTTTTGGTCTGCTATATTGGGAAATTGTTGCCATCACACCACTGAGGGTTCACACTATCGTTCAGTTGTGTAAATTTGTCTTCGTTTCATGTTATTATTGTTACTTTCTTGCTTTCAATGCACAACTTAGTCATCCTGTTTTGGCAGCCAGTTTCCTGATTGGATTTTATTCTGGCAGTGAGTGGGCACTGCTGTTTATGGTCTATAGAACTGGGTTATTTTGGTGCTTGGAAGTCTCTTTTCTTCCCATTTTTATTTATTGTTGTTATTTTCTTCTACAATCATAAGATTTAGAAGTATAATCCTTGTTGGTAGCATCATACCTAATTTGCAGGTTAATCTGGTAATGCCTCTTATTGGTGTGGGGCAGTCAGGCTCTTGCTTTACTCTCTCATGATTTGCTGCTTGTTTTCTTCGTCGCAAAATTTGATTATGCTTTTTGGCTCAATGTCTTCCAATTTGTTGCAAGTTTGAAGTTTTTCCTTTTTTAGACTTTTTTTTAAGCATTGTGTACCTTATGCTTGTTTATAAGCTGGTGATGTTCATTTTGTGATTTTTTGTTTAGTGCTTTCCTAGTGTTATTATTCAGGTAATGTGTTAGGGTTAATTAAAAAATTTATATTGACGTGAATTATGTATTATAAGCTTTTCGCTATTGTATTTTATATTTACTTTTGATCTTCAGTATAGAACTTATTTAACTCTGGCTATGTTTGTGCTTCATTGTTCAAAGCCGGGTCCCTAGACTGGAAAAAGGAGGAAGGGATATAGTACTTATTTCTCCCTTAACTACTTGCCTGGGCCTTACTTATATTCTCCTTCCTAGTTCTTTTTTTTCCTTCTGAATTACTTCTTTATATTTAAACTGATATTTGCCTTTTGTTTTTAATTTATAATTTTATAACTGAAGCTTGGATTGTGTGTGATTTGTCTGGCCGGATTTTTGGTCGTATAATTACTGCAGCCTCCCCCTCCTGAGATGTGATGCAATTCTGAGGTTCTAAGCTCTAACCTAGTCTGATTTCATCTTTTCTTGCCTCTCAATCTTTTTTGATTTACATATATGTTAGGTTCTTAAGCTTGCTGGTTGTGTAAATAATTCATTTAAACTTGGATCGTTGCTTATTGATTTCCTAGCCATGGAAAGAGAGTGGGCAGATGCTGTCCTTGCTCAATCAAAGTTTGACATCAGTCTGATGCTCTTGCTATTTTGAACTGATACTATATATTAGCACTTAGTATCATTGCTTTGTTATATATGGGTGATGCTTATTTTTTGCTTTTGTCAGGTTTCGTTGGGGCTGGAGTTATGATTAAACAACATATGCGATGTTTTAACTAATGCTGATTGAATTTTGTTCCTTCCCAACGATAAATGCTTATTAGTAGACCCCTTCTCCACCGCCTCTTTGTTTTTTTTTGGCTTTTAAATATTATTGTTATTTATACTTGTCCCGAACTGCAGCTTTGAATTTTTTTTTTTTTTTTTTTTTTTTTTTTTTTTTTTCAGTCTGCTAATGTGTGAAATCAAAGCCATCGCTACTCTGGGGGTTCACGTCTTCATATGGCTTTGTAAATTTGTCTTGTTTCTTGCTTTTATTGTTACTTATTACACAACTGGGTCATCCTGTTTGGCAGCCTATTTCCAGTTTGGATTTTATACTGGCAGTGCCATTTATGGTCTTGAGGAACTGGATTTTTTTGGTACTTTGAAGCTAAAGTGGGAGAGCTTGATTTGGTAAGCAGTAGAAGCTTTTAGCGCGATAGGACAGGGACGGAGTGTAACTAGGGGGAACTTGTTTGATTAAATGAATGAGTTAAGGGATGGAACCAATGCTAAACACTTGTGAATAGACTTGAAATGGGGTGAAGTGACTAATCGGTATTAGGCACAAACACTATCACAAGGATAAGCAAAGGAAAATAGTGGAAAATAAGCTCTCTTTTCCTCCTATTTTTTTGGTTATTTTCTCCCACAATCATAAGATTTAGAAGTATAATCTATGCTGGCGGCCTCATACCCAAGTCACAGGTTAATTTGGTAATGCCTCTTATTGGTGTGGGGTAGTCAGGTCTTGCTCTATTCTGTCATGATTTTCTGTTTGTTTTCTTAGTTGGCAAATGTGATTAAGCTGATGGCTCCTTGTCTTCGAACTCTGTTGGAAGTCTGAAGTTTTTCCTTTTGTGTATCTTCTTCTTGTTTATTTAGCGATGTGCATTTTGTGGTTATGTGTTCAATAGTTTCTTTTCGTTATGCAGTTGGGACAATGTTAGGGTCAATTAAAAATTTTATATCTTACATTCTTTTTTCTAGTACTCTTTTCTTTTTCATGCAATTTATTCCTGTCTAAGTTGGATCTTGGATTGTTTGTATTTTCAGTTTGCTGTTGTTGGAAATCAATACCTGCCTCATGGGTTTGCACTTACGTACATGCTTGTACATTTGCAACCCCATATCCAGTTTGGATTTTAATTTGGCTGTGCTTTTCTTGTTTGTAGCAGTGATCCCATAGAGCTTGTGACCTGGGTATGATTGCCGAGGGAGTATCTTCGTGGACCCTGATCTTTTCTTTATCCTTTTGTGATTTACCTGTATGTTGGGCTATATAGTTTGCCGGTTGTGTACCTAATCTATATATATATATATATATAAAGCAGAGGCTTTATACGGGAGAGCATGAGGTTTTGCCAAGTGGCATCTTGGTTAAGCATATAAGGTTTTTTTTTTTTTTTTTTTTCAACTTCCACCTTTTCTGTTATCTCTCTCTCTCTCTCTCTCTCTCTCCAATTGAGTAAAATAACGTTTCCCAATTCAAATTTTAAAGTCTTCCTTTAATTGAGCCTCCTCCTCTTTCTCTCTCTCTCGACTCATTCACTTTCCCAGCAATTCCATCAGCTATTCAGATTACAGGCCTTTCAACTGTCTGCCATTTGCAATTTCCTTCAATGTTTTTTTAACATGCTTCCGGACTACACTAATTAGCTTTTACAGAATGCTCTTTCTCTCTATATCTCTTTACCTGTTTCTTTCAAAGCTTAGCAACTACAATCACGACAAGAAGAATAGGGCTACACTCAAATTGGTGTAGCTATAATACCAATTTCTTCAGATTCAGCTGTGCTAGAATCTAAATTCCACCCATGGTATCCAGGGAGACAATGATGTGAAAGGTTAGGCTACTATGCTTCTTCTTTTTTCCCTTTCCCAGATAAACCTTAATCTGCCTCCTCTCTCTCTCTCTCTCTCTCTATAGGCTGGCCACTGAAATTAGGCTAAGCTTAGAAACCCATACATGTTTTGGTATGCTTTTGCCATAATTTCTCCTCTTTTCTTTTTATGTTTATCCTTTTAATGCTGATTTTTTTTTTTCCTTCCTAAAATTCTAAGTTTGTCAATGCCATTGCTAGCTTTGCAAACATAATCATGAGCATGCCATTGTAGTATTTCTAATACATTTTTAATCACTCAGTTTTTGAACTCAATATCTTGCATGTGTTATAAAAAAAAAATCTTGCATGTGTTATAGTTCAGATTGTGCTTCAAATGCTAAATTGTAAGGAAAAATCTTGGTTTTGCATTCTGGACTCTATAAAATTGAAACATGGTGAGTAAGATTTATAATTTTATTCTTTTTCCCCTTATCAGGAACATCATTGCATATTTAGGTAAGTAAGAGAAAACACAAATACAATGCTTTAACAAATATGAACTAAATTTATTTATTTAAACCAACAAATAGGTTGCTTAAAAAAGAAAAATAAAAAAACAAAACAAAACAAACAACAATAATAGAGGGTTAGGATTTAATTGTGTTGTTATTAATCTAAAGTTAGAGTTTTCAATTTTGACTTGTTGTGTGTTTTGTTGTAATTACAGTAAGAAAATAGATGTGCAGATAAGGAAGTGGTTTATGAAATCCCATGACAAGGGCAATGGCAAGGAATTTAAGCATATCCAACTTCTCTCTCTCTGCTCCTTCGCCAAAATTGCCAAAATATCATCAGAATCCAAATGTCACTTTGAGGTCAGTTTTTATCTTTTATTTCTTTCTTTTTTCTCATCCTCTTTGGCTATCCCATTGCAATGTTGATAATTTGTGACTGACATACTTTTGGTGGGATGCTTAGGATCTGATTTTTTGGCGATGAGAAGGGGTTTTTAGGATTTAGAAATCTCTACAAGTTTTAATTTTTCATTAGATATATATATATATATATATATATGTATATATTCATGTCTTAAGTAATTTTTCAAAATTATATTTCATAATTGTGTTTTACCCTTTCTTGTTATCTTTTGCTTTTTTAATTTTTATAATTTTTTCAAGGACATATTTCACATTTTGATTTGTATTCTTTTAATTTGAGACTGGATTGTGTGTATTGTCAATCTACGTTATCTGGATTTATGTATTTGTATGGGTCTGATGTAATGGGGTTCACGTGTGGTGTTTTAATTAAGGCTATTTTGATTTTTTCTATTTTCAATCATAAATATGATTTTTTATAAGGATTTATCTATATATTTGTTGGATTCTACTAAAATATGGTAGTTCTAGTTCTTTTTATTTGTTCTGTCATTCTTAGGGCATATTAAAAGTCTATTCCTCATAAGTCTACAGGATCTGGAATTTTCTTTTTGGGTGTTTAGTAGAAGTGGCTGAATTTGATATAGTGATAAGCTCTCTTTTCTCATCGTTCTCTCTTGCAATCATTAGAACTATACAATTTTGGGCTTTTTAAATTCTCTATAATACTTGGGCTGTTTTTCTTAGGCTTTGGGTTTCTAGACAGCCTTAAATTCAATGTAACACCTGGTGAGAGTTTGAAATTTCCCTAGCAATTATTTTTCCTCTGTCCTGTCTTGTTTAATTTTTTGTCACTCAATCCAAATATGGTAATGCCTCTTATTGTTGTGGGACAGGTAAATTAAGAAAGTATGTAACCATCATTACGAGAGAATAATAATACAGGTTTTTGCTTTATCCTGTTATGATTTGCATGAGTTGGGCTTTTTGGGAACAACATGGATCGAACTTGTGTCTCTAGAATTGCATCATGGTTTGATCACTGATTGACTTGTTTCTTTATAAGCTGTTGATGTCTATTTTGTTGTTTTGTGTGAACAATGTTGATTATTTCAATCTTGATCTGTCTATTGCAGTGGAAACTCTTCTGCAACAAGTGTTTACAAAACTCTGTAGATGACACTAGCTTCTTACAAATCCAAAAGATACATAAAAAAGGCCATCATCTAGTGTTGGTCTGGCCAAAGTAGGATTCTGCCCAAACAATCTAAATTTTGCACATGACTTGACAGATTGAGTCTTTCACATAGGAAAGCTAAAAATGTAGAGAATTATTGACTCTTAGATCATGGAGATTGAGTTCCATTAAAAAGTACTAATCACACAGTCCATTTCTTTTGCTATTTTCAAAGGCCTTTTAGGTTCTACTGTATTAACTGATAGTAATGTTTTTGGTTATTAGTTCCTTGTTGTATTGTGTTCGTGTGAAAGATATTTCTTTTTATCTGTTTTTTGCAACAACATTGGTGGTCCTTCTTTCTTGCTTCCTTTAATAGTTTAGTTATATTGCAAATGAGTGGATCATGGACATTTGGTTTGAAAAATTGAGAATTCCTTGGAAAGTATTTGTCATGCAGAATTTCTACTCCTTAAATTTTGATTCAGGAATGAACATCCTGGTTTTTGTTAATTTTTGTAGAATTCTTAAATTGAGGCTTCTTTCTTTGACTAGGCATGATGTGGTACTAGTTATGCTCTAATTCTTGGTGTCATGTACTTCATTGGTTATTTCTGATTGTTGCAATATGTTTTTGTGAAAGTAGCACTTATCTTTCATTGATCCCCAGTTGCACCAAAGGTGCAATTTTGTGGTTAGCCTTTTGAAAGATGGTTTTGGTGATGTGGGATCAGGTCTTGCACAGTGGTCCTTTGGTTAGTTTTAGTATTTAGCAAGACTTTTTCCTTACCCATTTATGTGGTACAGTATCTTCTATTAGTATTCTTTCTATTGTCTTTTAACCTCATCTGTGGTTATGCATTCTAAGGCACCATTATGTGCCATGTTCTATAAATTTTGTGATTTGATTGTCCTATTTTTTTTTCCCTTTCATTGTACAAAATGGATTATCTTTTATCTTGTAGAGACACAGCTTAGAAGTTTTATTGGAGCTTGTCCATATTAGCAACCTTACTCTATCTTGCATACATTATTAGACATCCTGGTGCTCCTTTGGGCTTAAAATAGTATTAATTGCTATATCTTCATCTATATGAATTTGTTCTTTGGACTGCATTGTCTACTTTTGTTAGTGTTTCAAGCAGTGTTCTTGGAGCAATGACGCAGGACAACCAGAACAAAATTAAAACAACAATAAAATAATTGGATATGACCTAGAGGTCAGCATTTAGGCCTGGCTTGGAGTCAGCACCAAGCGGGAAAACTACCATGAGTCAACAATTAGGGTAGACCTGGAGTCAGCACCAGACCAAAGAATGACCAAACGGTCATTTTTTTCATTCATCAAAATATCAACTATTTCTTCAAGGAGTACAATAGGTTTATTATAAAAGATTGCTAAACCCTAATTCTAATTGGCTTAGGAAACCCTAATTGCCTTATTACAAAAATAACATTGCTTCCAAATTAAAATACTGATAGCCTAATAAACTAATAGGACCTAAAATATAAAAATATAATTGACTCGCAAACATAAATAATACTAAATAAAAATCTTCTTGCGTCTTCTACATCAAGCAGGTTTTGCAAGTTCTTACCAGGGGTGCTTGGCAAGGTTGTAGAAAGGTAGTGGGCAGGTACACTGCTGCTGGATCCTTTTTTGATTGTCATGTACTTGCATTTATCATATCCTTTGTTAAATTTTGATCTTCAATTTTGTCTTTTTGCACTCTAGCCTTATGCTTTTTGGAGCTCATCACTGGGGCAGTCACATATGTATGAGTTGTAGAAAGTTAGTGGGCAGGTAGACTGTTGCTGGATCCTTTTTTGATTGTCATGTACTTGCATTTATCATATCCTTTGTTAACTTTTGATCATCAATTTGGTCTTTTTGCACTCTAACCTTATGCTTTTTGGAGCTCATCACTGGGCAGTCAGATATGTATGAGTTGCATTCTTAAAACATTAGTTCTCTCAATGTCAGGAAAGGAAGGTATTTGTCTTGTAGAGAAGAGTTCTTCCATTTGTTTTTTTTTGGTAACTGCTGCAATTTGGAGTGTGTTAAAATCTCAACCCTAACATGCGTACAGGAAACAGACTGTCTTTTGGTGCTTGGTTGCTAAAGTGGTGGAGCTTGATTTCGCTATAAGATTTCTTTTCCTCCCACTTTCATTATTTTCTTCTATAATCCTAGTCTCGTTAGGTGATGGTTTGAACTTTCATTGTATTCTTTTCCCTTCATTCTTCAATCTTGTTTAATTTTAGGTTATTCTGTCTTGAAAAAGTCATGTCTTGTTCAAATGCAGTAATGCCTATTATTGGAATACAGGTAGGTTGATGGTGGTGATCGTGACCCAACTATGGCTGCTGGGGTAGAATAATATCAATTATGCTTTGCACTATTGGGCTTTCTAGGAATTTAATGATTTTAACTTGTGTCTTTGGATTTGCATCATAATTTAAAATTATAATGTTATTGATTTATTTACTAGTCATAGGATGTGATTGAGTAGATGCCATCCATCTCCAAGCATGACTTCTTAAGAGCTGGTGATGTTTGTTTTGTAGTTTTTGACAAGTACATTTCTGGTTCCCACAATTCTTTGTTTCGTTTTTGCAAGCTCCTATCTTGTTTGAATGTGTTTGTTCCTCTTATTTGTGTGGGCCAGCTAGATTTACACCAATACTGTTGTTTCCAAGGAAGAATTATTCAGGTTATTGGTTTGTCCTGTAATTGGCATTAGTTGGGTGTTCTGTGAATTAAATGATTTTAATTTGCATCATTATTTATAGAATTTGTATATGTTGCTGATTAATTTCCAAGTCAGAGAAAATGAGTGAGCAAATGCCATCAAAACTTTCATGGATGTGGTTTGTACAGGTGGACTGTGTGGGGGGATATTTTTGGGCTTGTGGCTCCGTTACCCCAAATCTTGTGTTTAAAAAATTTCATGTTGTATATCAATTTGGGTGACAGTTTGATGGGGGACCTCAGGCAATATGCTCTCTTTGTGTCTTGATTTCATTAATTTCTTTTCCTAAAATTTGAAGTTTTAAGTATTGGTGTAAGACATGATGTGTGAGTGAGAAAATAAATTTGTTGTATTTACATTGGGCTGAGAACATGCTTCTATTGCTGTTGTGTTTTAGTTTTTGCTTTGTTCCTACTACTTGCTTAACTACTTGCTTGACCCTTAAGAGGTTTTTGGTTTTCTGTTTATATATTTTATTTTCTTTCTTTGTAATCATTTTTTAAAATAATAATAATAATAATAGTAATAATAATAATAATGCGTTTGTTATTTTAATCCTCATTTTTATTATTGGAGATTGGATGTCTTCTCAGTCTGCTGTGTCAGGTTTTATTTAATTTAAGTGGTGTTGCATTTGCGTTGGTTTTGCTAGGGTTGATTTTGTTTTGATGCTTCTCAGTGAAACATGCTTTTTGAGTAGTCTTGCTCTTTATTATTATTTTTATTTTTTGTTCGTTTCTTGAAAAAAAAATTCTTATAATTTAAAGATGTCCGAAACTAAGTAGCTAGAATTGTGTGTTTTTCAGTTTGCTCATGTAGGAGGTTAATGCAAGCCCCACGAAGGGTTTGAACTTTCTTGTAGTACCTGTACATCTGTCTTGTTTCTATTGATATTTTCATGCTTCTTGTGGAACCTGGTTATATTGTGTTAGCAGTTCTATTTCTAGTTTGGGTTGTCACATTATCTGTATGCAGGAAGCGAGATTTTTGTTTTTTGGTGCTTCACAGCTTAAGCAGCTGAGTATGATTTAGCAATAAGCTCTGTCTTTCTTCCCTTTTTTTCCATTCCTTCAGGCATAATTTAAAAAAATACATTTTGTTGTTTTAATTCTTTCTAATACTTGGGTTTGTGACTGAATTTCCTAGGTTTCATTTTTGAGGAGGATTATAATTCCCAGTCTTGTGAAGTGATGGTTTGAAATGTCTGTTGCAATTCTTCTCCCTTTATCTTGTTGTCTTATTTTAGTTTTGGTCGTTATGTGTTGGCAACCTCAATAGTGAATTTACAGCTTAATCTGGCAATGCCTCTTATTAGTTTAGGCCATAATTATAATCTTAGGGTCTGTTCGGGTTCTGTTTATTTTGCTGAAACTGAAAATTTTTTGCTGAAAATACTATTGATAAATATAAAAATTAGCTGAAATAGTATAGTTGGACTCACAAATAGTACCAAAAAGTGCAGTAGGGCCCATGAATAATAGCAAAAATAAGCTGAATAGTAAAATAAGTTTGCTTTTTAAGCTGGAGCCAAATGCACACTTAGTGCGACCAATCTTAGAACTTGGGCTGTGTTGATTGCAACAATAAGAAATCTCTTTTTTTTTCTCTTTTTGGTCTTAAATTTCACATTTTTCTTGTTTGTCTTTAATATAGTGTTCCTACTACTGTGATAGTATTCTATTCCTTGTTCAATTTACTTACAGGTTTTGGTCCTCGACAACTCTGTGAAGGCATTTGTTTCTGTGAAGTTGACTTTTCTAGATAGATTTGGTACTTGTCTATAGGAGCACAATCCCTTATGGCTGGTAATTATGGGTTCAAAAATTAAATTAACATTGTAAACGAAAATTGGTGCTTGCATTGTGTTTTTTTCAGGCTTCATTTGTTCGGTTTTAACTAATCCCAGCACTACCCGGAATTTTTATCTTGGTTCCTTTTTTTACAGCTGCCTACTGGCACTTCTTACTACTTTTAAGAACCTAAGATCATCAATATCATCATTGGGCATTCATATAAGATAAAGGCAGCCAGCTTCAAGCATGGTTGTTTTGAATGCCAAAGAAATATAAGATTTACCTTATAAGGAAGAGCGCATTCATATAAAATAAAAGCAGCCAGCTTCAAACATGGTTGTTTTGAATGCCAAAGAAGTATAAGATTTAAATTGTAAGGAAGAGTTATTCTAGTCATTTTTGTAACTATTGCAATTCTGTGTACATGTGAAAAATTCTCACTGGATTTTTTATTTTTGATGCCATGCAGCTTAAGTGGTGGAGTTTGGCTTGGCGATAAGCTTTCTTTTTCCCCCTTTTTTCTTTACTCTCCTGCAATTAAATGAATCATAAGGATTCATTTTATTTTGGTTCTTTGTAGGTTAAGCAGTGGAGTCTGATTTGGCAATCGGCTTTCCTTTCCTCCTTCTCTATCCCTGCTACATTGATAAGAGTTTGAAGGGTATATTTTTCTTGTTTTACTTCTTTCTTATACTTGGGTCTTTGATTGCCTTTCCTAGGAGGATTATAATTTCTAGTTTCACTGAGTGAGGGTTTGAAACTTCTATTGCAATTCTTGTCCCTTCTTCTTGATGTGTTATTTAATTTTTGGTCATTCTTTGTTTGTAATGTCAGTAATGAATTCACTGGCTAATCTGGCAATGCCTCTTATTGGTGTGGGGGCATTAATATAACTGTTTGTGACTTGAATATGGTTGTAGAGGGAAAACAATACAGGTTCTGCTTTCTCTTCTCCAAGCATTAGTTGGGACTTTTTGGGAATTACATGGAATTAACATTATATTTCTGGATTTGTGTCATAGTTTGTGAACTTGGATTGTTGCTGATTGATATCTTGTTACCAAATATTTGGCAATAAAGAAGACCAGGGATTTAAGAGTTAGAATAATTTATCTTTATAATTGTTGGATTCTATTAAAATATAATTCATTGCTTTGGATTCTTGGTGCATGATAAAAATTTATTCCTCATGTCTTCAGGAACCTTTTTTAATTTATTTTTGCTGCTTAGCAGCTTCAATGGCTAAGTTTTCTTTAATGAAAATATCTTTGACTCGACTGTCATTATTCTCTCTTGCAATCATAAGAACTATACATTTTTTGGTTTGTTTTTATTCTTTCTAATTCTTGGACCTATAACTGCTTTTCACAGGCTTTGGTTTTTTGGACTGCTATAAACTCAATGACTCACCTAGTAAGGGTTTGAAATTTCCCTTGCAATTCTTGTTCCTCTGTCTTGTCTTGTTCAAATTTTGGTCATTCAATTTTGAATATGGTAATGCCTCTTATTGTTATAGGACAGGTAAATAAAAAGGTTCTTGACCTTAGGATGGTTGCCAACGGTAAATAATACAGAGTTTTGCTTTATCTTGTGGTGCCTTAATGATGGCTAGTTTGATTTTGTCTATTTTTAACCGTACATATGATTTTGTGTTTTGAGTAGTGTTGCTTTTTTTTATTTATTTATTTTTTATAATTTATATTTGTCCTGAATTGTAGCTTTGGAATGCATATATTTTCAGTTTGCTCTTATGGAAAATTAATGCCTGCACCACGAGGGATTGCACTTTCATTCAGTGCTTATGCATTTGTCTTAGTGTCTTGTTTCTGTTCTTATTCTCTGTTTTTTGTGATACTTGCCTCATATCTAATTTGGATTTAATCTGGCATTGCTTCTTATTGGTTACAGGAATGTGGATCCCCCACCCTCCTCCTCTTTGGGCAGCTTTAAGTAGTGGAGTTGATTTGGCAGTAAGATCTCTTTTCTCTTGTTTTCGTTTTTTGTCTGCTACAATCGTTAGAATTATGAGGAAGAACTTCTTGATTTAATTCTTTCTAATATTTGGGCCTGTGATTGCTTTTCCAGGGCCTGTCATTAAATTCTCTCATGATTTTTGGAGCTTTGGTTGATACGGTGATTTATTGTCTTTTGGTAGACATGTAAGGTAACAGTAACTTGCTTTAAACATGTCTACTCTTTAAATTCTTTTAAAGTATAGGTTTATGCTGTCTTATGAGTTGGGCTTTTTGGGAATTACATGGAGAACTTGCATCATGATTTGTAATCTTAGGTTATTGCCGATTGATTTCCTCATCATAGACAGTGAGTGGGCAGAACCTGTCAATATCGAACCAAGTTGTTAGTCTTCAGTCTTTGTTATTCTGGACTCTATTATTTAGGCACTGAGTAACATGTCTTTATAAGCTAGTGGTGCTCTCTTTGTTGTTTTATGAACACAATGTTGATAATTTAATTTTGATTGTTTACAGGAGGCAAAACTGATTTCGACTTTCTTGTATTTATCCTGTAGAGATGAGTTCTTCATTAAAAAAAAAAAAAAAAAATTGGTCAACTTCTGCAATTTGGGAGTGTGTTAATTCTCAATCCTTACATGTTTACAGGAAGCATAATTTTTTTTGGAATTATGGCAGAAGTTTGATTCTGCAATAAGATCTCGTTTCCTCCTGTTAGTGTCAGCCTGTGACAGTTTGAAACTTTCAGTGCAATTCTTTTCCTTTGTGCAACAGTCTTGTTTAGTTTTGATCATTCTATGTGGGACACCTCATCTCTTATTCAAATGTGGGAACTCATCTCTTACTTGATGGTGAGAGTGACCCAAATTTGGTTGTGGAGGTAGAATAATACAAGTTTTTGCTTTGTCCTGTGGTGTCCTGTGATTGGGAATAGTTTGGCATTTAGGCTTTATGTGAATTAAATGTTTTTAACTTGAGTCTTTGTTTTTGCATCATAATTCATGACATTAGAATGTTATTGATTGATTTCATGGTCATTGAAAGTGATCGAGCAGATGACATCCATGTCAAAGCTAGACTTATTTATAAGTTGGTGATTTTTCTTTTTTTAGTGGTTTTGTGACAAGTACTGTCTTCATTCCCATTATTCTTTGTATGCTGGAACTGAGAATGTTCAATAATTTTAATCTTGATATGTCTGCGGGGGGGAATTGTGATTCCGCCTTTTTTGTATTTGAGAAAGAGCGTGTATAAGCAAATTTTCTTGCGTCTGAGTTATGTGATTAATTGCAACCATAAGAAAACTCCTCATTCTCTTGATTTCATTTTTGGTTATAGACTTATAGGTCTTCTAATATGTTGTTTCCTCAAACATAATACAATTCCTTGTTCAATTTATTTTATAGAATTTGGTTCATGGTTTCTTGCATAGACTTCTCTTGAATGATATGGTTTCCTTATAGGAGCATTAATAAGTAAACTTTCCTTTCCTTTATTGGTGTCTGGCTAGTAATTGTGGGCTTAAAATTTAAAACTCTACTCTTAGTCTCTTGATTTCACTTAGTCTATCATATTTTATATTTACTTTTGATTATAGCTATAAAGCTTGTTTAACTCTGCCTGTGCTTGTGCCTACTTATTCTCAGCTGGTCCCAATCCTGGAAAAAGGAGGAGGGGATATAGCACTAATTTCTCCCATAACTACTTGCTCTTGATCAATGCTGCACCGTGGGTTTGCACTTCCATACATGCTTGTACATTTTTTTTTTTTTTTTTTGATTGGCCATATATGCTTGTACATTATTGTTATTTTCTTGCTTTTAGTGCAACCTCTTCATCTTTTGTGTATTTTCAGTTTACTATTATTGGAGCTTGGATGTTTTCTCAGGCTGCAATGTCAAGCTTTATTTACTTTCAGGGGTAATGGTGCTCTGGCTGAGGTTAATTTGGTTTTCCTCTTCTTTCCTCCTCCTTTTTATTCCTTTAAAAAAAGAACTTATAATTTTAAGTTTTCCTGAACTATGTAGCTGTGATTCTATGATTTTCAGTTTGCTCAGGTGGAAAGTAAATGCCACAGCCATCAAGGATTTAAGCTTTCATCTAGTGCTTGTACATCTATATTCTTTTCTTGTTTCTATTGATGTTTTCTTGCTTTTTGGGGAACCTAGTTATCATGTCTTGGCAGTTCCATTTCTAGTTTGGATCGCCACTTAAATGTCGGTATATAGGAAGTGGGATTTTTTTTTTTTTTTTTTTTGGTGCCTCGCAGCTTAAGCACCATAGTCTGATTTGGTGATAAGCTCTCTTTTCCCCTTGCTTTCATTATTTACTCTTGCAATCATAAGAACTGTAAGTTTATCTCTTGTTTTAAGTCTTTCTAATACTTGGGCCTTTAACTGCTTTTCTTTGGCTTTGGTTTCTTGGACAGTCATAAATTCCAGTCTTATTCAATGAGGGTTTGAAACTCTCAGTGCTATTCTTGTCCTTTTGTCTTGCTTTTTTGTTCAAATTTTAGTCACTCTGTTGGCAAGCTCATATCTAATTTGTATGTTAAAATGCCTTTTATTTGTGTTGGGCAGGTAGGTGAACAGAGATTGTGACTTAAATATGATTGCTGAGGGAGTATATTCAAGTTTTTGCTTTAAACTGTAGTGATTTGCATAATATTTTGTAATCTTAGACTGTTTCTGATTGATTTCCTAATCATAGAAAGACAAGTGGGCAGGTATACCGTTGCTGGTTCCTTTTAACTAACGCTGATTTGATTTTGTTGCTTTCCAATCATACATGCTGTTTAGTAGTCCCCCACCCTTTTTTTTTCCATCTAATTTTTTTTTAGAATCTTTTTTATATTCTTGTAATTTAAACTTGTCCTGAATTGGAGGTTGGATTGTGTGTATTTTCAATCTGCTCTTGGAGGAAATCAATTTCATCACCATTGAATCTGTGAACTTTCTTGTAGTCTTGGAAATTTGTCTTAACCAACCTACGACCAAATAAAAATGGGTTCGTCACTCTTTTTTTTCACATACACCGGGAGAAAAGGTTACCATAGCAAGCCCCTCCCCAGCCGGAGAGCCCCCAGGACAAGGGGGCGGCATTCAACCATCTGCTCTCGAGATTCATATTGATCAATCAATCCCCGAGTCCTGCCAGTTCACTAAGTAGACTCACTCTACCGAGGGGCAACAAAGGCTGGAACTATTCCTGCCAAAAACTAGGGGCCTCTGGGAGTTAGTAGGTATGAGAGAGTCCCCTCTTTGTCTGTTTCGGAGTCTTGATTTTGTTGTTAGTTTCTTGCTTTTAATGCAACTTGGTCATCCTGTGTTGGCAGCTTGATTTTAGTCTGGCAGTTACATTTATAGCCTACAGAACTGTAGATATGTGACCTTTCGAGGAATTTGTTTCTGTTGGTTTGGGGGAGAGTGGAGTTTGGTAGCAGGCTTATTATATGGCGCGCTAGGTTGGCCATTTGCTATACTGCTAATGGTTATGCTATATATGATTCATCTTCATAGAGTGTGTAAATGAAGTAGCGGATGCCTTACAACGCTTTATGTCCTGATTTATGTGAGAAACCTGTATGCCTTTATCAAATTCAAGGAATCATAAATCTACGTAAAAGTCTGGTGTTTGGAATTTTTTTGCCCTTGCTTGAGCTTATTCATTGATATTCTCTTCTCTTTGTGTTCTTTCTTGCTCCTTAATCACTTGTTTATTTTTAAACAGATAGTTGCTTATCTTTTAATTTATACTTTTATAATAGAAGCTTGGATTGTCTATGATTTGTCAGGCTACATTTTTTGGTTTCATATAATTCCTGCAGCCTTGTGCAATGTGATGCAATTCCGGGTTTTTAAATTAGGCTGATTTTATTTTTTCTTGCTTCTCAATCGTACATCCTTTCCACTCTTCCTTCTTCTTGCAATTTGTTTTTGTCCAAGTTAGAGCTTGGATTTTTTGTATTTTCAGTTTGCTCTTGCTAGAAATCAATGCCTGCACTGTGGGTTTGCACTTCCATACATGCTTGTACGTTCTTTTTTATTTTCTTGCTCTTTTTGTGCCACTTTTTCATCTTGTATTGGCAACCCCATATCCAGTTTGGATTTTAATTTGGTTGTGCACTTGTTTGGAGTGGTAATCAGATAGAGCTTGTGACAAGAGAATGGTTGCTGGGTGAGTATCTTCGTTGGAATAATGTAAACACACAGATTGTTTCTTTATCCCTTTGTGATTACATATATGTTAAGCTATTAATATTGCTGTTTGTGTCACTGATTCATTGGAACTTGGATTGTTGCTTATTGAATTCCTAGCCATGGAAAGTAATTAAGCAGATGTTGACCATGTTCAACCAATGTTTGTCATTAGTCTGAGGCTCTTTTTTATTCTGGATTCATATCATATTTTAGCACTTAGTAACATAGCTTTGTGATTTAACGTAGTTCTTGCAACTCTCTGTATGCTGGTGAGGAGAAAGACAATTTTAGTCTTGATGTCTATTGTAGGGGAAATTGTAAATTTCTCTTGTACTTTGGCTTTGTTGACAGCAAAGATAAGAAAACTGTTATCTTTTTCTCCGGATCTTATATTTTCCTTATGAGTCTCTTAATATACCGTTTCCTCAAACTTCATCCTATAACTTGTTCGACTTATGTTATAGGTTTTGGTCCTTGGGAGCATTTTTCAGGCTTCTGTTGCTGTAAAGTCAGTTTTTCTAGTTCAATTTTGTTATCTTGAGCCCAAATATTTAAACTTTTCTTTTCTCTTATTGTTTGTTGGTTTGGTAATTATGACACAAAATATTTAAATTAACTTTGTGAAAGAAACAGGGTGTATTTTACGCTATGTTTGCATGGTTTAAACTAATTAGAGAACCACTTGGCTTGTTCATCCTGTTCCCTTTTTCTATTACCTCTTACTTGCACTTGTCAGAACTTGTTAGGACTTGAAATCATCAATCTGGTCATTTTGGATTGAAACCTCTATTCTCTTTTGATTCATTATTCTAATCCTTAAAATTGAAGGATATTGTTTTTGCTTGTGTTTTTTTTATTTGTTTATTTTTTTTTATAATAATTTCATCAGCCTGCAATGCATTTCTTGGCTCTGGATTCATAGAGGAGTAGATAGATTTAAATTTTCTTCTTCATTTGAGTGGTTGAGGTTTAAGTATTAAATTAAGATATTTTTGAATTCTTATTCATTGAATGACCTGGGATTTTGATCATGCTTCTTGTTAGTTTTCTCAATTTTCTTTTCGCATAGTTAAATTTGAACCATGAAAGATAGAGTTGCTACATAAGCCGCTCCACCCTAGTGGAAGTCTCCAAGGAGATCCTCCACTCTTATTTGAGACAAGTACTTCATGATGGCTACTCCACGACTGTGTGAGAAGAACACATGACCAATCGAGAATAGCATGAAGACAAAGATTATAAGCTGTCAATGTTTGTTTTGTAGTTTTGGGAGGACGATGTTTAATTTTTTTAATAATGATATGTCTGCAAGAGTATGTGCTGTGTTGACGCAACAATAGGCAAACTCTTGTTTTGATTTCTCTTAAGTCTTTTAACACTATTCACCCAAATGTGAACTACTTGTTCAATTTATTTTATAGATTTTGGTGCTTGGTTGCTTTTCGGGGCGTTTGTTGCAGCAAAATTGATTTATGTAAATCAATTTAGTACTCTATTTGGGTGATGAAGTTTGTTAGGGACCTAAGGCAATAAGCTCTCTTTATCTCTTGATTTCAATACTCCTATCCTAAAATTTGAAGGTTTAAGTTTAGGATTAAGATATTTATTAGTGAGGTTTACCACTATTATGACTTAAAAAAATTTATATTTTTTTGAAAAAAAAAGAGATTAATACTGAGCATAGTTATTAATCATAACCTTTTGTGCCTCTTTGTTTTAGATTAAACTTTTGATATTTTTTCTTAATTAACCAGTTGCTTGACCTTATGGGGGTTGTTGATTTTCTCTTTTATATATAAATAAATAAATAAATAAAAATATATATATATATATTCTTTCTTTGTAATCATTTTTTCCTAAAATAATGGCCCTTATTTTCAAATTTAGATTTTTTATTTTTCAAGCTTGGATTTTGTGCTTCCTAGGCTGCATTATCACGGTTTATTTAATTCCAGGGGGGGTGCATTTGATTGTGGTGCTTTACCCAAGGTTGATTTGTTTTTGTTGCTTCCCAATGAAACATGCTTTTGAGTAGACTTGTCTTGAGTTGTATAGTTGGTATTCTCTATTTTTCAGTTTGCTTGTGCAGGAAGTTGATGCATCCGTCTGGTCATCTTATGTCGGCAGTTTCATATCTAATTTGGTTTTGCCACATATTATCTTTCTACTGAATGCATGATTTTTTATATATTATTACTTTGGTGGTTTGCAGCCTAAGAAATTGAGTCTGCTTTGGCTACAAGCTCTCTTTTCCTCCCATTTTAGGCTTCGGGTTTCTGGACAGCCATAAATTCAATGTACCACCTGGTGAGGGTTTGAAATTGCCCTAGCAATTATTTTTCCTCCATCCTGTCTTGTTTTATTTGTTCTCACTCAATCCAAATATGGTAATGCCTCTTATTGTTGTGGGACAGGTGAATTAACGAAGTATGTAACCATCATTATGAGAGAATAATAATACAGGTTTTTGATTTGTTCTGTTATTATTTGCATGAGTTGGGCTTTTTTGGAACAACATGGATTGAACTTATGTCTCTAGAATTGCATCATGGTTTGAGCATTGATTGACTTGTTTCTGTGAAAGCTGTTGATGCCCATTTTGTTGTTTTGTGTGTACAATGTTGATTATTTTAATCTTGATCTGTCTACAGCTGGGGAAACTCTTCTACAACAACTGTTTACAAAACTTTGTGTAGATGACACTAGCTTCTTACAAAACCAAAAGTTACATAAAAAAGGCCATCATCCAGGGTTGGTCTGGCCAAAGTAGGATTTTGCCCAAACAATCTAAATTTTGCACATGACTTGACAGATTGAGACTTCCACATAGGAAAGCTAAAAATGTAGAGAATTATTGACTCTTATATCATGGGGATTTGAGTTCCATTAAAAAGCCATAATCACACAGTCCATTTCTTTTGCTAATTTCAGATGCCTTTGAGGTTCTACTATATTAACTGATAGTAATGTTTTTGGTCATTAGATCCTTAGAGTTCTATTGTGTTCATGTGAAAGATATTTCTTTTGTTTGAATTCTTTTTATCTGTTTTATGCCACGGCATTGCTCTTCCTTCTTTTACGCTTCCTTTAATATTTTATTTTTTAAATGCAGTATATGACTATGTGTTTGTTTGGTTTGCGTTTGTGTCAGATGTGTTTTGTGTTTCAGCCCTTATTTTTCTTTTTACTAACCCAGCGCCTCTTGCACTGTTCATGGGCCATGAACAGTGCAAGAAGGCAAGCGAACAGTGTTTTCCTTGTGAATAGTAATCTGAAATTTTTTTTTTAATTGTTTTCAGTTTTCAGCGAAATAAGTGGTATCTAAACGTACACTATATGTAATTATTATAAAATTTTAAGTCGAAGTTTTGCTATATTGCAAATGAGTGAATCATGGACATTTGGTTTGAAAAATTGACAATTCCTTGGAAGTGTTTATCACACAAAATGTCTACTCCTTAAATTTTGGCTTAGGAATGAACATCCTGGCTTTTGTTAATTTTTGTAGAATTCCTAAATTGAGGCTTCTTTTGGGGCTAAGCATGATGTGATAATAGATATGCTGTAATTCTTGGTTTCATGTACTTCATTGGTTATTTCTGATTCTTGCAATATGTTTTTGTGAAAGTAGCACTTATCCTTCATTGATCCCCAGGTCCCCTGAAGGTACAATTTTGTGGTTGGTCTTTTGAAAGATGGTTTTGGTGATGTGGGATCAGGTCTTGCATAGTGGTGCTTTGGTTAGTTTTAGTATTTAGAAAGAGACTTTTTCCTTACCCATTTATGGTACAGTATCTTCTGTTAGTGTTCTTTCTATTGTCTTTTAACCTCATATGTGGTTTTGCATTTTGAGGAACCATTATGTGCTATGTTCTATAAATTTTGTGATTCGATTGTCCAATTTTATTTTTTATTTTTTTCTTTCGTTATACAAAGTGGATTATCTTTTATCTTGTTGAGACAACTCAGAAGTTTTATTGGAGCTTGTCAATATTAGCTACCTTACTCTATCTTGCATACATTAATTGACATCCTAGTGCTCTTTTGGGCTTAAAATGGTATTAATCACTATATCTTCATCTGTTTGAATTTGTTCTTTGGATCTGCATCGTCTACTTTTGTAGGTGTTTCAAGCAGTGTGCTTGGAGCAGGTTTTGTAAGTTCTTACCCGGGGTGCTTGGCAAGGTTGTAGAAAGTTATCGAGCAAGTAGACTGTGCTAGATCCTTTTTTGATTGCCATGTACTTTGTTAACTTAAGTTCATCAATTTGGTCTTTTTGCACTATAACCTTATGCTTTTTGGCACTCATCACTAGGCAGTCACATTTGTATGAGCTACATTCTTTAAACATTGGTGCCCTAAATCTCAGGAAAGGAAGGAATTTGTCTCGTAGAGAAGAGTTCTTCTATTTTTTTTTTTTTTTTTTTGGGGTAACTGCTGCAATTTGGGGTGTATGTTAAAATCTCAATCCCTACATGCGATCTCAGGAAAGGAAGGCATTTGTCTTGTAAGTGCTCTAAATCTCAGGAAGGGAAGGCATTTGTCTTGTAAGTGCTCTAAATCTCAGGAAGCAGATTTTATTTTTGGTGCTTGGTTGCTGAAGTGGTGGAGTTTGATTTGGCTATAAGATTTCTTTTCCTTCCACTTTCATTATTCTCTCCTGAAATCCTTGTCTCATTCGGTGATGGTTTGAACTTTCATTGTATTCTTTTCCCTTTGTACTGCAATCTTGATTAATTTTTGGTTAATCTGTCTTGAAAAAGTCATCTCTTGTTCAAATGTGGTAATGCCTATTATTGGAATACAAGTAGATTGATGGTGGTGATTGTGACCCAACTATGGTTGCTAGGGTAGAATAATATCAATTATGCTTTGCACTCTTAGGCTTTCTAGGAATTAAATGATTTTAACTTGTGTCTTTGGATTTGCATCATAATTTGAAAATTAGCATGTTATTGATTTATTTATTAGTCATAGGATGTGATTGAGCAGATGCCGTCCATCTCCAAGCATGACTTCTTTAAGAGTTGGTCATGTTTGTTTTGTAGTTTTGTGACAAGTACATTCCTGGTTCCCACAATTCTTTGTTTCTTTTTTGCAGGCTCCTATCTTATTTGAATGGGGTTATTCCTCTTCTTTGTGTGGGGCAAGTAGATTTACGCCAATACTGTTGTTTCCAAGGAAGAATTATTCAGGTTATTGGTTTGTCCTGTAATTGGCATTAGTTGGGCTTTCTGTGAATTAAATGCGTTTAATTTATGTGTTTGAATTTTGCATCATTATTCATAAAATTTGTATATGTTGCTGATTGATTTTCAAGTCAAAGAAAATGAGTGAGCAGATGACATCAAAACTTCTATGGCTATGGTTTGTACAGGTGGACTGTGTGGGGGGATATTTGGTGCTTATGGCTCCATTACCCCAAATCTTGGGTTTAAAAAGGTTCATGTTGTATATCAACTTGGGTGACAAAGTTTGATGGGGGACCTCCAGCAATAACCTCTCTTTATGTCTTGATTTCATTATTTTCTTTTCCTATAATTTGAAGTTTTAAGTATTGGTATTGGATATAATGTGTGAGTAAGAAAATAAATTTGTAGGATTTCAATTGGGTTGATAACAGGCTTCTATTGCTACTGTGTTTTAGTTTTTGCTTTTGATCCTACTACTTGCTTAAATACTTGGTTGACCTTTTAGAGGTTTTTGGTTTTCTATTTATATATTTTCTTCTTTGTTTGAATTCTTTTTTGAAAATAATCACAATAATAATGTGTTTATTATTTTAATCCACATTTTTATTACTGGAGATTGGATGTCTTCCCAATTTGCAGTGTCAGGTTTTATTTAATTTAAGTGGTGTTGCATTTGCATTAGTTTTGCTAGGGTTGATTTTGTTTTATTACTTCTCGGTGAAACATGCTTTTGAGTAGTCTTGCACCTTTTTTTTTTTTTTTTTTTTTGTTCTTTCCTTAAAATAAATCTTATAATTTAAAGATGTCTTAAACTATGTAGCTGGAATTGTGTGTTTTTTTGTTTGCTCATGTAGTAGGTCAATGCAAGCACCACGAAGGTTTTGAGCTTTCATGTTGTACATGTACTTTTGTCTTTCTATCTTGTTTCTATTGACATCATTGTGAGAAATAAGAATGGCACTCTGATTGTCATAATAAAGAGGAGTAGCAGAGGATGTGGACACACCTAAGTCCTTAAGAAGTCATTGTAGTCGAAGGAGCTTAGTTGTGGTATCAGCAAGGGATGATATTCTGCTTCAATACTGGAGCGGGCTACAAGGGTTTGTTTCTTGCTTCGCCAAGAAATCAAAGAACTAAGAAGAAAGCAATAACCAGTGATGGACCTAGGATCAGTAGGATCTCCTGCCCAATCAGCATCAGAGAATGCAGTCAATGCAAGCACCATAAAGGGTTTGAGCTTTCATGTAGTACATGTACTTCTGTCTTCTTGTCTTGTTTCTATTGACATTATTGTGAGCAATATGAATGACACTCTGAATGTCACAATAAAAAAGAGTTGCAAAGGATGTGGACACACCTAAGTCCTTAAGAAGTCATTATAGTCAAAGGAACTTAGTTATGGTATCAGCAAGGGATGATATTCTGCTTCAATACTGGAGCGGGCCCCAAGGGTTTGTTTCTTGCTTCGCCAATAAATCAAAGAACTAAGAAGAAAGCAATAACTAGTAGTGGACCTAGAATCAGTGGGATCTCTTGCCCATTCAGCATCAGAGAATGCACGGAGAACAAGAGGAGACTGAGCAAAATAGAAAAGGCTATGGAAGAGAGTGCCCTTCAGGTATCGAAGAATGCGCAGAACAGCAGCATAGTGAGTTGATTGTGGAGCAGAAAGATACTGGCTCACCTGGTGAACAACATAGAAAATGTCTAGACGAGTTACAATGAAATAAACTAGGCTGCCAACCAATCGTCTGTAAAGAGAGGGATTAGACAATGGTTTCCTCCCCCCCCCCCCCCCTCGAGGGAGTCAAATGCACACTAATTGAGAAAATCCTTGAGTTCTTGAATGTCACTGAGGTCATCACTAATTATGATTATATGATCCACATATAGGAGAAGCGAAATGGTGCATTTGTTGATGCGACGAAGAAATAAGGCAGAATCATAATGACTAGCAATGTAACCTAAGCAAGAGATTGTAGAGCTGAACTTGGCAAACTAAGCTCGTGGAGCTTGTTTAAGGCCATAAAATGCACGTCAAAGGTGACAAACCTTGTTTGGTTCAATAGAGAGACCAGGAGGAGGTTGCATATAAACTTCTTCACTTTAATTCCCATTAAGGAAGGCATTTTTGAAATCTATTTGAAAAATGTACCATTTAATGGCAGCAGCAACAACTAAGAGGGCACAAACAGATGAGATTTGAGCAACTTGAGCAAAGGTTTTTTCATAATCAATCCTATACTCCTGTGTAAAACCTTTTGTAACAAGACGAGTTTTATATTGCTCAATGGACCCATCAGAGTGAGTCTTGATCTTATAGATTCATTTACAACCAACCATAGAGGCCTCACAATTGGAGTGAGGCTCGTGCAGTGTAGCAAGGGTAGTATAACAATGATAGTCAAGTAAATGTGTAGGAATGGATCTTACCCGAGTTGAGTGACAAGGTGTAATGTCTTGTGCAAGATCTTCAGGCAGAGCAGGAGTAGGGGACCCAAGCTTAGGGTTGGGTGGCTTATCTTCGACCTGTTCATTAGAGGGTGGTCTAGGAGAGGTATCAAAAATATCTGGTGGTTGGACAGAGAAGTCTATAGGAGGATCAGGAGTAACTATAGAAGGAATATGTGGCTCATCTGGAAAAAGATCTAAGACAGAGGAGGTAGATAGGGAGGCACGAAAGTGAGAGAGCTCGACAAAGGAGCGATGTTCCCAAAAGACAACATTACGGGAGATACAAAGACGATGAGAGATAGGATCGATACCCCTTTTTGAGTTTCGCCATAGCCAAGAAAATAACAAAATCTAGACCGAGGCTCAAGTTTGTTATAATCATGTGACTAAAGAAGAACGAAGCAAGCAGAACTGAAGGAGCGAAGGTGGTGATAGTCTGGAGATGACTCAAAAAGGTGCTCATATGGAGTTTGATTTTGGATGATAGGACTGGGAATGCGGTTAATAGTATGAACAACATGAAGAGCAGCTTCGTCCCAAAAAGGAGTAGGAACTTTGGTAGAGAGAAGGAGAGCACGAAAAGTGTCAAGAATATGACAAAGTTTTCGTTCAACTCTACCATTTTGCTGAAAGGTACCTGAAAAAGTTAGTTGATGAACAGTGCCATAAGAATGCAATGCGTCTCCATTATGATCTTCATCTTGCTGTATTCCTTCCTCTTCATCTTCAACTCCAATGTGTAAGCTTTTCTTCTTTGGGCGTTGATAACCCATATGACCTAATTCACCACACTTGAAGCATTTAATTTCCTTTCCACTAGAATTATTTGACATGACGCCTTTACCTTTAGATTTAGCCAAATTGGTAGATGGTTTTGATCCATTTGATCAATTAAATGGTTTAGCACCACTACTTGACTTAGCAAACTTTTTAGATGCTATCTCCCCAGTTTGTGATCCAATTTTCCTAGGATTTGGATACCTCAAGTATAGCTCCATGTCTAAAGCCACTTGGAATGCATGTTCCACATTATAGACAGGTTGTCTAAGCATCTACCTTCGTATATCAGCCCTCAAACCAGTCTTGAATCGAGCTAGTGTTTGGTAAGGCTCTTCGGCTACCTGACTCCTAGTCTTAAGTTCATCAAATTTCTGCATATACTTAGCTACTACATGCTGCCTTGTTTCAAGTTAGAAATTTGTTCACACAACTTATCTCAATAATTAGCAAGCACATTTTTCTCGGAGCTTAACCTTCGTCTCTTGCCATGTGCCTATAAACAGTTGGCCTATTCTCCTTATTTCGTTTTCTAGACCAAACCACCACACTTTTGCCAAGCTTACGAGCTTCATCTTAGCAAACCTTACTCGCCTATTGTCTGCCATATCATACCAATCAAAATACTCCTCAATAGAAGCAAATCCAATCCGAGAATATTGTGGGATCAACCCTTCCTTCAAAATCTGGTACTTCCACCCACGCCTTCTTTGTGATATCACCAGCTGTATCATAAGATTCATATCACCTTCTAATATTTCTCTAGCCCACTCAACAGTTGAATCTTGTGGTACTCCTCGGGTACGATATCCCTTCAATTTTGACCCTTGATTGGTGTTGACACGCTCTTTTGTTGTTTGTTCCTTTTCATTCTTATCTTCCTCACCATTATTGGCTTCGAATGTTTCCCCTACTGTAACAGCAACTTGTTGATCATTAGGTTTAGAAATTTGACTCTCTAAATCATTCAATCGAAGGTTAAATTCATCGAGTTGAACCATGATTTGAAAAATAAAATCATCGCTTTCACCATCACTCAATTTCCCCCTAAACGATCTCCCTGATCATGTAGACATGATGCAAAAATCCCCGCTTTGATACCAAACTGACATAGGACAAGGGGAAACTAGGTTTAATAGGGCTTTAGGAATGAAACAAAGGTGAGAAAAATCAAGATTTGGGTTGCTGTGAATAGTGCTGTGAATGGTAACTGTGAACAGTAAATAAAATGCGAAAATACACTTTTGGCCCTTACATTTTGGGCCAATTCTCATTCTAGTCCCTAAATTGATTTTGCTACTAACGTAGTCCCTAAAAAAGAAAATCGATTTTATTTTAGTCTTTGCTGTCAAGCCACTAATGGAAACCTCCTACGTGGCAGACGGTAGACGGAGTGCCTTATTTGCTGATGTGATGCTAATGTGGCTATTAAAATATTATTAAAAAAATTATTTGGAATTTTTTAAATGTCGCGTCAGATTTAAATTAATAAAAAATTAAAACAAAAAAATTTTAATTCCTCAATTTTAATTTTAATTTTAAAACATAAAAAACAAACAAAAGTTTTACTTTTTTAGTTTTAAACAATTTTTTTATTAATCTAAGGATCTATTTGTGATCCGCTTATTTCACTGAAACTGAAAACTTTTTGTTAAAAGTACTGTAGATAAAAATAAAAGTTAGCTGAAATAGTACCGTAAGACCTATAAATAGTATCAAAAAATACAGTGGGATCCATGAATAATAACAAAAATAAGCCGAATAGTAAAATAAGTTGACAAAAATAAATTTTGCCAAACACACACTAATTAAATTAATTATAAAATTCAAAAAAAAAATTTACCATTAGCCCATTTTAGTTTTAAGTGTATTTACTTTTTTTTAAGTGTGTTAGTCAAAAGTGTTTTTACTTTAAAAATCATCAAACGATTTTTTTTATTATTATCATTAGACCATTTTAAATTGTGATTTGAGTTTAGAGAGAGAGAGAGAGAGAGAGAGTGAGAGCGGGGGGGGGGGGGGGGGGGAGAATGAGATGAGGTCTGCGGTTTGGAGGAGATCCGAAGGAAGGGGGCTGATAGTAGTTTAGAGAGAATGAAGCTCAAAGTGCGATGTTTAGAGAGAATGGTTTAGAGAGAGTAGATCCAGATTGCAAAATTTCGGCCTCTGTCTCGGTCTCGGCCTCCGTCTTGGCCACAATGAAGCTCAATCTCGGCCTCTGTCTTGGTCTGTTGATGATTGCAAAATCCTTCTTCCTCTCTCTTGTTTGATCAATGATGGTGGTAGTGGGTTTGGTGACTTTGTTGGCGTGGGTTTGGTGATTGGTTCGGTGGGTTTGGTAACTGATCAGTGGGGTGGAACGTTGATTTGGTGATTGATCGGTGGTAGTGGTGGTCATGTTCTGTAATTCTTGTGGGTTTTTGAGTTGAAGTTCATGTTTTTAATTGGTGGGGTGGTGGTGGGATCTGGGTTTGATTGTGTTGATCTGGGTTTGTGGCGATTGGTTTCTTGATCTGGGTTGGTTTGTTTATTGGGTTTATGGGTTTGATTTGCTGGAGAATTTGGCGTTGATTGTGTTAGAATTTGGGGAAGAACATGAAGAATTCGATGGTCTTGATTTGTAGTAGATCTGATGGTGCTGGGTTTGATGATCTTTGAGGTGTTGAATTTGGGTTTTTTCTTCTTGTTTTCAATTATGTCTTAGTAATCTGGGTTTGAGTTCTTGGGTTGCTGGGTTTATCTTCTTGTGATGGGTTTGAGTTTTTGGTTGCTGGGTTTGATTTGGGAAGAATATGAAGAATAAGTTGTAAAATGAAGAACAAGTTAAAATTTTAAATTAAATTAGATTTAAGTTTTTTTAATTTAATTCAAATTTTTAAAAAATTTTTGACATGGTTTTTTTTAAAAAAAATTAATTAAAATGCTAACGTGGCATTAAAAAAATGCCAAATAAATTTTTTTAATAATATTTTAATGGCCACGTCAGTGCCATGTCAGCAAGCAAGGTACTCTGTCTGCCACGTAGGAGGTTTCCGTTATTGGGTTGACAGTAAGGACCAAAATAGAATCAATTCTCTTTTTTTATGGAATACATTAGTAGCAAAATCAATTTAGGGACCAAAATGAGAATTGGCCCAAAAGTTAGGGACCAAAAGTGTAATTTCGCCTAAATAAAAGATAAATTCCCAAGAATCACTTCTAGGGTTCCTTGGCATCACACCTTGGTAAAGGTTGCATCACACAAACCATAAAACAAAGCATAGCTCTTAAAACATTCATTAATCTCTGCCTCAATACAAAGTACTATAACTCTTTAGATAGAAGACTACTACCTAATCCTAGTTGAACTAGGATTTCTTAAAATCCTAATAAGACTTGGACTTGGACTTGGACTCAAGCTTTTACTACTAAGCCCAACTATATAACCAAACTTAAAATAAAGCCCAAAAGAAGATCTAATCGACTATTAGCACAACCCATTCCAGAATATTATGAAATTACAAAACTGCCCTTGATACATAAAATCAAATAAAATATAATAAATTAGTCTTCCCATTGCCTCCTGCATCAACCTTGCAAGTCAGTAAGTGGCTCATTGTCTCTTTGCATTTTTTCAGTGAGCTTGGATGTGAAAACGACTATAGTATTACAGAAGTGCTTAAAGATTAGTAACATTTAATTACCAAAGGATCATTGAGATCATGGAGATCCTAGCATGATGAAAATTATATGAATTCTCAATTGACCCTAAATGAATTTTTTTTTTTTTTTTTAGAAACACACACACACACACACACACACACACACACATATATATAGGGGAAGGGGGATGAGATAAGGGAATACACTCATACGCCAACACCAAAATTGCATGCAACCCTAAATGAATTGGTATCAATGTAAAAAAAAAAAACTCGTGTTTCAATCTTGGCTTCATCACTACACTGTATTGTTTGTCTTGATCTAAATAGATATGTTTATTGAGTTGTATACACACTTTCCTACTCATAATGCTTCGAAGTGGTAATATTCACTGGATTATAAAGTTACATTTTGCTTCTGATTTCAGCTCATGATACTAGCATCTTTAATGAGTAATATCATTATCATAGGGGTTTCTCGTAAAAATGCATCAGCAATGAAGGGGCTTCTCACAACATTGTTTTATAACCTCGTGAGTTTCCTATGGAGGCCATGAATCTAGCCTAAACAGTTGGATCTAAATCAATAAGTTCTAATGTTATTAATGTCATTTTCAAGAATGCAAATTTTGGTATATATTGTTTCTTTCAATTTGTTCAAAAAATTTTATGGCACCGTTTGATATGTGAATTTTGTGTTTTGGCCTACAATGTGATAACTATATGCTTTGATATATGACAGAAGACATGATTTGCTATTATAATTATATCATGTCATATATGAGATATTCTTTCTTGCAACTTTTCATACATGATTATATTTTCTATTTTCAGTATATTGTGTTCCTCTCTCTCTCTCTCTCTCTCTCTCTCTCTCTCTCTCTCTCTCTCTCTCTCTCTCCAATAATAAGGTTTTTCATATCAAGTAATTTTGAAGCATTAAAAACAAGAATCGAAGATTGGTAATGTTGCTTTCCTGCAGTCAACTGCTAATTATGATCTCTATGGCAGATCATTGACATTCATCAACATCACCTTTATAAAACATTAAGAGCAGGAGTGGGCCATATAAGTGTATCCTTGTAAATTTCAAGGATTCTGTTTTTGGTTGACCTGTCTTATGTTCCGTTCATGTAAACTTATGGTTGGTTCGTCAACATATTTTCTTGCTCATTGCTTTTCTTTTTTTCCCCTAAATGTGTTCTGTTCTTTCTTTGTATACTTATGTGTATGAGACCTGTATTGTATTTCTTCCACCTTAACTCTATTTTAAAGATCTGTAGCAGTGTGCAGTTCCTTCCTTGGAGACCCTGGGAAGGTATCTCTTGTAAATTTAATTGATCTCTCTCTCTCTCTCATGCATATGTGCAAGCATGTACTTGGATGCAACTAGCTTTAGTGATTGCATATTGGACATCAATCTGCTTACATAGTAGTTTGCTACTTTGCTTATTCAACATAAAGCATTGGCAAATTTAAAGGAGCCCCTTTACAGTTGATTGGTTTGTGAATTCATCAAGTTTGAAGTTTAGTAAATAAGGGACAATGATGAAGTTCAGAGGAAAGCAAGGTCTTCTTAGAATTATGGTTTCCTTGTAGGAGGTAAAGTGTGAGTGCATGGGAAGGCATAATCAATGCTTTGGCTGGAATATTATGTGTCCAAGTCTGAGCTTTGTCATGGAAGACAAGAAAGAAAAATGTACCACTACAACCATGCAATTGGCTTGAAATATTTTCAAATGTTTCATTTTCTGTGAAAAAGGAAAGGCCTTTGATCAAAACAGCACCGTCTGGTTTAAAGGTTTAATGTGACACGTGTGTATAAATGTAAAACGACGTCATGTGTCATTAAAGTAAAACACTCCGTTTTAACTCTTCACAAGTAGCCGTTGCAAAACTAGCCGTTATGCTTTGAGTCTTCAACCTCTGTTTCTTCAACTTCTGTATTACTAATTTCAGGCATGTGTTGGTAAGGAGACTTGCTTAATTGAGGTTTCTGAAGAGACATTTGGAACGACAGAATGTGGTGGAATCTCCAAAAGGCTAGCTGTGGAGGCTATCTGCTAGTTTTGCTTCATGTTTTTTAATTTAGATCCAGGGTAATAGATTGTGTTAGATTTAATTTATTTTTTTAATTTTAGGTGGGTTATAGATTATG
Organism: Quercus gilva; assembly: GCA_023621385.1. Lineage (NCBI taxonomy): Eukaryota > Viridiplantae > Streptophyta > Magnoliopsida > Fagales > Fagaceae > Quercus > Quercus gilva. The sequence goes on along the minus strand of CM042477.1, from coordinate 58,147,679 downwards.
TGATTTTGTTTGGTAGTTAGGGAGTTCAATTTTTTCATCTTATACAAAATAAACTAGTTAAGGTCTTCTTCTTTTTTTTGAGAAAAAGTTAAGGTCATTTTATGTGTTATATTTCTTTCCTTTTCTCTGTTTTCTGTTATCTTTTTTATAGCGTAGTGCATTATAGTTCTTGTTGGAGTTTTCCTTCCAAAGCATTACTTAATGCGCTTATTTGGGGGCTTTTAATGTTATGCCATAAGAATGGATAATCTATATCACTTGGAGTAATCACAGTAATTATTATTTCAATTAACTTTTTATTCTCTTACATTATAATTGAGCACATTAAGTAATTTATGCCTGGATTTACTATCCATGCATGTGAGAAGTGAACATTAATTTCGAAATATTAAATAATTTTTCCAAGATGGGATGTGGATTTGTACATATATTTTGCACAAAAGCTTAAATTTAATTAGGGATGAAGTAAAGTTTTTTGCTTATATAGATCAGAAGTTTGGATTCCACTACATTCCATTTGCCGAAAGGGGACTAAAAGCTTCGAATTTTGCTTAACATCTATTATTTGAAGGACGGATTGTTAATAAATTGAAAAAAAATCCTTTCGGTGGAGGATAATGCAAATAATGTTTTCAAATTATACCAACACTAATACACTAGATCCATCAAGAACCCTGCAAGTTAGTGCATTTGGGCAAGAGAGTGGTATTAGAATGGGTGATTTCTTGAGAAGTCTCGTGTTGCACCCCTTAAAAAACCTATTAAAAAAAATTATACATAAGCTTGTCACCATTACCTAACACGATTACCTATGGCCACCTAAATCATGGTAGTGAAACTAAAAATTAAGATGTGCTGTGTGTGGCAATGCTAACAGGTCAGACAGGTTTGGGAGGGAATAAGTATAACCCTTCTCAAAGCCATACCTTTTTATTTATTTATTTATTTATTTTTATTTAAATGTATACAACTCTTTGAATCTTAATTAGATTTAATAATTTTTTTCATAAACCATTCCACTTATGTACGAGAAACTAAATTTATCCCAAACTAGTTTGTTTATTATATTGCACTCAAGCAAGGTCAAGCTGCCCGATGTTATTCCATGATAATTGTTTTTTGCCATTAAACTAAGATATTAATTGGTTTTGGGAGTAAACAGGACTAGTCATTGTTGAGTTCTAAGATATTGTTTGAAAATATTGTAGCACTATTCTCATGCATTGATAAAACAATACATGATCCATGCTTTGTTTATTTCGTCACTTCGATATTTGGTATTACCAATATGATAGAGCATGTCCATGGCCATGGGGTTCCACTTTGCAATTCTTGTGGTGGGAAAGTCAGGTCAAGGCTAAATGGGGAGGTGTATGTGGAATGAAGGCTGACATAAGTGTAATTCTCCATTTGTATGCAATGCTTTTTTTTATTATGAGATTAAGGAGGGACAGAAACTATGCTTGCAGTGTGATGCTCCATATGATGGTGTCTCTCTAGCTTCAAATTTCTAAAAGGTTTTTTGTTTTGGCTGTGTTTTTGTTTTAATAAGTTATTATGTGTTCATCCTCCATTTGAAATGTTTTCACATAGTTTAAATTTAATATTATAAATCTAAAAAAGTATCCATTGTCACAAGTTTTAATGATGTGATATCAAAAAATTGTGTGTTTTTTTTTAAAAAAAAAATTATAAAATTAAAAATTATGTTTAGCATATGGTATGTGGAAGAAGTAAATGGTATTTACCCTTGGAATATTCATTATCAATCTTTTGGGATTGAGTGTTGTCATTGAGATTGGGGAGGGTTTAAATTAAGCGTGAGGTTAGCCTTTTTGCTATGGTTTGAAAAATATAAAATCTCTCTCTCTCTCTCTCTCTCTCTCTCTCTCTCTCTCTATATATATATATATATATATTTCCAATCTTGAGCAAGAGAAGAATTGTGTACAATGGATGCCACACTTGACATGCTAATATGCTTGTAGAGTGCAAGTTCAAGTCTTGTGCTAGCCTCATTTTCCAGGCCTTTTATTTTCTAAACATATAGGTTGACTAAACCATGACAAAAAAACCAATCTATAACCATTAACCTAGACCAAAAAATGGTCTCTATCTACACTAAAAACTTATTGGTGAGTAGTGACCCACAAAGTCTCACAGTCGAAGAAAATTGGAACCAATATTTTGTGCAATAGATTTTTACCTTGAGACTCTATGGTTATAATTATTGTTAACATTTTGCTTAGTAATGTAGGTTGCTTCGAAATCATTGGTTTATGAGATGAAACAAAAACTGAGAATCATGATGATAATGCATAAGCTTGGTGTAAACGACTAAATTTCAACTTTGAAATAAATCAAACAAGTAAAATAGATTCACAAATGTAAATTTGTATTGATCAATGTGTGGTACAATTCTCTGAAATTATAAAAGAGTGATCCTCTGATTTGATATTTTTGAAAGACTTGTTGATTAGAATTGTGGTAATGTGATTTTGACTTAAACACCAAATATCCTTCAATTTGGCTAAAGGATGGATTGAAGACCTTGAAACAGAATTACAATGAATCTCTAGCAATGAGCTTGTTAGAAATCTTTATTCTTTGTGTTCTTCGCGTGTTCTTTATCTTTGAAGGTTTGTGGTGGAAGTTCTTCGGAGCTTTTGGAGCTTGAATTCGTAGAGCTTCGTTGATTTGTGGTTTCTTGAAGTTTCTGGAGGCTTTTGGGCTTGATTCCAGCAAACTTTAAGATCAAGAAAGGTAGTTTGGATAATTCTGCTTCAAATGTTCTTCGTGTTTGAGGTTGAAGTTCTTAAAGGCTTTGAGGCTTGATTCCTGTAGAGCTTCTGTACTTCTGATTGCCTCTAAATCTTCTTTGATGCTGCTTGTGGTATTGATGTCTTGGTGTGTGGAAATGCCTTAAAAAGGCTTCTATTTATAGGAGTTTAGGGGTGAGTGAGTGACACATGGCGAAGTCTGATTGGTGACACATATCATAGCCTGATTGGAGGAGCTTGAAGACCTTTTTTCCAAGACACATGGCATCATTTGATTGGCAGAAATGTCTTAATTTTCAGGATGACACATGTCAGCAATCGATTGGATTGCTTATGTCAAGTGTGATTCTTTTGTTTTAGTGACATTTGGTAAATTTCTGTTGGTCTTTGTAATTGGCGGTACTTTGTGGGTTTTGTAGTATGATGTGTCAGCTTATGATAGGTTGGGAATTTTTCCTCTCTACACTTGGCAATGTGCCTTATTGGATGATTTTATTCCTTTACTTTCCTATTATATTTTCAATCTACATGTTGATTTTTGTGATACCTGGTGCACTTATTTGATAAGAATGCAAACCAATTAAGTACTATATCTTTACTCTTTATTTTCCTTAAATTTTTTTACTATGTTGCTAAAATGTAGTTTATATTCATTGTGGGGTTAAAAGTCTTTGTATTAAACGACTTTTATATTCAATTTTGTATTTTATTTCATCTATATAAACTTGCAAATTTCATCGGGCATTTTAGGAGCTGCATTTTTTTCAAGTACCATCACATAGTACTGCACAATTATGCCAAGCAATACAAAGTATAGTAAAAAGAAAAAAAAAATTCTTATATATGCCACATAGTTTGCAGAAAAAGTTGCCTCCAATTGATTTATCTATTTCTCAATTTAATTTAAAACTTCAGTTTGATAATCATTTCAATATAAAATTCGGTCATAAGTTCAAATTCAAAAATTGATGCTTACTCACTATATAATTAATGCCAATACAAGAAGATCATAGTTGCATTGAATGAGGGTTGTCCTTTCCCACAAGCCGTCATACGGTTGCACATTGTGGTGCTTTAGTTATGTTGTAATTTATTGTTGTGGTTTTTTGTCTAAACATAAACATATATTCAAACTCCAATTTAATTTTTCTCAACTCTATTCTTTATAGCGTTTTTCATTCATATGGAAATGATGGAAGGTTGAGTATCAAAATTTAATATGGAAATATTGTTTACCTTAAAAATATTATTCTCTTTTTTATGTTTTTGTTATTGTTATTTTATATAAATTTTATCATTAGATAACATAATTCTAAACATTATATACCAAAAACCTTTTTAGAGTTTTATTTATGATTTATAAAAAGAATACTAGTTAAAATATAATATAGGCAAAGATTAATTTAGCCAATTACATTTAATGATCTTTTTGTAGCTACAATTGTAAGACAAACATGAAAGTAATTAGTTTCAATCATGACATTCTTAAATTCTAATAATCTAATAAAAACTTAAGAGATTCTTCGAGAATATTTAATTTTAAACATATAGAGGATTTTGTCAAATTTCTTTATAGAAAACAAATAATTACTTAGAGCATGAAAATATGAAACTTAAGCGTATATTATATATATATATATATATATATATTTGAATTTTGAAACGGCTAATTAATTCAAATATTGATATAATTATTTTTTTGTGTACCTTATTTATATTTGAGAAAATAACACATGTTTGTGAATACAAAAGTAGAGTGCATCTTTCTTTTACTATTTTTTTTTTAATTTCTTTTTTGGATTCATGACCAATTCGATGACTAAAAAACTAGGTCTCTCAAGCCATATGGTGATATCAAATTTATCTTTTTAATAACCGAGACCTTATTTACCTCTTGACTGATTTTGTTTTCATATTGGAATACCTTTTTGTAAAGCAATAGAATAAATCATGCCAATAGCAGATTACCTTGTAATTTACAAAGCTGCCCGACAGCAATTTTTGTTTTTTTTATAGAACTATAAGGTCTTTTTTTTTGTTTTTGTATTTGTTTTTTATTTTTTATTTTTTATTTATTAACATGCGACATCAGTTTGCATACATCTTTTTTCTAAGCGGGGTAAGTATGATACCTGAGTAGAAATTGGTAATCTATTCTATATTTTCTTTCACAATTTGGTATTTTTTAATTAATAATTTTTATTTTAAAGAAAACGATAGTAGAATTGAATTAAGGTGTCAATCCATCCCATTGTAATGCTTAGAGTTATGTTTTTTATTTTATTTTATTATTGTATTTGTGTTTAAACGTATGTTTAAATATGTTTAAACTTATAATCAATTCTAAATTATTTTTCACAACCTTACTACTTCAAATTTTTATCTATCATATGAGCAAGAAGGAAGTTTAAAAGTCAAATGAGCAAACTTAGGGTAGTTAATTTTTTGCAACACTTTGTGTATGATAGTATATTGGCCTGTTTTTTCCAAAATCTTTCCCCTATTATTTTCAAAAAGAGCATGACATGTCCATCATTTACATGGGTTGAAGCTAAATTCTAGGTGGAAGCGCAAGCTCAATCCTTAACCCTAGATAGATTTCAAAGATCAAAGTAGACAATCATCCGTGTATCAACTTAACAATCAAGCATGAAAGTTGAAAAGACTACCCTTGATCCTTTTTATTCCACAACTTCAATGAAGGGAGGAATACAATGATTGAGGTCCCCATCCACTAGGATATTAGGTGTAAGCCAAGACTTTGTCTCATTAGTGATGTCTATAACAATTAGGACATTATCTCTATCACTTTTAAATATTAATTCACTAAATCTAAAGTAAAAAATAAAAAAGAGTCTAATAAGCGCGCGTGATGAGTCCATAGCATGCATAGATTAATTACAAATTATATATATTGATCTTGTACAGAATCAGTAAGTTGAACACTTTGGCTTTGGTGGGCTGACGGCTATAGCGAAGGCCTGCAAAGATGAAAACACTATCAAGGGTGACTGGGGTGGACCGGCCAAATACCCTTCGATGGCTAAGTTAGTTTCTCACAAGAATGGAATTCCAACTTTTTGGGAGTAAAAATCTCAGAATCTCATACCTTTGTTTGATTCAGACCGGTCCTTATATAGAGAACCTTGGAATAGTTATTAGTTTAGTAACTTCCCCAAGATTCATGAAAATTAGTAATTTCGGACATAACTTCTTTTACAGCTATATAAGTTGCAACCGCTAGTGGAAGTTAAATACTTAGGAGAAATTGGTGGCGATGATCATGGGTTGATTAACTGCTCCAAGGCGTTGTGTTTTGAATCTTCCACATATGTGAAGTAATTTATACTTGAGAAATTCCCAAGTGTTACGTGGTCATTTGTGTGCTTTGCCCATGGACGACTCTTTGTTCACAAGTTGATGTTGTGTGGTCGTCTATGTGCTCTGCACATAGACGACTCTTTTGTCTAGACCGTCTGTGGTCATTTGGCTAACTAGTGCTCACGGATGACTCCTCTGGACGAACAAGAGATGATCTTTTTGGTTATCCCATCATATATATATATATATAAAGATAATATTTTATTAATATTATTTAAACTAATGTAAATAAAGGATATAATTTTTTTTAATGAGCTAATATAATCTATATATATATATATATATATAACCGAAGCCTTTGAAGTTTTCACAATTTTCTACGTTAACACAATATTTAAATATAATATAAAAACAAATTAAAAAAAAAAACATAAAAACTAATGCACGGGAAGCCACCAAGTAGTAATATATAAATCTCTTAAAACCTAAACATAAACCTGAACGTAAGGACAAATTAAAAAAAAAAAAAAACATAAAAACTGATGCACGGGAAATTCAGCCACTAAGTAGTAATATATATATCTTTTAAAACCTAAACCTAAACCTAAGGACTAAGGCAATGTAGAAAGAAACATCAATGTGAGGGGGAAAAACTCCTTCAATTCGACATGGCCTTTTCTCCATTCATGGTCATTAGTCGTTTATGAAGCAGACAACTAGTCTGCATTGCTCCAATTTCCAAGAGAACGTGCACCACGTATGTGGTTAAAATTTGATGTTTTCATCAATTGAAGTGGTTGCCAAGTATGACATCTCTTTCTTCTTTAATTCTTATTAAAATAATATATATCATACTACATAACATTATTATTATTATATATATATATAAAACTATTATTAAACTATTATACATCATATAATATATATATATATATAAAATAGAAATATAAAATGATTTTTTGGGCTAAGCAAAACAATTGATCATTAACTTTGTTTTAGTAATTGATTATTTGATTAGATTTTTCATATATTGAGATTTGTCTACTTTTTAGCAAATCTTTAATTTATTATTATTTTTTATGAATAAATAATTTGTTATCTCCTTCTTTGTCACCCTTATATTTTTTTCTCCTTTATTTTGATAAAAAAAATTTTATTTTATGGTTTTTTATGTATTTTTTTTTAAATAGTGATTTTCGTATATGAACCACCAAACCCTACGACTATGAATGTATATGATTTCGTTTAAAGTTTAGACCCGTTAAAATTTATAACTTATTACTTTATGGGTTCATGTACTTTTTTCTTTTTCTTATATTTCTCTTTTGAATGGTCATATATTTTTTGAATTGTTTCAATAACTTATTCTTTACTTATATATCTTTTTTGGCATTTTGGAAGTTTTAACATCTGAAGTTGTGTTAGTTTTTGCAATATTTGAACATATTTAGTAGATTTCAATGACTATACCATGTATTATTCTTTTGCAGGTAATCAATTTTTCCTTTATATTTCTCTATTGTGTAATCATATACATTTTGTTTTGTTTCAAAAATTTGTAGGAAGTAAATCTTATAATTATTTAATATTTTTTGGTCTTTTAAAAGTTTTAACATCTGAATTATTCTTTTGATGGTAATACATCTTTTTCTTATATTTCTCAGTTGTGTAGTTACACACACACACACACATATATATATATATATTATCTAATTTGTAGGCTTTAAATCTTTTGATTCCTTTCAATAGTTATAGCCATTGATTATTTTTTTGAATGTAACTCATTTTTCTTTTATATTTCTCTATTGTTTAATCATATATATTTTGTTTTGTTTCAATGATTTCCAAACCATGAATCATCTGATTTTTTAATATTTTTTGGTTTTTCAGAATTTTTAATAGCTGAAATTTCATCATTGAAAGTAACAAAATCCATGCAAACATTAAAATAAAAGTTAATGTTATATAAATATTAAAAATTTATAAATTAGAATAGTATTCCTGAATCCGGATTTACTTTATGTGAATAAAATATAGGATATTTTTTTCTCTTAATGTTTAAATGTGCATTTTTATACGGTATTCTTGAGTAATTAATGTAAATCCATGCAATATATTAAAATCTCTATGTTATTTTACAATTTTTTTTGTAAGTCATTGCACATTCAAACAGCGACTTCTTCATCAAATTGTAATATAAATTAACATCATACAAGAGCAAATTGTGCAATGGTATAATTTTTTAATTAATTTAGAATATTATAAAATTATTTTAATCTATCTCATAAATAGCTAGGTTTCGTGCATAGTATAGAATTTTTTTTTCCATTTAACAATAAATATAAAAAAATTTAGTTAGTTGTCATATTTCAAAACAATGTTGAAAACTAGCATCTCGAGTGTCTAAAACTCGAGTTCCAAAATAAAAATCGAGTTTTTAAGTCTCGATTTGCAAGGGGATGGGCGTGATGTGGAAAAAAATCCACGTGAAAATCGAGTTTTAAAGACTCGAGTTCCATAAATTGCAGGAAAACGCCGCTATAGGACTTAAAAACGTCACTATAGGGTTTAAAAATTGAGTTATAAAAAAATTTTGCAGAAAAAGGCCGCTATAGGGCATTAAAACGTCACTATAGGGCTAAAAAACGGCACTATAAGGCTCCCTAAACTTTGTATTGAACCCTTATAAAAATTTTTTTGCAAGAAAACGCCGCTATAGGGCTTTAAAACATCACCATAGGATTAAAAAACGCCACTATAGGGGCGATCAAACTATAATTTTTTTTGCATGAAACTCAAGTTTCTAAAACTCGAGATCCATGTGGCATTTTCACCAGCAAAATACTCGCAAAGCGAGTCTTTGAGACTCAATTTTTAATATGGATCTCGAGCTTTAAAAATTCGAGATACTATTTTTCTTAATTCTTCCTAGCGTTGCCTAACTTACTACTTACTTCCCCACACACAGTTACTCTGCCCATTCTCCCATGGTTACCGACTAGTTTTTTTTAATTGACGTGCTAATACAAAAGAAAGCTAGACACGTGTGGCCGACCTCTAGTTTAGTTTCTCCTATATATACCCACCCAACCCTCCTCATACTTCAATACTTGCCTTTTTTTTTTTTTTTTTTCCTTCTTCTTGGGTAATTGCCCCAACGGTAAGATTTTCTTTCATGCATTTAAATTTGATTCCGTTCCCGATTACAATAACGAGTCGGAGTTTGATTGATTTTGTTCATGCTATCTTAGGGTTACATGGAGTTCGATTGATTTTGTTGATGCTAATAATATCTTGTAGAAAATTAGGGTTACGCTTATCGTTGCAAATTATTAGGGTTACGTTTCTTTCATCAAATAAGTTTATAAAATTTTTGAGCGTCTTAGACCGTGGATTTTGTTTAATCAATGCGTTTATTCTGAATATTCTCGTTATAATTCTCATTTGGGTTACGTATTATTGTGATTTTCATCAGTGTTGCAAGATTTTCATCTCGTAGAAAATTAGGGTTACATGGATTTTTGTTTATCGTTGCAAATTATTAGGGTTTCTTTCATCAAATAAGTTGTTTCATTGATTGTTTTTGACAAAGCAGTATTTATGGGACTTGTCTCTCTCTGAACTCACACACCGACTATGATTGGATTTTGATTTAATTTTATGGGTTTCTTTCTGCTTGAATGTTTCTTTAGTCGATATTGTGAAAAATAAATAATAAATTGTTTGTGCAATCGTGTAGGTTTTTTAAATTCCAGAATAGTACAACAGGTTTATGCTTCCTTGTATAGATTTCAAAGTTATAACTTTTGGGGCTTGTTTATGGCTCTGTTGCCCCAATTCTATTTCTTGTGTTTAATGTTGTGTATCAACTTGGGTGGCGAAGTTTGTTGGGGGGACCTCAGGTAATAAGCCCTCTTTTATGTCTTTATTTCGTTATTTTTGGATTTTGGAGTAAAAATCATATTTTTGAAGTTTCAACGGTTTTAATGTAAATATCATATACTCACTAACTAGAACTTACTATGGTTAATGTTTAACATGATTGGATTGTATTATAGACTTTTTTACTTATAGTATTAGGGGTTCTTTGTTTGGATCTCACTGAGACAAAACTTATTTGATTTTTTGCTTAAATATTGAGAGAAACTTAGTATTAGTATCAGAAAATTCTTTTGATCCTTTGTTAATTCTCTCAAAATGAAACATATTCCAAGCATTATTTATTGTGTCAATTTGTTATTTGTATATTATAACTTTTTAAAGTTGCCGTATTTGTAAATGTATCTCTTGCACAAGTTGTTTCCATTCTGCTTTATTCATATTTCTTCGTAATAGTGGTTTTACTAGGTTTTTTTTTTTTTTTTTTTTTTTTTTTTTTTTTTATTATTTTAAACTATGATACCATTGTATCACAATTAACTGGCCTGTCATTTGAATTTGGCATCAGATTTTTGAGTTATGAATTTTAATTGTTTCTCATTCAGCATCTTTTCTAGTAGTAAGATATATGTGATGAAATAATTTGACCCTTCAGAGGTTTTTGGTTCTCTGCTATAAATTTTATTTTCTTTCTTTGTAATCTTTTTTTTTTTATTATAAATAAAATAAAAATAATAATAACAACACTAATTATTTTAATCTACATTTTTATTATTGGAGATTGGATGTCTTGCTTGTCTGCATTGTCAGGTATATAAGAAGTGGGATTTCCAGTTTGGATTACCACTTAAATGTTGGTATATAGGAAGTGTGATTTTTTTATATTTTATTTTGGTGCCTCGCAGCTTAAGCAACATAGTCTGATTTGGTGATAAGCTCTCTTTTCCTCTTGCTTTCATTATTTTCTTGTGTTTTAAGTCTCTCTAATACTTGGGCCTGTAACTGCTTTTCTTAGGCTTTGGTTTCCTGGACAGTCATAAATTCCAGTCTTACTCAATGAAGGTTTGAAACTCTCAGTGCTATTCTTGTCCTTTTTTGTTTGATTTTTAGTCATTCTTTGTTGGCAAGCTCATATCTAATTTGTATGTTGAAATGTCTTTTATTGGTGTGGGGCAGGTAGGTGAATAGAGATTGTGACTTAAATATGATTGCTGAGGGAGTATATACAAGTTTTTGCTGTATCCTGTAGTGATTTGCATCATATATTGTAATCTTAGACTCTTTCTGATTGATTTCCTAATCATAGAAAGTCAAGTGGGCAGGTATACTGTTGCTGGTTCCATTTAACTAATGCTGATTTGATTTTGTTGCTTCCCAATCATACATGCTGTTGAGTAGTTCCTCTACCCATTTTTTTTCCATCTATTTTTTTTAGAAGCTTTTTTTATATTCTTGTAATTTAAACTTGTCCTGAATTGGAGCTTGGATTGTGTGTATTTTCAATCTGCTCTTGGAGGAAATCAATTTCATCATCATTGAATCTGTGCACTTTCTTGCAGTCTTGGAAATTTGTCTTTGAGTCGGGATTTTGTTGTTCGTTTCTTGCTTTTAATGCAACTTGGTCATCCTGTGTTGGCAGCCCTTATCCTGTTTGGATTTTAGTCTAGCAGTTTCATTTATAGCTTACAGAACTGTAAATATGTGACCTTTTGTGGATTTTGTTTCTGTTGGTTCAGGGGATAGTGGAGTTTGGTAGTAGGCTTATTATATGGCGGGCTAGGTCGGCCATTTCTATTCTGCGAATGGTTATGCTATATACGAATCATCTTCGTAGAGTGTGTAAATGAAGTAGTGGATTCCTTACAACATTTTATTTCCTGATTTATATGAGAAACCTGTATGCCTTTATCAAATTCAAGGAATTGTAATTCTATGTAAAAGTCTAATGTTTGGTTTTTTTTTTGCCCTTGCTTGAGCTTATTCGTTGATATTCTCTTTTCTTTTGTTCTTTCTTGCTCCTTAATTACTTGTTTATTTTTAAACAGATAGTTGCTTATTTTTTAATTTATTTTTTTTATAATAGAAGCTTGGATTGTTTGTGATTTGTCAGGTTACATTTTTTGGTTTCGTATAATTCCTCCAGCCTTGTGCGATGTGATGCAATTCCAGGCTTTTAAACTAGGCTGATTTTGTTTTTTCTTGCTTCTCAATCTTACATCCTCTTTTGTAGTACTCTTCCTTCTTCTTGCAATTTATTCTTGTCTAAGTTGGAGCTTGGATTGTTTATATTTTCATGTTTCTCTTGCTGGAAATCAATGTCTGCACTTCCATACATGCTTGTACATTCTTTTTTATTTTCTTGCTCTTTTAGTGCCACTTTTTCATCTTGTATTTGGCAACCCTATATTAAGTTTGGATTTTAATTTGGCTGTGCACTTGTTTGTAGCAGTAATCAGATAGAGCTTGTGACCTGAGTATGGTTGCTGGGTGAGTATCTTTGTTGGGAAATATGTAAACACACTGATGGATTCTTTATCCCTTTGTGATTACATATATGTTAGGCTATTAATATTGCTGGTTGTGTCACTGATTCATTTCAACTTGGATTGTTTCTTCTTGAATTCCTAGCCATTGAAAGTGAGCAGATGCTGACCCTGTTCAACCAATGTTTGTCATTGTTCTGAGGCTCTTGCTATTCTGGATTCATATCATATTTTAGCACTCAGTAACATAGCTTCTTTATGTGAGGGTAATGTCTATTTTTTTGCTTTTGTGATGAGTAATTTCATAGTTCCTGCAACTTTTTCATACTTCCATACATGCTCAACTTATGTTATAGGTTTTGGTTCTTGGGAGCATTTTTCAGTTTTCTGTTGCTGTAAAGTCGGTTTTTCTAGTTCAATTTTGTTCTCTCAGGCACAAATATGTAAACTTTTCTTTCCCTTGTTCCTGTTCCTTTTTCTATTGCCTCTTACACTTGTCGGAACTTGTTAGGACTTGAAATCATCAATCTGGTCATTCTGGATTGCAACCTCTATTCTTTTTTGATTCATTATTCTAATCCTTAAAATTGAAGGATTTTGTTTTGCTTGTGTTTTATGTATATATTTATAATAATAATAATTACTACTGCTGCTGCTGCTGCTGCTGACTACAACAATAGGCAAACTCTTCCCTTCTCTTGAAATCTCAAGTATTTTAATACTATTCACCCAAATTTGACATACTTGTTAAATTTATTTTATAGATTTTGGTGCTTGGTTGCTTTTCAAGGCGTTTGTTGCAGCAAAATTAACTTTTGTAAATTGATTTGGTACTCTACTTTGGCGATGAAGTTTGTTAGGGACCTAAGGCTATAAGCTCTCTCTATCTCTTGATTTCAGTACTCCTAGCCTAAAATTTGAAGGTTTAAGTATAGGATTAAGATGTTCATGAGCAAGGCTTACCACTATTATGACTTATAAAAATTTATATTTTTTTGAAAAAAAAAAAAAAGGTTTATATTGAGCATGGTTCTTAATCATAACCTTTTATGCCTCTGTGTTTTAGATTATACTCTTGATATTTTTTCTCCCTTAACCGGTTGCTTGACCTTTTGGGGGTTGTTGATTTTCTCTATTATATATATATATATATATCTATATATTTTTTTCTTTCTTTCTAATAATTTTTTCCTAAAATAATGACCCTTATTTTCAAATTAAGATTTTATTTTTCAAGCTTGGATTTTTTGCTTCCCAGACTGCATTGTCAGGGTTTATTTAATTCCAGGGGTGGTGCATTTGCTTGTGGTGCTTTACCCAAGGTTGATTTGTTTTTGTTGCTTCCCAATGAAACATGCTTTTTCATAGACTTGCTCTTATTTTGAATACAACATTCTCGTAATGTAAAGTTGTCCTGAACTGTATAGTTGGTATTCTCTATTTTTTAGTTTGCTCATGCAGAAAGTTGATGCATCCGTCTGGTCATCCTATGTCGGTAGTTTCATATCCAATTTGGTTTTGCCACATATTATCTTTCTACTGAATGCAGGATTTTTTTTTTTTTTTTTTTAAAATTATTATTTTGGTGATTTGCAGCTCTAGCTGTGGAGTCTGCTTTGGCTACAGGCTCTCTTTTCCTCCCGTTATTTGTTAGTTGATTTTCCTCTCCTACAAACATATGCGGTGTTTTAACTAATGCAGATTCAATTTTCTCATATTCTATATATATAATCCACTAATATGTAGTGGGTAAAATTGTGAAAAACTCAAAGGTACCATTTAATTTAATTTAATTTATTTTCTAAATTGGAGCTTGGATTGTTTGTATTTTCAGTTTGTTCTATTGCTGGAAATCGGTGCCTAAACCGTGGGTGCACTTCCATACATGCTTGTATGTTATTGTTATTTTCTTGCTCGTAGTGCAGCTTGTTTATCTTGTATTAACCCCATACCCTGTTTAATTTGGCTGTGCACTTGTTGTTTGGAGCAGTAAACACATTGGGCTTGTTGCCTGAGAATGGATGCTGGGGGAGTATTCTTCGTTGGACAAATGTGATTTAAATATTTGTTAGGCTGTTAAGGTCGCTGGTTTTGTTACTAATTCATCTAAACTTGGATTTTTGCTAATTGATCTCCTAGCCATGGAAAGTGAGTGGGCAGATGGTGTCCTTGTTCAACCAAAGTTTGACTTCAGTTTGACACTCTTACTAGTAACATAGCTTGGTGATGTTTGTTTTTTGCTTTTCTCCGACTGCATTGGGGCTGGGATTATGATTAAATTATACATATGCAGTGTATTAACTAATGCTGATTCAATTTTGCAGCTTCCCAATCATAAATGCTGATGAGTAAACCTGCTCCCCAAACCTTCTCTCCTCTTCTTCTTTTTTATTTTACTTTTTACTTTTTTGCTTCTAAATATTCTTGTGATTTACACTTGTCCTCAACTGCAGGTTGGATTGTTGTTTTTTGGTTTGCTATATTGGGAACTCGATGCCATCACAACACCACTAAGGGTTCACACTATCATACAGTTGTGTAAATTTGTCTTCGTTTCATGTTTTTATTGTTACTTTCTTGCTTTCGATGCACAACTTGGTCATCCTGTTTTGGCAGCCAGCTTCCTGTTTGGATTTTATTCTGGCAGTGAGTGGCCAGTGCTGTTTATGGTCTATAGAACTGGGTTATTTTGGTACTTGGATGTCTCTTTTCTTCCCTTTTTATTTTTTTATTTTTTGTTATTTTCTTCTACAATCATAAGATTTAGAAGTATAATCCATGTTGGCAGCATCATACCTCATTTGCAGGTTAATTTGGTAATGCCTCTTATTGGTGTGGGGCAGTCAGGCTCTTGCTTTACACTCATGATTTGCTGCTTGTTTTCTTCGTCACAAAATTTGATTATGCTTTATGGCTCAACGTCTTCCAAGTTTGTTGCAAGTTTGAAGTTTTTCCTTTTTTGACTTTTTTTTAAGCATTGTGTACCTTATGCTTGTTTATGCTGGTGATGTTCATTTTGTGATTTTTTTGTTTAGTGCTTTCCTAGTGATATGTTTTGGGTATTGTGTTAGGGTTAATTAAACGGTTTTATGGTAATGCCTCTTATTGGTGTGGGGCAGTCAGACTCTTGCTTTACTCTCTCATGATATGCTGCTTGTTTTCTTCATTGCAAATTTTGATTATGCTTTATGGCTCAATGTCTTCCAAGTTTGTTGCCAGTTTGAAGTTTTTCCTTTTATAAATTTTTTTTAAGCATTGTGTACCTTATGCTTGTTTATATGCTGGTGATGCTCATTTGGTGATTTTTTGTTTAGTGCTTTCCTTGTGATATGATTTGGGTATTGTGTTAGGGTTAATTAAACAGTTTATATTAACGAGAATTATGTATTATATGCTTTTTGCTATTGTATTTTATATTTACTTTTGATCATAGGTATTGGACTTATTTAATTCTGCCTATGTTTGTGCTTTATTGTTCAAGGCTGGGTCCCTAGCCTGGAAAAAAGAGGAAAGGGATATAGTACTTATTTCTCCCTTAACTACTTGCTTGAGCCTTATTTATATTCTCCTCTCTTTTAGTTCTTTTTTTTCTTCTGAATTACTTCTTTATAGTTAAACTGATATTTGCCTTTTGTTTTTAATTTATAATTTTATAACTGAAGCTTGGATTATGTGTGATTTGTCTGGCTGGATTTTTGGTTGTATAATTCCTGCAGCCTCCTGAGATGTGATGCAATTCTGGGGTTCTAAGCCTAATCTAGTCCGATTTCATCTTTTCTTGCTTCTCAATCTTTTTTGATTTACATATGTTAGGTTCTTAAGCTTGCTGGTTGTGTAAATTATTCATTTAAACTTGGATCGTTGCTTATTGATTTCCTAGCCATGCAAAAGTGAGTGGGCAGATGCTGTCCTTGCTCAACCAAAGTTTGACTTCAGGCTGATGCTCTTGCTTTTGGACTGATATTATATATTAGCACTTAGTATCATTGCTTTGTTATATGTGGGTGATGCATATTTTTTGCTTTTGTCAGGCTTCGTTGGGGCTGGAGTTATGATTAAACAACATATGCGGGGTTTAACTAATGCTGATTGAATTTTGTTCCATCCCAATGATAAATGCTTATTAGTAGACCCCTTCTCCACCTCTTTGTTTTTTTTTGGCTTTTAAATATTGTTGTTATTTACAGTTGTCCTAAATTGCAGCTTGGATTGTTTGTTTTTTTCAGTCTGCTAATGTGTGAAATCAAAGCCATTGCCACTCTGGGGGTTCATGTCTTCATACTGCCTTCTAAATTTGTCTTGTTTCTTGCTTTTATTGTTACTTATTACACAACTGGGTCATCCTGTTTTGGCAGCCTATTTCCAGTTTGGATTTTATTCTGGCAGTGCCATTTATGGTCCTGTGAAACTGGATTTTATTCTGGACGTGCCACTTTGAAGCTAAAGTGGGAGAGCTTGATTTGGTAAGCAGTAGAAGCTTTTAGTGTGATAGGGTAGGGACGGAGTGTAACTAGGGGGTCCCTGAGGGATGTGCCCCCAGAAATATGGTGATTAAATGAATGAGTTTAGGGAAGGAACCAATGCTAAACACTTATGAATAGACTTGAAAGGGATTGAAGTGACTAATCGGTATTAGGCACGAATGCTATCACAAGGTTAAGCAAAGGAAAATAGGGGAATACAAGCTCTCTTTTCCTCCAATTTTTTATTTATTTTCTATTTAGAAGTATAATCTATGTTGGCAGTCTCATTCCCAATTCACAGGTTAATTTGGTGTAATGCCTCTTATTGGTTTGGGGTAGTCAGGTCTTGCTCTATTTTGTCACGATTTTCTGTTTGTTTACTTAATCGGCAAATGTGATTAAGCTGATGGCTCCTTGTCTTCGAACTCTGTTAAAAGTCTGAAGTTTTTCCTTCTGTGTATCTTATGTTTGTTTATATGGCGATGTGCATTTTGTGGTTTTGTGTTTAATAGTTTCCTTGTGTTATGCATTTGGGATTATGTTGGAGTCAATTAAAAATTTTATTTCTTACATCCTTTTTTCTAGTACTCTTTTCTTTTTCATGCAATTTATTCTTGTCTAAGTTGGATCTTGGATTGTTTGTATTTTCAGTTTGCTCTTGTTGGAAATCTATACGACTATACCTGCCTTGCGGGTTTGGACTTACATACATGCTTGTTCATTTGCAACCCCATATCCAGATTGGATTTTAATTTGGCTGTGCTTTTCTTGTTTGGAGCAGTGATCACAATAGAGCTTGTGACCTGGGTATGGTTACTGAGGGAGTATCTTCGTTGGGCAAATGTGAACACACAGATCTTTTCTTTATCCTTTTGTGATTTACATGTATGTTGGGCTATGTAGTTTGTCGGTTGTGTACCTAATTCTTAAACTTTGAATTGTTTCTTATTGTTTTTCATATTGATTTCCCAGCCCTGGAAAGTGAGTGAGTAGATGATGTCCAATTTAAGCCAAAGTTTGACATTATTGTGAAGCCCTTGCTATTCTGGACTTGTATCGTATATTAGCACTTAGTAACATAGCTTATTTTTATGTGGGTAATGTTTGTTTTTTCTTTTTGTCAGCTGCATTGGAGCTGGGGTTATGAAAGATAGTAGTTCTTCTGTTCTAGTGCAATTTGGAGTGCATATTAGAATTATCGATCCTAATATGTCTGCAGGGGCCTGGGAGTTAATTTGCTCAGTGGCAGACTTTGATTTGGTGATAAGCTCTTATTTCTTTCCTTCCCTTTTCATATCTTTTATATGACTTTTATAACATTAATACATTATGTATCTTTTATATGACTTCTATTTTATTGCCACATTGTATCGTCAGTTTCGTTACCATCCTTCAACTTTTTTTTTGATAGAGCATCTTTCAACTCTCCCTCAAAAGAAATTTATGTTGAATTTTATATTGTTCATTAAAAACTGAGATGGATCATTTTATAAATGATTTTGAAAATCAATTTCTTTAATCTTATTAGAGAAATTAAGTTGCTACTTTTCAAGGCTTTTGTTGCACCTTGTTTGGCATCTAGTTCATTTTGCTTGACTCTTTATTCTTGTTATCTTTTGCTTTTTTATATTTTTTATTTTTATAATTTTTTTAAGGACACATTTCACATTTCGATTTGTATTCTTTTAATTTGAGACTGGATTATGTGTATTGTTAGCCTGCATTATATGGATTTATGTATTTGTATGGGTTTGATGTAATGGGGTTCACTTGTGGCCTTTCAATTAAGGCTAATTTGATTTTTTCTCTTTTCAATCATACGTACAATTTGTTATAAGGATTTGTTCTGTCATTCATAGGGCATGTTAAAAATCTATTCCTCATAAGTCTATAGGAACTGGCATTTTCTTTTTGGGTCCTTAGTAGAAGTGGCTGAATTTGATATATTGATAAGCTCTCTTTTCTCATCGTTCTCTCTTGCAATCATAAGAACTATACAATTTTGGGCTTTTTAAATTCTTTATAATACTTGGGCTGCTTTTCTTAGGCTTTGGTGGACAGCCATAAATTCAATGTACCTCCTGGTGAGGGTTTGAAATTTCCCTAGCAATTATTTTTCCTCTGTCCTGTCTTGTTTAATTTTTTCTCACTCAATCCGAATATGGTAATGCCTCTTATTGTTGGGGGACAGGTAAGTTAATGAAGTATGTAACCATCATTACGAGAGAATAATAATACAGGTTTTTGCTTTATCCTGTTATGATTTGCATGAGTCGGGCTTTTTGGGAACAACATGGATCGAACTTATGTCTCTAGAATTGCATCATGGTTTTAGCACTGATTGACTATTTTTTTTTAAATGGAAAAAAATTTAACTTCTGATTAAGTTATGTTGTCATTTGTAATAATGAAATAGGATAGTTGCATTTGCTGGTTTGGTATGCAATACAAAAATGTGCAGCTTGTAATGGAAGTTGGGAAGGAACCCATTTCTTCATTATGTTTCAAGTATGGTATTTATATATATATATATATATAATTTTTTATTTTATTTTAAGTTTTTGATTTATTGGGTATTAATTTCTTTAGTTCAATCTATAATTGATTTCTTTAATACTGTGTATATTGGTGATATGTTTGGTATCTAATTGAGTTTACAGTCAGGTTTATGATTAAAGTTCACATTAGTTATTGTTGCTTGATTCAGGGAATGAAGATATCATTTATGCCTCTTCAGGAAAGGAAGTCCAGTGTTTTGATGTGCATCTGGTAATCCTTTCTCATATATAACCTTTTGGCTTTGCCTTTTATATATATTTTTTATTTTTGGTTTTAACTAATATTATGTTTGTGCATCAGTGTGAGGTTTAGTGTAAAATTTAGAACTTTATTAGCCTAGTGTGTAAATATTTCATGATTATGTACCTCTTAGTTACTGATTTACAGTAGATTTGTCATGGTTACCAACAAACCTTTTTCTTTTTTTTGGTCTTTAGGAGGCCACCTCATAGAAGCCACTACAGAGTTATAGTTACAATAAAGAGGAGTTAAATCAGGTAGGCATTTTTAGTGATGCTTTTTATGATTTGAATTAGATTTTTTGGCTGTATGTTACATTTTGACCCGTGTATCTGTATATTACTGCTGTTTTAATGTTAAAACAATGCCGTGAAGTTCTACTACTCATGGAATAGTACTGGTTTTTTTTGTTGTTGTTTATGAATCATGGAATGATTTATACACATTCATCATAAGTTGTAAGCATTTTTTTAATCAAAAAAATTTGTGATATGAATTCCCAGATCAATATACTGCCCCACTTATGTCTTGTGACTCTTCTTCATATATTCCTTCTATTCATATAATTTAATATAAATATCACTTTCAGTATGTGCAGCTACAATATTATGTCTTTTTCTATTTTCATTTATTCTGGCTCTATATTTAAGTATTAATCTCCAGAACTACTTCTGGGCCTATTTAATGCTTAAACATATTAATTATATATTAATCAATTCATACTAAGATCTCTTAAAATAATCTTGTTTCTGTTTTTGCAGATTGCATGCAACTCTATGTTGTCTTTTCTTGCTGCTGCAGATGATGGTGGTGATGTTGGTACTTATGATTTTTTGACTCACTGGATCATGGGCGGGAGTAGGTTGGTCCAGGGGGAGACAATTGCCCTCTGCCCCACAAACAAAAAGAAAAAAGAAAATAAAATCTTGTCCTCCTAGAAAAACCTATAAAAACATATTTGATCCCACCCAAACAAGTCTTTCCTTGCCCCAACTAATAGTAAGAGTCATGTTGCCCTCATCACCCACATTAAAATTGTAAGTTAAACTTAAAAAATAGCGGGATGAAATATTTTAGTAATATTTTCAGGTATGTTATCATGTTTCACAATTTTACATCAATTTCTTTTCTATTTATATTCTCAGTTAAAGGAAATTTTTTTGTGTAATAAGTTACTTTTTAATTTCCTCTTAAATAATTATCAAATTAATTGTCTAAATTCTTATAATTAGATCAAGTGTAGATCTTTCTTAGTTAATTGTGTGTTCATGCATACACACATGCATCCTCATGCTTGTAAGAGTGTATATTTTTAAGCCTCATTGAAGCTTGACTCCCATCAAGATTATATCCACCTAGACAGCCATAACACCTTGCAAGTCAGTAAGTGGCTCATAGTCTCTTTGCATTTTTTCAATGAGCTTGGATGTCAAAAAGTCTATAGTATAACAAAAGTTCTTAAAAGATTAGTAACATTTAATTACCAAAGGATCATTGAGATCATGGAGATTCTAGCCTGATGGGGATTATATTAGTTCTCAATTAACCCTAAATGAATTGGTATCAATGTAAAAAAAAACCTTGTGTTTCAATCCTGGCTTCGTCACTACATTGTATTGTTTATCTTGATCAAAATTGATATGTTTACTGAGTTGTATACACACTTTCCTACTCATAATGCTTCACAGTGGTAATATATCCACTGGATTATAAAGTTACATTTTGCTTCTGATTGCAGCTCATGATGCTGGCATCTTTAATAAGTAATATCGTTATCATAGGGGTTTCTCGTAAATGTTTGAAATGCATCAGCAATGAAGGGGCTTCTCACGGCATTGTTTTATAACCCCATGATTTTCCTATGGAGGCCATGAATCTGGCCAAAACAGTTGTATCTAAATCAATAAAGTTCTAATGTTATTAATGTCATTTTTAAGAATGCTAATTTTGGTATATACTGCTTTCTTTCAGTTAATTCAAAAAAATTTATGGCACCATTTGATATGTCAATTTTGAGTTTTGACCCACAATGTGATAACTATATGGTTTGTTATATGACAGAAGACATGATTTGCTATTGTAATTATATCTTGTCATATATGAGATCTTCTCTTGTTACCTGAGAATTCTTTCTTGCAACTTTTCATACCTGATTATATTTTCTATTTTCAGTATATTGTGTCCCCTCTCTGTCTCTCTCTCCAATAATAAGGTTTTTCATGTCAAGTTATTTTGAAGCATTAAAAACAAGAATAGAAGATTGGTAACGCTGCTTTCCTGGTTATGATCTCTATTGCAGATCATTGACATTCATCAGCATCACCTTTATAAAACATTAAGAGCAGGAGTGGGCCATACAAGTGTATCCTTGTAAATTTCAAGGATTCTGTTTTTGGTTGACCTGTCTTATGTTCCATTTATGTAACTTACGGTTGGTTCATCAACGTATTTTCTTGCTCATTGCTTTTCTTTTCTTTTCTTTTCTTTTTTCTTCAGATTTTCAAAATACTTTTTTCCACTAAATGTGTTCTGTTCTTTCTTTGTATACCTTATGTGTATGAGACCTGTATTGTATTTCTTCCACATTAACTCTATTTTAAAGATCTGTTGCAGTGTGCAGTTCCTTCCTTGGAGACCCTGGGAAGGTATCTCTTGTAAATTTAATTGATCTCTCTCTCTCTCTCTCTCTCTCTCGTGCATATGTGCAAGCATGTACTTTGGGTGTCAATGATGATATAAGAGCATGGCTACATTGGATGCAACTAGCTTTAGTGATTGCATATTGGACATTAATCTGCTCACATGGTAGTTTGCTACTTTGCTTATTCAACATAAAGCATTGGCAAATTTAAAGGAAACCCTTAACAGATGATTGGTTTGTGAATTTATTAAGCCTAAAGTTTAGTAAATAAGGGACAATGATGAAGTTCAGAGGAAAGCGGGGTCTTCTTGGAATTATGGTTTCCTTGTAGAAGGTAAAGTGTGAGTGCATGGGAAGGCATAATTAATGCCTTGATTGGAATATTATGTGTCCAAGTCCGAGCTTTGTCATGGAAGACAAGAAAGAAAAATGTACCACTACAACCATGAAATTGGCTTGAAATATTGTCAAATGTTTCATTTTCTAGTGAGTGATACAGACTGCCAAGTGCCAACTGTATCAATGGCATCTGGTTTTGCTATAGTCCATTATTTTTAGCTATGATTACCTTGTAACAAAGGATGGCCACTCAAATTTCAGGGGCACCCAAAACCTCAAACATAGCCTAAGTTTCCTTAAAAAGGAACAAATGATCGATTCAGTCTTAACCATTACTTTCGTTCTTCTGATGTGTACAAACATGCTGTAATTCAACTCATGGAAATCACTGTATCATTGATTTCCTTACATTGACTCTCATTATTCACTGTGTTTGAAACTTGCATCTAGTAACAAGTCACTTGCCTGAGAGTATGCTAATTGCCACTATTATGAGTGAACTTGGGTGGTAATAGAAATGGTTTTGAGAAAAATATGCTAGCTTTTCCTGGGAGTTCAGTTGCCCATTATCAAATTTCGGTATGATGCTATTATTAATATGAACTTAGTTGCTATTGGAGACATCTTTAGCCAGGGTTTACATAGGATTTTTGTTATGACTTTTGAACCATTCATATGTAACATAAATGTTGTACCTATGCAGTTTGTTCCAAAATCTAAAAGACTTGCATTTGAATCTTTAATCTTCATTATTTGAGTACTTATTTCTGCTTTGGGAATGTTGGCAGTTATTACTGGAGGTATTGATTCAAAGCTTATTATGTGGGACTTCTCCAAAGGGCGACCATACAAAATTGTGGATTTTGGTATGTATCTTATATGTTCTGTTCTGTGATATATATTGCCACTATCTCATTTCAAACTTCCCATGACTCTTGTGGTTTTACCAAAATTGGATCTGGTGCCACTTTTGAATGGGCTTTAGAAATTGTTATTTAGCATGCTAGCTTTGGAACAATACTTTTCTACTAGCTTGTTTTGTTGCACCTGTTGTGCCCAACTTTTTTTTTGCTATCTTTTTATAGTATTCCAGATACCAAACAATTTTTGTGGTGCAGAGAATATAATGTTCTTGCAATCTTTTTATTTGATTGTTAGCTGTAAGTGTTTGTGCTGTGTTGACTGCAACAATAGGCAAACTCTTCCCTTCTCTTGATTTCTGAGTCTTTTAAAACTATTCACCCAAATGTGATACTACTTGTTCAATTTATTTTATAGATTTTGGTGCTTGGTTGCTTTTCAAGGCGTTTGTTGCAGCAAAATTGACTTCTGTAAATCGATTTGGTACTCTACTTGGGCGATGGAGTTTGTTAGGGACCTAAGGCAATAAGCTCTCTCTATATCTTGATTTCACTACTCTTATCCAAAAATTTGAAGGTTTTAGTATAAGATTAAGATGTTTGTGAGCGAGGTTTGCCACTATTGTGAGTTAAAAAAAATTTATATTTAAAAAAAAAAAAAAAAAAAAAAAAGAGATTTATATCGAGCATAGTTATTTATGATAACCTTTTGTGCCCTGTGTTTTAGATTTTACTTTTGATATTCTTTCAGAATTTACTTTTGATATTTTTTCTCCCTTAACCAGTTGCTTGACCTTTTGGGGGTTGTTGATTTTCTCTTTTATATTTATTATATATATATATATATATATATTTTTTTTTTTTTTCTTTGTAATCATTTTTTCCTAAAAGAATGACCCTTATTTTCAAACTTAGTTTTTTATTTTTCAAGCTTGGATTTTGTGCTTCCCTGGTTGCATTATCAGGGTTTATTTAATTCCAGGTGTGGTGCATTTGCTTGTGGTGCTTTACCCAAGGTTGATTTGTTTTTGTTGCTTCCCAATGAAACATGTTTTTGAGTAGACTTGCTCTTATTTTGAATACTACATTCTTGTAATGTAAAGTTGTCTTGAACTGTGTAGTTGGTATTCTCTATATTTCAGTTTGCTCATGCAGGAAGTTTATGCGTCCGTCTGGTCATCCTATGTCGGCAGTTTCATATCCAATCTGGTTTTGCCACATATTATCTTTCTACTGAATGCAGGATTTTTTATTTATTTATTTTTTTATATTAATATTTTGGTGGTTTGCCGCTTAAGCAGTGGAGTCTTCTTTGGCAACAGGCTCTCTTTTCCTCCCATTTTATGTTAGTTTATTTTCCTCTCCTACAAACATATGTGGTGTTTTAACTAATGCAGATTTGATTTTCCCATATTCTATATATACGATCCACTAATATGTAACTGTAGTGGATAAAATTGAGAAAAACTCAAAGGTGCCATTGAATTTAATTTAATTTTTTGTCTAAATTGGAGCTTGGATTGTTTGTATTTTCAATTTGTTCTCTTGCTGGAAATCGGTGCCTAAACCGTGGGTGAAGTTCCATACATGCTTGTATGTTATTGTTATTTTCTTGCTCGTAGTGCAGCTTGTTCATCTTGTATTTGCAGCTTCATAACCTGTTTAATTTTGCTGTGTACATGTCGTTTGGAGCAGCAATCACATTGCGCTTGTGGCCTTAGAATGGATGCTGGGAGTATCTTCGTTGGACAAATGTGATTCAAATATTTGTTAGGCTCTTAAGGTTGCTGGTTTTGTCACTAATTCATCTTAACTTGGATTTTTGTTTATTGATTTCCTAGCCATGTAAAGTGAGTGGGCAGATGCAGTCCTTGTTTAACCAAAGTTTGACTTTAGTCAGATGCTCTTGCTTAGTAACATAGCTTGGAGATGTTTGTTTTTTGCTTTTGTCCGACTGCATTGGGGCTGGGATTATGATTAAATAACATATGCAGTGTATTAACTATTGTTGATTCAATTTTGCAGCTTCCCAATCATAAAGACTGATGAGTAAACCCGCTCCCCAAACTTCCTCCTCCTCCTCTTCTTCTTCTTTTTATTTTATTTTTTATTTTTTTTGCTTTTAAATATTCTTGTGATCTACACTTTTCCTGAACTGCAGGTTGGATTGTTGTTTTTTTGGTCTGCTATATTGGGAAATCGTTGCCATCACACCACTGAGGGTTCACATTGTCGTACAGTTGTGTAAATTTGTTTTCGTTTCATGTTATTATTGTTACTTTCTTGCTTTCAATGCACAACTTAGTCATCCTGTTTTGGCAGCCAGTTTCCTGTTTGGATTTTATTTGGCAGTGAGTGGGCAGTGCTGTTTATGGTCTATAGAACTGGGTTATTTTGGTACTTGGAAGTCTCTTTTCTTCCCATTTTTATTTATTGTTGTTATATTCTTCTACAATCATAAGATTTAGAAGTATAATCCTTGTTGGTAGCATCATAGCTAATTTGCAGGTTAATCTGGTAATGCCTCTTATTGGTGTGGGGCAGTCAGGCTCTTGCTTTACTCTCTCATGATTTGCTGCTTGTTTTCTTCGTCGCAAAATTTGATTATGCTTTTTGGCTCAATGTCTTCCAATTTGTTGCAAGTTTGAAGTTTTTCCTTTTTTAGACTTTTTTTTAAGCATTGTGTACCTTATGCTTGTTTATAAGCTGGTGATGTTCATTTTGTGATTTTTTGTTTAGTGCTTTCCTAGTGTTATTATTTGGGTAATGTGTTAGGGTTAATTAAAAAATTTATACTGACGTGAATTATGTATTATAAGCTTTTCGCTATTGTATTTTATATTTACTTTTGATCTTAGGTATAGAACTTATTTAACTCTGCCTATGTTTGTGCTTTATTGTTCAAAGCCGGGTCCCTAGACTGGAAAAAGGAGGAAGGGATATAGTACTTATTTCTCCCTTAACTACTTGCTTGGGCCTTACTTATATTCTCCTTCCTTGTTCTTTTTTTTCTTCTGAATTACTTCTTTATATTTAAACTGATATTTGCCTTTTGTTTTTAATTTATAATTTTATAATTGAAGCTTGGATTGTGTGTGATTTGTCTGGCTGGATTTTTGGTCGTATAATTGCTGCAGCCTCCTGAGATGGGATGCAATTCTGAGGTTCTAAGCTCTAACCTAGTCTGATTTCATCTTTTCTTGCTTCTCAATCTTTTTTGATTTACATATATGTTAGGTTCTTAAGCTTGCTGGTTGTGTAAATAATTCATTTAAACTTGGATTGTTGCTTATTGATTTCCTAGCCATGGAAAGAGAGTGGGCAGATGCTGTCCTTGCTCAACCAAAGTTTGACATCAGTCTGATGCTCTTGCTATTTTGGACTGATTATATATTAGCACTTAGTATCATTGCTTTGTTATATATGGGTGATGCTTATTTTTTGCTTTTGTCAGGCTTCGTTGGGGCTGGAGTTATGATTAAACAACATATGCGATGTTTTAACTAATGTTGATTGAATTTTGTTCCTTCCCAACAATAAATGCTTATTAGTAGACCCCTTCTTCACCGCCTCTTTGTTTTTTTTTGGCTTTTAAATATTATTGTTATTTATACTTGTCCCGAACTGCAGCTTTGATTTTTTTTTTTTTTTTTTTCAGTCTGCTAATGTGTGAAATCAAAGCCATTGCTACTCTGGGGGGTTCACATCTTCATATGGCTTTGTAAATTTGTCTTTGTTTCTTGCTTTTATTGTTACTTATTACACAACTGGGTCATCCTGTTTGGCAGCTTATTTCCAGTTTGGATTTTATACTGGCAGTGCCATTTATGGTCTTGAGGAACTGGATTTTTTTGGTACTTTGAAGCTAAAGTGGGGGAGCTTGATTTGGTAAGCAGTAGAAGCTTTTAGCGTGATAGGACAAGGACGGAGTGTAACTAGGGGGAACTTGTTTGATTAAATGAATGAGTTAAGGGATGGAACCAATGCTAAACACTTGTGAATAGACTTGAAATGTAGTGAAGTGACTAATCGGTATTAGGCACAAACACTATCACAAGGATAAGCAAAGGAAAATAGTGGAAAATAAGCTCTCTTTTCCTCCTATTTTTTGGTTATTTTCTCCCACAATCATAAGATCTAGAAGTATAATCTATGTTGGCGGCCTCATACCCAAGTCACAGGTTAATTTGGTAATGCCTCTTATTGGTGTGGGGTAGTCAGGTCTTGCTCTATTCTGTCATGATTTTCTGTTTGTTTTCTTAGTTGGCAAATGTGATTAAGCTGATGGCTCCTTGTCTTCGAACTCTGTTGGAAGTCTGAAGTTTTTCCTTTTCTGTATCTTCTTGTTTATTTAGCGATGTGCATTTTGTGGTTTTGTGTTCAGTAGTTTCTTTGTGTTATGCAGTTGGGACTATGTTAGGGTCAATTAAAAATTTTATATCTTACATTCTTTTTTCTAGTACTCTTTTCTTTTTCATGCAATTTATTCCTGTCTAAGTTGGATCTTAGATTGTTTGTATTTTCAGTTTGCTCTTGTTGGAAATCAATACCTGCCTCATGGGTTTGCACTTACATACATGCTTGTACATTTGCAACCCCCTATCCAGTTTGGATTTTAATTTGGCTGTGCTTTTCTTGTTTGTAGCAGTGATCCCATAGAGCTTGTGACCTGGGTATGATTGCCGAGGGAGTATCTTCGTGGACAAATGTGAATACCCAGATCTTTTCTTTATCCTTTTGTGATTTACCTGTATGTTGGGCTATATAGTTTGCCGGTTGTGTACCTAATCTATATATATATAAAGCAAAGGCCTTATACGGAGAGCATAAAGTTTTGCCAAGTGGCACCTTGGTTAAGCTTATAAGGTTTTTTTTTTTTTTTTTTTTTTTATATTTTTATTTTTTTTCAACTTCCACCTTGTCTGTTATTTCTCTCTTTCTCTCTCTCTCCTCTCCAATTGAGTAAAATAACGTTTCCCAATTCAAATTTTAAAGTCTTCCTTTAATCTAGCCTCCTCCTCTTTCTCTCTCTCTCTTGACTCATTCACTTCCCCAGCAATTCCATCAGCTATTCAGATTACAGGCCTTTCAACTGTCTGCCATTTGCAATTTCCTTCAATGTTTTTTTAACTTGCTTCCAGACTACACTAATTAGCTTTTATAGAATGCTCTTTCTCTCTATATCTCTTTACCTGTTTCTTTCAAAGCTTAGCAACTACAATCATGACAAGAAGAATAGGGCTACACTCAAATTGGTGTAGCTATAATACCAGTTTCTTCAGATTCAGCTGTGCTAGAATCTAAATTCCACCCATGGTATCCAGGGAGACAATGATGTGAAAGGTTAGGCTACTATGCTTCTTTTTTTTTTTTTTTTTTTTTTTTCCAGATAAACCTTAATCTGCCTCCTCTCTCTCTCTCTATAGGCTGGCCACTGAAATTAGGCTAAGCTTAGAAACCCATACATGTTTTGGTATGCTTTTGCCATAATTTCTCCTCTTTTCTTTTTATGTTTATCCTTTTTATGCCGATTTTTTTTTCCTTCCTAAAATTCTAAGTTTGTCAATGCCATTGCTAGCTTTGCAAACATAATCATGAGCATGCCATTGTAGTATTTCTAATACATTTTTAATCACTCAGTTTTTGAACTCAATATCTTGCATGTGTTATAAAAAAAAATCTTGCATGTGTTATAGTTCAGATTGTGCTTCAAATGATGCTAAATTGTAAGGAAAAATCTTGGTTTTGCATTCTGGACTCTATAAAATTGAAACATGGTGAGTAAGATTTATAATTTTATTCTTTTTCCCCTTATCTGGAACATCATTGCATATTTAGGTAAGTAAGAGAAAACACAAATACAATGCTTTAACAAATGTGAACTAAATTTATTTATTTAAACCAACAAATAGGTTGCTTAAAAAAGAAAAATAAAAAAACAAAACAAAACAAACAACAATAATAGAGGGTTAGGATTTAGTTGTGTTGTCACTTAGAGGTCAGTTTTTTTCTTTTATTTCTTTCTTTTTTCTAATCTTCTTTGGCTATCCCATTGCAATGTTGATAATTTGTGACTGACATGGCGGGATGCTTAGGATCTGATTTTTTGGCGATGAGAAGGGGTTTTTAAGATTTAGAAATCTCTACAAGTTTTAATTTTTCATTAGATATATATATTCATATCTTAAGTAATTTTTCAAAATTATATTTCATAATTGTGTTTTACCCTTTCTTGTTATCTTTTGCTTTTTTAATTTTTATAATTTTTTCAAGGACATATTTCACATTTTGATTTGTATTCTTTTAATTTGAGACTGGATTGTGTGTATTGTCAATCTACGTTATTTGGATTTATGTATTTGTATGAGTCTGATGTAATGGGGTTCACGTGTGGTGTTTTAATTAAGGCTATTTTGATTTTTTCTATTTTCAATCATAAATATGATTTGTTATAAGGATTTATCTATATATTTGTTGGATTCTACTAAAATATGGTAGTTCTAGTTCTTTTTATTTGTTATGTCATTCTTAGTGCATATTAAAAGTCTATTCCTCATAAGTCTACAGGAACTGGCATTTTCCTTTTGGGTGTTTAGTAGAAGTGGCTGAATTTGATATAGTGATAAGCTCTCTTTTCTCATCGTTCTCTCTTGCAATCATTAGAACTATACAATTTTGGGCTTTTTAAATTCTCTATAATACTTGGGCTGTTTTTCTTAGGCTTTGGGTTTCTGGACAGCCTTAAATTCAATGTAACACCTGGTGAGAGTTTGAAATTTCCCTAGCAATTATTTTTCCTCTGTCTTGTCTTGTTTAATTTTTTGTCACTCAATCCAAATATGGTAATGCCTCTTATTGTTGTGGGACAGGTAAATTAAGAAAGTATGTAACCATCATTACGAGAGAATAATAATACAGGCTTTTGCTTTATCCTGTTATGATTTGCATGAGTTGGGCTTTTTGGGAACAACATGGATCAAACTTATGTCTCTAGAATTGCATCATGGTTTGAGCACTGACTGACTTGTTTCTTTATAAGCTGTTGATGTCTATTTTGTTGTTTTGTGTGAACAATGTTGATTATTTCAATCTTGATCTGTCTACTGCAGTGGAAACTCTTCTGCAACAAGTGTTTACAAAACTCTGTGTAGATGACACTAGCTTCTTTCTAATCCAAAAGATACATAAAAAAGGCCATCATCTAGTGTTGGTCTGGCCAAAGTAGGATTCTGCCCAAACAATCTAAATTTTGCACATGACTTGAGAGCTTGAGTCTTTCACATAGGAAAGCTAAAAATGTATAGAATTATTGACTCTTAGATCATGGAGATTGAGTTCCATTAAAAAGTACTAGTCACACAGTCCATTTCTTTCGCTATTTTAAGAGGCTTTTTAGGTTCTACTATATTGACTGATAGTAATGTTTTTGGTTATTAGTTCCTTGTTGTATTGTGTTCATGTGAAAGATATTTCTTTTTATCTGTTTTTTGCAACAACATTGGTGGTCCTTCTTTCTTGCTTCCTTTAATAGTTTTGTTATATTGCAAATGAGTGGATCATGGACATTTGGTTTGAAAAATTGAGAATTCCTTGGAAAGTATTTGTCATGCAGAATTTCTACTCCTTAAATTTTGATTCAGGAATGAACATCCTGGTTTTTGTTAATTTTTGCAGAATTCTTATATTAAGGCTTCTTTCTTTGACTAGGCATGATGTGGTGCTAGTTATGCTCTAATTCTTGGTGTCATGTACTTCATTGGTTATTTCTGATTCTTGCAATATGTTTTTGTGAAAGTAGCACTTATCTTTCATTGATCCCCAGTTGCACTGAAGGTGCAATTTTGTGGTTAGCCTTTTGTAAGATGGTTTTGGTGATGTTAGTGTTCTTTCTATTGTCTTTTAACCTCATCTGTGGTTATGCATTCTAAGGCACCATTATGTGCCATGTTCTATAAATTTTGTGATTTGATTGTCCTATTTTTTTTCCCTTTCATTATACAAAATGGATTATCTTTTATCTTGTAGAGACACAGCTTAGAAGTTTTATTGGAGCTTGTCCATAGTAGCAACCTTACTCTATCTTGCATACATTATTAGACATCCTGGTGCTCCTTTGGGCTTAAAATAGTATTAATTGCTATATCTTCATCTGTATGAATTTGTTCTTTGGATTTGCATTGTCTACTTTTGTTAGTGTTTAAAGCAGTGTTCTTGGAGCAATGACGCAGGACAATCAGAACAAAATTAAAACAACAATAAAATAATTGGATATGACCTAGAGGTCAACAGTTAGGCCTGGCTTGGAGTCAGCATGAAGCGGGAAAATCACTAGGAGTTAGCAACTAGGGTACACCTGGAGTCAACATCAGACCAAAGAATGATCAAACGGCCATTTTTTTCATTCATCAAAATATCAACTATTTCCTCAAGGAGCACAATAGGTTTCTTATAAAGGATTGTTAAACCCTAATTCTAATTGGCTTAGGAAACCCTAATTGCCTTATTACAAAAATAACATTACTTCCAAATTAAAATACTAATAGCTTAATAAATTAATAGGACCTAAAATATAAAAATATAATTGACTCGCAAACATAAATAATACTAAATAAAAATCTTCTTGCGTCTTTTGCATCAAGCAGGTTTTGCAAGTTCTTACCCGGGGTGCTTGGTAAGGTTGTAGAAAGTTAGTGGGCAGGTACACTGCTGCTGGATCCTTTTTTGATTGTCAAGTACTTGCATTTATCATATCCTTTGTTAAATTTTGATCTTCAATTTTGTCTTTTTGCACTCTAACCTTATGCTTTTTGGAGCTCATCACTGGGGCAGTCACATGTATGAGTTGTAGAAAGTTAGTGGGCAGATAGACTGTTGCTGGATCCTTTTTTGATTGTCATGTACTTGCATTTATCATATCCTTTGTTAACTTTTGATCATCAATTTGGTCTTTTTGCACTCTAACCTTATGCTTTTTGGAGCTCATCATTGGGCAATCACATATGTATGAGTTGCATTCTTAAAACATTAGTTCTCTAAATATTAGAAAAGGAAGGTATTTGTCTTGTAGAGAAGAGTTCTTCCATTGGTTTTGCCACATATTATCTTTCTACTGAATGCATGATTTTTTATATATTATTATTTTGGTGGTTTGCAGCCTAAGAAATCGAGTCTACTTTGGCTACAAGCTCTCTTTTCCTCCCATTTTAGGCTTTGGGTTTCTGGGCAGCCATAAATTCAATGTACCACCTGGTGAGGGTTTGAAATTTCCCTAGCAATTATTTTTCCTCTATCCTGTCTTGTTTAATTTGTTCTTACTCAATCCAAATATGGTAATGCCTCTTATTGTTGTGGGACAGGTGAATTAACAAAGTATGTAACCATCATTACGAGAGAATAATAATACAGGTTTTTGATTTGTTCTGTTATTATTTGCATGAGTTGGGCTTTTTTGGAACAACATGGATCGAACTTATGTCTCTAGAATTGCATCATGGTTTGAGCATTGATTGACTTGTTTCTGTGAAAGCTGTTGATGTCCATTTTGTTGTTTTGTGTGAACAATGTTGATTATTTTAATCTTGATCTGTCTACAGCTGGGGAAACTCTTCTGCAACAACTGTTTACAAAACTTTGTGTAGATGACACTAGCTTCTTACAAAACCAAAAGTTACATAAAAAAGGCCATCATCCAGCGTTGGTCTGGCCAAAGTAGGATTTTGCCCAAACAATCTAAATTTTGCACATGACTTGACAGATTGAGACTTCCACATAGGAAAGCTAAAAATGTAGAGAATTATTGACTCTTATATCATGGAGATTTGAGTTCCATTAAAAAGCCATAATCACACAGTCCATTTCTTTTGCTAATTTCAGATGCCTTTGAGGTTCTACTATATTAACTGATAGTAATGTTTTTGGTCAGTAGATCCTTAGAGTTCTACTGTGTTCATGTGAAAGATATTTCTTTTGTTTGAATTCTTTTTATCTGTTTTATGCCACGGCGTTGCTCTTCCTTCTTTTACACTCCCTATAAAATTTTATTTTTTGAATGCAGTATATGACTGTGTTTCTTTGGTTTGCAAGCGAATAGTGTTTTCCTTGTGAACAGTAATCCGAATTTTTATTTATTTTTTAATTGTTTTCAGTTTTCAGCAAAATAAGCGGTATCCAAACGTACACTATATGTAATTATTATAAAATTTTATGTCGAAGTTTTGCTATTTTGCAAATGAGTGAATCATGGACATTTGGTTTGAAAAATTGACAATTCCTTGGAAGTGTTTATCACACAAAATGTCTACTCCTTAAATTTTGGCTTAGGAATGAACATCCTGGCTTTTGTTAATTTTTGTAGAATTCCTAAATTGAGGCCTCTTTTGGTGGCTAAGCATGATGTGATAATAGTTATGCTGTAATTCTTGGTTTCATGTACTTCATTGGTTATTTCTGATTCTTGCAATATGTTTTTGTGAAAGTAGCACTTATCCTTCATTGATCCCCAGGTCCCTTGAAGGTACAATTTTGTGGTTGGTCTTTTGAAAGATGGTTTTGGTGATGTGGGATCAGGTCTTGCACAGTGGTGCTTTGGTTAGTTTTAGTATTTAGAAAGAGACTTTTTCCTTACCTATTTATGGTACAGTATCTTCTGTTAGTATTCTTTCTATTGTCTTTTAACCTCATATGTTGTTATGCATTTTGAGGCACCATTATGTGCCATGTTCTATAAATTTTGTGATTCGATTGTCCATTTTTTTTTCTTTCGTTATACAAAGTGGATTATCTTTTATCTTGTTGAGACAACTCAGAAGTTTTAGAGCTTGTCAATATTAGCTACCTTACTCTATCTTGCATACATTATTTGACATCCTGGTGCTCTTTTGGGCTTAAAATGGTATTAATCACTATATCTTCATCTGTTTGAATTTGTTCTTTGGATCTGCATCGTCTACTTTTGTAGGTGTTTCAAGCAGTGTGCTTGGAGCAGGTTTTGCAAGTTCTTACCCAGGGTGCTTGGCAAGGTTGAAGAAAGTTATTGGGCAGGTAGACTGTGCTAGATCCTTTTTTGATTGCCATGTACTTTGTTAACTTAAGTTCATCAATTTGGTCTTTTTGCACTATAACCTTATGCTTTTTGGCACTCATCACTAGGCAGTCACATTTGTATGAGTTGCATTCTTTAAACATTGGTGCCCTAAATCTCAGGAAAGGAAGGCATTTGTCTTGTAGAGAAGAGTTCTTCTATTTTTTTTTTTTTTTTTTTTGGGTAACTGCTGCAATTTGGGGTGTATGTTAAAATCTCAATCCCTACATGCGATCTCAGGAAAGGAAGGCATTGTTCTTGTAAGTGCTCTAAATCTTAGGAAGGGAAGGCATTTGTCTTGTAAGTGCTCTAAATCTTAGGAAGTAGATTTTATTTTTGGTGCTTGGTTGCTGAAGTGGTGGAGTTTGATTTGGCTATAAGATTTCTTTTCCTCCCACTTTCATTATTCTCTCCTAAAATCCTAGTCTCATTCGGTGATGGTTTGAACTTTCATTGTATTCTTTTCCCTTTGTATTGCAATCTTGTTTAATTTTTGGTTAATTTGTCTTGAAAAAGTCATCTCTTGTTCAAATGCAGTAATGCCTATTATTGGAATACAAGTAGATTGATGGTGGTGATTGTGACCCAACTATGGTTGTTAGGGTAGAATAATATCAATTATGCTTTGCACTATTGGGCTTTCTAGGAATTAAATGATTTTAACTTGTGTCTTTGGATTTGCATCATAATGTGAAAATTAGCATGTTATTGATTTATTTATTAGTCATAGGATGTGATTGAGCAGATGCCATCCATCTCCAAGCATGACTTCTTAAGAGTTGGTCATGTTTGTTTTGTAGTTTTGTGACAAGTACATTCCTGGTTCCCACAATTCTTTGTTTCTTTTTTGCAAGCTCCTATCTTATTTGAATGGGGTTATTCCTCTTCTTTGTGTGGGGCAAGTAGCTTTACGCCAATACTATTGTTTCCAAGGAAGAATTATTCAGGTTATTGGTTTGTCCTGTAATTGTCATTAGTTGGGCTTTCTGTGAATTAAATGCTTTTAATTTATGTGTTTGAATTTTGCATCATTATTCATAAAATTTGTATATGTTGCTGATTGATTTTCAAGTCAGAGAAAATGAGTGCGCAGATGACATCAAAACTTCTGTGGCTGTGGTTTGTACAGGTGGACTGTGTGGGGGGATATTTTGGTGCTTATGGCTCCATTACCATAAATCTTGTGTTTAAAAAGGTTCATGTTGTATATCAACTTGGGTGACAAAGTTTGATGGGGGACCTCCAGCAATAACCTCTCTTTATGTCTTGATTTCATTATTTTCTTTTCCTATAATTTGAAGTTTTAAGTATTGGTGTAAGATATGATGTGTGAGTAAGAAAATAAATTTGTAGGATTTCAATTGGGTTGATAACAGGCTTCTATTGCTGCTGTGTTTTAGTTTTTGCTTTTGATCCTACTACTTACTTAAATACTTGGTTGACCCTTTAGAGGTTTTTGGTTTTCGGTTTATATATTTTCTTTTCTTTCTTTTCTTTCTTTTTTGAAAATAATCACAATAATAATGTGTTTATTATTTTAATCCACATTTTTATTATTGGAGATTGGATGTCTTCCCAGTTTGCGGTGTCAGGTTTTATTTAATTTAAGTGGTGTTGCATTTGCATTAGTTTTGCTAGGGTTGATTTTGTTTTGTTGCTTCTTGGTGAAACATGCTTTTGAGTAGTCTTGCAAATTTTTTTTTTTTTTTTTTTTTTTTTTTGTTCTTTCCTTAAAATAAATCTTATAATTTAAAGATGTCTTAAACTATGTAGCTGGAATTGTGTGTTTTTTTGTTTGCTCATGTAGTAGGTCAATGCAAGCACTACGAAGGGTTTGAGTTTTCATGTAGTACATGTACTTCTGTCTTCTTGTCTTGTTTCTATTGACATCATTGTGAGGAATATGAATGGCATTCTGATTGTCATAATAAAGAGGAGTAG
Organism: Quercus gilva; assembly: GCA_023621385.1. Lineage (NCBI taxonomy): Eukaryota > Viridiplantae > Streptophyta > Magnoliopsida > Fagales > Fagaceae > Quercus > Quercus gilva. The sequence goes on along the minus strand of CM042477.1, from coordinate 58,111,093 downwards.
CAGAAGATGTGGACACACCTAAGTCCTTAAGAAGTCATTGTAGTCAAAGGAGCTTAGTTGTGGTATCTGCAAGGGATGATACTCTGCTTCAATACTGGAGCGGGCCACAAGGGTTTGTTTCTTGTTTTGCCAAGAAATCAAAGAACTAAGAAGAAAGCAATAACCAGTGGTGGACCTGGGATCAGTGGGATCTCCTGCCCAATCAGCATTAGAGAATGCGGTCAATGCAAGCACCACAAAGGGTTTGAGCTTTCATGTAGTACATGTACTTCTGTCTTCTTGTCTTGTTTCTATTGACATTATTGTGAGCAATATGAATGACACTTTGATTGCCACAATAAAAAGGAGTAGCAGAGTATGTGGACACACCTAAGTCCTTAAGAAGTCATTGTAGTCAAAGGAACTTAGTTGTGGTATCAGCAAGGGATGATATTCTGCTTCAATACTGGAGTGGGTCACAAGGGTTTGTTTCTTGCTTTGCCAAGAAATCAAACTAAGAAGAAAGCAATAAACCAGTGGTGGACCTGGGAGCAATGGGATTTCCTGCCCAATCAGCATCAGAGAATGCGGTCAATGCAAGCACCACAAAGGGTTTGAGCTTTCAGGTAGTACATGTACTTCTGTCTTCTTGTCTTTTTTCTATTGACATTATTTTGAGCAATATGAATGACTCTCTGATTGTCACAATAAAAAGGAGTAGCAGAGGATGTAGACACACCTAAGTCCTTAAGAAGTCATTGTAGTCAAAGGAACTTAGTTGTGGTATTAGCAAGGGATGATATTCTGCTTCAATACTGGAGTGGGCCACAAGGGTTTGTTTCTTGCTTCGCCAAGAAATCAAAGAAGAACTAAAAAGAAAGTAATAACCAGTGGTGGACCTGGGATCAGTGGGATCTCCTACCCATTCAGCATCAGAGAATGCACGGAGAACAAGAGAAGACTGAGCAAAATAGAAAAGGCTATGGAAGAGAGTGCCCTTCAAGTATCGAAGAATGCGCAGAACAGCAGTATAGTGAGTCGATCGTGGAGCAGATAGATACTGGCTCACCTGGTGAACAACATAGAAAATGTCTAGACAAGTGACAGTGAAATAAATTAGGCTGCCAACCAATTGTCTATAAAGAGAGGGATTAGACAATGGTTTCCCCTCGAGGGAGTTAGATGCGCACTAATTGAGAAAATCCTTGAGTTCTTAAATGCTATTGAGGTTATCACCAGTTATGATTATATCATCCACATATAGGAGAAGCAAAATGGTGCATTTGTCGATGCGACGAAGAAATAAGGCAGAATCATAATGATTAGCAATGTAACCTAAGTAAGAGATGGTAGAGCTGAACTTGGCGAACTAAGCTTGTGGAGCTTGTTTAAGGCCATAAAATGCATGTCGAAGGTAACAAACCTTGTTTGGTTCAATAGAGAGACCAGGAGGAGGTTGCATATAAACTTCTTCACTTTAATTCCCATTAAAGAAGGCATTTTTGAAATCCATTTGAAAAATGTACCATTTAATGGCTACAGCAACAACTAAGAGGGCACAAACAAATGAGATTTGAGCAACCTGAGCAAAGGTTTTTTCATAATCAATCCTATACTCCTGTGCAAAACCTTTTGTAAGAAGACGAGTTTTATATCGTTTAATGGACCCATCAGAGTGAGTCTTGATCTTATAGATTCATTTATAACCAACCATAGATTTCCTAGGGGGGAGAGTCACCAAATCCCAAGTATGGTTTTTAGATAATGCATCAAGTTCTGCTTTCATTGTAATCTGCCATAAAGGGCCAATGGAGGCCTCACGATAGGTGTGAGGCTTGTGCTGTGTAGCAAGGGTAGTATAACAATGATAGTCAAGTAAATGTGCAAGAATGGATCTTAGCCGAGTTGAGTGACAAGGTGGAATGTCTTGTGCAAGATTTTTAGGCAGAGCAGGAGTAGGGGACCCAAGCTCAGGGTTGGATGGCTCATCTTCGACTTGTTCATTAAAGGGTGATCTAGGAGAGGTATCAAAAATATCTGGTGGTTGGACAAAGAAGTTTATAGGAGGATCAGGAGTAACTATAGAAGGAATATGTAGCTCATCTGGAAAAAGATCTAAGACAAAGGAGGTAGATAGGGGGGCACGGAAGTGAGAGAGCTCAACAAATGAGCGATGTTCCCAAAAGACAACATTGCGGGAGATACAAAGACGACGAGAGATAGGATCGATACTCCTTTTGAGTTTCGCCATAGCCAAGAAAACAACAAAATCTAGACTGAGGCTCAAGTTTGTTATAATCATGTGGCTAAAGAAGAACGAAACAAGCAGAACTGAAGGAGCGAAGGTGGTGATAGTCTAGAGATGACTCAAAAAGGTGCTCATATGGAGTTTGATTTTGGATGATAGGACTGGGAATGCGGTTAATAGTATGAATAACATGAAGAGCAGCTTCGCGCCAAAAAGGAGCAGGAATTTTGGTAGAGAGAAGGAGAGCACGAAAAGTGTCAAGAATATGGCAAAGTTTTCGTTCAACTCTACCATTTTGCTGAGAGGTACCTGGAAAAGTTAGTTGATGAACAGTGCCATAAGAATGCAATGCGTCTTCATTATGATCTTCATCTTGCTGTATTCCTTCTTCTTCATCTTCAACTCCAATGTGTAAGCTTTTCTTCTTTGGGCATTGATAACCCATATGACCTAATTCACCACACTTGAAACATTTAATTTCCTTTCTACTAGAATTATTTGACATGACTCCTTTACCTTTAGATTCAGCCAAATTGGTAGATGGTTTTGATCCATTCGACCGATTAAATGGTTTAGCACCACTACTTGTCTTAGCAAACCAGTTTGTGATCCAATTTTCCTAGGATTTGGATACCTCAAGTATAGCTCCGTGTCTAAAGCCACTTGGAATGCATGTTCCACATTATAGACAGATTGTCTAAGCATCTACCTTCGCATATCAGCTCTCAAACCAGTCTTGAATCGAGCTAGTGTTTGGCAAGGCTCTTCGGCTGCCTGACTCCTAGTCTTAAGTTCATCAAATTTCTGCATATACTCAACTACTACATGCTGCCCTGTTTCAAGTTAGAAATTTGTTCACACAACTTATCTCGATAATTAGCAGGCACATTTTTCTCGGAGCTTAACCTTCGTCTCTTGCCATGTGCCTATAGGCGGTTGGCCTATTCTCCTTATATCGTTTTCTAGACCAGACCACCACACTTTTGCCAAGCTTACAAGCTTCATCTTAGCAAACCTTTACTCGCCTATCGTCTGCCATATCATACCAATCAAAATACTCCTCAATAGAAGCAAATCCAATCCAAGAATATTGTTGGATCAACCCTTCAAAATCTGGAACTTCCACCCACACCTTTGTGATATCACCAACTGTATCATAAGATTCATATCACCTTCTAATATTTCTCTAGCCCACTCAAGAGTTGCATCTTGTGGTACTCCTTGGGTACAATACCCCTTCAATGTTGACCCTTGATTGGTGTTGACACGCTCTTTTGCTGTTTGTTCCTTTTCATTCTTATCTTCCTCACCATTATTGGCTTCAGATGTTTCCCCTACTGTAATAGCAACTTGTTGATCATTAGGTTTAGAAATTTGACTCTCTAAATCATTCAATCGCAGGTTAAATTCATCGAGTTGATCCATGATTTGAAAAATAAAATCATCGCTTTCACCATCACTCAATTTCCCCCTAAATGATCTCCCTGATTATGTAGACATGATGCAAAAATCCCTGCTTTGATTCCAAACTGACATAGGACAAGGGGAAACTAGGTTTAATAGGGCTTTAGGAATGAAACAAAGGTGAAAAAAATCAAGATTTGGGTTGCTGTGAACAGTGCTGTGAATGGTAACTATAAACAGTAAATAAAATGCGAAAAAACACTTTTGGCCCTTACATTTTGGGCAAATTCTCATTCTAGTCCCTAAATTGATTTTGCAACTAACGTAGTCCCTAAAAAAGAAAATCGATTTTATTTTGGTCCTTGTCGTCAAGCTACTAATGGAAACCTCCTACGTGGCAGACGGTAGACGGAGTACCTTGTTTGCTGATGTGGTGCTAATGTGGCTATTAAAATATTATTAAAAAAATTATTTGGAATTTTTTAAATGCCGCGTCAGATTTAAATTAATAAAAAATTAAAACAAAAAAATTTTAATTCCTCAATTTTAATTTTAATTTAAAAAAAAAACACAAACAAAAGTTTTACTTTTTTAGTTTTAAACAATTTTTTATTAATCTAAGGATCTATTTGGGATCCGTTTATTTTACTGAAATTGAAAACTTTTTGCTGAAAGTACTGTAGATAAAAGTAAAAGTTAGCTGAAATAGTACCGTAAGACCCATAAATAGTATCAAAAAATGCAGTGGGATCCATGAATAATAACAAAAATAAGCCGAATAGTTAAATAAGTTGACAAAAATAAATTTTGCCAAACACACACTAATTAAATTAATTAGAAAATTCAAAAAAAAATTTATCATTAGCCCATTTTAGTTTTAAGTGTATTTACTTTTTTTTAAGTGTGTTAGTCAAAAGTGTTTTTACTTTAAAAATCATCAAACGATTTTTTTTATTATTATCATTAGACCATTTTAAATTGTGATTTGAGTTTAGAGAGAAAGAAAGAGTGAGAGGGGGGGGGGGGGAGAGAATGAGATGAGGTCAGCGGTTTGGAGGAGATTCGAAGGAAGGGGGCTGACAGTAGTTTAGAGAGAATGAAGCTCAAAGTGCGATGTTTAGAGAGAATGGTTTAGAGAGAGTAGATCCATATTGCAAATTTTCGGCCTCTGTCCTGGTCTTGGCCTACATCTTGGCCACAATGAAGCTCAATCTCGGCCTCTGTCCTGGTCCGTTGATGATTGCAAAATCCTTCTTCCTCTCTCTTGTTTGATCAATGATGGTGATAGTGGGTTTGGTGACTTTGTTGGTGTGGGTTTGGTGATTGGTTCGGTGGGTTTGGTAACTGATCAGTGGGGTGGAACGTTGGTTTGGTGATTGATTGGTGGTAGTGGTGGTCATGTTCTGTAATTTTTGTGGGTTTTTGAGTTGAAGTTCATGTTCTAGGGAAATGTTTATGACTGGTGGGGTGGGGTGGGGGTGGGATCTGGGTTTGGTTGTGTTGGTTTAGGTTTGATTATGTTGATCTGGGTTTGTTGCGATTGGTTTCTTGATCTGGGTTGGTTTGTTTATTGGGTTTATGGATTTGATTTGCTAAAGAATTTGATGTTGATTTTGTTAGAATTTGGGGAAGAACATGAAGAATTCAATGCTCTTGATTTGTAGTAGATCTGATAGTGCTGGGTTTGATGATCTTTTAGGTGTTGAATTTGGGTTTTTTCTTCTTGTTTTCATTTATGTCCTAGTAATCTGGGTTTGAGTACTTGGGTTGCTGGGTTTGTCTTCTTGTGATGGGTTTGAGTTTTTGGTTGCTAGGTTTGATTTGGGAAGAATATGAAGAATAAGTTGTAAAATAAAGAACAAGTTAAAGACCATGAAGAACATTAGGAATTTTTTTTTAAAATTAAAATTTTAAATTAAATTAGATTTAAGTTTTTTTAATTTAATTTAATTTTTTTAAAATTTTCTGACATGTTTTTTTTTTATTTTTAAATTAATTAAAATGCTGACGTGGCATTAAAAAATGCCAAATAAATTTTTTTAATAATATTTTAATGGCCACGTCAGTGCCATGTCAACAAGTAGGGTACTCTGTTTGCCACGTAGGAGGTTTCCGTTAGTGGGTTGACATTAGGGACCAAAATAGAATCAATTCTCTTTTTTTGTGGAATACATTAGTAGCAAAATCAATTTAGGGACCAAAATGAGAATTGGCCCAAAAGGTAGGGACCAAAAGTGCAATTTCGCCTAAATAAAAGATAAATTCCCAAGAATCACTTCTAGGGTTCCTTGGCATCACACCTTGGTAAAGGTTGCATCACACAAACCATAAAACAAAGCATAGCTCTTAAAACATTCATTAATCTCTGCCTCAATACAAAGTACTATAACTCTTTAAATAGAAGACTACTACCTAATCCTAGTTGAACTAGGATTTCTTAAAACTCTAATAAGACTTGGACTTGGACTCAAGCTTTTACTACTAAGCCCAACTATATAACCAAACTAAAAATAAAGCCCAAAAGAAGATCTAATGGACTGTTAGCACAACCCATTCCAAAATATTATGAAATTACAAAACTGCCCTTGATACATAAAATCAAATAAAATATAATAAATCAGTCTTCCCATTGCCTCCTGCATCAACCTTGCAAGTCAGTAAGTGGCTCATTGTCTCTTTGCATTTTTTCAGTGAGCTTGGATGTGAAAACGGCTATAGTATTACAGAAGTGCTTAAAGATTAGTAACATTTAATTACCAAAGGATCTTTGAGATCATGGAGAGCCTAGCATGATGAAAATTATATGAATTCTCAATTGATCCTAAATGAATTGGTATCAATGTAAAAAAAAAAACTAGTGTTTCAATCTTGGCTTCGTCACTACACTGTATTGTTTGTCTTGATTTGAATAGATATGTTTATTGAGTTGTATACACACTTTACTACTCATAATGCTTCGCAGTGGTAATATCCACTGGATTATAAAGTTACATTTTGCTTCTGATTGCAGCTCATGATGCTGGTATCTTTAATGAGTAATATCATTATCGTAGGGGTTTCTCGTAAAAATGCATCAGCAATGAAGGGGCTTCTCACAGCATTGTTTTATAACCCCGTGAGTTTCCTATGGAGGCCATGAATCTGGCCTAAACAGTTGGATCTAAATCAATAAGTTCTAATGTTATTAATGTCATTTTCAAGAATGCAAATTTTGGTATATATTGTTTCTTTCAATTTGTTCAAAAAATTTTATGGCACCGTTTGATATGTGAATTTTGTGTTTTGGCCTACAATGTGATAACTATATGGTTTGATATGTGACAGAAGACATGATTTGCTATTGTAATTATATCATGTCATATATGAGATATTCTTTCTTGCAACTTTTCACACATGATTATATTTTCTATTTTCAGTATATTGTGTTCCCCCCCCCTCTCTCTCTCTCTCTCTCTCTCTCTCTCTCTCTCTCTCTCTCTCTCTCTCTCTCTCTCCAATAATAAGGTTTTTCATATCAAGTAATTTTGAAGCATTAAAAACAAGAATAGAAGATTGGTAATGCTGCTTTCCTGCAGTCAACTGTTGATTACGATCTCTATGGCAGATCATTGACATTCATCAACATCACCTTTATAAAACATTAAGAGCAGGAGTGGGCCATACAAGTATATCCTTGTAAATTTCAAGGATTCTGTTTTTGGTTGACCTGTCTTATGTTCCATTTATGTAAACTTACGGTTGGTTCGTCAACATATTTTCTTGCTCATTGCTTTTCTTTTTTCCCCCTAAATGTGTTCTATTCTTTCTTTGTATACCTTATGTGTATGAGACCTGTATTGTATTTCTTCCACCTTAACTTTATTTTAAAGATCTGTAGCAGTATGCAGTTCCTTCCTTGGAGACCCTGGGAAGGTATCTCTTGTAAATTTAATTGATCTCTCTCTCTCTCGTGCATATGTGCAAGCATGTACTTGAATGCAACTAGCTTTAGTGATTGCATATTGGACATCAATTTGCTTACATAGTTGTTTGCTACTTTGCTTATTCAACATAAAGCATTGGCAAATTTAAAGGAGCCCCTTTACAGTTGATTGGCTTTTGAATTCATCAAGTCTGAAGTTTAGTAAATAAGGGACAATGATGAAGTTCAGAGGAAAGCTGGGTCTTCTTAGAATTATGGTTTCCTTGTAGGAGGTAAAGTGTGAGTGCATGGGAAGGCATAATCAATGCTTTGACTAGAATATTATGTGTCCAAGTCCGAGCTTTGTCCTGGAAGACAAGAAAGAAAAATGTACCACTACAACCACGCAATTGGCTTGAAATATTTTCAAATGTTTCATTTTCTAGTGAGTGATATAGACTGCCAAGTGCCAACTGTATCAATGGCATCTGGTTTTGCTATAGTCCATTATTTTTTGCTATGATTACCTTGTAACAAAGGATGGCCACTCAAATTTCAGGGGCACCCAAAACCCCAAATACAGCCCAAGTTTCCTTAAAACGGAACAAATGATCGATTCAGTCTCAACCATTACTTTCGTTCTTTTGATGTTTACAAACCTGCTGTAACTCAACTCATGGAAATCACTGTATCATTGATTTCCTTGCATTGACTTCGTTATTCACTGTGTTTGAAACTTGCATCTAGTAACTAGTCACTTGTCTGAGAGTATGCTATTTGCCACTATTACGAGTGAACTTGGGTGGTAATGGCAATGGTTTTGAGAAAAATATGTTAGCATTTCCTGGGAGTTCAGATGCCCATTATCAAATTTCGGTATGATGCTACTATTTATATGAACTTAGTTGCTATTGGAGTCATCTTTTGCCAGGGTTTTGTATAATTTTTGTTATGATTTTTGAACCATTCACATGTAAGATAAATGTTGTACTTGTGCAGTTTGTACCAAAATCTAAAAGACTTGCATCTGAATCTTTAATCTTCATTATTTGAGTACTTATTTTTTATTTGGGAATGTTGGCAGTTATTACTGGAGGTCTTGATTCAAAGATTATGTGGGACTTCTCCAAAGGGCGACCATACAAAGTTGTGGATTTTGGTATGTATCTTATATGTTCTGTTTTGTGTATATTGCCACTATCTCATTTCACACTTCCCATGACTCTTGTGGTTTAACCAAAATTAGATCTGGTGCCACTATTGAATGGGCTTCAGCAATTGTTATTTATCATGCTAACTTTGGAACATTACTTTTCTACTAGCTTGTTTTGTTGCACCCGTTGCAAAGTGTGCCCAACTTTTTATTTGTTATCTTTTTACAGTTTTCCAGATACCAAACAATTTTTGTGGTGCAGAGAATATAATGTTCTTGCAATTTGTTAATTTGATTGTTAGCTGCAAGAGTATGTGCTGTGTGGACTGCAACAATAGGCAAACTCTTCCCTTCTCTTGTTCTCTGAAGTCTTTTAACACTTTTCACCCAAATGTGATACTACTTGTTCAATTTATTTATAGATTTTTTGGGTGCTTGGTTGCTTTTCGAGGCATTTGTTGCAGCAAAATTGACTTCTGTAAATCGATTTTGTACTCTACTTGGGCGATGAAGTTTGTTAGGGACCTAAGGCAATAAGCTGTCTCTATATCTTGATTTTAGTACTACTATCCTAAAATTTGAAGGTTTAAGTATAGGATTAAGATATTTATGAGCGAGGTTTACCACTATTATGAGTTAAAAAAATTTATATTTAAAAAAAAAAAAAAAAAAAAAGAGATTTGTATTTAGCATAGTTATTTATCATAGGGGTAGAGGGATGGATTTTGTTGACTAGTGCATTATGTGCCGTTGTAATGAGGAGACAGTGGATCATTTGCCACTTCATTGCGATAAGGCTTATAGGTTGCGGAGTTTGGTTTTTAGATCTTTTGGGATTTCATGGGTCTTGCCAAGATCGGTTGCAAATACTCTCTTTGGTTGGTGGAATTGGCTTGGAAAGCATTCGTTTAGCATCTGGAATTTAGCTCTGTTGTGCTTAATGTGGTGTCTTTGGAGGGAGCGAAATTGGAGGACGTTTGAGGATATGGAAAGCTCCGACGACCAGCTGTTGGCTTCTTTCAGTGGCTCTCTTTTTGACTGGTCTAGGGCTTGGGGACTCACCTTTAGTGATTCTCTCCGTACGTTCTTTAGCTCTCTCTTTTGTAATTAGTTTCTTTTCTTTCTTTTTTTATCTTCTTTTTCTGTGATCTTTTTTCTGCCTTATGACTTTCTGCATGAGGTAGTGTTTTTGAATCTACATCTTTATTACTTATCCCAAAAAAAAAAAAAAAAACTTTTGTGCACTGTGTTTTATATTTTTCTTTTGATATTTTTTCTCCGTTAACCAGTTGCTTGACCTTTTGGGGGTTGTTGATTTTCTCTTATATATATATATATATATATTTTTTTTTTTTTCCTTTCTTTGTAATCATTTTTTCCTAAAATAATGACGCTTATTTTCAAATTTAGATTTTTATTTATCAAGCTTGGATTTTGTGCTTCCCAGGTTGCATTATCACGGTTTCTTTAATTCCAAGGGTGGTGCATTTGCTTGTGGTGCTTTACCCAAGTTTGATTTGTTTTTGTTGCTTCCCAATGAAACGTGCTTTTGAGTTGACTTGCTCTTATTTTGAATACAACATTCTTGTAATGTAATGTTGTCCTGAACTGTATAGTTGGTATTCTCTACTTTTTAGTTTGCTTGTGCAAGAAGTTGATGCGTTCGTCTAGTCATCCTATGTTGGCAGTTTCATATCCAGTTTGATTTTGCCACTTTATCTTTCTACTAAGTCCCTGATTTTATTTATTTATTATTATTTTGGTGGTTTGTAGCTTAAGAAGTCGAGTCTGCTTTGGCTACTGGCTCTCTTTTCCTCCCATTTTATGTTACTTTATAATACTTGGGCTGCTTTTCTTAGGCTTTGGGTTTCTAGATAGCCATAAATTCAATGTACCACCTGGTGAGGTTTTGAAATTCCCTAGCAATTATTTTTCCTCTGTCCTGTCTTGTTTAATTTTTTGTCACTCAATCCGAATATGGTAATGCCTCTTATTGTTGTGGGATAGGTAAATTAACGAAGTATGTAACCATCATTATGAGAGAATAATAATACAGGTTTTTAATTTATCAACAGCTTTTTTGGAACAATATGGATTGAACTTATGTCTCTAGAATTGCATCGTGGTTTGAGCACTGATTGACTTGTTTCTTTATAAGCTGTTGATGTCCATTTTGTTGTTTTGTGTGTACAATGTTGATTATTTTAATCTTGACTGTTGATGTCCATTTTTTTTGTTTTGTGTGTACAATGTTGATTATTTTAATCTTGATCTGTCTACTGCAGGATAAACTCATTTGAAAAGGTGTTTACAAAACTGTGTAGATGACACTAGCTTCTTACAAATCCAAAAGATACATAAAAAAGGCCATCATCTAGCGTAGGTCTGGCCAAAGTAGGATTTTGCCTAAACAATCTAAATTTTGCACATGACTTGACAGCTTGAGACTTTTGCATAGGAAAGCTGAAAATGTAGAGAATTATTGACTCTTAGATCATGGAGATTGAGTTCCATTAAAAATCCATAATCAATCCATTTCTTTTGCTGCTTTCAGAGGCCTTTTAGGTTCTACTATATTAACTAATAGTAATGTTTTTGGTCATTAGATCCTTAGAGTTGTATCGTGTTTATGTGAAAGATATTTCTTTTTTCTGAATTCTTTTTATCTGTTTTATGCAACAGCGTTGGTGTTCCTTCTTTCGTGCTTCCTCTAATATTTTATTTTTTAAATGCAGTATATGACTATATGTAATTATTCTAAAATTTTATGTCGAAGTTTTTGCTATATTGCAAATGAGTGGATCATGGACATTTGGTTCGAAAAATTGAGAATTCCTTGGAAATTATTTATCATGCAAAATGTCTACTCCTTAAACTAGCTACTCTGTTGGAAGAAATATGTTGAAGACAAAAATCTAGAGTTCTCTGTGTTAGGGAAAGAGACAAGAATACTAAATTTTTCCACCATATAGTTAACTCTCACAGGAGGGTTAATTCTATTGATAGGTTTATGGTGGATTGGGAGTTATCGTTAGACCGACAACTATAGCAGACTGTATCTCTCAATTCTATAGGCAACTTTATTTTGAGGATGTGGCTTATAGACCTGTCTTAGATGATGTGGACTTTTCTAGTATCTCCGTAGAAGATGCAAGTTGGCTAGATAGGCCTTTTGAGGAGGAAGAGGTGTTTGGGGTAATCAATGATTTTAATGGTGTTAAGGCATTGGGCCCAAATGACTTTTCCATGGCATTCTTCTAGTCTTGCTAGTGTGTTTTGAAAACATAAATTATGGCTGTATTCCATAATTTTCATACTCAAGTGGTGTTTTAGAAGAGTCTTAATGCTTCATTCCTTGCCTTTATTCCCAAGAAAGTGGATGCTGTGGAGGTCAAGGACTTTCGGCCTATTAGTTTAGTTGGTGGGATTTATAAGATTATTTCTAAGGTGTTGGCTAATCGGCTTCGTAGGGTGGCGTATGAGCTTATTTTGAATTCACAAAATGCTTTTGTGAAGGGCAGACAAATTTTGGATTCCATTTTAACTGCTTCTGAATGTATTGATAGTAGGTTGAAGTCAGGAGTTCTAGGTGTGTTGTGTAAATTGGATGTGGAGAAGGTGTATGATCATGTGAGTTGGGATTTTTTAGTATATATGCTTCAGCATTGTGGTTTCTCAGAGAAATGGAGAAAATGGATAAGGTATTGCATTTCTTTCAACTGTAAAGTTTTCCATTCTGAACAATGGTAGCCCATCTTATTTTTTTGGAAGTTCTAGGGGGCTTTGGCAAGGGGATCCATTATCTCCATTGTTGTTTGATATTATGATGGAGGCATTAAGTCATATGTTGGATGTGAGTGCCTCTGCTAGGCAATTCTGAGGCTTTTCTGTGGGTAGTACAACTGGTCCATCAGTGATGGTGTCTCACATTTTATTTGCAAATGACATGCTGATTTTTTGTGATGCTAATCTTTCTCAAATTGCTAATTTGAGGGCGATTCATGTTAGATTTGAGGAGGTATCAGGGCTTCGTATTAATTTGGAGAAATCTGAGTTGGTACTTGTTGGTGGGGTGCACAATTTGGAGGCTTTGGTTGGTCTGTTGGGGTGTGGGCAGTCTTCTCTGCCCTTGAAATATTTGGGCCTTCCATTAGGTGCAAAGTTTAAGGATTTATCTGTTTGGAATCCTATCCTAGAGAGAATGGAGATGAGACTAGCAGGTTGGAAGAAAATGTATTTATCTAAATGGGGTAAGGTGACACTCATTAAAAGCTCACTCTCGTCTTTCCCTAAATACTTTCTTTCTCTTCTTCCTTTACCGGGTAAGGTGGCAAAGCGTATGGAGAAATTATAGAGAGATTTTCTGTGGAATGTGATTGGTGGTGAACCTAAAATACATTTAGTTAATTGGGCCAAGGTCTATAAGCCTTTGTAGGTTGGGGGTTGGGTATAAGACGGTTGGGTTTAATTCTGCCTTGCTAGGAAAATGGTTGTGGAGATATGGCATGGAGACTGATGCTTTATGGAGGAGGGTTATAGAGACAAAATATGGGAATATTTGGGGTGGTTGGTGTATAAAAAAGGTGATAAGTTCTTATGGGGTCAACCTATGGAGATACATTAGAAGTGGCTGGTTGAACTTGTTGGGTTACACGTGTGAGTGAAGTCCCACATTGAATAAAGATGAGAAGAATGAGTGGTTAATATAACATAATTGAGCACATTCCCATTGGGCTTAGGCCTTTTGGGTTAAAGTATGTCTCTATATGTTATATTAATTACTCAAGAAAGCTCCCCAATGTGTTTATCTCCCCATCAGAACTTCTCTAAACTCCTTGTATATGATGTGGGGGATGGTACTAGAGTGGAATTTTGGCAGCATGTGTGGTTGTGGGGATTGTACTTTCCAAGAGGCCTTTCCATAGCTTTATTGTCTTAGTAGGTCAAAGGATTTCTCTGTGGTTGAAGTTATGGGTTGGTCTGCTGGGAGGTTTCACTGGAATGTGCAATTTCGTCATCCACCACAAGATTGGGAAGAAGAAGCCTTTGATCAATTTATGGGGTTGGTCTATTCTTTGACAATGCAGGGGTTTATCCCAGATAAGGTTTGTTGGAAGCCTGCAAGGAATAAAGGTTTTGAGATTAGAGGATATTATAGCTCCTTCTATCCTTCTAATCTTGTTTCCTTCCCATGGAGAATGATATGGCAATTGAAAGTTCCTCCAAGAGTGGATTTCTTTTCTTGGTCTACTTCCTTAGGTAAGATCTTAACAACAGACAACCTTCATAAAAGACGTGTAATAGTGCTTGACTGGTGCTATATGTGTAAGTGTTGTGGGGAGTCGGTGGATCATCTTCTACTTCATTGTTCCATAGCTTGGGAGTTGTGGTCTTTGGTTTTCTGCTTGTTTGGTATTCAATGGGTTATGCCTTATACTATTCTTGAGTTGTTTGAGGCTTGGCAAGGAATGTTTGCGACATCGTCACATTGATGTTTGGAAATTAGTGCCTCATTGCTTGATTTGGTGCATTTGGCGTGAAAGGAATGCTAGAAGTTTTGAGAGTTGTGAACATTCTTTGTTAAAGATTAAGTCTTTTTTCTTGCACACTCTCTATGAATGGAGTGTGGTCTTTTCTCATTTTTTTTGTTCTTTCTTTCCTATTTTTCTTGACCATTGTACTATTGTTTCTTGATTTGTGCCCCCATAGTACATCCCCAATGTACTCGGTTTGACACCTTTTCTATTATTAATAATATTCTTATGTTACTTATCAAAAAAAATTTCGGCCCAAGAATGAACATCCTGTTTTTTGTTAATTTCTGTAGAATTCTTAAATTGAGGCTTCTTTCTTTGGCTAAGCATGATGTGATACTATTTATGCTCTAATTTTTGGTTTCATGTACTTCATTAGTTATTTTTGATTCTTGCAATATGTTTTTGTGAAAGTAGCACTTATTCTTCATTGATCCCCAAGTCCACTGAAGGTATAATTTTGTGGTTAGTCTCTTGAAAGATTGTTTTGGTGATGTGGGATCAGGCCTTGCACAGTGATGCTTTGGTTACTATTTAGCAAGAGACTTTTTCCTTACCCATTTATAGTGCAGTATCTTCTGTTAGTGTTCTTTCTATTGTCTTTTAACCTCATACGTGGTTATGCATTTTGAGGCACCATTATGTGCCATGTTCTATAAATCCATAATTAAAAAAAAAAATTAATATTATGTTCTGTACTTTGTTACTCAATATGATACTTTATAATTAATAAATGTTAATAAATTTAATTTAAAAAAAATGAAAGTAGAATTGAATTAAGGTGTGTACTTGTTATAGTTATGTTTTTCATTTTATTGTTGTATTTTTGTTTAAAAATACGTTTAAACATATAATTATCTCTAGAATAATTTTTCTCAACATACTCCTTATAATTATTTATCTATCATATGAGAAAGAATGAAGTTTAAGAATCACAAGTGAAAACTTAGGGTAGAGAATTAATTTTTTGCAACACGCTTGTTTTTTTTCCCCATAACCTTTCCTTTTTTGTTTTCAAAAAGAGTATGACATGTCTCTCATTTATACAAGTCAAACCCGAACCCTAGGTAAAGACACAAGCCTGATCCTTATCGCTAGATAAATTTTGGAGATCAAAGTAGACAATCATCCCTAGAACAGCTTAGCCGTCATGGATGAAAGTTGAAAGACTCCCCTTGATAGGCTTTATTCCACAACTTTTGTGAAGGGTGGAATACAATAATTGAGGTCCTCATCCAATAGGATATTTAGGTGGAAGCAATGACCTTGTTTCATACAGTGATGCCTAGTTAGATGGAATACCCATGAGGTTGAAGCCAAGTGTGCAGCTAGTCCTAATATTTGTCACAACTAGTAACATGATATGTTGTGATTGCTGTATAATACAAGTGATGTCATTGATGTTGCTCTAATCACGATAGGTTATGTCAATTAATAGTTGTAAAAAATATTATTTTTATGGTATTTCTTGTCAATACCATATTTTATTTGGCCTTGTATAACATGCCAAAATATTTATTAAAACCCTAAAAAAGTGAAAATCATGTTTTTGAAAACCAAAAGTTGGGAACTATGTAAAAAAAATCCTATTTACCTTGATGGGATGATGGAACAAACCATCAAATTTTTTAAAATTTCAAATTTGCCATTTCTGACAAAGTTTGACTGACTCTAACTAAACCCTAAATTGGGAGTGGTCAAAAGCCACTACAGAGTTATAGTTACAATAAAAAGGAGATAAATCAGGTAGGCATTTGTAGTGGTGCATTTTAAGATTTGAATTAGATTTTTTGGCCATATGTTTTATTTAGACCCTTGTATATGTATGTTAATTCTGTTTTATTGTTAAAACAATGCAATGAAGTTCTACTACTCATAGATATGGCAAAACGAGTTAGAATTTTCTGACTCGACCCAAACCCGATTTTTTTACTTGAAGCAAAAACGAGTTGACCTATGACCCGACCCGTGTTTTTTTTGCTGGTCAACCCGACCCGACCCGATCCGTACTATGTTTTACAACTTTTTTTTTTTTTGATAAAAAAAATAAATAAAATTAGGACAATATCGGTTTAATTGTTTGTTGTGAGTTTTAAGGAAACAATTGAGACATTTACATAATTGCATACAAATTAATTGAAACATGAATAATTGAGCATTCTGTAATTAGTAAAGATTTTTAGATATCAAATAGCAAAGTATATGCCAGGATAATCTGGTTATAGTAGAGTTAAAAATGTATATTTAAAATTGTAAACATGTGTAAGAAATATTTACAAGTATGAAAATAGTGAAACCAAAGTATCAAATTAGCATAAATAATGAATGCTTAGACCTATTTTTTAACAATTTATGTCCAAAATAAACGGCTTTTCAAAATAAATTATGATATTTCGTAGAGTGTGTGTTGCTTAACAATGATATGATATTCATAAAAGAGACCATGTATAAATAAGTAAACAATCAAACTTTAATGTATATCTCAAATTGAAATAGAGTGTCAACCACAATTGATAATAGATTATAGAATTAATTTTCAAGATTGTAAATTTCTTTTATGTTTTTATTCTTTGTCAAATGAGTTATCCAATAAGTCATTTGTAATTTTGTTTTATATTTTGGGATGTTGATATTGTGTAGAAATAAAACTTGTAATTTGTTTTACTTATCTTTGTGTTATTTTCTTTTAGATAACAATGTTAGGATTAGTATAATTTTAAAATTATTGAATAAGTATTAATAAGTTTAACTAAGTTCATTCTTGATATAAGTGGTGAATTCAAAGTATTAAGTTTACATCAAGTAATTTGTTGCATGACTTTCTAAATGGCAAAAACATGTTTTTTTCTTTATAAAAAAATAAAAATTTCATGTGAAAAATACGGGTTAACTCAACTCGACCCGCAACTCGAACCCGTTTTTAACCTGCTTAAAATGACCTATCTTGACTCGTAAACCGTTTGACTCGACCCGAACTCGACTTGACCGAACCTGACTTGCCCATTTTGCCATGTCTAACTACTCATATGGAGTAGTACAGCTTTTTATTTTTATTTTTATTTATTTATTTTTATTTTTTTAGTGTTTACAAATCATGTAAGTTGTAACCATATTGTAGTTAAAACATCTGTGATATGAGTTCCCGAATCGAAATACTATCCCAATTATGTCATGCAACTCTTTGTCATATTTTCCTTCTATTCATATAATTAATATGTATATCGCTTTCAGTTTGTGCAGCTACAATATTATGTCTTTTTCTATTTTCATTTATTCTAGCTCTATATTTAAGTATTAAGCTCCAAAATTACTTCTGGGCCTATTTAATGCTTAAACATATTAATTATAACATTAATCAATTCATACTAAGATCTCTTAAAATAATCTTGTTTCTGTTTTTGCAGATTGCATACAACTCTAAGTCGCCTTTTTGTCCTTGTATATTGAAGCAGCAAAGCTTGTGTATATTTGTCCTTTTTCTTCCTAGACTAGTCATGACGAATATACTTCACATAGCCTCTGTAGCTGCTAATTGTCCTGGTCTTTTTGTATCCTGAACTAGCCTGCTAAGGCTTAAAACTTTGTATTCTCCTTTGTTTATATAATGTTATGCAGTTGGTATCAAAAAAAAAAAAAAAGTCGTCTTTTCTTGCTATTGCAGACGATGGTGGTGATGTTAAGGTACTTGTGATGTTTTGACTCACTGGATCATGGGCGGGAGTAGGGTAGTCCAGAGGATACAATTGCCCTCTGCCCCACAAACAAACAAACAAACAAAAAAAATTTTATCCTTCTACAAAAAAACCTATAAAAACATATTTGATCCCACACCTCTCTCTCTCTCTCTCTCTCTCTCTCTCTCTCTCTCTCTCTCTCTCCAAAAAAACTCAAAAAAAAAAAAAAAGTCTTGCCTTGCCCCCAACCAATAATCAGGGTCATGTTGCCCTCATCACCCACATTAAAATTGTAAGTTAAAAAATAGTGGGACGGAATATTTTAGTAAAATTTTCAGTTATGTTATCATGTTTCACAATTTTTAGATGGACAAAATGGGCTTTTGCCCTTTTTAGGCAAATTAATTAGCCTTATGCCCCTTTTTCCAAACTAAATAGAGAAATACCCCTCTTTTGAAAATCGAGTTTCTCAAAATCGATTTAGGTCCTATAGCGGCGTTTTTAAGGAGCCTATAGTAACGTTTTAAGGACTTATAGTGGCGTTTTATAACTCGATTTATATGAAATCGAGTTATAAGTAAAAAAAATTAAAAAATTGCCTATAACTCGATTTAATGGAAGTCGAGTTAAAAAACGTCACTATAGGTCTTGAAAACGTCACTATAGGTCCTTAAAAACGCCTCTATAGGGCTCCAGATTTTTTTTTATTTTTTTTTATAACTCGATTTTGAGAAAATCGAGTTTTAAAAGAGGGGCATTTCCCTATTTAGTTTGGGAAGGAGGGCATTTTCCTATTTAATTTGCCCAAAAAGGGCAGAAGCCCATTTTGTCCTTTTTAGATCAATTTCCTTTCTTTATTCATTCTCAGTTAAAAAGTAGTTTTTATGTATAATAAGTTTTTTTTTTTTTTTTTTAATTTTCTCTGAAGTAATTATCAAATAACTTGTCTAAATTCTTTTAATTAGATCAAATGTAGATCTTTCTTAGTTAATTGTGTGTGCATGCATACACACATGCATCCTCATGCTTGTAAGAGTGCATATTTTTTAAGCCCCCTTGAAACTTGACACCCATCAAGATTATATCCACCTAGACAGCCATAATATCTTGAAAGTCAGTAAAGGCTCATTGTCTCTTTGCATTTTTTCAGTGAGCTTGGATGTCAACACGTCTATAGTATTACAAAAGTGTTTAAAGGTTAGTAGTACTAGTTGAATAAATTTAATTTAAAATATTTTATAAAAAAACTATATATTTTTTGTATGAAATTATCTTTATCACCATGAGTAATACTTAGTATCCGTTGGATACAGCTGATAAAGGCCAGCATTTGCGTTTTGACGTTTTTTTTTTTTTTTAGAAGAGCATTTCATGTGGGATTATGCTTTTCCAATGGGTCCCGTGCATTGTTCACACATTTAAAAATTATTTTGCTACAGTGTTTTCAGTTTTCAGCAAAATAAGCAGTATCCAAATAGATCTTTATTATTAATATTGTTATCTCTACCTTTGCTCCCAACCATGAATCCATGAATTACCTTCCTCCTTAGAATGAAGCTTCTAAATCCAAAATTCTCTCCCTTTGCAACTCAATGCTGCAATGAGCGACTTGTTATCATCGTAAATCAAAACTCCTGCTTTCGCTTTATTCTTTAAAAATAGCTCTATCAAAGTTTATTTTGAAGGACAACTCATAAGGAGGTTGCTATTTATATTTGATTGGACAAATGTGTAGAGACAATCCATTGAATCTGACGCTTACTATAATTCTACATTGAACTTATTTCTTGAAGGACAGGTCTTAAGGGGGTTGATATTTATGCTTAACTGGTCAAATGTGTAGAGACAAATAATCATATTATACCCAATCCATTGAATCTAACTCTTGCAATTCTACATTAAACTTTGTTCTTATGTAGGAAAAAGTAAATTGAAAAGTTATCATTGACTCTATCTAAAGCATTTAAAGTAAAAAAAGGCATATTAAAGATTTAAATTGTTTGGCTAATTTAAAACATCAGCCCATTGTTTGGAATACAATGGGAAGAGCATAATTTTTGTTGTACTCTTGATTGCATGTATATCCATTGTTGCCGAAGAAACTAAATATGAGCAAGCTAATATCATAATTCAAATCAGTAGTAAAAAATAGAAATAAATAAAAACATTTTTGAATATGGCTTAATGCATTCTCACATTCATGGAACGATACTAATTTAACTGATTACACTAATTATAGTTTTAATCCATTGGAGTATGTTGCAAATTTGCAGTAACATAAGTGCTTGTTGAATAAAATATCTCTAATAAAACAACTTACATATCTCAAGATATGACAATACCAAGCTACCCTTGATGGTTCTTCTTGCCAAAATCAATCTTGAGCACAAAAACTTCAAAACTACACATTAAAATTATTAGTTACAATGTAAAAAGATTAGATTGCATGCATTTTTTATATTTTTAAGAAATGCTTTTTTAAATTGTTCTTGGCCATTTAGTAACTTTAGCTCAATGAGATAAATATCAGCATACTTAATTTATTTATAGTAGATATATGTTTGTGTGGTTTCTCCTTAAACACATATCTTTTTGCAATCATCAAAGTGTTCATGATGGCTAAAACTTTTTAAACTTAAACTGAAAATGAAGCACATAACAACCTCAAATTTAATATATCTTTAGGAAAGTTACTCTTATGAATGTATAAGATCAACCAACAAACACAATAGAATCAAATTGTGTATAATAAAATTGAAGCATTGGCTTAACCACAATACTAACTTGAAAAACCAAAAGGGAAAAGGACCAAGAAAACAACAGTTACGCTCATTCCACTGAAGTTGAAATGATAGATACTTCAACACATATTGAATACATTAATGAGTTTAGAAAATTTTATATCTATCAAAAACAAAAAGTAGAAACACAAATAATTAGAAAAACCCCATAAGTTTGTTATGCTTAAAAGTAACCCCCCCAAAAAAAAAAAAAAACTAAATTTTGACAATCTTAATCTATTAATAGAACTTGATAAAAATCGAAATTAGCAAATAAAAAATGGCATAAAGAGCATCTTATTATATGACTATATCACTCTATAGAGGCCCAAGCCCCAAAAGCCCATAAGAACGATAATTAGCAAATGAACAGTATATGTAAATAAAAGAGCATCTTAGTACAATTTAAACAAAAAAAAAAAAAAAAAAAAAAAAAAAAAACCATATAGAACCATGACCATTATGACATGAAGCAAGTGAAAGATGAGCATTATTGTTGTTTATTATCCCAGGTGAGTAAACATATGCCTTTTTGGAAGATGCATGTATTCTTGAATAATCTGAATGCTATTTCAGTTTGTGTAAATTATAGAACATAGAATCGGTAATTTAGCAACACATAGGAGAAGGCATGTAGTGGTTTAGGAAGAGTAGGCATTTATTTATTTATTTATTTATTTTTATTTTTTTTTGAGAATCGAGTAGGCATTTAGTTATAAGGGAAGAAGAGTAGGCATAAACATAAGAAAAACTTTGGACGAAGGAATAAGGAAAACAAAGAGTTTTTGATGATTAACATCCCTCTATCTTATCCATTAGTCTTATTTATTACTAATTGAAATCTATTGAGTTTAGTAAACAACTGATGTGGCATCTAATAAGTGTAATAAATTGAGAATGATGTATTTTATTTCAACCCAAAAAAAAAAAAAAAAATCAATTACATTTTCAAAGAAAGTGCCACTTGGCAAAACTTAATACTCTCTTGCATGAGGTCTTTGCTTTTATATATATATATATATATATATTGATTTAATTACCAAAGGATCATTGAGATCATGGAGATGCTAGCATGATGAGGATTATATGAATTCTCAATTGACCCTAAATGAATCGGTAAAAAAAAAAAAAAAAAAAAACCTTGTGTTTCAATCTTGGCTTCGTCACTACATTGTATTGTTTGTCTTGATCAAAATAGATATGTTTATTGAGTTGTACACACTTACCTACTCATAATGCTTCGCAGTGGTAATATTTCCACTCGATTATAAAGTTACATTTTGCTTCTAATTGCAGCTCATGATGCTGGCATCTTTAATAAGTAATATCATTATCATAGGGGTTCCTCATAAATGTTTAAAATGCATCAGCAATGAATGGGCTTCTCACAACATTGATTTATAACCCCATGAGTTTCCTATGGAGGCCATGAATCTGGCTTAAACAGTTGGATCTAAATCAATAATGTTAGGTTCTAAGAAATTAGGAACTAATGTATTAGAACTTCAATATGTATATGTTGGTAAACCATGATCAAAACGTTTAGTCTAGGTTTAGGCTTACTCAAAGTATGTTTATTTGTAAGTTTGGAATCAAGTAATTGCAGGAAATTACTATTCAATTTCTACAAGGCTCGATCGATCAAAGAACAGGCTTAACCAATCGAGAATCGTATCTGCAGAATTTGAATTAAGGCTAAACAGCAGTTTAAGCCCAGCAGTTCGAGTAGAACTCTCTTTTTCATTTTATTTACATATTTCATGCATTTAAAGGGAAATTTTCGGACCTATAGGAATTTGGGGTTTTTGATTTTTGAGTTGTTTTCTTTCCAAATTGATCATTGGGTTTTTGTTCTAAGATGTTGTAAACTTGTGTATCATGCTTTAATTTGATAAATTTGGTGATTTGAGAACAATTTGAAATTCTAGGGCTTGAAACTACTTGAATTTGGGGATTTTGTTCAATTGGGCTTAATTTGGTAAAATTAACATGTGAAATTGATTGATATGTCATTATATACTGTTATCTAACCAGTGTAATGATAAATTGATCAATTTGTTGGGATTTGTGAACTTAGGTTTTCCAAAATTTGGGGTTTTTGTTTTACACTCTATGTTTAAGTCAAATTCTTGGTTTATGAAGTAAAATTGAACTGTTCTCAATGCATTAGAGCATGCATCATTTGTTCATTATGTTCATGCATCAGATAGATTGTTCTTTTCTATATTTTTTGTGCTCTAACTCAGTCTGATGCAATCTACCCTTGGTTTTCTTTGTTTCTTTTTGGTTTATGTTTTGATCTTTCCTTTCCTTTCCTTAGCACCATGGTTAGGAAGACTAGAGCCAATAAGAAAACCACCTTCACCTCTACCCCTGCCTTTGATAGTGAGCGGTTTAGGTTTGAGAAAAACCAAGAAACCTATGAGAAGTTGAACATTCTTAGGTCTATTTGGGTTGAGTGAAAGGTTGTGTTAGATGAGCTTGATTCGGAGATTAGGAGGAACTTTGAGCGTAGGGGTTGGCTTCCTTTGTTAGATATTTCTCATCCCCCTCCGGCTACCTTGATTAGAGAGTTCTTCTTGAACTTCTCTGTCTACTCCAATGATTCCAACGAACAATGTGTGATGAGTTGGATAAGGGGTGAAGAGTATACCATTACTCCTTCGGTAGTGGCCTCTGCTCTTGGGGTACCTTTGGTACGATAGCCAGTCTGCCCTTATGATGAGACCCCTCCTCTTGATGATATTATGTCATATCTCACCGATACTTCCATTTAGTGGGGTACTGATCCTTGAATTACCTCACATGAGCTTACTGAGATTCATTATTTGTTTTTCTGGATTTCTTGTCATTCTATCTAGCCCATCTCTCACTTGCACATTATTCCTATTGAGAGATGTGTATTTATATGCCCTTGTGACTGATGCTTTTATGAGTTTTCTTACTCTTTTCATTCGATCCTTGGTTAAGGTCCATAGGAGTAGTTCTACATCACATGGTCTTTTCTTCCCTATTTTTATACATAGGATTTTGTTACATCTAGGATTAGAGAGTCAGAAGTCAAACTTTTTTTGGGTGTAAAGATAGGTATGGAATACAATAAATAAGAGATAATTAATGAGATACCAATCAGAATATTTGTAATAATTATATTCTTTTTTTAACCGTTGGATCTACCTAAATCCAATGGTTTAAAAAAGGTGTAAACTCTTTAGAGTTACACCAGGTATAACTTGAACCTACCACTAGGTTCAAGTTATACCTGGTGTAACTCTAAAGAGTTTACACCTTTTTTAAACCATTGGATTTAGGTAGATCCAACGGTTAAAAAAAGAATATAATTATTACAAATATTCTGATTGGTATCTCATTAATTATCTCTTATTTATTGTATTCCATACCTATCTTTAAACCTAAAAAACACAAAAAAAAAAGTGTCTATCCCTAATTTTTTTTCCCACCGTTTCTCTAAAAAAAAAAAAAAAAAAAAAAAAAAAAAAAAAAAATCCTCTCTTACTCCTCCATCACTCTTCCACCTCCACCGCCAAGTTGCTGACAAAAAAAGAAAGAAAGAAGAAGCCCCTGGTTGTGCAACTCTACCATAATAACTTGCTCACAATGAAACCCCAACACTTGCTTTGTTCTCCATCTACTTCCTCACCATTATTTATCTCATACAAATATCCTTTTCTTCAAAACCACAAACCTTTTGTAAAATCCCATTTCTCCCCATCAACCGAGTCACAATTTTGGGGCACAAGTTTAGTTTTGCAACAAAGTAGTAATAATGTTAGTTTGAGTAATCTGAGAAAAACCCCATTTGGACCCGGACCCGGACCCGTTAGAGCTGTTGTGAAGAGAAGAAAAGAACTTCTTTTTGACAATGTCATCTAAAGGGACAAGAAGCTGAAACTAGTGTTGAAGATATGAAAGATTCTAGTGAGTCAACCTGATAGAATTATGTCTCTTAGAGAGCCAGGTAAGTACAAAAGGGAATTAGGTCTTGAAAAGAAGCGACGATTTATTGCTTTGTTAAGGAAATTCCCTGCAGTGTTCGATATCGAGGAAGAAGGGGTTTTTTCATTAAAGTTCAAGTTGACACCCGAAGCTGAAAGGCTTAATTTGGAGGAGATGAGGATTAGGAATGAGATGGAAGATTTGTTGGTTGTTAAATTGAGGAAATTGTTGATGATGTCGTTGGAGAAGTGGATCTTGTTGGAGAAGATTGCCCATTTGAGGACTGATCTTGGGCTGCCATTAGAATTTCGTAACATTATTTGTCATACGTACCTGTAATACTTCAGGGTTGTTTTGACTGAACGAGGTCTTACATTGGAATTGACTCATTGGGATCCCAAGCTTGCAGTTTTAGCCACTCAGTTAACTGAGGAGGAACATAGAGCTAGAGAAGTGGAGTAAGTGACAGAGAGGCAAAGAGGTGTGCAGTGGAGGATTTTTTTTTTTTTTTTTTTTAGAAACGGTGGGGAAAAAAAATATTAGAGAGACGTATACTTTTTTGTGTTTTTTTTTTTTGTGTAGAGATAGGTATGGAATGCAATAAATAAGTGATAATTAATGAGATACTTATCAAAATATTAGTATTGATGAGTATCTTTTTTTACCATTGGATCTACTTAAATCCAATGGTTTAGAAAATGTGTAACTCATTAGAGTTACACCAAGTGTAACTTGAACCCATCTCATATATATATATATATATGGTTTAGGTTCAAGTTACACTTGGTGTAACTCTAAGCAATGTTACACCACCCAATAGCTTGTTATTGAATTAATATTTTGAAAATCTAACCGTTAAATTACATGTTATATATGTTCTTAATATGCATGCCAATTTTCATATCAATCGGATGCTATTTACCATTTGATCTATAAACTCATTTTTATGTATTATTTTAAACTACAAAAATTTGAATTTTAATGATTGATTGATGACATGGCTATTAATCTTTGATCATCTCGAAATTTTGCAAACATGAAGCATGGGTGTAAAAGCCCAACGTCATGTATTGGGCCTAGGGCCCAATTCGAATATCACTATGTGTCCGAAGAGAAGAAAGGGATTAGGAAGGAGTCCAGGTGGAAGAAATGCACCTGGAAATGAACGAGAGGAGCAGTCCGAAGAGAACCCTATTGGTCCGAAGAGGTCATTCTCCTCGGATTCCAAGGGAACTTGATCAGGCAAATATACTGAAGGCTTGAGTGATCTTCCCAACTACTTCCACGATAAGGACAAGCTTTGGGCGTGCCTAGAGATGACAAGAACAGAGAAATATCTAAAAGGAAAAGTTGCTACCACCGCATTTAATGCACTGCAGCAACTTTCCTGGCTGCATTTATGTGGAGAAAACTCCTGAACAGTGCAATCTCAGCTACCACCACTTACGGCAAACTAAAGCAGACATCTGATGTGACATGTACTCAAGTGAATGCTTAGATGAAGAATAGATGTATGGTGAAGATGAGGAAGAAGAAGAATATATAAATGTAATGGGCCTCTAAATGAGGGGGAGAGCAAAAATTTGAGAGAAAAAAGAACAGAAAGAATTGTATTCACCTTTCCATGAATAACAAGCCTCTTCGGATTTGAGTATTATTCATTATTCAAGTGTTTTTACTTTAATTCATCCTAATTCGCCAAAGTGAACCGTTGCTAAATTCATAACCAGCCCAACTTTTTCACCCACTCTCTACAAATTCATTGTTCTGGGTTCGTTGGGCTCACAATCCAAATATTTTGGGCTTGGCCTACAAAATTTGGATCCTACATGAAGTATATACAAAGATAATATAATCTAACAGTAGATTTGTCAATATTCACATGCAATTAAAAAATATTGAGTGGTGTAATGTTGCTTAGAGTTACACTAGGTGTAACTTGAACCCAACCCTATATATATATATATCTTTTTTGATAAGTATAACCAAACCTTTCATTAAAAAAAATAATAATAATAAAATAACCAAACCTTGCCAAAGGATAAAGTTTAACTACAAAACCAGTTGTAGCCTATGGCTACAAACTGCCCTAATAAACTCACATGTGTAAAAAATAGCATGTGCATTGCACATGATTACTTAAGTAAACTTAACCCAACTAACCCTAATTAACTACACTACCCATTAAAAAAATAATAATAATAAAGACTAAAAAACTAAAACACCTATATGTATACTCTCTCTCTCTCTCTCTCTCTGTGACTTCTTTGTAAATCCAAAAACACAATCCCTCTTCTTTATAAACCAGAAACTCAATCCCTCTCTATTTCATCGACTTCTCACCACCGATCATCCTAATCTCCCTTCTCCCTCCACCACCGGTCACACCAATCCATATATTTTAAATAGACAAGACTTACTATTGTGCAATCATCAAAGAAAAAAATGTAAGAATAATTAAACCAAAGCACTGATTTCCATACCTTAAAAATGAACTGTTGTTTGTACCTTATCAAAATTTTTGCTTGGTTGGTTGTAGATTCTACACTCTTTTTAAAGCATTAGCATCCGGGATGAAAAAAAAAAAAAAAAAAAAACTGATTTTGCATCCTCAAACACTACTTTATTTATTTTACCAACTCATTTTATAACTCACCATACATCCCAGTTTTAATCTTTACATACAACCCAATAAAATAATAAAAAGTATTATTCTCTCTCTTTTTCCCCCACTCACTTTTTCTCTTCACACACAACCACACATTAAAATAAATTTTTTTTTTTTTACAACCTATGAATAGTATATGCAACCTTACTATTCATAGGTTGCAAATTTTTTTAAGTTTACAAACTCGGATGAAGTAGGTTTTAGGTGGTTTAGATTGTAAAATAGCAACTGGAGGGTGTTTACAACCCCCCAATGCTAGTGCTCTTAAGGTGGGATTATATTTGTTGGGTTGAAGCTTGTAATTGAATTAGTTTGGTCACAGCAATGCCATAGAACCTGCTGATAATTACTAATTTGAAATTTTATTGGAATTCTTGAAAGAAGTTCCACGTGTGATGGAGGATTTAACAAACAAACTACATGGGCATTCTTTACCGTAAGGGTTCAGTGCCATTGTCTCTTTTCTTCTATTTCCACCACCACAAGCACTAATATTGAAACAATTTCAGGGCTGATCTAAAGTGATGACACAAACAAATATCTAAAGAAAATTAATTTAGATATTCAAATTTATCCCAATTATAATTTAAACAAGTACCTTTTCTTTTATTTAAGACCTACTACCATTCAGATTTTGCTGAATGGTCATGCAGCTCACTTAAAAGTGTTTGGATATTAGTTTCCCTTTCAATCTTCCTTTGATAATAATAGTTGTAGGATGGTGAAAATTCCACATTTTTGGACTACTTTAGAATGGTATTACCGTATTATTGCATTGGAGGGAGAAGGGATGAGGTGACCAGTGGTGAGAAGTCGATGAAAAAGTGAGGGATTGGGTTTCTAGGTTATAGAGAAGAGGGATTGTGTTTTTAGGTTTATAGAGAAGTCGGAGAAAGAGAGAGAGAGAGAAAGAGAGTATGTATAGGTGTTTTAGTTTTTTAGTTTTTAGTTTTTATTTTTTATTTTTTTAATGGTGGTGTAGTTAACTAGGGTTAGTTGGGTTAAGCTTACTTAAGTAATCATGTGCAATGCACATGTCATTTTTTACACGTCAACTTATTAGAGCAGTTTGTAGTCTTAAGCTACAACTAGTTTTGTAGTTAAACTTTGTCCCTTACCAAATACAAATCTTTCAACAACAATAATAGAGGTGGACATTTGTTATTAAAAAAATGCTTCTTTCTAAATTTGTGAAGTAAAATGTTACTCTTGCATACCTTATTATTATTATTATTATTATTATTATTATTATTATTATTATTATTATTATTATCTATATATATATATATATATAAAACTGAAACTTTTGAATCTCCCACAATTTTTCACGTCAGCAATACTTATATAAATAATAAAAAAATTTTTTTTACATCAAATACAAATTACAAACCCGAAATAATAATAAATCTTTTTTTTTTCCCAGCAAATACAAATTACAAACCCGATTCCTATTAAAACCTAACTACAAGAGGAGCCCAAACGTAGAAATCAGCTGCACCTATCTCAAAACTCTCTCTCTCGAACGCAAACTCATCCCTAACAAAACCCTCAATCAAACTCTCTCTATTTCAAACTCACTCCCATCTCCTTTTTCTTCTTTAACTCTCTCATTCAATGCAGCTCCCTCCTTCTTTTCTCAGCCATAACTCCTTTGGCTGATGTCAATTTTGATTCATAGTTATTTTGTTCTTGAGTTTTTATTATCTGGGCATTGATTATTTTTTGGCCCCTTTTTTGGGCATTTGATTTTCAGGACTAACTTGAAGAATTTGGATCCTTTTCTGTTTCTGATGTTGGACGATTTTTCAGGTATGAAGAATTCTAATTTGATCTTTTTCAAGTTTCAATTTTAATTTTCCGTTTCTGATGTTGGACAATTTTTCAAGTATGAAGAATTCTAATCTGATATTTTTCAAGTTTCAATTTTATTTGATTGATATGGGTTAAAATTCATATTGAAACTGGTTTAAATGGAACAGAGCCTCAAAGTTATGTTTTAATTATATGTCTTCAATTAGGTTTTCTATCGATTTAAGGATTTCAAATTCTACAAGTTTTGTAAGAAAATATTGTAAATATCGATGGGTTTCATAGTGGAGATAGTATCAATTTTTTTTTCTGTGTTTTTGAAAGGCCTAAGAGTCGACTTGATGATTAATTTATTTTGGCTGAAAAAATAATTCAGTGATATTTATAGGTTGTGTGTTGCAAATAGTTATGGGGTTTAATAATAATTTTTGGCATGGTTGATTTGTGTAGAAAGAGTTGGAGAGAGAGAGAGATCTACGGGAGGCCCTTCACTATTGTTAGACCGATCCCCTTTGCTGCATTAATTGCTGATCTGACATAATCAGATGAAGCACGGAGCCAAATGTTTTGTCTATGAGATTATTCTGGTATTGGACAGATTCTTTTTCTTCTCTTTTATACTCTTCCATAAATTGTTTGTTCTTCTCTTTTTTTCTTTTTTTCTTTTTTCTTTTTTATTATTTTATTTATTTATTTATTATTTATTTTATCTGAATCATTGATGCAACTAAATGACCAATCTTTGGAACTCTGGCATATTTCTCAAGGAGTCAATAGTTGATAGTTAGCATGTCTATTTGCTGGGTTGGTTCTTGCGGTTGTTGGGGGTTTGTTTTAGTTTTGTGTTGCTGCTGGGGTTTGTTTCAGTTTCGGGTTGCTAGAGTTTTTAATATCGTTCTTTTCTGAATTTGTTTTAATTTAGGCTTATGTTTGGATTTATCAAAAATTTAGGCTTATGTTTGGGCATGTGATTTTTTGAGAGAAAAATTCATTTTGTTAACAGAGAATGTTCATAATATATGATTGTTTAAGGTCCTCAGATATTGTCAAGAACTATTTTTTTCTTTTTTGTTTCTCTATTGATTTGACTTTTGATTTTTGTTCTAATATCACATTAGCTACTGAGCATGTGAATCTGTTTCCAACTACTAAAGCTTAGAATGACCTGTTTTCGATGCTGTCTTCCAGATCTTGCACATTTGTTTGCTGCCTCCTAAAGATTGCAATCTCTGTAGTTCTGTACCTTTATAATCATAATGCACCTGAGCATGTGAATCGGTTTCCGACTATTAAAGATTGCAAAGCCAATAATTATTTTCTCGCTGTTGTTTTTGTGAGTAGGTATTAACTTGATTTAGGTGGTCATTTACTACACTATTATTGATCTTCATTATTCTGTTTTTTACAAATTATTTAATTAAAAAGACTAAAAAAATACTTATTTTGCAGGTTCTACTTTCATTTTTAGATAAAGAGTTGCATACTTAACTGCATCGACTCAAGGTTTGTTAACAATTTCTGTAAAAAAAATTTAAAAAAAGTTCCTATTGCATAAAAGTTATATATAAATAGTCAATATGAAACCATTAATCAGATCATTTACTGCTTTGCTACTAATACACGTATTACACTATTTGTCTGATGTAGATAGTTTTGTTTATGGAATCTATATCTGTTCATTATTCTGTTTACTTGCTAAATAAAAGAAAAAAGAGAAAAAAAAATGACTCTTTTGTTTTTAGACTATTTTCATTTTAAAAATTTTTAAAAAGTATATTTAACTCAGCTGAGTTGTTATACAAGATAAAAGAAATATTTCTTTTAAACGGTTGGAACATATTGTTTATTGTGATTGTTATACTCATTATAATTGTTTTTAGTTGTTTTTCCAATAATTCATTGTGAGAAGGTAAAATATTTCTTTTAAATGGTTGGAAGGTAAAATATTTGTTTTCAATCATACAACCTACCCTTGAATATTTTGTATCTATAAAAATTCTTCTCTTGGTTTCAACTCAAAATTTTCTCATAAACAATACTACTTTTGTTAGTGGGAAAGAAAGGAAAAACAGCTACCGTACATCATCTGTAAAGGAAAAACCAAACAGCTCGGCAACCCAATTTGTTTTGTGTTAGACAACACCTTTAAGATAATATTCCTGACTATTTTGTTCTTATTACAGAATCTGAATCTAAATTCCCAAATTTTTGAATGTTTACATAAATTTATGATAGTTTTCACTCATTTTTATTGTGTCCATGCTTTAATTTAAAAGATATTGCATTAAATGACGTCGTTGGGTTATTTTGGCATTTTAAAAGGTGTAGGAGTGGTGGAGAAAGTAGAGGTAGAGGTGGAGATAAATGAATACAAGTATGAGGAATTAGTTAAAGCCCTTGAAAACTTTGAAAACAGGTATTATATCTTTTCTATTCTTTTTGTTTGTTTATCTAATTCTTTGACTGGATTAAAAAGAATTAGATTCCCATAGGTGTATAAAATTTGTTAACCCTGACAAACTTTTGTAGTTTTAGAAATCCTTAAACATTTTTGGCAGTTATAAATAAACAGTTAAGTTCTTTCTCAATCTAACATTTTAATCTATTTAGATTTTTATCATTTTGGGTGTATTGTTGATGGTTGATAGTTTTGCAAGGCAAGAAGCTTATGATGGGGGGCTTTAGTTGTAGAGCAAAGAGAAGAATGAAGCAATCCAAGATAGACTCTTTTTGATATAGTGTAGAGTCAACAACAATATGCTTGCACCTATTTTCTCATATTTAATATGATAACTTAAACAAGTCTTATGAAGAAGGTTATTTTTTTTTTATAAAATATAGTTAGTGAAGTTGCCCCTAGCAATTTAATAAGATTTTGTTGTTGATTTACAAAACTCTTTGAATATTATGATCATTTGTTATTAGTGCATGTCATATATTTTACTTTCTGTTAGTGTTTCTTTTAAATATGATATATAATCTTTTGATTTGAAATTTTACCCTTTTTGTTGTGAAGGCAATAACCAATGATAGAACTTTATATTATTTTTCATCTACTCAAATTGTAAATCACAACAACAAAGAGTATGTAAGCTACTACCTAGAATGAACATTGTAAATTGCTTCAAATGGGCAATAATTTGCTTTGTTGGCAGATTAAGAAATATATATATATATATATATAGACATGCACACACATACCTTGGTTGACTAGCTCAAATCATAATGAAATTTGTATATTCCTTTTTGTGTGAGTTATTCCTTAAAATCCAAAGTGAAAAGTGTTAGGTTCTAAGGTCTTAGGATTTTATGTATTTAGAACTCTAATTTGTAATGTTGGCAAACCATGATCAAAACAATGTATTTAGTCTAGTTTAGGCTTGCTCAAAGTTGGTTAAATATTGTAAAGTTGGATTCGAGTGACTGCAGAAGCATTGGGGCTTCTCGGCCTAGCTCGATCGATCGAATGTAATTCTCGATCGATCGAAAGTCGGCCCAGATGCGTTTTTCTGCAGAATTCCAACTCAGCCCAAACTCTTTAAACGTTTAGGGTTTTATGTTTTTACCCTAGGTATATAAGGCAAACCCTAGCTACGTTTTTCAGAGTTGCACAAGTTGCATTGTTGCTCATACATTGCGGTTTTGTGTAAATCTCTTGTGAGATCTAAAGGAGCTTTCCTTTACACAAAGTTTAGGGTTTTCAAGATTAAGATTACTTCAACATCTTGATGATCAACTTGGTTGCTGCCTTTGAAGCTTAAAGAATATCAAGCGTGGGTGCTTGTAGCTGATTGAAGGAATACAAAGAAAGAAGTAGTCCGTGGACTCGAAGCCTGCGCGTGGTCGTGTCAGGAAGTTTTACTGGTGGGTAGCATTAGGAAGTCAAGCGGGGAGCTTGTAAGTCCTTTTGTAAGAACTTCAATTCTTTCTTAGTGGATTCCGTTTTGCCTTGAGGATCGGTGGGTAAAATCCTCCCCAGGTTTTTTACCGGTTTGGTTTTCCTAGGTGATCATATCACTGTGTTATTTATTTTCCGCTGCTTTATATGTTTTACATGCATGATATGATTTTGTGATTGTTTTAACCTAGAATTGCTTAATTTGACTAAGTAACAACTTGGCTAATTAATCTAGGCTACGCAATCTGGTTATAGTTTAAGGGGTCTAAACCCTACAAAAAGGTTTGTTTAAGTTAACTAAACTTCTCTCAACCCGACTAAAAATGCATTTAATTTGATTTTAAAAAAAATATTTAGCATTTCTAAGAACTTTCCCGTGCATTGCACGAGTTAGCGACTAGTTATTATTATATCTAAAACCGAATCTTTTGACTTTTGGTTGACCTCTCTACAATTTTCCACATCAGTATTTTTTTTTATATTTTTTAATTTGATTTATTCGATTTAGATCTTTCGATTTTATAGTACCAAATTGCAGAAAATTTATAAAATTTCTTTTTAAAAAATTAAATTTAGTTATTTGGTGTCATACAATCACTATACTTAAAGGAGACCTAAATTATCACCTAATCAGGAATTTTTAGATAATCCTAACAAACTATATAATAATTCCATTAATATAAATCTATCCGCAAAAAATGGAATATATCTCCATTAGTTTGATAATTTCTATGTTAATGACAATTAAAAAAAAAAAAAAATCTACCATATTTCCTTATATCTATCAATCACATTTTCTTTCTCTTCTTTTCTTCATTTTTTTTATATTAACATTCATTAGAAATTATAATTTCAATAGGATTTAAACTCTATAATTATATCTGTAAGGGCAGGTTTTGGTTCCTAAGCCCAAAAGGTAGAAGGATTCAGGCTTAACGAGCCCAACACAATGAATTTTTAGAGAGTGGGCTGAAAACTAGGTTTCGGTAAGTTGGACAACGCCCCTATGAATTTAAGATTGAAATAAAACAAAGGAAAACATGTTTTATGCGAAGAAATCCTTCCTCGGCAAAGTTCGAGGAGAGTAGTTCCGGAGTATATTCTTTTTAAACTTGATTACAATTTCAATTCTTTGTATTACAGTGTTTTTTAGATTTTTAGATGAACTCTCCCCTTTATTCCTGGAGGATCTCTCACATTATATAGCCTCTTTTGGTTGATCTTGGCCCTCTATTTGTTGATTATGCAGGCCACTACTCGAGTGCTTATCCAATCAGATGCCCTCCCAAGTCTTTTGTGAGTTACAATAACCAAGACAGCACTGTTCAGAGGTCTTCTCCACATAAATGTGGCCAGCGTGTTTGGTGAGGTGCATTAAATGTGGTGGCAACTACCATCCCTCCAATCACATCAAGGTTAACCTCCTTTCTAAAGCTCTTCCTCTACAATATGGCCCCCTCTGGTAATGTGCCATTGACGTGACCACGGCCCACCTGTCCGGCCTCACCATCCAAGTGTATGGACTCTTCGAAAATGTAATGGCCTCCTCGGCCTTGGGTATGACACACGACATGATTACCTTATTAAATTTTTGTACCCCACAATAGCCCCTAAAAACTCCGATTTTTCTTTCTTATTTGAGGAGAAAAATGGGGTTTTGATCCTGAGTGATTGGTTCCACATGCATCTATGTTTTTCCCATGTGAGAACGTCACTTCGCATGCCTTATAACCGTTCCTGGAGAGTCGAAGTCTGTAATGTCTCCTTAAATGCTCTATGCGACGCCTTGTCTCCCACATCCTACGGTGAGATGGAGATCCTACGGCTGATATTTTTCCTCGAAATTTGGGGCAAGGTAACTCCCGCCCAACTTTGCCTCCTATATAAGGCGCCTAGGGGATTCATTTCTCCCACTTTCCAAATCTTCAAACTTTCAAGACTTTCCAAATCTTCAAACTTCCAAGGCTTTCCAAATCTTCAAACTTTCAAGAAGCTCCTGAAATGACCCTTGCCCTTATTTTCATAAGTTCCCTTGTTTTTAGGTTTCTCTTCTCCTCAGCCAATCTCCTCAACCTTCTATTTTATGTTTCTTTCTTCACAAAAATTTCTTTCCCTTCTCCTTAGTCTGCTTAGATAGGTAGGTTTGCTCATTTAGTAGATTCTCGCGCAGGTATGGAAGGGTTTAGGGCCCTTTATTGTATTCCCCAGGGGGTCTCCTTACGATATTGCCCTCTGGGTGAGTGGCATACCCACAGAAAGGAAGAGGAGGTCGTCATTCCCATAATCGCCTTCATAGAAAGGGAATGAGGCTTTCCATGGGTAGGGTGACCAGGGACTATCTGATCACCTATAGGATATGCCCTCACCAATGCACACCTAACTTGTTTAGGGTCTTAGGTAGCGTAAATGCTCTCAATGAGCAAATGGGGTTGGGCCTCACCTGGCACGATGTTGTTTAAATGTACAAGTGTCATTTGCTCGCAGACTCAAGCTATTACCTTAAGTTTAGGTCTTCTGATGTTAGGCTCATCTCGTGTCTCCCCAAGTCTAACAAGGGCATGAAAGATGACTTTCTAATCACCTCGGGTGAATGGCATGACGGTCTTCACTGCCCAACCTAGGAGGGAGCACTAGGTGGGGTACCCTAGGTTTAGGTTTTTTTTTTTTTTTTTTTTTTTTTTTTAGAAAGGGAATTAGTTTTGTAGCTTACTTCCCTTTTCGTTCCTTTGGTATTTTGTTCCCTTCTAACTAAGGGCTTTTTTTTCTAATTGTGGTTTTGCTTTCTCGGTTGTTTTCGCAGATAAAAGATACATGGCCCCCAACTTCAACTTCATCAACATTCCAGATCTCAATAGGGTGATGACGTGGGCATCGCAATCAAAACAGGTGATCCTCACTTGGCCCGGATTGACGTCTCGGTGCCCGGATTCCTTGCTCAAGAAGGCACCATGCAAGTTGAACTGCCCTTCCATCGCTCTCCCCATGAAGCAGCGGTTCCGAGAGAAAAGACAGCTTTTTCGCGCTTGTCACTCGAGGCTGAGATAAACCAATTTCAGCTCGAGGAAAAAAGAGAGGAATAGGGAGAGCTTGTGTGGTTTAAGTCTCAGATTCGGAAGACGAGCTTGACAGATCTTCAGGCGTCCGTCCTATCAAACTCATCATTGCGAGTGTAGTTAGTAGTTCGGAGGAAGAAGAAGAAGAAGAAGAAATGTCGCTGGAGAGGAAGAAGGGTCTTCGTGAACTCCTTGAGAGCAGGACCTAGGTGTCGGCACCCAAAGATGCCTCAGGGTCTCAACTCCCTTCTACTCTTCCATCTCCTCTCCCTCTTTCAGTTAACCCCATCGCGCCTGCCAATCTGAAGAAGAGAAAAAAGGACAAGGAGGTGGTCGAGGTAGGAGAGTTGGTCTTTCAAAATGAGAAGGTTCCTCCAAAGGTTCCCAGGAAAGCCAAGGACAAGGGGAAGGCTTCCTCGATCGAGATCAAGGAGGGTTGGCATGTGGCCGAGGTGCGCCCTCAGAATCCAGTGTGGAACCCTCAGCTAAAGCTAGATGGGCCAGCCATACCATGGAACTCCACCATCAGGGAGTTTCAGAGAGGGAACCTTACCCTCTGAAATCCAACAGAATATACTAACTCATAAAGCCATAACAAGTTCTTATGACAGATGGATGTATCTTTTTAAAGATATTAGTCCTTCTTGTATACAATTCATGTCAGCACCTAAGTCTATTAAAGCAATTTCTGTCAAAGAAAACTCTTTATTAATTACTTAAGTGATTTCTGTATACCATTTTTGAAAAATTACTCTGTAATTAAACTTAAGAAATTCTGTCTATTGTTGTCTAAAACATCTTTCTCTAATGAAAGGGGGTTTATCATGGGTTTAGAGAATTCTTTCAAATTTATTATTTCTGCAATGTTTTGTTCATTTATGTCTGTGGAATTATCCTCTTTAATTTCTTATTTTACCATTTTTGCATCTTTCATTAAGTCTTGTAAAGTTACTGGTTTTATGTCTATTTCATCTTGTTTTATTTTTGTCTTTCCTTTCTTATCCTTTTCTTTCTTGGCTTTTTCTTTCTCTTTCTTAACTTTTTCTTCTTTTCCACATTCCGTAACATGGTGTCCATATTTTCTACACTTAATACAAGTAATGGGTATGTCTATAGAATCTTTCAATGTTAGTAAATAGTCTTTTTTGTCTTTTAGGTGATTAGGTAGGTTATCTATCAATTTCATTATTATGTCTTTTTGTTTCCTTTTTCTTTTATTGACTTTGAGTGGGTTGGTTGATCTTAATTCTATCTTTTTCTTAACTTGATCTATCTCTTTTTTATTAACATTAAATATTCCCATTAGTTCATTTATTATGTCTTTCTCAAAATCTAATTTACTGATTTGTTTAGCAATTTTATTATGTCTATTACATTGTTTTTTAGTATGTCCATATTTTTTACATTTATAACAAATAGTATATTTGTTATACCTGTCAATTTTCTCATTGTTTGATGACTTCGTAATATCTAGAACAACTATGTCTCTTTTTCCTAAGGGTGAATTTAAAATTTCTATCTTTTTAGCTAATTCTGCTAAACTATTATCTTGGGTATATGTCATAAATCTTTCAATTGATTTTAGTCTTTCATCAATTTCTTCCTTTAAACTATTACTCTTCTTGGAACTATTATCTTTCTCTTCTTTGTTGACTAAACTATCACTTTCTTTCTCTTTCCTTATCATGTCTCTTTCTTTCTCTATGTATTTTCCTATATCTAACTTCTTACGTATAGTTCTTAGATTTAGAATGTTATTATTTTGTCTTTCAATTTTCTCTAACATCTCTTTTACTATGCATTACCTTATCATTCCTTTTTCTTTGTCTTCATCAATTATGTCTAGTTTCTTCTTTTGTATTATTTCTATAGCACTAAGATTCTTTTTTTTATTTCCTATACATGTTGTTCTTTCCATTATTAGGCCATCTTTCTTATTATCACTCTTTTGTCTTTCTAGAAGACTACTTTCTTTCTTTTCTGTCAGAGTTGTTTTTAGTGTCTTTGAGTAATTTCTTTCATCATCTTTTCTACACGTTATGTTTATAAGTCTGTCGGTACTTACTAAGCTATTCTTTTGTCTATTATGCCAATTATCTGTCATAGTTTTTACTGAAGGTGATCTATAATGAGGTTCAAATTCTCTTTCTTTTTCTAACTTTGAATTTAAAGATTTCATTCTACCTAGGAGGTCCAAGAAACTATCATTTTTTTATTTCTATTCTAGTGTATGTAATGGATCTTTCAACAGTTTCTAAAGATTCTAATTTTTTATTAATCATGTCTAACACACTATTATTGTGTCTATCAGTCTATCGGTTGATTTTATCTCCTGTTCATGTACTCCAATTATTTGTGTTATTATTATAGTTATAATCATCTATATCACTGTCAGAATCAGAATCTGTTTCATCATAATCCATATTACTATTTAACCAATTATTGTCTATACCATAATCTATATCATCATAGTCCATGTTTCTTATTAATGTGTGCCTAGCCTAAGTGTGAACAAGCAAACAGATGATGAGCTGATAAACGTATTTATTCTACTTCTAAGCAATTAACAATTATTTGTGGAACTATTACTAACCACTGGTATCCTTGCTATTGGGACCACCTCCTCGGGAAACTCCATTGTGGGACCACCCAAACAACGCCTGTCCGTTAACTAACAAAACGGGCTGACCAACACGAAACTATGGTTTGCCAACTAGTCTAAGGCTGACCAACGCTATCAAGGAGCAAGTAGTGGCTATTGTAGTAATATCTGTTCCTAGTAACTTCTTAATTGCAATGAAATAAAACTCATACATCTACTATCCATGGCTCTGATACCAAAACATACCCAGGAGAGAGCACAGCAGTAATATGGAAGCATAAACAACGATAAAATAGATAATAAAGAAGAAAATAGCATAATAGATATATTCAAAATAAGTTAAAAATGGAATATGGAATATGAAAACAGAAACTAGTAAAATCTTACTTGAATAAAAACTTTTGTCTTTGACTAAAACTGAAAACGTCTGTCTTTGATACAAGATTACAAAATAAAATCTATCTGAAAGGTTACAAGATTATGTCTGTCTGAAGTGAAGGGTTACAAGATTACAAGAAAGGGAGGATTACAAGAGTCTTTCTAAGAGAGAGAAAGAGAGGGCTATCTTCTTTCTGGATTTTGGACCTGGAATTTGGACCTGTCTTCTGTCTTCAGAGTCTGTCTTTTTATAGATGAGATAAACCATGGTAAGTCTTCAAAAGTAACCTGAATTAGTTAACTCAAGTTAATCTTTCGGTGGAGACTTGTAGAATATTGTGGAAAATACTATTGATGAATAGTAGTCTTTCATAAAGTGACTTTTGATGAATCTGTCAGGGTACTATTCACACGTGCAGATGAATAGTGATTTGTCAAAAATATATTTCTGGATTTGTCTGGATGGTCTGTCTGGAAGCTATTTATGAATAGTGATGTGTCATAATTGTGTTTAGAGGGTCTGCCTAAGAGGGCTATCGTTCTGTCGTTTTGTTTGTCATATGTCATAGGGATTTTAAGAGTCTTGGAATGCTTCTGGGTGAATTCTGTAATTCGAAGAGGAAGATTCTATCATTGCTTCATCTTCATCGTCCGAAATTTGTGATGCAGCTTCAAGCAATTGCTTCTTAAGCTATCTTCTATCTGAGATGAAGGCAAGTTGGCACTGGAATTGGCTTTTTTCTAGAAGGAAATTAGAATTTTCTGTTTGGGAAGGAGAGGGTTTTTTCTGTAGTTCCTGGCAAATATGATCAAAATTAAACTTATTCCACAAGATGATTGTACAATCATCTTGATGATATGCCTATAGAGTTTTTTCTGTAGGCACCGACATAAAGTACAATCATCTTGTGAGAAAGACTCTAATAGAAAAGATACAAAAGAAAGAACTATGCTTACAATTTCTTTTAGTCAATATGAATGGACTGACGGTTTGACAGATGTACAAAGCAAAATTATAATAAATGACATACTTACACCCTTTATAGTAATCTCAAATACCCATATAACAGATGTTTTAATAAAAGAAGTCTTGACAAATTCTCCTTTACTGATCATTAAAGAAAACATTAATTGTAGTAATTTCTTGAATAAAGACAGATTTAATTTCTTAACAAACAGAGTTAATCATAGGTCTCTGACAAATTTTCCCCAGACTATTATAGTGGTTGATGAAAGACTTTATGGAGAAGCTCTATTTCACATCATCTCAAAGAATGAGATATATAGTAAGACATACAAAACGGATAGAATTATGGCAAACTTTGTAAAGTTTTTGAATTCCAGTCACTCTAGCATTGACAGACTTCATCACGATTACTCTTATACCATTACTCAGCAAGAGCACAAATGTGTAGAGAAAGAAGTTTGTTTTATTATATATGCTTTAAATTTTAAAAATGATTTTCTTATAAAACATTTTAAAGGAATTTTACAAAAAGACATTGACAGAGAAGTTTTTAAAATAAATTTTAAAGAAGCTTTGCAAAGAAATGTTTATTTTCAAAATATTGTTTATTTTCAAGATATTGTTTCAGGACATAATGATATACCAACCAATCCTTTTATCAAAAGCCAATTGTAGGCTAATATGGATAAAAGACCTTCCAGGAAAGAAAAGGGCAAGGCACCAGCGGTGCAACCCAAACAAATCCGAAAGGCTTCAACAAAGATTTCAAATAAGCATAAAGGCGTCTCAATTGAGACAATATCCCTTCAGGATCCGTTGCTAGTAGAGGCAATTTATTCATGTGGTGAAAAAAGTGAAATTTTGCAAGAAATGCTCCGCACTGATCTCACTTTTTAGGACAGAGAATTTACAGACCTTCCTTTTCATATTAAATTACTTCTTGATAATTTCCAAGCAACCTTCACCCTCAGACAGAAACCCTTATTCCAAAAAACCCTTAAGGCTTTGGAATTACGTCTTGTTAGCACTAGTGCATTTACTGAAGCACTTGGTAGTTAACTCCTTGGCAAGGAGGATGGAGATTCAAGCTCCACAAAGACAAAACCACAGTCTCTAAAAAGCTATCTTATGGGAACAAGCTTTTCAAAGCTCCTCCCTAAGATTCAGCAAAAAACGAGACTTACCATTGGAACCTTACCCCTTGAAATCCAACGGAATATACTAACTTATAAAGCCATAACAGGTTCTTATGACAAATGGATGTATCTTTTTAAAGTATTAGTCTCTGCAACATTTATCAGGATAGACATGACAGACGACATATGGCTATCTCATAAAGCCACATGGTATGAAAGCTTTGGAGAAACAGAAAGAGTTTATGATGGACAGCATCCGTATCTGGGATTACTTATCAACACAGAGATAGAGGATCCAGCAATTTGTGATCCTTAATGGTTATCTGAAATGCTAGAAATAGGGTTTATCAACAAACTAATCCTAACTTCTGGAATTCAGATTAGTTTATTTCCTAAAGTCATCCAAGAAGTAGCTGCACAGATTGGAGGACTTAATTATATGAAGCTTACTATTTGGAGCACTCTCCTAGCCTAAGACACTAGTTACTATATGGAAGCCCAGCCAGCACACATTTTGGTTCTCATAAGTGATTTCAGTTGTAGTCCTGACTAATACTAGTATACAGGGGAGACTTACCTATCACTTGATGACCCATATGCTCTGGCACAAGAATGGTCTAATTTCATGAGCAATAAGATTTGTGAAGTACAGAAAGAGTTAGATCACAACTTCCACCTATATGGCTACACCAACAGGATAGCTATATATGGACCGAAACCTTCAGCAATAAGGCTTACTAGGAAAAGAAAGATTACTAGAGACCCCAAAATAATGACAAAGAATCGTGCTCCTACCTTTCTTCCTATTTCATACTGCGTCCTATATGGTAATTATGGAGTACTCCAAGAACATGAGCAGTATGAAGATAACTTTGATCCGCTAAATTATGATAACTACGCGGATACAAACTGAAAGATAGACAGACATGCCAAGCAAGACAGAATGCTCTCCCGGATAGACAACTGTGACAGACCTCTATTCACTAGCACATGTGAATAGCTTCCAAATAGATCCAAACAGT
Organism: Quercus gilva; assembly: GCA_023621385.1. Taxonomy (NCBI): domain Eukaryota; kingdom Viridiplantae; phylum Streptophyta; class Magnoliopsida; order Fagales; family Fagaceae; genus Quercus; species Quercus gilva. Next base: position 58,068,930 of record CM042477.1, on the reverse strand, counting down.
CCAGACAAATATAGACAGATTTTCATAAGTCACTACTGTTCACTAGCATGCATACTCTGGCAGATTTCCAGACAGACTACTATTCATGAATAGTAAAACTTTTACTATTTATTTCCACAAAATTCTACAACTTTCCACCGACAGATTAACTTAAGTTAACTTTACCTACTCAGGTTACTTTTGAAGACTTACCATGGTTTATCTCATCTATAAAACAATGTTATTGATTCTGCTCCGTTCTGGTTGGAACAGCCAGAATATTTCGTATCGATATGCAAACCGATACAAGAATAGCTTACATTCCACCTTGGGTTAGATTTTGACCTATTTTGGGTCATTCCGGCCAAAATAAGGATTTCGGCCGGTACTAGATTTTGCCTATTTAAAGGGGGAAAAAAAAAAAAAAACTCATCTACCCCATTTTGGGCTTCACTGTTTCTCATTCAGCTTCAACATTGTCTCTTTGAGCCACCACACTTCTCTATTTTTGACATTTCCTTTGCTAGAGAACATTTACCTGTTGGGCGTGTTAGGGTCCAGCCTTGATTGTGTGAGGAAGTGTTAAAACCAAAGAAAGCATTCAAAAAAAAAAAAAAAAAAAGCAGAGAAGTTTGTGGAGACTAGAGAAGAAGAATGGAGGAGATCAGATGGAAAGGACATGGTAAGTGAAAATGGAAAATACGTGTGGAGTAACAGAGATTGTAAGGAAACTTCTAGGAAATTTCCTAATTCAAAAACTAATCCTAGATTCTTATTTATTTACAATAATGCCACAAGTAAAAAGTTAAAAAATATTCACATAAATTCTTTATCAACTTTACTTCATTTACTTTTAAGGTGAAAGAGTATACACTATACATTTATTAATTTGTTTACAATTATTCAAAATGTGAATTTTATTTGTAGAAAGTTAAAAATATATAAATATTTTTTAATCCCACTTTATTTAAGATTTTAAAAAAAAATTAAATTCATTATTTTATATAATAGTAATAATATATATTATATATTTTTAAGGAACTTGAAACACCTTGAAACGGTACGCCGAAATAGGTCGGTACTGAAATATTCCGTTCTACTGAACAAAACAAAATGGGTCCCGAAACGGAATTAATAACATTGCTATAAAAAGACAAACTCCTAAGACAGAAGATAGGTCCACAGGTCCAAAATCCAGAAAGAAGATAGCCCTCTCTCTCTCTCTTAGAAAGACTCTTGTAATCCTCCCTTCAGACAGATATAATCTTGTAAACATTTAGGCAGATTTTATTTTGTAATCTTGTATCAAAGACAGACGTTTTCAGTTTTAATCAAAGACAGAAGTTTTTATTGAAGTAAGATTTTACTAGTTTTTGTTTTCATATTCCAAATTCTATTTTAACTTATTTTGAATATATCTATTTTGCTATTTTCTTCTTTATTATATATTTTATCATTGTTTATGCTTCCATATTACTGCTGTGCTCTCTCCATTAGAACCTTAGCCCCTGAAATCCAACAAAATATACTAACTTATAAAGCCATAACAAGTTCTTATGACAGATGGATGTATCTTTTTAAAGGTATTAGTCCTTTGTGTATACAATTCATGTCAGCACCTGAGTATATTAAAGCAATTTCTATCAAAGAAAATTCTTTATTAATTACTAAAGTGATTTCTATATGCCATTTTTGAAAAATTACTCTGTCAATTAAACTCAAGAAATTCTGTCTATTTTTGTCTAAAACATCTTTCTCTAATGAAGGGGGTCTATTACCGGTTTAGAAATATCTTTCAAATTTATTATTTCTGCAATGTTTTGTTCATTTATGTCTGTAGAATTATCCTCTTTAATTTCTTGTTTTACCATTTTTGCTTCTGTCATTAAGTCTTGTAAAGTTACTCGTTTTATAGTCATTTCATCTTGTTTTATTTTTGTCTTTCCTTTCTTATCCTTTTCTTTCTTGGCTTTTTCTTTCTCTTTCTTAACTTTTTCTTCTTTTCCACATTCCGTAACATGGTGTCCATATTTTCTACACTTAATACAAGCAATGGGTATGACTATAGAATCTTTCAATTTTAGTAAATAGTCTTTTTTGTCTTTTAGGTGATTAGGTAGGTTATCTATCAATTTCATTATTATGTCTTTTTGTTTCCTTTTTCTTTTATTGACTTTGAGTGGGTTGGTTGATCTTAATTCTGTCTTTTTCTTAACTTGATCTATCTCTTTAACGTTAAATATTTCCATTAATTCATTTATTATATCTTTCTCAAAATCGAATTTACTGATTTTTTTAGCAATTTTATTACGTTTATCACATTATTTTTTAGTATGTCCATATTCTTTGCATTTATGACAAATAGTATTTCTAATATGTCTGTCATTTTTCTCATTATCTGATGTCTTAGTAATATCTAAAACTACTACATCTCTTTCTATCTCTTTTTTCTCTAATGGCGAATTTAAAATTTCTATCTTTTTAATTAATTCTGCTAAACCATTGTCTTGGGTATATGTCATAGATCTTTCAATTGACTTTAGTCTTTCATCAATTTCTTCCTTCAAACTATTACTCTTCTTGGAACTATTATTTTTCTCTTCTTTGTTGACTTCTTTGACCAAACTATTACTATTATGTCTTTCCTTGTCATGTGTCTTTCTTTTTTTGTATCTCTTTCTATTTCTAACTTCTTACGTAAAGTTTCTATACCGGCTAGCTTTAGAGTGTTATCATTTTGTCTTTCAATTTTTTCTAACATCTCTTTTGATATGCCTTTTCTTATCATTCCTTTTTCTTTGTCTTCATCAATTATGTCTAACTTCTTCTTTTGTATTATTTCTATAGCACTAAGATTCTTTCTGTTATTTTCTATACGTGTTGTTCTTTCCATTATTAGACCATCTTTCTTATTAATACCCTTTTGTTTTTCTATGTCATCTTTCTCTTGCATTATTTTTATAGAATTACTTTTTTTCTCTACTTCTATCATTCCTGACTTCTTTTGCACTATGTGACTATCTTCTTTACTTTTTGTCAAAGTTGGTTTTAGTGTCTTTAAGTCATTTCTTTCATCATCTTTTCTACACGTCATATTTATAAGTCTGTTGGTATTTACTAAGCTATTCTTTTGTCTTTTATGCCAATTATCTATCATGGTTTTTGCTAAAGGGTAAAGGTGAATTTAAAGGTTTCATTCTTTCAAGGAGGTCCAAAAAACTATCATTTTTTTTTTTTAATATACTCTAGTATATATAGTGGATCTTTCAATAGTTTCTAAAGATTCTAGTTTATTTGTTATCTTTTATGTACTTAACTATATATCCATTTTCATTATTTCATATGAATATATTTACCAAATTTGTGTGCTAATTTTGTAGGCATTGAAAGATAACAAGCTTGAAGCTTTAACAATGGCGAATTGAGAGAAAAACAGAGAGAAAAAAAATGATAAATCAAGAAAAGATTTCTATTTAAGCTTGTTAAAATGAACACTACGTACACATCCTCTATTTATATCTTGCAAAGAATGGTAACCGCCCTGGAAGCTTCTAGAAGGTTCTAATCTAACCACCTGTAACAAACTCCTACCAAAACTGACTGAAGATTACAGTTGTATATCTCAGATAAATATATACCAACATCTACAAATATCTACTCTTATTCATAATTGAACCCAGGAGAGGTGAAACAGAGCACGTCTTGAATCTGTGAAGAGGTAAAGGCCTTTGATCAAAACGGCACCGTCTGGTTTAAAGGTTTAATGTGACACGTGTGTATAAATGTAAAATGACGTCGTGTCTCATTAAAGTAAAACACTCCGTTTTAACTCTTCACAAGTAGCCGTTGCAAAACTAGCCATTATGCTTTGAGTCTTCAACCTCTGTTTCTTCAACTTCTGTATTACTACTTTCAGGCATGCGTTGGTAAGGAGACTTGCTTAATTGAGGTTTCTGAAGAGACATTTGGAACGACAGAATGTGGTGGAATTTCCAAAAGGCTAGCTATGGAGGCTATCTGCTAGTTTTGCTTCATGTTTTTTAATTTAGATCCAAGGTAATAGATTGTGTTAGATTTAATTTATTTTTTTTAATTTTAGGTGGGTTATAGATTATGTGATTTTGTTTGGTAGTTAGGGAGTTCAATTTTCTCATCTTATACAAAATAAACTAGCTAAGGTCTTTTTTTTTTTTTTTTTTTTTTTTTTGAGAAAAAGTTAAGGTCATTTTATGTGTTATATTTCTTTCCTTTTCTCTATTATCTATTATCTTTTTTATAGCGTAGTGCAATATAGTTCTTGTTGGAGTTTTCCTTCCAAAGCATTACTTCAATCGCTTAGTTGGGCGCTATTAATGTTATGCTATAAGAATGGATAATCTATATCACTTGGAGTAATCGCAGTAATTATTATTTCAATTAACTTTTTCTTCTCTTAACATTATAATTGAGCACATTAAGTAATTTATGCCTGGATTTACTATCCATGCATGTGAGAAGTGAACATTATTTTCGAAATATTAAATAATTTTTCAAAGATGGGATGTGGATATTGTACATATATTTTGCACAAAAGCTTAAATTTAATGAGGGATGAAGTCAAGTTTTCTGCTTATATAGATCAAAAGTTTGGATTCCGCTGCATTCCATTTGCATCTGTAAATCTTGCACAAAACATGTGTCATGATAAGTGGAAAACGAAAGGGGACTAGAAGCTTCGAATTTTTCTTAACATCTATTATTTGAAGGACAGATTGTTAATAAACTGAAAAAAAATCCTTTTGGTGGAGAATAATGCAAATAATGTTTTCAAATTATACCAATACTAATACACTAGATCCCTTCAGAACCCTGCTAAAGAACGCTACAAGTTAGCGCATTTGGGCGAGAGAGTGGAATTAAAATGGGTGATTTCTTGAGAAGTCTCGTGTTGCACCCCTTAAAAAACCTATTAAAAAAAATTATACATATGCTTGTCACCATTACCTAACACGATTACCTATGGCCACCTAAATCATGGTAGTGAAACTAAAAATTAAGATGTGCTGTGTGTGGCAATGCTAACAGGTTAGACAGGTTTGGGAGGGAATAAGTATAACCCTTCTCAAAGCCATACCATTTTTTTTCTTTTTTCTTTTTTTAATTTTTTTTAATGTATACAACTCGTTGAATCTTAATTAGATTTAATAATTTTTTTCATAAGCCATTCCACTTATGTACGAGAAACTAAATTTATCCCAAACTAGTTTGTTTATTATATTGCACTCAAGCAAGGTCAAGCTGCCCGATGTTAGCTAGTTAAGGTTTTATTTTTTATTGTTTTAGTTTATACTATAGAATTTGAACCTATGAAGTTTATTCTATGATAATTGCTTTTTGCCATTAAACTAAGATATTAATTGGTTTTGGGAGTAAACAGGACTAGTCATTGTTGAGTTCTAAGATATTGTTTCAAAATATTGTAGCACTATTCTCATGCATTGATAAAACAATACATGATCCATGCTTTGTTTGTTTCATCACTTCGATATTTGGTATTACTAATATGATAGAGCATGTCCATGGCCATGGGGTTCCACTTTGCAATTCTTGTGGTGGGAAAGTCAGGTCAAGGCCAAATGGGGAGGTGTATGTAGAATGGCATCAGAGCCGGCCCTAGGCCTAGGCCATCGCCTAGGGCCTCCTATTAGAGAAAGGCCCCCAAATTTTGGGGCAACAATTGATATATTTTTTATAGAATTTTTTTTTTTTAGAGATATAGGAAAAAAAAAATTAGTTTTACATTTTTGTTTCTACTTTTAAGAAGCCTTAAAAAATGCGTAATGCTAAAAAAAATTTAACTTTAAATACATGAGTCCTACAAATATATGTGTCATTAATAACAAGAAATGATTCAGATAAGAAAATGTTAAAAATATTATAATTTTATTTCAAAACCTTTATAAATTGATGTGACAATTAATATGATTTATGAACACCAACAACTTATTAAATGCATTTTTGAATTATCTTTTATGATTGGTGATACGTCTTTATAAGCCTCATATTGTAAAATTTATAATATCTCTAACATCGTTTATTCAAATACTTCTTTATTATTTTCTTGAAGTATTACTAATGACTAATCACATTCATTAATAAATCGTTTGTAAGTTTGTTTTTTAGAGTAAAATATGTTATAGCTTTAACATTTTTCCACAAAAAAGCCATATTACAAAATAAAAGGAATGGATTTTTGTTATAAAAGAATTATGATATTAAACACTAGTTAAATATTATTTAAGGGATAATAAAAAGGTCACATTCAAATATATCGCCTTAGGCCTCCAATTTTGTTGGGCCGCTCCTGCCTGACATGAGTGTAATTCTCCATTTGTATGCAAGGCTTTTGTTTATTATGAGATTAAGGAGGGACAAAAACTATGCTTGCAGTGTGATGCTGCATATGATGGTATCTCTCTAGCTTCAAATTTCTAAAAGGTTTTTTGTTTTGGCCGTGTTTTTGTTTTAATAATTTATTGTGTGTTCATCCTCCATTTGAAATGTTTTCACATAGTTTAAATTTAATATTATAAATCTAAAAAAGTATCCATTGTCACAAGTTTTAATGATGTAATATCAAAAAATTGTGTGTGCGTGTTTTTTTTTTATTTTTTTTTATTTTATAAAATTAAAAATTATGTTTAGCATATGGTATGTGGAAGAAGTAAATGGTATTTACGCTTAGAATATTAATTATCAATCTGTTGGGATTGAGTGTTGTCATTGAGATTGGGGAAGGTTTAAATTAAGCGTGAGGTTAGCCTTTTTGCTATGGTTTGAAAAATATAAAATCTCTCTCTCTCTCTCTCTCTCTCTCTCTCTCTCTCTCTCTCTCTCTCTCTCTCTCTCTCTCTCTCTATATATATATATATATATATGTAGGGGCTCAGTTTGTAATGAACCCTTAACAATAAAATTTGTAGAGATGTGGGTATAAGGATTTGGCGTCACCGAAGTAAACAACGGTTAATTTGGTGTTTATAACAAATGATAGGTGATATGGAGTTCGTCAGAATCTCCTTTAAGAAATTTGGCGAAGTGTTTTTATAGGGAATGACCATCACTTTAGTTATGTGTTTACGAAGCATATTTATCCTCGGACCAAGCCGAGGATCTATTTTTTTCTTAGAGTTCGTAGATCTTCTATCCTTTTTTCTTTTGACTGATCCCCCCCCTTTTTTGTTGGGAATTCTGTTGGTTATATAGCATCGTTCTCATTAATCTCGGCCGTCCATCTGTCAGTTATTCGGCCACTATGGATAGGAGTTTGTCCCATCATCTGAGTTTATAGGCTTTATGTTAGTTCTCAGCCGTCCTTGCAGGCTTCTTATTAGTTGTAGTAACCAAGGCGACTGGGTCCGTTGGTCACATCACCATTAAAGTGGTTAGAATGTTGGTGAGATATTTTCAACGAATGAATTGATATTTTTCTTTTTGACGAAGTCGGTGTGCCGAGGATGTGTCATCCTCGACCAGGCTGTTAGGTAATTTAAGCTACTTTCATTATTCTCGGCCTTCACACTATCCTCGGCGTGGGCCTTGGGCCGGGTATAGAGTGGGCCGGGATGGTTTCAAGCGGGTGGTACCCCACAATATATATATATATATATATTTCCAATCTTGAGCAAGAGAAGAATTGTGTACAGTGGATGCCACACTTGACATACTAATATGCTTGTGGAGTGCAAGTTCAAGTCTTATGCTAGCCTCATTTTTCAGGCCTTTTATTTTCTGAACATATAGGTTGACTAAACCATGACAAAAAAACCAATCTGTAACCATTAACCTAGACCAAAAAGTGGTCTCTAACTACACTAAAAACTTATTGGTGAGTGGTGACCCACAAAGTCTCACAGTCAAAGAAAATTGGAACCAATATTTTATGCAATAGATTTTTACCTTGAGACTCTATGGTTATAAATATTGTTAACATTTTGCTTAATAATGTAGGTTGCTTCGAAATCATTGATTTATGAGATGAAACAAAAACTGAGAATCATGATGATAATGCATAAGCTTGGTGTAAATGACTAAATTTCAACTTTGAAATAAATCAAAGAAGTAAAATGGATTCACATATGTGAATTTGTAATGATCAATGTGTGGTATAATTCTCTGAAATTACAAAAGAGTGATCTTCTGATTTGATCTTCTTGAAAGACTTGTTGATTAGATTTGTGGTAATGTGATTTTGACTCAAACACCAAATATCCTTCAATTTGGCTAAAGGATGGATTGAAGACCTTTGAAATAGAATTATAACGAATCTCTAGCTATGAGCTTGTTAGAAATCTTTGTTCTTTGTGTTCTTCGCATGTTCTTTATTTTCGAAGGTTTGTGGTGGAAGTTCTTTGAAGCTTTTGGAGCTTGAATTCGTAGAGCTTTGCTAATTTGTGGTTTCTTGAAGTTTTTGGAGGCTTTTAGGCTTGATTCTAGCAAACTTTAAGATCTAGAAAGGTAGTTTGGATAATTCTGCTTCAAATGTTCTTCATGTTCGAGGTTGAAGTTCTTGAAGGCTTTGAGGCTTGATTCCTGCAGAGCTTCTGTACGTCTGAATGCCTCTAAATTTTCTTTGATGTTGCTTGTGGTATTGATGTCTTGGTGTGTGGAAATGCCTTAAAAAGGCTTCTATTTATAGGAATTTAGGTGTGAGGGAGTGACACATGGTGGAGTCGATTGGTGACACATGTCATAGCCTAATTGGAGGAGCTTGAAGACCTTTTTTCCAAGACACATGGCATCATTTGATTGGCAAAAATGTCTTAATTTTCAAGATGACACGTCAGCAATCGATTGGATTGCTTATGTCATTGTTTACACGCATCGATGTATGATTCTTTTGTTTCAGTGACACTTGGTAAATTTTTGTTGGTCTTTGTAATTGGCGATACTTTGTGGACTTGGTAATATGATGTGTTAGGTTATGATAGGTCGAGAATTTTTCCTCTCTATACTTGGCAATGTGCCTTATGGGATGATTTTATTCCTTTCCTATCATATTTTCAATCTACATGTTGATTTTTGTGATACCTGGTGCACTTATTTGATAAGAATGCAAACCAATTAATTACTATATCTTTACTCTTTATTTTCCATAAATTTTTTTACTATGTTGCTAAAATGTAGTTTATATTCATTGCGGGGTTAAAAGTATTTGTATTAAACGACTTTTATATTCAATTTTGTATTTTATTTCATCTATATAAACTTGCAAATTTCATCAGGTGTTTCAGGAGCTGCATTTTTTTCAAGTACCATCACATAGTACTACACAATTGTGCCAAGCAATACAAAGTATAGTAAAAAAAAAAAAAAAATTTCTTATATATGCCACATTGATTTATCTATTTCTCAATTTAATTTAAAACTTCATTTTGATAATCATTTCAATATAAAATTTGGTCATAAGTTCGAATTCAAAAATTGATGCTTACTCACTATATAATTAATGCCAATACGAGAAGATCATAGTTGCATTGAATGAGGGTTGTCCTTTCCCACAGGCCATCATACAGTTGCACATTGTGGTGCTTTAGTTATGTTGTAATTTATTGTTGTGGTTTTTTTGTCTAAACATAAACATATATTCAAACTCCAATTTAATTTTTCTCAACTATATTCTTTATAGTGTTTTTCATTCATATGGATATGATGGAAGGTTGAGTATCAAAATTTAATATGGAAATATTGTTTACCTTAAAAAAATTATTCTCTTTTTTATGTTTATGTTATTGTTATTTTATATAAATTTTATCATTAGATAACATAGTTCTAAACATTATATACCAAAAACCTTTTTAGAGTTTTATTTATGATTTATAAAAAGAATACTAGTTAGAATATAATATAGGCAAAGATTAATTTAGCCAATTACATTTAATGATCTTTTTGTAGCTACAATTGTAAGAAAAACATAAAAGTAATTAGTTTCAATCATGACATTCTTAAATTCTAATAATCTAATAAAAACTTAAGAGATTCTTCGAGAATATTTAATTTTAAATATATAGAGGATTTTGTCAGATTTCTTTATTGAAAACAAATAATTACTTAGAGCATGAAAATATGAAACTTAAGCGTATATTATATATATATATATATATATTTGAATTTTGAAATAGCTAATTAATTCAAATATTGATATAATTATTTTTTGTGTACCTTATTTATATTTGAAAAAATAACACATGTTTGTGAATAAAAAAGTAGAGTGCATCTTTCTTTTACTATTTTTTTTTTTTAAATTTCTTTTTTGGATTCACGACCATTTCGATGACTAAAAAACTAGGTCTCTCAAGCCATATGGTGATATCAAATTTATCTTTCTAATAGCTGAGATCTTATTTACCTCTTGGCTTATTTTGTTTTCATGTTGGAATACTTTTTTGGATAGCAATAGAATAAATCTTGCCAATAGCGGATTACCTTATGGTTTACAAAACTGCTCGACAGCAATTTTTGTTTACTTTATAGAACTATAAGGTCTTTTTTTTTTGTTTTTGTATTTGTTTTTTTTTTTTTTAATTTTTTTTTATTAACATGCAACATTAGTTTGCATACTTTATCTTTTTTCTAAGCGGAGTAAGTAAGATACCTAAGTACAAATTGGTAATTTATTCTATATTTTGTTTCAAAATTTGGTATTTTTTAATTAATAATTTTTATTTTAAAGAAAATGATAGTAGAATTGAATTAAGGTGTCAATCCATCCCATTGTAATGCTCAGAGTAATGTTTTATTTTATTTTATTATTGTATTTGTGTTTAAACATATGTTTAAATATGTTTAAACATATAATCAATTCTAAATTATTTTTCACAACCTTACTACTTCAAATTTTTATCTATCATGTGAGCAAGAAGGAAGTTTAAAAGTCAAATGAGCAAACTGTAGTTATTTTTTTGCAACACCTTGTGTATGATAGTATATTGGCTTGTTTTTTCCAAAATCTTTTCCCTATTATTTTCAAAAAGAGCATGACATGTCCATCATTTAGATGGGTTGAAGCCAAATTCTAGGTGGAGGCGCAAGCTCAATCCTTAACCCTAGATATATTTCAGAAATCAAAGTAGACAATCATCCGTGTATCAACTTAACAATCAAGCATAAAAGTTGAAAAGACTACCCTTTATTCTTTTTATTCCACAACTTCAATGAAGGGAGGAAAACAATGATTGGGGTCCCCATCCACTAGGATATTAGGTGTAAACCAAGACTTTGTCACATTAGTGATGTCTATAACATTTAGGACGTTATCTCTATCACTTTTAAATATTAATTCACTAAATCTAAAGTAAAAAATAAAAAAGAGTCTGATAAGCGTGCGTGATGAGTTCATAGCATGCATAGATTAATTACAAATTATATATATATATATATAAAGATAATATTTTATTGTGGATTCCAGTTAGCTCAACTGGTAAAGTTTCTGATGGTTGTATAAGAGATCTGGGGTTCAATCCCCGCCTACACCAAAAACTGATTGCTGTCTTGGTCTGATAATAAAGAGCAATTATCAGGAGCGGACGCCATAGGTCTCTCTAAAATAAAAAAAAAAAGATAATATTTTATTAATATTATTTAAACTAATGTAAATAAAGGATATAATTTTTTTTAATGAGCTAATATAATTTTTTTTAATTAATGAGCTAATACAAAAGAAAGCTAGACACGTGTGGCCGACCTCTAGTTTAGTTTCTCCTATATATACCCACCCAACCCTCCTCATACTTCAATACTTGCCTTTTTTTTTTTCAAAATTTTTTTTTCTTCTTCTTGGGTAATTCCCCCAACGGTAAGATTTTCTACCATGCATTTAAATTTGATTCCGTTCCCGATTACGATAACGAGTCGGAGTTTGATTGATTTTGTTCATGCTATCTTAGGGTTACATGGAGTTCGATTGATTTTGTTGATGCTAATAATATCTTGTAGAAAATTAGGGTAACGTTTATCGTTGCAAATTATTAGGGTTACGTTTCTTTCATCAAATAAGTTTATAAAATTTTTGAGCGTCTTAGACCATGGATTTTGTTTAATCAATGCGTTTATTCTGAATATTCTCGTTATAATTCTCATTTGGGTTGCGTACTATTGTGATTTTCATCAGTGTTTCAAGATTTTCATCTCGTAGAAAATTAGGGTTACATGGATTTTGGTTTATCGTTGCAAATTATTAGGGTTTCTTTCATCAAATAAGTTGTTTCGTTGATTGTTTTTGACAAAGCAGTATATATGGGACTTGTCTCTCTCTGAACTCACACACCGACTATGATTGGATTTTAATTTAATTTTATGGGCTTCTTTCTGCTTGAATGTTTCTTTAGTCGATATTGTGAAAAATAAATAATAAATTGTTTGTGCAATCGTGTAGGTTTTTTAAATTCCAGAATAGTACAACAGGTTTATGCTTCCTTGTATAGATTTCAAAGTTATAATTTTTGGGGCTTGTTTATGGCTCTGTTGCCCCAATTCTATTTCTTGTGTATCAACTTGGGTGGCGAAGTTTGATGGGGGGACCTCAGGTAGTAAGCCCTCTTTTATGTCTTTATTTCGTTATTTTTGAATTTTGGAGTAAAAATCATATTTTTAAAGTTTCAACTGTTTTAATGTAAAGTTCATATACTCTCTAACTAGAACTTACTATGGTTAATGTTTAACATGATCGGATTGTATTATAGACTTTTTTACTTATGGTATTAGGGGGTTCTTTGTTTGGATCTCACTGAGACAAAACTTATTTGATTTTTTGCTTAAATATTGAGAGAAACTTAGTAATAGTATCAGAAAATTCTTTTGATCCTTTGTTAATTCTCTCAAAATGAAACATATTCCAAGCATTATTTATTGTGTCGATTTGTTTTTTGTATATTATAACTTTATAAAGTTGCTGTATTTGTAAATGTATCTCTTGCACAAGTTGTTTCCATTCTGCTTTATTCATATTTCTTCATAATAGTGGCTTTACTAGGTTGTTTTTTTATTTTTTTTTTATTTTTTATTTTTTTTTTTAAAACTATGATACCATTGTGTCACAATTAACTGGCCTGTCATTTGAATTTGGAAACAGATTTTTGAGTTATGGATTTTAATTGTTTCTCATTCAGCATCTTTTCTAGTAGTAAGATATATGTGATGAAATAATTTGACCCTTCAGAGGTTTTTGGTTCTCTGCTATATATTTTATTTTCTTTCTTTGTAATCTTTTTTTTTTTAAATAAAATAAAAATAATAATAACAACACTAATTATTTTAATCTACATTTTTATTATTGGAGATTGGATGTCTTGCTTGTCTGCATTGTCAGGTATATAAGAAGTGGGATTTCCAGTTTGGATTACCACTTAAATGTTGGTATATAGGAAGTGGGATTTTTTTATATTTTATTTTGGTGCCTCGCAGCTTAAGCAACATAGTCTGATTTGGTGATAAGTTCTCTTTTCCTCTTGCTTTCATTATTTTCTCTTGTTTTAAGTCTCTCTAATACTTGGGCCTGTAACTGCTTTTCTTAGGCTTTGGTTTCCTGGACAGTCATAAATTCCAGTCTTACTCAATGAAGGTTTGAAACTCTCAGTGCTATTCTTGTCCTTTTTTGTTTGATTTTTAGTCATTCTCTGTTGGCAAGCTCATATCTAATTTGTATGTTGAAATGTCTTTTATTGGTGTGGGGCAGGTAGGTGAATAGAGATTGTGACTTAAATATGATTGCTGAGGGAGTATATACAAGTTTTTGCTGTATCCTGTAGTGATTTGCATCATATATTGTAATCTTAGACTCTTTCTGATTGATTTCCTAATCATAGAAAGTCAAGTGGGCAGGTATACTGTTGCTGGTTCCATTTAACTAATGCTGATTTGATTTTGTTGCTTCCCAATCATACATGCTGTTGAGTAGTTCCTCTACCCATATTTTTTCCATCTATTTTTTTTTAGAAGCTTTTTTTATATTCTTGTAATTTAAACTTGTCCTGAATTGGAGCTTGGATTGTGTATTTTCAATCTGCTCTTGGAGGAAATCAATTTCATCATCATTGAATCTGTGCACTTTCTTGCAGTCTTGGAAATTTGTCTTTGAGTCGTGATTTTGTTGTTTGTTTCTTGCTTTTAATGCAACTTGGTCATCCTGTTTGGATTTTAGTCTAGCAGTTTCATTTATAGCTTACAGAACTGTAAATATGTGACCTTTTGTGGATTTTGTTTCTGTTGGTTCAGGGGAAAGTGGAGTTTGGTAGTAGGCTTATTATATGGCGGGCTAGGTTGGGCATTTCTATTCTGCTAATGGTTATGCTATATACGAATCATCTTCGTAGAGTGTGTAAATGAAGTAGTGGATTCCTTACAACATTTTATTTCCTGATTTATATGAGAAACCTGCATGCCTTTATCAAATTCAAGGAATTGTAATTCTATGTAAAAGTCTGATGTTTGGTTTTTTTTTGCCCTTGCTTGAGCTTATTCGTTGATATTCTCTTCTCTTTTGTTCTTTCTTGCTCCTTAATTACTTGTTTATTTTTAAACAGATAGTTGCTTATTTTTTAATTTTTTTTTTTTTTTTATAATCGAACCTTGGATTGTTTGTGATTTGTCAGGTTACATTTTTTGGTTTCGTATAATTCCTCCAGCCTTGTGCGATGTGATGCAATTCCAGGTTTTTAAACTAGGCTGATTTTGTTTTTTCTTGCTTCTCAATCTTACATCCTCTTTTGTAGTACTCTTCCTTCTTCTTGCAATTTATTCTTGTCTAAGTTGGAGCTTGGATTGTTTGTATTTTCATGTTTCTCTTGCTGGAAATCAATGTCTGCACTTCCATACATGCTTGTACATTCTTTTTTATTTTCTTGCTCTTTTAGTGCCACTTTTTCATCTTGTATTGGCAACCCTATATTAAGTTTGGATTTTAATTTGGCTGTGCACTTGTTTGTAGCAGTAATCAGATAGAGCTTGTGACCTGAGTATGGTTGCTGGGTGAGTATCTTTGTTGGGAAATATGTAAACACACTGATGGATTCTTTATCCCTTTGTGATTACATATATGTTAGGCTATTAATATTGCTGGTTGTGTCACTGATTCATTTCAACTTGGATTGTTTCTTCTTGAATTCTTAGCCATTGAAAGTGAGCAGATGCTGACCCTGTTCAACCAATGTTTGTCATTGGTCTGAGGCTCTTGCTATTCTGGATTCATATCATATTTTAGCACTCAGTAACATATCTTCTTTATGTGAGGGTAATGTCTATTTTTTTGCTTTTGTGACGAGTAATTTCATAGTTCCTGCAACTCTTTCATACTTCCATACATGCTCAACTTATGTTATAGGTTTTGGTGCTTGGGAGCATTTTTCAGTTTTCTGTTGCTGTAAAGTCGGTTTTTCTAGTTCAATTTTGTTCTCTCGGGCACAAATATGTAAACTTTTCTTTCCCTTATTCCTGTTCCCTTTTTCTATTGCCTCTTACACTTGTTGGAACTTGTTAGGACTTGAAATCATCAATCTGGTCTTTCTGGATTGCAACCTCTATTCTTTTTTGATTCATTATTCTAATCCTTAAAATTGAAGGATTTTGTTTTGCTTGTGTTTTATGTATATATGTATAATAATAATAATAATTACTGCTGCTGCTGCTGCTGACTACAACAATAGGCAAACTCTTCCCTTCTCTTGAAATATCAAGTATTTTAATACTATTCACCGAAATTTGATATACTTGTTAAATTTATTTTATAGATTTTGGTGCTTGGTTGCTTTTCAAGGCGTTTGTTGCAGCAAAATTAACTTCTGTAAATTGATTTGGTACTCTACTTTGGCGATGAAGTTTGTTAGGGACCTAAGGCTATAAGCTCTCTCTATCTCTTGATTTCAGTACTCCTAGCCTAAAATTTGAAGGTTTAGTATAGGATTAAGATGTTCATGAGCAAGGCTTACCACTATTATGACTTTAAAAATTTATATTTAAAAAAAAAAAAAAAGGATTTATATTGAGCTTGGTTCTTAATCATAACCTTTTGTGCCTCTGTGTTTTAGATTATACTCTTGATATTTTTTCTCCCTTAACCGGTTGCTTGACCTTTTGGGGGTTGTTGATTTTCTCTTTTATATATATATATATATATATCTATATTTTTTTTTCTTTCTTTGTAATAATTTTTTCCTAAAATAATGACCCTTATTTTCAAACTAAGATTTTATTTTTCAAGCTTGGATTTTTTGCTTCCTGGACTGCATTATCAGGGCTATTTAATTCCAGGGGTGGTGCATTTGCTAGTGGTGCTTTACCCAAGGTTGATTTTTTTTTGTTGCTTAACTAATGCAGATTCAATTTTCCCATATTCTATATATATAATCCACTAATATGTAGTGGGTAAAATTGTGAAAAACTCAAAGGTACCATTTAATTTAATTTAATTTATTTTCTAAATTGGAGCTTGGATTGTTTGTATTTTCAGTTTGTTCTATTGCTGGAAATTGGTGCCTAAACTGTGGGTGCACTTCCACACGTGCTTGTATGTTATTGTTATTTTCTTACTCGTAGTGCAGCTTGTTTATCTTGTATTAACCCCATACCCTGTTTAATTTGGCTGTGCACTTGTTGTTTGGAGCAGTAATCACATTGGGCTTGTTGCCTGAGAATGGATGCTGGGGGAGTATTCTTCGTTGGACAAATGTGATTTAAAAATTTGTTAGGCTGTTAAGGTTGCTGGTTTTGTTACTAATTCATCTAAACTTGGATTTTTGTTTATTGATTTCCTAGCCATGGAAAGTGAGTGGGCAGATGCTGTCCTTTTTCAACCAAAGTTTGACTTCAGTCTGACACTCTTACTAGTAACATAGCTTGGTGATGTTTGTTTTTTGCTTTTCTCCGACTGCATTGGGGCTGGGATTATGATTAAATTATACATATGCAGTGTATTAACTAATGCTGATTCAATTTTGCAGCTTCCCAATCATATATGCTGATGAGTAAACCTGCTCCCCAAACCTTCTCTCCTCTTCTTCTTTTTTATTTTACTTTTTACTTTTTTGCTTTCAAATATTCTTGTGATTTACACTTGTCCTCAACTGCAGGTTGGATTGTTGTTTTTTGGTCTGCTATATTGGGAAATCGATGCCATCACAACACCACTGAGGGTTCACACTATCATACAGTTGTGTAAATTTGTCTTCGTTTCATGTTTTTATTGTTGCTTTCTTGCTTTCGATGCACAACTTGGTCATCCTGTTTTGGCAGCCAGTTTCCTGTTTGGATTTTATTCTGGCAGTGAGTGGCCAGTGCTGTTTATGGTCTATAGAACGGGGTTATTTTGGTACTTGGATGTCTCTTTTCTTCCCTTTTTATTTTTTTATTTTTTGTTATTTTCTTCTACAATCATAAGATTTAGAAGTATAATCCATGTTGGCAGCATCATACCTCATTTGCAGGTTAATTTGGTAATGCCTCTTATTGGTGTGGGGCAGTCAGGCTCTTGCTTTACACATGATTTGCTGCTTGTTTTCTTCGTCACAAAATTTGATTATGCTTTATGGCTAAACGTCTTCCAAGTTTGTTGCAAGTTTGAAGTTTTTCCTTTTTTGACTTTTTTTTAAGCATTGTGTACCTTATGCTTGTTTATGCTGGTGATGTTCATTTTGTGATTTTTTTGTTTAGTGCTTTCCTAGTGATATGTTTTGGGTATTGTGTTAGGGTTAATTAAACAGTTTTATGGTAATGCCTCTTATTGGTGTGGGGTAGTCAGGCTCTTGCTTTACTCTCATGATATGCTGCTTGTTTTCTTCATTGCAAATTTTGATTATGCTTTATGGCTCAATGTCTTCCAAGTTTGTTGCCAGTTTGAAGTTTTTCCTTTTATAAATTTTTTTTAAGCATTGTGTACCTTATGCTTGTTTATATGCTGGTGATGCTCATTTTGTGATTTTTTGTTTAGTGCTTTCCTCGTGATATGATTTGGGTATTGTGTTAGGGTTAATTAAACAGTTTATATTGATGAGAATTATGTATTATATGCTTTTCGCTATTGTATTTTATATTTACTTTTGATCATAGGTATTGGACTTATTTAACTCTGCCTATGTTTGTGCTTTATTGTTCAAGGCCGGGTCCCTAGCCTGGAAAAAAGAGGAAAGGGATAGAGTACTTATTTCTCCCTTAACTACTTGCTTGAGCCTTATTTATATTCTCCTCTCTTTTAGTTCTTTTTTTTCTTCTGAATTACTTCTTTATAGTTAAACTGATATTTGCCTTTTGTTTTTAATTTATAATTTTATAACTGAAGCTTGTATTGTGTGTGATTTGTCTGGCCGGATTTTTGGTTGTATAATTCCTGCAGCCTCCTGAGATGTGATGCAATTCTGGGGTTCTAAGCCTAATCTAGTCCAATTTTATCTTTTCTTGCTTCTCAATCTTTTTTGATTTACATATGTTAGGTTCTTAAGCTTGCTGGTTGTGTAAATTATTCATTTAAACTTGGATCGTTGCTTATTGATTTCCTAGCCATGCAAAAGTGAGTGGGCAGATGCTGTCCTTGCTCAACCAAAGTATGACTTCAGTCTGATGCTCTTGCTTTTGGACTGATATTATATATTAGCACTTAGTATCATTGCTTTGTTAAATGTGGGTGATGCATATTTTTTGCTTTTGTCAGGCTTCGTTGGGGCTGGAGTTATGATTAAACAATATATGTGGGGTTTAACTAATGCTGATTGAATTTTGTTCCATCCCAATGATAAATGCTTATTAGTAGACCCCTTCTCCACCTCTTTGTTTTTTTTTTTGGCTTTTAAATATTGTTGTTATTTACAGTTGTCCTGAATTGCAGCTTGGATTGTTTGTTTTTTTCAGTCTGCTAATGTGTGAAATCAAAGCCATTGCCACTCTGGGGGTTCATGTCTTCATACTGCCTCGTAAATTTGTCTTGTTTCTTGCTTTTATTGTTACTTATTACACAACTGGGTCATCCTGTTTTGGCAGCCTATTTCCAGTTTGGATTTTATTCTGGCAGTGCCATTTATGGTCCTGTGGAACTGGATTTTATTTTGGACGTGCCACTTTGAAGCTAAAGTGGGAGAGCTTGATTTGGTAAGCAGTAGAAGCTTTTAGTGTGATAGGGTAGGGACGGAGTTTAACTAGGGGGTCCCTGAGGGATGTGCCCCCAGAAATATGTTGATTAAATGAATGAGTTTAGGGAAGGAACCAATGCTAAACACTTATGAATAGACTTGAAAGGGATTGAAGTGACTAATTGGTATTAGGCACGAATGCTATCACAAGGATAAGCAAAGGAAAATAGGGGAATACAAGCTCTCTTTTCCTCCAATTTTTTATTTATTTTCTATTTAGAAGTATAATCTATGTTGGCAGTCTCATTCCCAATTCACAGGTTAATTTGGTGTAATGCCTCTTATTGGTGTGGGGTAGTCAGGTCTTGCTCTATTTTGTCACGATTTTCTGTTTGTTTACTTAATCGGCAAATGTGATTAAGCTGATGGCTCCTTGTCTTCGAACTCTGTTAAAAGTCTGAAGTTTTTCCTTCTGTGTATCTTATGTTTGTTTATATGGTGATGTGCATTTTGTGGTTTTGTGTTTAATAGTTTCCTTGTGTTATGCATTTGGGATTATGTTGGAGTCAATTAAAAATTTTATTTCTTACATCCTTTTTTCTAGTACTCTTTTCTTTTTCATGCAATTTATTCTTGTCTAAGTTGGATCTTGGATTGTTTGTATTTTCAGTTTGCTCTTGTTGGAAATCTATACGACTATACCTGCCTTGTGGGTTTGGACTTACATACATGCTTGTTCATTTGCAACCCCATATCCAGATTGGATTTTAATTTGGCTGTGCTTTTCTTGTTTGGAGCAGTGATCGCATAGAGCTTGTGACCTGGGTATGGTTACTGAGGGAGTATCTTCGTTGGGCAAATGTGAACACACAGATCTTTTCTTTATCCTTTTGTGATTTACATGCATGTTGGGCTATGTAGTTTGTCGGTTGTGTACCTAATTCTTAAACTTTGAATTGTTTCTTATTGTTTTTCATATTGATTTCCTAGCCCTGGAAAGTGAGTAGATGATGTCCAATTTAAGCCAAAGTTTGACATTATTGTGAAGCCCTTGCTATTCTGGACTTGTATCATATATTAGCACTTGGTAACATAGCTTATTTTTATGTGGGTAATGTTTGTTTTTTCTTTTTGTCAGCTGCATTGGAGCTGGGGTTATGAAAGATAGTAGTTCTTCTGTTCTAGTGCAATTTGGAGTGCATATTAGAAATATCGATCCTAATATGTCTGCAGGGGCCTGGGAGTTAATTTGCTCAGTGGCAGAGTTTGATTTGGTGATAAGCTCTTATTTCTTTCCTTCCCTTTTCATATCTTTTATATGACTTTTATAACATTAATACATTATGTATCTTTTATATGACTTTTATTTTAATGTCACATTGTATCGTCAGTTTCGTTACCACCCTTCAACTTTTTTTTTGATAGAGCATCTTTCAACTCTCCTTCAAAAGAAATTTATGTTGAATTTTATGTTCATTAAAAACTGAGACAGTTCATTTTATAAATGATTTTGAAAATCAATTTCTTTAATCTTATTAGAGAAATTAAGTTGCTACTTTTCAAGGCTTTTGTTGCACCTTGTTTGGCATCTAGTTCATTTTGCTTGACTCTTTATTCTTGTTATCTTTTGCTTTTTTATATTTTTTTTTTAATAATTTTTTTAAGGACACATTTCACATTTCAATTTGTATTCTTTTAATTTGAGACTGGATTATGTGTATTGTTAGCCTACATTATATGGATTTATGTATTTGTATGGGTTTGATGTAATGGGGTTCACTTGAGGTGTTTTAATTGAGGCTAATTTGATTTTTTCTCTTTTCAATCATACATACAATTTGTTATAAGGATTTGTTCTGTCATTCATAGGGCATATTAAAAATCTATTCCTCATAAGTCTATAGGAACTGGCATTTTCTTTTTGGGTCCTTAGTAGAAGTGGCTGAATTTGTTATATTGATAAGCTCTCTTTTCTCATTGTTCTCTCTTGCAATCATAAGAACTATACAATTTTGGGCTTTTTAAATTATTTATAATACTTGGGCTGCTTTTCTTAGACTTTGGTGGACAGCCATAAATTCAATGTACCTCTTGGTGAGGGTTTGAAATTTCCCTAGCAATTATTTTTCCTCTGTCCTGTCTTGTTTAATTTTTTCTCACTCAATCTGAATATGGTAATGCCTCTTATTGTTGGGGGACAGGTAAGTTAATGAAGTATGTAACCATCATTACGAGAGAATAATAATACAGGTTTTTGCTTTATCCTGTTATGATTTGCATGAGTCGGGCTTTTTGGGAACAACATGGATCAAACTTATGTCTCTAGAATTGCATCATGGTTTTAGCACTGATTGACTATTTTTTTTTAAACGGAAAAAAATTTAACTTCTGATTAAGTTATGTTGTCATTTGTAATAATGAAATAGGATAGTTGCATTTGCTGGTTTGGTATGCAATACAAAAATGTGCAGCTTGTAATGGAAGTTGGGAAGGAACCCATTTCTTCATTATGTTTCAAGTATGGTATTTATATATATATATATATTTTATTTTATTTTATTTTATTTTAAGTTTTTGATTTATTGGGTATTAATTTCTTTAGTTCAATCTATAATTGATTTCTTTAATACTGTGTATATTGGTGATGTGTTTGGTATCTAATTGAGTTTACAGTCAGGTTTATGATCAAAGTTCACATTAGTTATTGTTGCATGATTCAGGGAATGAAGATATCGTTTATGCCTCTTCAGGAAAGGAAGTCCAGTGTTTTGATGTGCATCTTGTAATCCTTTCTCATATATAACCTTTTGGCTTTGCCTTTTATATATATTTTTATTTTTGGTTTTAACTAATATTATGCTTGTGCATCAGTGTGAGGTTTAGTGTAAAATTTAGAACTTTATTAGCCTAGTGTGTAAATATTTCATGATTATGTACCTCTTAGTTACTGAATTACAGTAGATTTGTCATGGTTACCAACAAACGTCCTTCTTTTTTTTTTTTTTTTTTTTGTCTTTAGGAGGCCACCTCATAGAAGCCACTACAGAGTTATAGTTACAATAAAAAGGAGTTAAATCAGGTAGGCATTTTTAGTGATGCTTTTTATGATTTGAATTAGATTTTTTGGCTGTATGTTACATTTTGACCTGTGTATCTGTATATTACTGCTGTTTTAATGTTAAAGCAATGCCGTGAAGTTCTACTACTCAATGAATAGTACTGTTTTTTTTTTTTTTTTTTTTTTTTTTTTTTTTTTTTTTGTTTATGAATCATGGAATGATTTATACACATTCATCATAAGTTGTAAGCATTTTTTTAATTAAAAAAATTTGTGATATGAATTCCCGGATCAATATACTGCCCCAATTATGTCTTGTGACTCTTCTTCATATTTTCCTTCTATTCATATAATTTAATATAAATATCACTTTCAGTATGTGCAGCTACAATATTATGTCTTTTTCTATTTTCATTTATTCTGGCTCTATATTTAAGTATTAATCTCCAGAACTACTTCTGGGCCTATTTAATGCTTAAACATATTAATTATATATTAATCAATTCTTACTAAGATCTCTTAAAATAATCTTGTTTCTGTTTTTGCAGATTGCATGCAACTCTATGTTGTCTTTTCTTGCTGCTGCAGATGATGGTGGTGATGTTGGTACTTGTGATTTTTTGACTCACTGGATCATGGGCGGGAGTAGGTTGGTCCAGGGGGAGACAATTGCCCTCTGCCCCACAAACAAAAAGAAAAAAGAAAATAAAATCTTGTCCTCCTAGAAAAACCTATAAAAACATATTTGATCCCACCCAAACAAGTCTTGCCTTGCCCCAACTAATAGTAAGAGTCATGTTGCCCTCATCACCCACATTAAAATTGTTAGTTAAACTTAAAAAATAGCTGGATGAAATATTTTAGTAATATTTTCAGGTATGTTATCATGTTTCACAATTTTACATCAATTTCTTTTCTATTTATATTCTCAGTTAAAGGAAATTTTTATGTGTAATAAGTTACTTTTTAATTTCCTCTTAAATAATTATCAAATTAATTGTCTAAATTCTTATAATTAGATCAAGTGTAGATCTTTCTTAGTTAATTGTGTGTTCATGCATACACGCATCCTCATGCTTGTAAGAGTGTATATTTTTAAGCCTCATTGAAACTTGACTCCCATCAAGATTATATCCACCTAGACAGCCATAACACCTTGCAAGTCAGTAAGTGGCTCATAGTCTCTTTGCATTTTTTCAGTGAGCTTGGATGTCAAAACGTCCATAGTATAACAAAAGTGCTTAAAAGATTAGTAACATTTAATTACCAAAGGATCATTGAGATCGTGGAGATTCCAGCATGATGGGGATTATATTAATTCTCAATTAACCCTAAATGAATTGGTATCAATGTAAAAAAAAACCTTGTGTTTCAATCCTAGCTTCGTCACTACATTGTATTGTTTATCTTGATCAAAATTGATATGTTTATTGAGTTGTATACACTTTCCTGCTCATAATGCTTCGCAGTGGTAATATATCCACTAGATTATAAAGTTACATTTTGCTTCTGATTGCAGCTCATGATGCTGGCATCTTTAATAAGTAATATCGTTATCATAGGGGTTTCTCGTAAATGTTTGAAATGCATCAGCAATGAAGGGGCTTCTCACGGCATTGTTTTATAACCCCATGATTTTCCTATGGAGGCCATGAATCTGGCCAAAACAGTTGTATCTAAATCAATAAAGTTCTAATGTTATTAATGTCATTTTTAAGAATGCTAATTTTGGTATATACTGCTTTCTTTCAGTTTATTCAAAAAAATTTATGGCACCATTTTGATATGTGAATTTTGAGTTTTGACCCACAATGTGATGACTATATGGTTTGTTATATGACAGAAGACATGATTTGCTATTGTAATTATATCTTGTCATATATGAGATCTTCTCTTGTTACCTGAGAATTCTTTCTTGCAACTTTTCATACATGATTATATTTTCTATTTTCAGTATATTGTGTCCCCTCTCTGTCTCTCTCTCCAATAATAAGGTTTTTCATATCAAGTTATTTTGAAGCATTAAAAACAAGAATAGAAGATTAGTAATGCTGCTTTCCTGGTTATGATCTCTATTGCAGATCATTGACATTCATCAGCATCACCTTTATAAAACATTAAGAGCAGGAGTGGGCCACACAAGTGTATCCTTGTAAATTTCAAGGATTCTGTTTTTGGTTGACCTGTCTTATGTTCCATTTATGTAACTTACGGTTGGTTCATCAACATATTTTCTTGCTCATTGCTTTTCTTTTCTCTTCTTTTCTTTTTTCTTCAGATTTTCAAAATACTTTTTTCCACTAAATGTGTTTTGTTCTTTCTTTGTATACCTTATGTGTATGAGACCTGTATTGTATTTCTTCCACGTTAACTCTATTTTGAAGATCTGTTGCAGTGTGCAGTTCCTTCCTTGGAGACCCTGGGAAGGTATCTCTTGTAAATTTAATTGATCTCTCTCTCTCTCTCTCTCTCTCGTGCATATGTGCAAGCATGTACTTTGGGTGTCAATGATGATATAAGAGCATGGCTACATTGGATGCAACTAGCTTTAGTGATTGCATATTGGACATTAATCTGCTCACATGGTAGTTTGCTACTTTGCTTATTCAACATAAAGCATTGGCAAATTTAAAGGAAACCCTTAACAGATGATTGGTTTGTGAATTCATTAAGCCTAAAGTTTAGTAAATAAGGGACAATGATGAAGTTCAGAGGAAAGCGGGGTCTTCTTAGAATTATGGTTTCCTTGTAGAAGGTAAAGTGTGAGTGCATGGGAAGGCATAATTAATGCCTTGACTGGAATATTGCGTCCAAGTCCGAGCTTTGTCATGGAAGACAAGAAAGAAAAATGTACCACTACAACCATGAAATTGGCTTGAAATATTGTCAAATGTTTCATTTTCTAGTGAGTGATAGAGACTGCCAAGTGCCAACTGTATCAATGGCATCTGGTTTTGCTATAGTCCATTATTTTTAGCTATGATTACCTTGTAACAAAGGATAGCCACTCAAATTTCAGGGGCACCCAAAACCTCAAACACAGCCTAAGTTTCCTTAAAGAACAAATGATCGATTCAGTCTTAACCGTTACTTTCGTTCTTCTGATGTGTACAAACATGCTGTAACTCAACTCATGGAAATCACTGTATCATTGATTTCCTTACATTGACTCTCATTATTCTCTGTGTTTGAAACTTGCATCTAGTAACAAGTCACTTGCCTGAGAGTATGCTAATTGCCACTATTACGAGTGAACATGGGTGGTAATGGAAATGGTTTTGAGAAAAATATGCTAGCTTTTCCTGGGAGTTCAGTTGCCCATTATCAAATTTCGGTATGATGCTATTGTTAATATGAACTTAGTTGCTATTGGAGACATCTTTAGCCAGGGTTTACATAGGATTTTTGTTATGACTTTTGAACCATTCATATGTAACATAAATGTTGTACCTGTGCAGTTTGTTCCAAAATCTAAAAGACTTGCATTTGAATCTTTAATCTTCATTATTTGAGTACTTATTTCTGCTTTGGGAATGTTGGCAGTTATTACTGGAGGTCTTGATTCAAAGCTTATTATGTGGGACTTCTCCAAAGGGCGACCATACAAAATTGTGGATTTTGGTATGTTTCTTATATGTTCTGTTCTGTGATATATATTGCCACTATCTCATTTCAAACTTCCCATGACTCGTGGTTTTACCAAAATTGGATCTGGTGCCACTTTTGAATGGGCTTTAGAAATTGTTATTTAGCATGCTAGCTTTGGAACAGTACTTTTCTACTAGCTTGTTTTGTTGCACCTGTTGTGCCCAACCTTTTTTTTGCTATCTTTTTATAGTATTTCAGATACCAAACAATTTTTGTGGTGCAGAGAATATAATGTTCTTGCAACCTTTTTATTTGATTGTTAGTTGTAAGTGTATGTGCTGTGTTGACTGCAACAATAGGCAAACTCTTCCCTTCTCTTGATTTCTCTGTCTTTTAACACTATTCACCCAAATGTGATACTACTTGTTCAATTTATTTTATAGATTTTGGTGCTTGGTTGCTTTTCAAGGCGTTTGTTGCAGCAAAATTGACTTCTATAAATCGATTTGGTACTCTACTTGGGCGATGGAGTTTGTTAGGGACCTAAGGCAATAAGCTCTCTCTATATCTTGATTTCACTACTCCTATCCAAAAATTTGAAGGTTTTAGTATAGGATTAAGATGTTTATGAGCAAGGTTTACCACTATTGTGAGTTAAAAAAAATTTATATTTTTAAAAAAAAAAAAAAAAAAAGAGATTTATATCAAGCATAGTTATTTATCATAACCTTTTGTGCCTTGTGTTTTAGATTTTACTTTTGATATTTTTCTCCCTTAACCAGTTGCTTGACCTTTTGGGGGTTGTTGATTTTCTCTTTTATATATATTATATATATATATATATATTTTTTTTTTCTTTGTAATCATTTTTTCCTAAAATAATGACCCTTATTTTCAAACTTAGATTTTTATTTTTCAAGCTTGGATTTTGTGCTTCCCTGGTTGCATTATCAGGGTTTATTTAATTCCAGGGGTGGTGCATTTGCTTGTGGTGCTTTTCCCAAGGTTGATTTGTTTTTGTTGCTTCCCAATGAAACATGCTTTTGAGTAGACTTGCTCTTATTTTGAATACTACATTCTTGTAATGTAAAGTTGTCTTGAACTGTGTAGTTGGTATTCTCTATATTTCAGTTTGCTCATGCAGAAAGTTGATGCGTCCGTCGGGTCATCCTATGTCGGCAGTTTCATATCCAATCTGGTTTTGCCACATATTATCTTTCTACTGAATGCAGGATTTTTTATTTTTTTATATTAATATTTTGATGGTTTGCAGCTTAAGCAGTGGAGTCTTCTTTGGCAACAGGCTCTCTTTTCCTCCCATTTTATGTTAGTTTATTTTCCTCTCCTACAAACATATGCGGTGTTTTAACTAATGCAGATTCAATTTTCCCATATTCTATATATACGATCCACTAATATGTAACTATAGTGGGTAAAGTTGAGAAAAACTCAAAGGTGCCATTTAATTTAATTTAATTTTTTGTCTAAATTGGAGCTTGGATTGTTTGTATTTTCAATTTGTTCTCTTGCTGGAAATCGGTGCCTAAACCGTGGGTGAAGTTCCATACATGCTTGTATGTTATTGTTATTTTCTTGCTCGTAGTGCAGCTTGTTCATCTTGTATTTGCAACTTCACAACCTGTTTAATTTTGCTGTGTACTTGTCGTTTGGAGCAGCAATCACATTGCGCTTGTGGCCTGAGAATGGATGCTGGGAGTATCTTTGTTGGGCAAATGCGATTCAAATATTTGTTAGGCTCTTAGGGTTGCTGGTTTTGTCACTAATTCATCTTAACTTGGATTTTTGTTTATTGATTTCCTAGCCATGTAAAGTGAGTGGGCAGATGCAGTCCTTGTTTAACCAAAGTTTGACTTTAGTCAGATGCTCTTGGTTAGTAACATAGCTTGGAGATGTTTGTTTTTTGCTTTTGTCCGACTGCATTGGGGCTGGGATTATGATTAAATAACATATGCAGTGTATTAACTATTGTTGATTCAATTTTGCAGCTTCCCAATCATAAAGACTGATGAGTAAACCCGCTCCCCAAACTTCCTCCTCCTCTTCTTCTTCTTTTTATTTTATTTTTTATTTTTTTTGCTTTTAAATACTCTTGTGATCTACACTTTTCCTGAACTGCAGGTTGGATTGTTGTTTTTTTGGTCTGCTATATTGGGAAATCATTGCCATCACACCACTGAGGGTTCACACTATCGTACAGTTGTGTAAATTTGTCTTCGTTTCATGTTATTATTGTTACTTTCTTGCTTTCAATGCACAACTTAGTCATCCTGTTTTGGCAGCCAGTTTCCTGTTTGGATTTTATTCTGGCAGTGAGTGGGCAGTGCTGTTTATGGTCTATAGAACTGGGTTATTTTGGTACTTGGAAGTCTCTTTTCTTCCCATTTTTATTTATTGTTGTTATATTCTTCTACAATCATAAGATTTAGAAGTATAATCCTTGTTGGTAGCATCATACCTAATTTGCAGGTTAATCTGGTAATGCCTCCTATTGGTGTGGGGCAGTCAGGCTCTTGCTTTACTCTCTCATGATTTGCT
The DNA here is from genome assembly GCA_023621385.1 of Quercus gilva. Lineage (NCBI taxonomy): Eukaryota > Viridiplantae > Streptophyta > Magnoliopsida > Fagales > Fagaceae > Quercus > Quercus gilva. The sequence goes on along the minus strand of CM042477.1, from coordinate 58,040,661 downwards.
GCTTGTTTTCTTTGTCGCAAAATTTGATTATGCTTTTTGGCTCAATGTCTTCTAATTTGTTGCAAGTTTGAAGTTTTTCCTTTTTTAGACTTTTTTTAAGCATTGTGTACCTTATGCTTGTTTATAAGCTGGTGATGTTCATTTTGTGATTTTTTGTTTAGTGCTTTCCTAGTGTTATTATTTGGGTAATGTGTTAGGGTTAATTAAAAAATTTATACTGACATGAATTATGTATTATAAGCTTTTCGCTATTGTATTTTATATTTACTTTTGATCTTAGGTATAGAACTTATTTAACTCTGCCTATGTTTGTGCTTTATTGTTCAAAGCCGGGTCCCTAGACTGGAAAAAGGAGGAAGGGATATAGAACTTATTTCTCCCTTAACTACTTGCTTGAGCCTTACTTATATTCTCCTTCCTAGTTCTTTTTTTTCTTCTGAATTACTTCTTTATATTTAAACTGATATTTGCCTTTTGTTTTTAATTTGTAATTTTATAACTGAAGCTTGGATTGTGTGTGATTTGTCTGGCCGGATTTTTGGTCGTATAATTACTGCAGCCTCCTGAGATGGGATGCAATTCTGAGGTTCTAAGCTCTAACCTAGTCTGATTTCATCTTTTCTTGCTTCTCAATTTTTTTTGATTTACATATATGTTAGGTTCTTAAGCTTGCTGGTTGTGTAAATAATTAATTTAAACTTGGATTGTTGCTTATTGATTTCCTAGCCATGGAAAGAGAGTGGGCAGATGCTGTCCTTGCTCAACCAAAGTTTGACATCAGTCTGATGCTCTTGCTATTTTGGACTGATATTATATATTAGCGCTTAGTATCATTGCTTTGTTATATATGGGTGATGCTTATTTTTTGCTTTTGTCAGGCTTCGTGGGGCTGGAGTTATGATTAAACAACATATGCAATGTTTTAACTAATGATGATTGAATTTTGTTCCTTCCCAACGATAAATGCTTATTAGTAGAACCCTTCTCCACCGCCTCTTTGTTTTTTTTTGGCTTTTAAATATTATTGTTATTTATACTTGTCCCGAACTGCAGCTTTGATATATATATATATTTTTTTTCAGTCTGCTAATGTGTGAAATCAAAGCCATCGCTACTCTGGGGGTTCACGTCTTCATATGGCTTTGTAAATTTGTCTTGTTTCTTGCTTTTATTGTTACTTATTACACAACTGGGTCATCCTGTTTGGTAGCCTATTTCCAGTTTGGATTTTATACTGGCAGTGCCATTTATGGTCTTGAGGAACTGGATTTTTTTGGTACTTTGAAGCTAAATTGGGAGAGCTTGATTTGGTGAGCTTGTGACCTGGGTATGATTGCCGAGGGAGTATCTTCGTGGATAAATGTGAATGCCCAGATCTTTTCTTTATCCTTTTGTGATTTACCTGTATGTTGGGCTATATAGTTTGCCAGTTTTGTACCTAATCTATATATATATATATATATAAAGCAGAGGCCTTATACGGGAGAGCATGAAGTTTTGCCAAGTGGCACCTTGGTTAAGCCTATAAGGTTTTTTTTTTTTTTTTTTTCAACTTCCACCTTATCTGTTATCTCTCTCTCTCTCTCTCTCTCTCCAATTGAGTAAAATAACGTTTCCCAATTCAAATTTTAAAGTCTTCCTTTGATCGAGCCTCCTCCTCTTTCTCTCTCTCTCTCTCTCTTGATTCATTCACTTCCCCAGCAATTCCATCAGCTATTCAGATTACAGGCCTTTCAACTGTCTGCCATTTGCAATTTCCTTCAATGTTTTTTTAACTTGCTTCCAGACTACTAATTAGCTTTTACAGAATGCTCTTTCTCTCTATATCTCTTTACCTGTTTCTTTCAAAGCTTAGCAACTACAATCAAGACAAGAAAAATAGGGCTACACTCAAATTGGTGTAGCTATAATACCAGTTTCTTCATACTCAGCTGTGCTAGAATCTAAATTCCACCCATGGTATCCAGGGAGACAATGATGTGAAAGGTTAGGCTACTATGCTTCTTTTTTTTTTTTTTTTTTTCCCTTTCCCAGATAAACCTTAATCTGCCTCCTCTCTCTCTCCCTGTCTCTCTCTATAGGCTGGCCACTGAAATTAGGCTAAGCTTAGAAACCCATACATGTTTTGGTATGCTTTTGCCATAATTTCTCCTCTTTTCTTTTTATGTTTATCCTTTTTATGCTGATTTTTTTTTTCCTTCCTAAAATTCTAAGTTTGTCAATGCCATTGCTAGCTTTGCAAACATAATCATGAGCATGCCATTGTAGTATTTCTAATACATTTTTAATCACTCAGTTTTTGAACTCAATATCTTGCATGTGTTATAAAAAAAATCTTGCATGTGTTATAGTTCAGATTGTGCTTCAAATGCTAAATTGTAAGGAAAAATCTTGGTTTTGCATTCTGGACTCCATAAAATTGAAACATGGTGAGTAAGATTTATAATTTTATTCTTTTTCCCCTTATCTGGAACATCATTGCATATTTAGGTAAGTAAGAGAAAACACAAATACGATGCTTTAACAAATATGAACTAAATTTATTTATTTCAACCAACAAATAGGTTGCTTAAAAAAGAAAAATAAAAAAATAAAACAAAACAAACAACAATGATAGAGGGTTAGGATTTAATTGTGTTGTTATTAATCTAAAGTTAGAGTTTTCAATTTTGACCTGTTGTGTGTTTTGTTGTAATTACAGTAAGAAAATAGATGTGCAGATAAGGAAGTGGTTTATGAAATCCCATGACAAGGGCAATGGCAAGGAATTTAAGCATATCCAATTTCTCTCTCTCCGCTCCTTCGCCAAAATTGCCAAAATATCATCAGAATCAAAATGTCACTTAGAGGTCAGTTTTTTTCTGTTATTTCTTTCTTTTTTCTAATCTTCTTTGGCTATCCCATTGCAATGTTGATAATTTGTGACTGACATACTTTTGGTGGGATGCTTAGGATCTGATTTTTTGGCAATGAGAAGGGGTTTTTAGGATTTAGAAATCTCTACAAGTTTTAATTTTTCATTAGATATATATATATATATATATTCATATCTTAAGTCATTTTTCAAAATTATATTTCATAATTGTGTTTCACCCTTTCTTGTTATCTTTTGCTTTTTTAATTTTTATAATTTTTTCAAGGACATATTTCACATTTTGATTTGTATTCTTTTAATTTGAGACTAGATTGTGTGTATTGTCAATCTACGTTATCCGGATTTATGTATTTGTATGGGTCTGATGTAATGGGGTTCACGTGTGGTGTTTTAATTAAGGCTATTTTGATTTTTTCTATTTTCAATCATAAATATGATTTGTTATAAGGATTTATCTATATATTTGTTGGATTCTACTAAAATATGGTAGTTCTAGTTCTTTTTATTTGTTCTGTCATTCTTAGGGCATATTAAAAGTCTATTCCTCATAAGTCTACAGGAACTGGCATTTTCTTTTTGGGTGTTTAGTAGAAGTGGCTGAATTTGATATAGTGATAAGCTCTCTTTTCTCATCGTTCTCTCTTGCAATCATTAGAACTATACAATTTTGGGCTTTTTAAATTCTCTATATTACTTGGGCTGTTTTTCTTAGGCTTTGGGTTTCTGGACAGCCTTAAATTCAATGTAACACCTTGTGAGAGTTTGAAATTTCCCTAGCAATTATTTTTCCTCTGTCCTGTCTTGTTTAATTTTTTCTCACTCAATCCAAATATGGTAATGCCTCTTATTGTTATGGGACAGGTAAATTAACAAAGTATGTAACCATCATTACGAGAGAATAATAATACAGGTTTTTGCTTTATCTTGTTATGATTTGCATGAGTTGGGCTTTTTGGGAACATCGATCGAACTTATGTCTCTAGAATTGCATCATGGTTTGAGCACTGATTGACTTGTTACTTTATAAGCTGTTGATGTCTATTTTGTTGTTTTGTGTGAACAATGTTGATTATTTCAATCTTGATCTGTCTACTGCAGTGGAAACTCTTCTGCAACAAGTGTTTACAAAACTCTGTGTAGATGACACTAGCTTCTTTCAAATCCAAAAGATACCTAAAAAAGGCCATCATCCAGTGTTGGTCTGGCCAAAGTAGGATTCTGCCCAAACAATCTAAATTTTGCACATGACTTGAGAGCTTGAGTCTTTCACATAGGAAAGCTAAAAATGTAGAGAATTATTGACTTTTAGATCATGGAGATTGAGTTCCATTAAAAAGTACTAATCACACAGCCCATTTCTTTTGCTATTTTCAGAGACCTTTTAGGTTCTACTATATTAACTGATAGTAATGTTTTTGGTTATTAGTTCCTTGTTGTATTGTGTTCATGTGAAAGATATTTCTTTTTATCTGTTTTTTGCAACAACATTGGTGGTCCTTCTTTCTTGCCTCCTTTAATAGTTTTGTTATATTGCAAATGAGTGGATCATGGACATTTGGTTTGAAAAATTGAGAATTCCTTGGAAATTATTTGTCATGCAGAATTTCTACTCTTTAAATTTTGATTCAGGAATGAACATCCTGTTTTTTGTTAATTTTTGCAGAATTCTTAAATTGAGGCTTCTTTCTTTGACTGGGCATGTTGTGGTACTGGTTATGCTCTAATTCTTGGTGTCATGTACTTCATTGGTTATTTCTGATTCTTGCAATATGTTTTTGTGAAAGTAGCACTTATCTTTCATTGATCCCCAGTTGCACTGAAGGTGCAATTTTGTGGTTAGCCTTTTGAAAGATGGTTTTGGTGATGTGGGATCAAGTCTTGCACAGTGGTCCTTTGGTTAGTTTTAGTATTTAGCAACACTTTTTCCTTACCCATTTATGTGGTACAGTATCTTCTGTTAGTGTTCTTTCTATTGTCTTTTAACCTCATCTGTGGCTATGCATTCTAAGGCACCATTATGTGCCATGTTTTATAAATTTTGTGATTTGATTGTCCTATTTTTTTTTTCCCTTTCGTTATACAAAATGGATTATCTTTTATCTTGTAGAGACACAGCTTAGAAGTTTTATTGGAGCTTGTCCATATTAGCAACCTTACTCTATCTTGCATACATTATTAGACATCCTGGTGCTCCTTTGGGCTTAAAATAGAATTAATTGCTATATCTTCATCTGTATGAATTTGTTCTTTGGATCTGCATTGTCTACTTTTGTTAGTGTTTCAAGCAGTGTTCTTGGAGCAATGACGCAGGACAACCAGAACAAAATTAAAACAACAATAAAATAATTGGATATGACCTAGAGGTCAACAGTTAGGGCTGACTTGGAGTCAGCACCAAGCGGGAAAATCACCAGGAGTCAGCCACTAGGGTACACCTGGAGTCAACATCAGACCAAAGAATGATCAAACGGCCATTTTTTTCATTCATCAAAATATCAACTATTTCCTCAAGGAGTACAATAGGTTTCTTATAAATGATTGCTAAACCCTAATTGCCTTATTACAAAAATAACATTACTTCCAAATTAAAATACTAATAGCCTAATAAACTAATAGGACCTAAAATATAAAAATATAATTGACTCGCAAACATAAATAATACTAAATAAAAATCTTCTTACGTCTTCTGCATCAAGCAGGTTTTGCAAGTTCTTAACCGGGGTACTTGGCAAGGTTGTAGAAAGTTAGTGGGCAGGTGATCCTTTTTTGATTGTCATGTACTTGCATTTATCTTATCCTTTGTTAAATTTTGATCTTCAATTTTGTCTTTTTGCACTCTAACCTTATGCTTTTTAGAGCTCATCACTGGGGCAGTCACATATGTATGAGTTGTAGACAGTTAGTGGGCAGGTAGACTGTTGCTGGATCCTTTTTTGATTTTCATGTACTTGCATTTATCATATCCTTTGTTAACTTTTGATCATCAATTTGGTCTTTTTGCACTCTAACCTTATGCTTTTTGGAGCTCATCACTGGGCAGTCACATATGTATGAGTTGCATTCTTAAAACATTAGTTCTCTAAATGTCAGGAAAGGAAGGTATTTGTCTTGTAGAGAAGAGTTCTTCCATTTGTTGTTTTTTGGTAACTGCTGCAATTTGGAGTGTGTTAAAATCTCAACCCTAACATGTGTACAGGAAACAGACTTTCTTTTGGTGCTTGGTTGCTGAAGTGGTGGAGTTTGATTTGGCTATAAGATTTCTTTTCCTCCCACTTTCATTATTTTCTTCTACAATCCTAGTCTCGTTAGGTGATGGTTTGAACTTTCATTGTATTCTTTTCCCTTCATTCTTCAATCTTGTTTAATTTTAGGTTATTCTGTCTTGAAAAAGTCATGTCTTGTTCAAATGCAGTAATGCCTATTATTGGAATACAGGTAGGTTGATGGTGGTGATCGTGACCCAACTATGGCTGCTGGGGTAGAATAATATCAATTATGCTTTTGCACTATTGGGCTTTCTAGGAATTTAATGATTTTAACTTGTGTCTTTGGATTTGCATCATAATTTTAAATTAGAATGTTATTGATTTATTTACTAGTCATAGGATGTGATTGAGCAGACGTCATCCATCTCCAAGCATGACTTCTTTAAGAGCTGGTGATGTTTGTTTTGTAGTTTTTGACAAGTACATTTCTGGTTCCCACAATTCTTTGTTTCGTTTTTGCAAGCTCCTATCTTGTTTGAATGTGTTTATTCCTCTTATTTGTGTGGGGCAGCTAGATTTACACCAATACTGTTGTTTCCAAGGAAGAATTATTTAGGTTATTGGTTTGTCCTGTAATTGGCATTAGTTGGGCGTTCTGTGAATTAAATGATTTTAATTTGCATCATTATTTATAAAATTTGTATATGTTGCTGATTAATTTCCAAGTCAGAGAAAATGAGTGAACAAATGCTATCAAAACTCTCATGGATGTGGTTTGTGCAGGTGGACTGTGTGGGGGGATATTTTGGGGCTTATGGCTCCGTTACCCCAAATCTTGTGTTTAAAAAATTTCATGTTGTATATCAATTTGGGTGACAGTTTGATGGGGGACCTCAGGCAATATTCTCTCTGTGTCTTGATTTCATTATTTTCTTTTCCTAAAATTTGAAGTTTTAAGTATTGTGTAAGACATGATGTGTGAGTGAGAAAATAAATTTGTTGTATTTATATTGGGCTGAGAACAGGCTACTATTGCTGCTGTGTTTTAGTTTTTGCTTTTGTTCCTACTACTTGCTTAACTACTTGCTTGACCCTTAAGAGGTTTTTGGTTTTTTGTTTATATATTTTATTTTCTTTCTTTGTAATCATTTTTTAAAATAATAATAATAATAATAATAATAATAATAATAATAATAATAATAATAGTAATAATAATAATAATGCATTTATTATTTTAATCCTCATTTTTATTACTGGAGATTGGATGTCTTCTCAGTCTGCTGTGTCAGGTTTTATTTAATTTAAGTGGTGTTGCATTTGCGTTAGTTTTGCTAGGGTTGATTTTGTTTTGTTGCTTCTCAGTGAAACATGCTTTTGAGCACATGTATCGGACACCGGAACGGCCACGACACGCCAGATTCCGGTGTCCGGCGGTGTCCCTTTTTTTTTTTTTTTTTTTTTTTTTTTTTTTTTCGCTTCTCCGACACGGCGCCGACGCGGCTCCGACACGGCGCCGACGCGGATCCGACGCGTCCGACACGCCAGCAGTGAAAAAAAAAAAAAAAAATCACAGATTCCACCCTCTCTCTGACCTCTGCCCGCTGCCGCTGCCCTCTGTCCGTCGCCGGAGCTAGATCGGGCGATCGGAGAACTCCATAGACGTCGACGCTGTGCCGGCATGCCCTGGCCCTTCCGATCGGCGAGCTCCTCCTCTCTCCTTCTTCTTCTTCTTCTGCTTCTTTTTCATTTTCTTTTTCTTCGCAGAACGCTGCCTTCTGTCTTCTTTTGTTCGTTTAAACTTTTATAATACATTTTTATATATTACCTCTTTTGTGTGTCTTCTGCCAACCCACGTGAAAGTCAAACTACCCATTTCAGATTTAAACTTTTGAGCACCACATATCAATGCCATGATGTCATTAATATGCCATTAGTCTAAAAGAAAATAATTTATATTATTATTTTTAGTATTATTATTAGTTTTTGAATGTAACTTATTTAAACTTTGGTCTGTATTATAAACATTTTATGTATATTATTGTATTAATTTGGGTGTTAATTTATTTATTTGTAATTCTTACATAATTTAAATTTTAGACATAAATGTATTTTATGTCTAAAAATATTAAAAAATATGCCTAAATATAAAATTTAATTAATTATTTAACCGCCGTGTCGTGTCCTTATTTTTCAAAAATTGCCGTATCTCCGTGTCCGTGGCCGTGTCGTGTCCGTGTCCGTGTCAGTGTCCGTGCAACATAGCTTTTGAGTAGTCTTGCTTTTTATTATTATTTTTATTTTTTGTTCGTTTCTTGAAAAAAAAAAAAAAAAACTTATAATTTAAAGATGTCCTAAACTAAGTAGCTAGAATTGTGTGTTTTTCAGTTTGCTCATGTAGGAGGTCAATGCAAGCCCCACGAAGGGTTTGAACTTTCTTGTAGTACCTGTACATCTGTCTTGGTTCTATTGATATTTTCATGCTTCTTGTGGAACCTGGTTATATTGTGTTAGCAGTTCTATTTCTAGTTTGGGTTGTCACATTGTCTGTATGCAGGAAGCGAGATTTTTGTTTTTTGGTGCTTCACAGCTTAAGCAGCTGAGTATGATTTAGCAATAAGCTCTGTCTTTCTTCCCTTTTTTTCCTTTCCTTCAATCATAATTTAAAAAAATACATTTTGTTGTTTTAATTCTTTCTAATACTTGGGTTTGTGACTGAATTTCCTAGGTTTCATTTTTGAGGAGGATTATAATTCCCAGTCTTGTGAAGTGATGGTTTGAAATGTCTATTGCAATTCTTCTCCCTTTATCTTGTTGTCTTATTTTATTTTTGGTCGTTATGTGTTGGCAACCTCAATAGTGAATTTACAGCTTAATCTGGCAATGCCTCTTATTAGTTTAGGCCATAATTATAATCTTAGGGTCTGTTCGGGATCTGCTTATTTTGTTGAAATTGAAAATTTTTTGTTGAAAATACTGTCGATAAAGGTAAAAATTAGCTGAAATAGTATAGTTGGACCCATGAATAGTACCAAAAAGTGCAGTAGGGCCCATGAATAATAACAAAAATAAGCTGAATAGTAAAATAAGTTGACTTTTTAAGCTGGAGCCAAATGCACACTTAGTGTGACCAATCTTGGAACTTGGGCTGTGTTGATTGCAACAATAAGAAAACTCTTTTTTTTTTTTTTTTTGGTCTTAAATTGCACATTTTTCTTATAAGTCTTTAATATAGTGTTCCTACTACTGTGATAGTATTCTATTCCTTGTTCAATTTACTTACAGGTTTTGATCCTCGACCGCTCTGTGAAGTTGACTTTTCTAGATAGATTTGGTTCTTGTCTATAGGGAGCACAATCCCTTATGGCTGGTAATTATGGGTTTAAAAATTAAATTAACATTGTAAACGAAAATTGGTGCTTGCATTGTGTTTTTTTCAGGCTTCATTTGTTCAGTTTTAACTAATCCCAGCACTACCCGGAATTTTTGTCTTGGTTCCTTTTTTTTTACTGCTGCCTACTGGCACTTCTTACTACTTCTAAGAACCTAAGATCATCAATATCATCATTGGGCATTCATATAAGATAAAGGCAGCCAGCTTCAAACATGGTTGTTTTGAATGCCAAAGAAATATAAGATTTACCTTGTAAGGAAGAGCGCATTCATATAAAATAAAAGTAGCCAGCTTCAAACATCGTTGTTTTGAATGCCAAAGAAGTATAAGATTTAAATTGTAAGGAAGTGTTATTCTAGTCATTTTTGTAACTATTGCAATTCTGTGTAAATGTGAAAAATTCTCACTGGATTTTTTATTTTTGGTGCCATGTAGCTTAAGTGGTGGAGTTTGGCTTGGTGATAAGCTTTCTTTTTCCCCCTTTTTTCGTTACTCTCCTGCAATTAAATGAATTATAAGGATATTTTTCCACTTGTTCTAATTCTTTCTTATACTTGTGACATGTATGCATTTCTTAGGATTCGGTTTCCTTGAGGATTATAAATTCCAGTCACACTCAGCGAGGGTTTGAAACTTCCATTGGAATTCTTGTACCCTTGTCACACTTTGTTTTTGATTTTTGGCGTTATTAGGGTTTATTCAATTCTAGGGGTGGTGCATTTGCTTGTGGTGCTTTACCAGTTTACCTAAGGTTGATTTGGTTTTGTTGCGCTTCTCAATGAAACATGCTTTGGAGTAGTGTTTGTGTAATTTAAAGTTATCCTAAACTTTGCAGTTGGGATTGATAATTTTTCAGTTTGCTCATGCAGGTAGTCAATGCCTATGCCACCAAGGGTATAAGCTTTCTACATCTGTCTTCACGTCTTGTTTCTTTTGATGTCTTCTGGCTTTGAGTGGATCTGGTCATCCTATGTTGGTAGCACCATATCCAATTTGGTTTGCAACTTATTGTGTATTTGCAGGAAGCAGGATTCTTTTTATTTTGGTTCTTTGTAGGTTAAGCAGTGGAGTCTGATTTGGCAATGGGCTTTCCTTTCCTCCTTTTCTATCCCTGCTACATTGATAAGAGTTTGAAGGGTATATTTTTCTTGTTTTACTTCTTTCTTATACTTGGGTCTATGATTGCCTTTCCTAGGAGGATTATAAATTCTAGTTTCACTGAGTGAGGGTTTGAAACTTCTATTGCAATTCTTGTCCCTTCTTCTTGATGTGTTATTTAATTTTTGGTCATTCTTTGTTTGTAATGTCAATAATGAATTCACTGGCTAATCTGGCAATGCCTCTTATTGGTGTGGGGGCATTAATATAACTGTTTGTGACCTGAATATGGTTGTAGAGGGAAAACAATACAGGTTCTGCTTTCTCTTCTCCAAGCATTAGTTGGGACTTTTTGGTAATTACATGGAATTAACATTATATTTCTGGATTTGTGTCATAGTTTGTGAACTTGGATTGTTGCTGATTGATATCTTGTTACCAAATATTTGGCCATAAAGAAGACCAGGGATTTAAGAGTTAGAATAATTTATCTTTATAATTGTTGGATTCTATTGAAATATAATTCATTGTTTTGGATTCTTGGTGCATGATAAAAATTTATTCCTCATGTCTTCAGGAACCTTTTTTAATTTATTTTTGCTGCTTAGCAGCTTCAATGGCTAAGTTTTCTTTAATGAAAATATCTTTTACTCAACTGTCATTATTCTCTCTTGCAATCATAAGAACTATACATTTTTTGGTTTGTTTTTATTCTTTCTAATTCTTGGACCTATAACTGCTTTTCACAGGCTTTGGTTTTTTGGACTACTATAAACTCAATGACTCACCTAGTAAGGCTATGAAATTTCCCTTGCAATTCTTGTTCCTCTGTCTTGTCTTGTTCAAATTTTGGTCATTCAATTTTGAATATGGTAATGCCTCTTATTGTTATAGGACAGGTAAATAAAAATCAACAAGGTAATTCCTTCCCTAGAATTTATTGGTGCTTTTTCTCCTTATTGACTATATTTATTTATAATTTTACCTTTCTGCTTTTTCATTTTAGATTGAAAGTAATTTCCTCATTAACTAAAAAATAAAAGTAATTTCCTCTTTAACTGCTTGGTTGACTCTTTATTCTTGTTATCTTTTGCTCTTTCTTTTTTGAAGGACACATTTCCGTTTGTGTTCTTTTAATTTGAGACTGGATTGTGTGTATTGTCTGTCTCCATTATCTAGATTTATCCATTTGTTTGGGTCTGATGTATTGCAAATTCACTTGTGGTGCCTTAATGATGGCTAGTTTGATTTTGTCTATTTTTAACCATACATATGATTTTGTGTTTTGAGTAGTGTTGCTTTTTTTTTTTTTTTTTTTTTTTCTCCTCTTTTAAAAAATATTTTTTATAATTTATATTTGTCCTGAATTGTAGCTTTGGAATGCATATATTTTCAGTTTGCTCTTATGGAAAATTAATGCCTGCACCACGAGGGATTGCACTTTCATTCAGTGCTTGTGCATTTGTCTTAGTGTCTTGTTTCTGTTCTTATTCTCTGTTTTTTGTGATACTTGCCCCATATCTAATTTGGATTTAATCTGGCATTGCTTCTTATTGGTTACAGGAATGTGGATCCCCCAGCCCCCTCCTCTTTGGACAGCTTTAAGTAGTGGAGTTGATTTGGCAGTAAGATCTCTTCTCTTGTTTTCGTTTTTTGTCTGCTACAATCGTTAGAATTATGGGGAAGAACTTCTTGATTTAATTCTTTCTAATATTTGGGCCTGTGATTGCTTTTCCAGGGCCTGTCATTAAATTCTCTCATGATTTTTGGAGCTTTGGTTGATACGGTGATTTATTGTCTTTTGGTAGACATGTAAGGTAACAGTAACTTGCTTTAAACATGTCTACTCTTTAAATTCTTTTAAATTATAGGTTTATGCTGTCTTATGAGTTGGGCTTTTTGGGAATTACATGGGGAACTTGCATCATGATTTGTAATCTTAGGTTATTGCCGATTGATTTCCTCATCATAGACAGTGAGTGGGTAGAACCTGTCAATATCGAACCAAGTTGTTAGTCTTCAGTCTTTGTTATTCTGGACTCTCTATTATTTGGGCACTGAGTAACATGTCTTCATAAGCTAGTGGTGCTCTCTTTGTTGTTTTATGAACACAATGTTGATAATTTAATTTTGATTGTTTACAGGTGGCAAAACTGATTTCAACTTTCTTGTATTTATCTTGTAGAGATGAGTTCTTTATTTTTTAAAAAAAAATTTTTTTTTTGGTCAACTTCTGCAATTTGGGAGTGTGTTAATTCTCAATCCTTACATGTTTACAGGAAGCAAAATTTTTTTTGGAATTATGGCAGAAATTTGATTCTGCAATAAGATCTCGTTTCCTCCTGTTAGTGTCAACCTATGACAGTTTGAAACTTCCAGTGCAATTCTTTTCCTTTGTACAACAGTCTTGTTTAGTTTTCATCATTCTATGTGGGACACCTCATCTCTTATTCAAATGTGGGAACTCATCTCTTACTTGATGGTGAGAGTGACCCAAATTTGGTTGTGGAGGTAGAATAATACAAGTTTTTGCTTTGTCATGTGATTGGGAATAGTTTGGCATTTAGGCTTTATGTGAATTAAATGTTTTTAACTTGAGTCTTTGTTTTTGCATCATAATTCATGACATTAGAATGTTATTGATTGATTTCATGGTCATTGAAAGTGATCGAGCAAATGACATCCATGTCAAAGCTAGACTTATTTATAAGTTGGTGATTTTTCTTTTTTTGGTGGTTTTGTGACAAGTACTGTCTTCATTCCCATTATTCTTTGTATGCTGGAACTGAGAATGTTCAATAATTTTAATCTTGATATGTCTGGGGTGGGGAGGGGGGGGGGGTGGAGGTATTGTGATTCCACCTTTTTTTATTTGAGAAAGAGCGTGTATAAGCAAATTTTCTTGCGTTTGAGTTATGTGATTAATTGCAACCATAAGAAAACTCCTCATTCTCTTGATTTCATTTTTGGTTATAGACTTATAGGTCTTCTAATATGTTGTTTCCTCAAACATAATACAATTCCTTGTTCAATTTATTTTATAGAATTTGGTTCATGGTTTCTTGCATAGACTTCTCTTGAATGATATGGTTTCCTTATAGGAGCATTAATAAGTAAACTTTCCTTTCCTTTCCTTTATTGGTGTCTAGCTGGTAATTGTGGGCTTAAAATTTAAAACTCTACTCTTAGTCTCTTGATTTCACTTAGGCTGTGTTTGTTTCGTGTAAAATGTTTTTCGAAAAATACATATTTTCCGAAAATGCTATTTTCCGGAAAAGGAAAATATTTTTAAGTGTTTAGTTGAATTATGAAAATTGTTGTGGAAAATATTTTCATGTGTTTGGTTCTATTAGGAAAATGCTATTTTTCGGCAGCAAATTCTGGCAACAACACAACAACAACAACAACAACAACAACAGCAAATTCCGGCAACAACAACAACAACAACAATCAGTTCATAAAAAAAAAAACAACAACAACAACAATCAAATTAAAAAAAAAACAACAACAATCAAATTTAAAAAAAAAAAAAAAAAAAAAAAAAAAAAAAAAACTGAGAGATGGAGGAAGAGAGAGCGTGGAGGCGATGGGTCGGCGGTCGAAGGCGATGGGTCTGGTTCGTGGATCGACGAGCTCGAGGAGGCGATGGGTCTGGGTCGACGACGAGGTGCGATGGCGCGATCGAGGAGGCGATGGGTCTGGGTCGAGCGGCGTTGGAGCGATCGGCGCGGTGCTGTGATTTCCCTTTAATTGATCGGCGCGGTGCGATGGCGAGGTGCTGCGTTCGGCGCGAGACCGGTGCGATGGCGCGGTTCGTGGGTTCGTCGGTTCTTGGTGCCGGCGAAGTCGAAGGCTCGTGAACGCCGGCGATGGGCTGTGGCGTTGGTTCGTTCTCTCTCTCGCTCTCTCTCTCTCTTTCGCTCGGTTTGGTTTGTTGAGGCTCTCGCTCTCTCTTTTCCGAAAATCATTTGAAGGGAAAATAAGGGCGTAAAATGATTTCCGGGTCAAAGGAGTAAATACGGTCAAACTGAAGCTGATTTTCCAGAAAATAAAATTTTCCTTTCCTGCCAAACACTGGGGTCAAGTGGTAAATGATTTCCGGAAATCATTTACCACCAAAACAAATGGACCTTTAGTCTCTATCGTATTTTATATTTACTTTTGATTATAGCTATAAAGCTTGTTTAACTCCGCCTGTGCTTGTGCCTACTTATTTTCAGCTGGTCCCAATCCTAGAAAAAGGAGGAGGGGATATAGCACTAATTTCTCCCATAACTACTTGCTCTTGATCAATGCTGCACCGTGGGTTTGCACTTCCATACATGCTTGTACATTTTTTTTTTTTTTTTTGATTGGCCATACATGCTTGTACATTATTGTTATTTTCTTGCTTTTAGTGCAACCTCTTCATCTTTTGTGTATTTTCAGTTTACTATTATTGGAGCTTGGATGTTTTCTCAGGCTGCAATGTCTGGCTTTATTTACTTTTAGGGGTAACGGTGCTCTGGCTGAGGTTAATTTGGTTTTCCTCTTCTTTCCTCTTCCTTTTTATTCCTTTAAAAAAAGAACATATAATTTTAAGTTTTCCTGAACTATGTAGCTGTGATTCTATGATTTTCAGTTTGCTCAGGTGGAAAGTAAATGCCAGAGCCATCAAGGATTTGAGCTTTCATCTAGTGCTTGTACATCTATATTCTTTTCTTGTTTCTATTGATGTTTTCTTGCTTTTTGGGGAACCTAATTACCATGTGTTGGCAGTTCCATTTCCAGTTTGGATCGCCACTTAAATGTCGGTATATAGGAAGTGGGATTTTTTTTTTTTTTTTTTTTTTTTTTTTTTTTAAATTTTGGTGCCTCGCAGCTTAAGCACCATAGTCTGATTCGGTGATAAGCTCTCTTTTCCCCATGCTTTCATTATTTACTCTTGCAATCATAAGAACTGTAAGTTTATCTCTTGTTTTAAGTCTTTCTAATACTTGGGCCTTTAACTGCTTTTCTTTGGCTTTGGTTTCTTGGACAGTTATAAATTCCAGTCTTATTCAATGAGGGTTTGAAACTCTCAGTGCTATTCTTGTCCTTTTGTCTTGCTTTTTTGTTCAAATTTTAGTCACTCTGTTGGCAAGCTCATATCTAATTTGTATGTTAAAATGCCTTTTATTTGTGTTGGGCAGGTAGGTGAACAGAGATTGTGACTTAAATATGATTGCTAAGGGAGTATATTCAAGTTTTTGCTTTAAACTGTAGTGATTTGCATAATATTTTGTAATCTTAGACTGTTTCTAATTGATTTCCTAATCATAGAAAGACAAGTGGGCAGGTATACCGTTACTGGTTCCTTTTAACTAATGCTGATTTGATTTTGTTGCTTTCCAGTCATACATGCTGTTCAGTAGTCCCCCACCCTTTTTTTTCCATCTAATTTTTTTTTAGAAGCTTTTTTATATTCTTGTAATTTAAACTTGTCCTAAATTGGAGGTTGGATTGTGTGTATTTTCAGTCTGCTCTTGGAGGAAATCAATTTCATCACCATTGAATCTGTGAACTTTCTTGTAGTCTTGGAAATTTGTCTTAACCAACCTATGACCGAACAAAAATGGGTTCGTCACTCTTTTTTTTCACATACACCGGGAGAAAAGGTTACGATAGCAAGCCCCTCCCTAGCCGGAGAGCCCCCAGGACAAGGGGGCGGCATTCAACCATCTGCTCTCGAGATTCATATTAATCAATCAATCCCTGGGTCCTGCTAGTTCACTAAGTAGACTCACTCTACCGAGGGGCAACAAAGGCTGGAACTATTCCTGCCAAAAACTAGGGGCCTCTGGGAGTTAGCAGGTATGAGAGAGTCCCCTCTCTGTTTGTTTCAAAGTCTTGATTTTGTTGTTAGTTTCTTGTTTTTAATGCAACTTGGTCATCCTGTGTTGGCAGCTTGATTTTAGTCTAGCAGTTTCATTTATAGCCTACAGAACTGTAGATATGTGACCTTTCGTGGAATTTGTTTCTGTTGGTTTGGGGGAGAGTAGAATTTGGTAGCAGGCTTATTATATGGCACGCTAGGTTGGCCATTTGCTATACTGCTAATGGTTATGCTATATATGATTCATCTTCGTAGAGTGTGTAAATGAAGTAGCAGATGCCTTACAACGCTTTATGTCCTGATTTATGTGAGAAACCTATATGCCTTTATCAAATTCAAGGAATCATAAATCTACGTAAACGTCTGGTGTTTGGAATTTTTTTGCCCTTGCTTGAGCTTATTCATTGATATTCTCTTCTCTTTGTGTTCTTTCTTGCTCCTTAATCACTTGTTTATTTTTAAACAGATAGTTGCTTATCTTTTAATTTATACTTTTATAATAGAAGCTTGGATTGTCTATGATTTGTTAGGCTACATTTTTTGGTTTCATATAATTCCTTCAGCCTTGTGCAATGTGATGCAATTCCGGGTTTTTAAATTAGGCTGATTTTATTTTTTCTTGCTTCTCAATCGTACATCCTTTCCACTCTTCCTTCTTCTTGCAATTTGTTTTTGTCTAAGTTGGAGCTTGGATTTTTTGTATTTTCAGTTTGCTCTTGCTAGAAATCAATGCCTGCACCATGGGTTTGCACTTCCATACATGCTTGTACGTTCTTTTTTATTTTCTTGCTCTTTTTGTGCCACTTTTTCATCTTGTATTGGCAACCCCATATCTAGTTTGGATTTTAATTTGGCTGTGCACTTGTTTGGAGCGGTAATCAGATAGAGCTTGTGACCAGAGAATGGTTGCTGGGTAAGTATCTTCGTTGGAATAATGTAAACACACAGATTGTTTCTTTATCCCTTTGTGATTACATATATCTTAAGCTATTAATATTGCTGTTTGTGTCACTAATTCATTTGAACATGGATTGTTGCTTCTTGAATTCCTAGCCATGGAAAGTAATTAAGCAGATGTTGACCATGTTCAACCAATGTTTGTCATTAGTCTGAGGCTCTTGCTATTCTGGATTCATATCATATTTTAGCACTTAGTAACATAGCTTTGTGACGAGTACTTACGTAGTTCCTGCAACTCTCTGTATTCTGGTGAGGAGAAAGACAATTTTAGTCTTGATATGTCTATTGTAGGGGAAATTGTAAATTTCTCTTGTACTTTGGCTTTGTTGACAGCAAAGATAAGAAAACTGTTATCTTTTTCTCCTGATCTTATATTTTCCTTATGAGTAATTTCCTCAAACTTCATCCTATAACTTGTTCGACTTATGTTATAGGTTTTGGTCCTTGGGAGCATTTTTCAGGCTTCTGTTGCTGTAAAGTCAGTTTTTCTAGTTCAATTTTGTTCTCTTGAGCCCAAATATTTAAACTTTTCTTTTCCCTTATTGTTTGTTGGTTTGGTAATTATGACACAAAATATTTTAATTAACTTTGTGAAAGAAACAGGGTGTATTTTATGCTATGTTTGCATGGTTTAAGCTAATTAGAGAACCACTTGGCTTGTTCATCCTGTTCCTTTTTTCTATTACCTTTTACTTGCACTTGTCAGAACTTGTTAGGACTTGAAATCATCAATCTGGTCATTCTGGATTGAAATCTCTATTCTCTTTTGATTCATTATTCTAATCCTTAAAATTGAAGGATATTGTTTTTGCTTGTGTTTTTTTTATTTGTTTATTTTTTTTATAATAATTTCATCAGCCTGCAATGCATTTCTTGGCTCTGGATTCATAGAGGAGCAGATAGATTTAATTTTTCTTCTTCATTTGAGTTGTTGAGGTTTAAGTATTAAATTAAGGTATTTTTGAATTCTTATTCATTGAATGACCTGGGATTTTGATCATGCTTCTTGTTAGTTTTCTCAATTATCTTTTCGCATAGTTAAATTTGAACCATGAAAGATAGAGTTGCTACATAAGCCGCTCCACCTTAGTGGAAGTCTCCAAGGAGATCCTCCACTCTTATTTGAGACAAGCACTTCATGATGGCTACTCCACGACTGTGTGAGAAGAGCACATGACCAATCGAGAATAGCATGAAGACAAAGATTATAAGCTGCAAATGTTTGTTTTGTAGTTTTGGGAGGACGATGTTTAATTTTTTTAATAACGATATGTCTGCAAGAGTATGTGCTGTGTTGACGCAACAATAGGCAAACTCTTGTTTTGATTTCTCTTAAGTCTTTTAACACTATTCACCCAAATGTGAACTACTTGTTCAATTTATTTTTTAGATTTTGGTGTTTGGTTGCTTTTCAGGGTGTTTGTTGCAACAAAATTGACTTATGTAAATCGATTTAGTACTCTATTTGGGTGATGAAGTTTGTTAGGGACCTAAGCCAATAAGCTCTCTTTATCTCTTGATTTCAATACTCCTATCCTAAAATTTGAAGGTTTAAGTTTAGGATTAATATATTTATGAGCGAGGTTTACCACTATTATGACTTAAAAAAATTTATATTTTTTTGAAAAAAAAAAAAAAAGAGATTAATACTGAGCATAGTTATTAATCATAACCTTTTGTGCCTGTTTGTTTTAGATTAAACTTTTGATATTTTTTCTTAATTAACCAGTTGCTTGACCTTATGGGGGTTGTTGATTTTCTCTTTTATATATAAATAAATATATATATATATATTCTTTCTTTGATATAATTTTTTCCTAAAATAATGGCCCTTATGTTCAAATTTAGATTTTTATTTTCCAAGCTTGGATTTTGTGCTTCCTAGGCTGCGTTATCACAGTTTATTTAATTCCAGGGGGGGTGCATTTGATTGTGGTGCTTTACCCAAGGTTGATTTGTTTTTGTTGCTTCCCAATGAAACATGCTTTTGAGTAGACTTGTCCTGAGCTGTATAGTTGGTATTCTCTATTTTTCAGTTTGCTTGTGCGGGAAGTTGATGCATCCGTCTGGTCATCTTATGTCGGCAGTTTCATATCTAATTTGGTTTTACCACATATTATCTTTCTACTGAATGCATGATTTTTTATATATTATTATTTTGGTGGTTTGCAGCCTAAGAAATCGAGTCTACTTTGGCTACAAGCTCTCTTTTCCTCCCATTTTAGGCTTTGGGTTTCTGGACAGCCATAAATTCAATGTACCACCTGGTGAGGGTTTGAAATTTCCCTAGCAATTATTTTTCCTCTATCCTGTCTTGTTTAATTTGTTCTCACTCAATCCAAATATGGTAATGCCTCTTATTGTTGTGGGACAGGTGAATTAACGAAGTATGTAACCATCATTACGAGAGAATAATAATACAAGTTTTTGATTTGTTCTGTTATTATTTGCATGAGTTGGGCTTTTTTGGAACAACATGGATCAAACTTATGTCTCTAGAATTGCATCATGGTTTGAGCATTGATTGACTTGTTTCTGTGAAAGCTGTTGATGTCCATTTTGTTGTTTTGTGTGAACAAAGTTGATTATTTTAATCTTGATCTGTCTACAGCTGGGGAAACTCTTCTGCAACAACTGTTTACAAAACTTTGTGTAGATGAAACTAGCTTCTTGCAAAACCAAAAGTTACATAAAAAAGGCCATCATCCAGCGTTGGTCTGGCCAAAGTAGGATTTTGCCCGAACAATCTAAATTTTGCACATGACTTGACAGATTGAGACTTCCAAATAGGAAAGCTAAAAATGTAGAGAATTATTGACTTTTATATCATGGAGATTTGAGTTCCATTAAAAAGCCATAATCACACAATCCATTTCTTTTGCTAATTTCATATGCCTTTGAGGTTCTACTATATTAACTGATAGTAATGTTTTTGGTCATTAGATCCTTAGAGTTCTACTGTGTTCATGTGAAAGATATTTCTTTTGTTTGAATTCTTTTTATCTATTTTATGCCACGGCGTTGCTCTTCCTTCTTTTACGCTTCCTTTAATATTTTATTTTTTAAATGCAGTATATGACTATGTGTTTGTTTGGTTTGCATTTGTGTCAGACGCGTTTTGTGTTTCAGCACCTTTTTTTTTTTTTTGTTTTACTAACCCAACGCCTCTGCCACTGTTCATGGGCCATGAACAGTGCAAGAAGGCAAGCGAACAGTGTTTTCCTTATGAACAGTAATTCGAATTTTTTTTTTTTAATTGTTTTCAGTTTTCAGCAAAATAAGCGGTATTTAAACGTACACTATATTTAATTATTATAAAATTTTATGTCGAAGTTTTGCTATTTTGCAAATGAGTGAATCATGGACATTTGGTTTGAAAAATTGACAATTACTTGGAAGTGTTTATCACACAAAACTTCGACACAAGTCCCCCTGAAGGTACAATTTTGTGGTTGGTCTTTTGAAAGATGGTTTTGGTGATGTGGGATCAGGTCTTGCACAGTGGTGCTTTGGTTAGTTTTAGTATTTAGAAAGAGACTTTTTCCTTACCTATTTATGGTACAATATCTTTTGTTAATGTTCTTTCTGTTGTCTTTTAACCTCATATGTGGTTATGCATTCTGAGGCACCATTATGTGCCATGTTCTATAAATTTTGTGATTCGATTGTCCAATTTTTTTTTCTTTCGTTATACAAAGTGGATTATCTTTTATCTTGTTGAGACAACTCAGAAGTTTTATTGGAGCTTGTCAATATTAGCTACCTTACTCTATCTTGCATACATTATTTGACATCCTGGTGCTCTTTTGGGCTTAAAATGGTATTAATCACTATATCTTCATCTGTTTGAATTTGTTCTTTGGATCTGCATCATCTACTTTTGTAGGTGTTTCAAGTAGTGTGCTTGGAGCAGGTTTTGCAAGTTCTTACTCGGGGTGCTTGGCAAGGTTGAAGAAAGTTATTGGGCAAGTAGACTGTGCTAGATCCTTTTTTGATTGCCATGTACTTTGTTAACTTAAGTTCATCAATTTGGTCTTTTTGCACTATAACCTTATGCTTTTTGGCACTCATCACTAGGCAGTCACATTTGTATGAGTTGCATTCTTTAAACATTGGTGCCCTAAATCTCAGGAAAGGAAGGCATTTGTCTCGTAGAGAAGAGTTCTTCTTTTTTTTTTTTTTGGGTAACTGTTGCAATTTGGGGTGTATGTTAAAATCTCAATCCCTACATGCGATCTCAAGAAAGGAAGGCATTTGTCTTGTAAGTGCTCTAAATCTCAGGAAGGGAAGGCATTTGTCTTGTAAGTGCTCTAAATCTCAGGAAGCAGATTTTATTTTTGGTGCTTGGTTGCTGAAGTGGTGGAGTTTGATTTGGCTATAAGATTTCTTTTCCTCCCACTTTAATTATTCTCTCCTAAAATCCTAGTCTCATTCGGTGATTGTTTGAACTTTCATTGTATTCTTTTCCCTTTGTATTGCAATCTTGTTTAATTTTTGGTTAATCTTTCTTGAAAAAGTCATCTCTTGTTCAAATGCAGTAATGCCTATTATTGGAATACAAGTAGATTGATGGTGGTGATTGTGACCCAACTATGGTTGCTAGGGTAGAATAATATCAATTATGCTTTGCACTATTGGGCTTTCTAGGAATTAAATGATTTTAACTTGTGTCTTTGGATTTGCATCATAATTTGAAAATTAGCATGTTATTGATTTATTTATTAGTCATAGGATGTGATTGAGCAGATGCCATCCATCTCCAAGCATGACTTCTTAAGAGCTAGTCATGTTTGTTTTGTAGTTTTGTGACAAGTACATTCTTGGTTCCCACAATTCTTTGTTTCTTTTTTGCAAGCTCCTATCTTGTTTGAATGGGGTTATTCCTCTTCTTTGTGTGGGGCAAGTAGATTTACGCCAATACTGTTGTTTCCAAGGAAGAATTATTCAGGTTATTGGTTTGTCCTGTAATTGGCATTAGTTGGGCTTTCTGTGAATTAAATGCTTTTAATTTATGTGTTTGAATTTTGCATCATTATTCATAAAATTTGTATATATTGCTGATTGATTTTCAAGTCAGAGAAAATGAGTGAGCAGATGACATCAAAACTTCTATGGCTGTGGTTTGTACAGGTGGACTGTGTGGGGGGATATTTTGGTGCTTATGGCTCCGTTACCCCAAATCTTGTGTTTAAAAAGGTTCATGTTGTATATCAACTTGGGTGACAAAGTTTGATGGGGGACCTCCAACAATAACCTCTCTTTATGTCTTGATTTCATTGTTTTCTTTTCCTATAATTTGAAGTTTTAAGTATTGGTGTAAGATATGATGTGTGAGTAAGAAAATAAATTTGTAGGATTTCAATTGGGTTGATAACAGGCTTCTATTGCTGCTGTGTTTTAGTTTTTGCTTTTGATCCTACTACTTGCTTAAATACTTGGTTGACCCTTTAGAGGTTTTTGGTTTTCTGTTTATATATTTTCTTTTCTTTCTTTTCTTTCTTTTTTGAAAATAATCTCAATAATAATGCGTTTATTATTTTAATCCACATTTTTATTACTGGAGATTGGATGTCTTCCCAGTTTGCGGTGTCAGGTTTTATTTAATTTAAGTGGTGTTGCATTTGCATTAGTTTTGCTATGGTTGATTTTGTTTTGTTGCTTGCTTTTGAGTAGTCTTGCACTTTTTTTTTTTTTTTTTGTCCTTTCCTTAAAATAAATCTTATAATTTAAAGATGTCTTAAACTACGTAGTTGGAATTGTGTGTTTTTTTGTTTGCTCATGTAGTAGGTCAATGCAAGCACCACAAAGGGTTTGAGCTTTCATGTAATACATGTACTTCTGTCTTCTTGTCTTGTTTCTATTGACATCATTGTAAGCAATATGAATGGCATTCTGATTGTCATAATAAAGAGGAGTAGCAGAGGATGTGGACACACCTAAGTCCTTAAAAAGTCATTGTAGTCAAAGGAACTTAGTAGTGGTATCAGCAAGGGATGATATTCTACTTCAATACTAGAGTGGGCTACAAGAGTTTGTTTCTTGCTTCGCCAAGAAATCAAAGAAGAACTAAAAAGAAAGCAATAACCAGTGGTGGACCTGGGATCAATGGGATCTCTTGCCCATTTAGCATTAGAGAATGCACGGAGAACAAGAGGAGACTAAGTAAAATAGAAAAGGCTATGGAAGAGAGTGCCCTTCAGGTATCGAAGAATGCGCAGAACAGCAGCATGGTGAGTCGATTGTGGAGCAGATAGATACTGGCTCACCTGGTGAACAACATAGAAAATGTCTAGACAAGTGACAGTGAAATAAACTAGGCTGCCAACCTATCGTCTGTAAAGAGAGGGATTAGACAATGGTTTCCCCTGAGGGAGTCAGATGCGCACTAATTGAGAAAATCCTTGAGTTCTTGAATGCCACTAAGGTCATCACCAATTATGATTATATCATCCACATATAGGAGAAGCGAAATGGTGCATTTGTTGATGCGACGAAGAAATAAGGCAGAATCATATTGATTAGCAATGTAACCTAAGTAAGAGATCGTAGATCTGAACTTGGGAAACTAAGCTCGTGGAGCTTGTTTAAGGCCATAAAATGCATGTCGAAGGTGACAAACCTTCTTTAGTTCAATAGAGAGACCAGGAGGAGGTTGCATATAAACTTCTTCACTTTAATTCCCATTAAGGAAGGCATTTTTGAAATTCATTTGAAAAATGTATCATTTAATGGCAGCAGCAACAACTAAGAGGGCCCAAACAGATGAGATTTGAGAAACCTGAGCAAAGGTTTTTTCATAATCAATCCTATACTTCTGTGTAAAACCTTTTGTAACAAGACGAGTTTTATATCGCTCAATGGACCTATCAGAGTGAGTCTTGATCTTATAGATTCATTTACAACCAACCATAGATTTCCTAGGGGGAAGAGTCACCAAATCCCAAGTATGGTTTTTAGATAATGCATCAAGTTCTGCTTTTATTGCAATCTGCCATAAAGGGCCATTGGAGGCCTCACGATAGGTGTGAGGCTCGTGCAGTGTAGCAAGGGTAGTATAACAATAATAGTCAAGTAAATGTGCAGGAATGGATCTTACCCGAGTTGAGTGACAAGGTGGAATGTCTTGTGCAAGATCTTCAGGCGGAGCAAGAGTAGGGGACCCAAGCTCAGGGTTGGGTGGCTCATCTTCGACTTGTTCATTAAAGGGTGATCTAGGAGAGGTATCAAAAATATCTGGTGGTTGGACAAAGAAGTTTATAGGAGGATCAAGAGTAACTATAGAAGGAATATGTGTCTCATCTGGAAAAAGATCTAAGACAGAGGAGGTAGATAGGGAGGCACGGAAGTGAAAGAGCTTGACAAATGAGCGATGTTCCCAAAAGACAACATTGCAGGAGATACAAAGACGATGAGAGATAGGATCGATACCCCTTTTGAGTTTCGCCATAGCCAAGAAAACAACAAAATCTAGACCGAGACTCAAGTTTGTTATAATCATGTGGCTAAAGAAGAACGAAGCAAGTAGAACTGAAGGAGCGAATGTGGTGATAGTCTAGAGATGACTCAAAAAGGTGCTCATATGGAGTTTGATTTTGGATGATAGGACTGGGAATGTGGTTAATAGTATGAACAACATGAAGAGCAGCTTCGCCCCAAAAAGGAGCAGGAACTTTGGTAGAGAGAAGGAGAGCACGAAAAGTGTCAAGAATATGACAAAGTTTTCGTTCAACTCTACCATTTTGCTGAGAGGTACCTGGAAAAGTTAGTTGATGAACAGTGCCATAAGAATGCAATGCGTCTTCATTATGATCTTCATCTTGCTGTAATCCTTCTTCTTCATCTTCAACTCTAATGTGTAAGCTTTTCTTCTTTGGGCATTGATAACCCATATGACCTAATTCACCACACTTGAAGCATTTAATTTCCTTTCCACTAGAATTATTTGACATGACTCCTTTACCTTTAGATTCAGCCAAATTGGTAGATGGTTTTGATCCATTCGATTAAATGGTTTAGCACCACTACTTGACTTAGCAAACTTTTTAGATGCTGTCTCCCCAGTTTGTGATCCAATTTTCCTAGGATTTGGATACCTCAAGTATAGCTCCATGTCTAAAGCCACTTGAAATGCATGTTCCACATTATAGACAGGTTGTCTAAGCATCTACCTTCGTATATCAGCTCTCAAACCAGTCTTGAATCAAGCTAGTGTTTGGCAAGGCTCTTCGGCTACCTAACTCCTAGTCTTAAGTTCATCAAATTTCTGCATATACTCAGCTACTGCATGCTGCCCTGTTTCAAGTTAGAAATTTGTTCACACAACTTATCTCGATAATTAGCAGGCACATTTTTCTCAGAGCTTAACCTTCGTCTCTTGCATTGTGCCTATAGACGGTTGGCCTATTCTCCTTATATCGTTTTCTAGACCAGACCCCACGCTTTTGCCAAGCTTACAAGCTTCATCTTAGCAAACCTTACTCGCCTATCGTCTGTCATATCATACCAATCAAAATACTCCTCAATAGAAGCAAATCCAATCCGAGAATATTGTGGGATCAACCATTCCTTCAAAATCTGGAACTTCCACCCACACCTTCTTTGTGATATCACCAGCCGTATCATAAGATTCATATCACCTTCTAATATTTCTCTAGCCCACTCAAGAGTTGAATCTTGTGGTACTCCTTGGGTACAATACGCCTTCAATTTTGACCCTTGATTGGTGTTGACACGCTCTTTTGCTATTTGTTCCTTTTCATTCTTATCTTCCTCACCATTATTGGCTTCGGATGTTTCCCCTACTGTAACAGCAACTTGTTGATCATTAGGTTTAGAAATTTGACTCTCTAAATCATTCAATCGAAGGTTAAATTCATTGAGTTGATCCATGATTTGAAAAATAAAATTATCGCTTTCACCATCACTCAATTTCCCCCTAAACGATCTCCCTGATCATGTAGACATGATGCAAAAATCCTTGCTTTGATTCCAAACTGACATAGGACAAGGGGAAACTAGGTTTAATAGGGCTGTAGGAATGAAACAAAGGTGAAAAAAAATCAAGACTTGGGTTGCTGTGAATGGTAACTGTGAATAGTAAATAAAATGTGAAAATACACTTTTGGCCCTTACATTTTGGGCCAATTCTCATTCTAGTCCCTAAATTGATTTTGCTACTAACGTAGTCTCTAAAAAATAAAATCGATTTTATTTTGGTCCTTGCCGTCAAGCCACTAATGGAAACCTCCTACGTGGTAGACGGTAGACGAAGTACCTTGTTTGCTGATGTGGCGTTAATGTGGCTATTAAAATATTATTAAAAAAATTATTTGGAATTTTTTAAATGCCGCGTCAGATTTAAATTAATAAAAAATTAAAACAAAAAAATTTTAATTCCTCAATTTTAATTTTAATTTTAAAAAATAAAAAACAAACAAAAGTTTTACTTTTTTAGTTTTAAACAATTTTTTTTATTAATCTAAGGATCTATTTAGGATCCGCTTATTTTATTAAAACTGAAAACTTTTTGTTAAAATTACTATAGATAAAAGTATAAGTTAGCTGAAATAGTACCGTAAGACCCATAGATAGTATCAAAAAACGCAGTGGGATCAATGAATAATAACAAAAATAAGCCGAATAGTAAAATAAGTTGACAAAAATAAATTTTGCCAAACACACACTAATTAAATTAATTAGAAAATTCAAAAAAAAAAATTTATCATTAGCCCATTTTATTTTTAAGTGTATTTACTTTTTTTTAAGTGTGTAAGTCAAAAGTGTTTTTACTTTAAAAATCATCAAACGATTTTTTTTATTATTATCATTAGACCATTTTAAACTGTGATATGAGTTTAGAGAGAGAGAGTGAGAGGGAGAAGGGAGGGGGGGAGAGAATGAGATGAGGTCGGCGGTTTGGAGCAGATTCGAAGGAAGGGGGCCAACAGTAGTTTAGAGAGAATGAAGCTCAAAGTGCGATGTTTAGAGAGAATGGTTTAGAGAAAGTAGATCCAGATTGCAAAATTTCGGCCTTTATCTCGGTCTCAGCCTCTGTCTTGGCCACAATGAAGCTCGATCTCGGCCTCTGTCTTGGTCCGTTGATGATTGCGAAATCCTTCTTCCTTTCTCTTGTTTGATCAATGATGGTGATAGTGGGTTTGGTGACTTTGTTGGCGTGGGTTTGGTGATTGGTTCGGTGGGTTTGGTAACTGATCAGTGGGGTGGAACGTTGGTTTGGTGATTGATCGGTGGTAGTGGTGGTCATGTTCTGTAATTTTTGTGGGTTTTTGAGTTGAAGTTCATGTTGTAGGGAAATGTTTTTGACTGGTGGGGTGGTGGTGGGATCTGGGTTTGATTGTGTTGGTTTAGGTTTGACTGTGTTGATCTGGGTTTGTTGCGATTGGTTTCTTGATCTGGGTTGGTTTGTTTATTGGGTTTATGGGTTTGATTTGCTGAAGAATTTGGTGTTGATTGTGTTAGAATTTGGGGAAGAACATGAAGAATTAGATGCTCTTGATTTGTAGTAGATTTGATGGTGTTGGGTTTGATGATCTTTGAGGTGTTGAATTTGGGTTTTTTCTTCCTATTTTCATTTATGTCCTAGTAATCTGTTTTTGAGTTCTTGGGCTGTTGGGTTTGTCTTCTTGTTATGGGTTTGAGTTTTTGGTTGCTGGGTTTGATTTGGGAAGAATATGAAGAATAAGTTGTAAAATGAAGAACAAGTTAAAGACCATGAAGAACATTAGGAAATTTTTTTTAAAATTAAAATTTTAAATTAAATTAGATTTAAGTTTTTTTAATTTAATTTAATTTTTTTTAAATTTTCTGACATGGTTTTTTTTTTAAATTAATTAAAATGCTGACGTGGTATTAAAAAATGCCAAATAAATTTTTTTAATAATATTTTAATGGCCATGTCAGTGCCATGTCAGCAAGCAGGGTACTCTGTCTGCCACATAGGAGGTTTCCGTTAGTGGGTTGACAGTAGGGACCAAAATAAAATCAATTCTTTTATTTTTTTTTATGGAATACATTAGTAGCAAAATCAATTTAGGGACCAAAATGAGAATTGGCCCAAAAGGTAGGGACCAAAAGTGTAATTTCGCCTAAATAAAAGATAAATTCCCAAGAATCACTTCTAGGGTTCCTTGGCATCACACCTTGGTAAAGGTTGCATCACACAAACTATAAAACAAAGCATAGCTCTTAAAACATTCATTAATCTCTACCTCAATACAAAGTACTATAACTCTTTAAATAGAAGACTACTACCTAATCCTAGTTGAACTAGGATTTCTTAAAACCCTAATAAAACTTGGACTTGGACTCAAGCTTTTACTACTAAGCCCAACTATATAACCAAACTTAAAATAAAGCCTAAAAGAAGATCTAATGGACTATTAGCACAGCCCATTCCAGAATATTATGAAATTACAAAACTGCCCTTGATACATAAAATCAAATAAAATATAATAAATCTGTCTTCCCATTGCCTCCTGCATCAACCTTGCAAGTCAGTAAGTGGCTCATTATCTCTTTGCATTTTTTCAGTGAGCTTGGATGTGAAAACGGCTATAGTATTACAAAAGTGCTTAAACATTAGTAACATTTAATTGCCAAAGGATCATTGAGATCATGGAGATCCTAGCATGATGAAAATTATATGAATTCTCAATTGACCCTAAATGAATTGGTATCAATGTAAAAAAAAAAACTTGTGTTTCAATCTTGGCTTCGTCACTACACTGTATTGTTTGTCTTTATCTAAATAGATATGTTTATTGAGTTGTATACACACTTTCCTACTTATAATGCTCCGCAGTGGTAATATCCACTAGATTATAAAGTTACATTTTGCTTCTGATTGCAGCTCATGATGCTGGCATCTTTAATAAGTAATATCATTATCATAATTTTTTTTCCATTTAACAATAAATATCAAAAAATTTAGTTAGTTCACTTAGTTGTCACGTTTCAAAACAATGTTGAAAACTAGCATCTCGAGCGTCTGAAACTCGAGTTCCAAGATAGAAATCGAGTTTTTAAGTCTCGATTTGTAAGCGGATGGGTGTGATGTAGAAAAAAATCCACGTGGAAATCAAGTTTTAAATACTCGAGTTTCAAAAACGTTGCTATAGGGCTAAACGTCACTATAGGGCTTAAAAAATCAAGTTTTAAAAAATTTTTACAGGAAAACGCCGCTATAGGGCTTTAAAACGTCACTATAGGGCTTAAAAACGCCACTATAGGGCTCCCTGAACCTAGTATTGAATGCTTGTAAAAAAAATTTGCAGGAAAACGCCGCTATAGGGCTTTAAAACGTCACCATAGAACTTAAAAATGCCACTATAGGGGCGATCAAACGAAAAATTTTTTTGCATAGAACTCGAGTTTCTAAAACTCAAGATCCATGTGGCATTTTCAGTCCAAAAACACTCGCAAAGCGAGTTTTGGGACTCGAGTTTTAATATAGATCTCGAGTTTCTAAAACTCGAGACGCTATTTTTCTTAAAACTTTGAAACGTTTCCTAACTTATTACATTGATGTCCCTCTTATTGCTATTCTGCCCATTCCCCCTCATTATCATAGGGGTTTCTCGTAAAAATGCATCAGCAATGAAGTGGCTTCTCACAACATTGTTTTATAACCCCGTGAGTTTCCTATGGAGGCCATGAATCTGGCCTAAACAATTGGATCTAAATCAATAAGTTCTAATGTTATTAATGTCATTTTCAAGAATGCAAATTTTGGTATACATTGTTTCTTTCAATTTGTTCAAAAAAATTTATGGCACCATTTGATATGTGAATTTTGTGTTTTGGCCTACAATGTGATAACTATATGGTTTGATATATGACAGAAGACATGATTTGCTATTGTAATTATATCATGTCATATATGAGATATTCTTTCTTGCAACTTTTCATACATGATTATATTTTCTATTTTCAGTATATTGTGTTCTCTCTCTCTCTCTCTCTCTCTCTCTCTCTCTCTCTCTCTCTCTCTCTCTCCAATAATAAGGTTTTTCATATCAAGTAATTTTGAAGCATTAAAAACAAGAATAGAAGATTGGTAATGCTGCTTTCCTGCAGTCAATTGCTGATTATGATCTCTATGGCAGATCATTGACATTCATCAACATCACCTTTATAAAACATTAAGAGCAGGAGTGGGCCATACAAGTGTATCCTTGTAAATTTCAAGGATTCTGTTTTTGGTTGACCTGTCTTATGTTCCGTTTATGTAAACTTACGGTTGGTTCGTCAACATATTTTCATGCTCATTGCTTTTCTTTTTCTCCCCTAAATGTGTTCTGTTCTTTCTTTGTATACCTTATGTGTATGAGACCTATATTGTATTTCTTCCACCTTAACTCTATTTTAAAGATCTGTAGCAGTGTGTAGTTCCTTCCTTGGAGACCCTGGGAAGGTATCTCTTGTAAATTTAATTGATCTCTCTCTCTCTCTCTCTCTCCCTCGTGCATGTGTGCAAGCATGTACTTGGATGCAACTAGCTTTAGTGATTGCATATTGGACATCACTCTGCTTACATAGTAGTTTGCTACTTTGCTTATTCAACATAAAGCATTGGCAAATTTAAAGGAGCCCCTTTACAGTTGATTGGTTTGTGAATTCATCAAGTTTGAAGTTTAGTAAATAAGGGACAATGATGAAGTTCAGAGGAAAATAGGGTCTTCTTAGAATTATGGTTTCCTTGTAGGAGGTAAAGTGTGAGTGCATGGGAAGGCATAATCAATGCTTTGACTGGAATATTATGTGTCCAAGTCCGAGCTTTGTCATGGAAGACAAGAAAGAAAAATGTACCACTACAACCATGCAATTGGCTTGAAATATTTTCAAATGTTTCATTTTCTAGTGAGTGATACAAACTGCCAAGTGCCAACTGTATCAATGGCATCTGGTTTTGCTATAGTCCATTATTTTTTGCTATGATTACCTTGTAACAAAGGATGGCCACTCAAATTTCAGGGGCACCCAAAACCCCAAATACAGCCCAAGTTTCCTTAAAACGGAACAAATGATCGATTCAGTCTCAACCATTACTTTCGTTCTTCTGATGTGTACAAACCTGCTGTAACTCAACTCATGGAAATCACTGTATCATTGATTTCCTTGCATTGACTTCATTATTCACTGTGTTTGAAACTTGCATCTAGTAACTAGTCACTTGTCTGAGAGTATGCTATTTGCCACTATTACGAGTGAACTTGGGTGGTAATGGCAATGGTTTTGAGAAAAATATGTTAGCATTTCCCGGGAGTTCAGATGCCCATTATCAAATTTCGGTATGATGCTGCTATTTATATGAACTTAGTTGCTATTGGAGTCATCTTTTGCCAGGGTTTTGTATAATTTTTGTTATGATTTTTGAACCATTCACATGTAACATAAATGTTGTACTTGTGCAGTTTGTACCAAAATCTAAAAGACTTGCATCTGAATCTTTAATCTTCATTATTTGAGTACTTATTTCTGATTTGGGAATGTTGGCAGTTATTACTGGAGGTCTTGATTCAAAGATTATGTGGGACTTCCCAAAGGGCGACCATACAAAGTTGTGGATTTTGGTATGTATCTTATATGTTCTGTTTTGTGTATATTGCCACTATCTCATTTCACACTTCCCATGACTCTTGTGGTTTAACCAAAACTAGATCGGATGCCACTTCTGAATGGGCTTCAGCAATTGTTATTTATCATGCTAACTTTGGAACATTACTTTTCTACTAGCTTGTTTTGTTGCACCCGTTGCAAAGTGTGCCCAACTTTTTATTTGTTATCTTTTTATAGTTTTCCAGATACCAAACAATTTTTGTGGTGCAGAGAATATAATGTTCTTGCAATCTGTTAATTTGATTGTTAGCTGCAAGAGTATGTGCTGTGTAGATTGCAACAATAGGCAAACTCTTCCCTTCTCTTGTTCTCTGAAGTCTTTTAACACTTTTCACCCAAATGTGATACTACTTGTTCAATTTATTTATAGATTTTTTGGGTGCTTGGTTGCTTTTCGAGGCATTTGTTGCAACAAAATTGACTTCTGTAAATCGATTTTGTACTCTACTTGGGCAATGAAGTTTGTTAGGGACCTAAGGCAATAAGCTGTCTCTATATCTTGATTTCAGTACTACTATCCTAAAATTTGAAGGTTTAAGTATAGGATTAAGATATTTATGAGCGAGGCTTACCACTATTATGAGTTAAAAAAAATTATATTTAAAAAAAAAAAAAAAAGATTTGTATTTAGCATAGTTATTTATCATAGGGGTAGAGGGATGGCATTATGTGTCGTTGTAATGGGGAGACGGTAGATCATTTGCAACTTCATTGCAATAAGGCTTATAGGTTGCGGAGTTTGGTTTTTAGATCTTTTGGGATTTCATGGGTCTTGCCAAGATCGGTTGCAAATACTCTATTTGGTTGGTGGAATTGGCTTGGAAAGCATTCGTCTAGCATCTGGAATTTTGCTCCGTTGTGCTTAATGTGGTGTCTTTGGAGGGAGCGAAATTGGAGGACATTTGAGGATATGGAAAGCTCCGACGACCAACTATTGGCTTCTTTCAGTGGCTCTCTTTTTGACTGGTCTAGGGCTTGGGGACTCACCTCTAGTGATTCTCTCCGTATGTTCTTTAGCTCTCTCTTTTGTAATTAGTTTCTTTTCTTTCTTTTTTTATCTTCTTTTTCTGTAATCTTTTTTCTGCCTTATGACTTTCTGCATGAGGTAGTGTTTTTGAATATACATCTTTATTACTTATCCCAAAAAAAAAAAAAAACTTTTATGCACTGTGTTTTAGATTTTTCTTTTGATATTTTTTCTCCGTTAACCAGTTGCTTGACCTTTTGGGGGGTTGTTGATTTTCTCTTATATATATATATATATATATATTTTTTTTCCTTTCTTTGTAATCATTTTTTCCTAAAATAATAACACTTATTTTCAAATTTATATTTTTATTTATCAAGCTTGGATTTTGTGCTTCCCAGGCTGCATTATCACGGTTTCTTTAATTCCAAGGGTGGTGCATTTGCTTGTGGTGCTTTACCCAAGTTTGATTTGTTTTTGTTGCTTCCTAGTGAAACGTGCTTTTGAGTTGACTTGCTCTTATTTTGAATACAACATTCTTGTAATGTAATGTTGTCCTGAATTGTATAGTTGGTATTCTCTATTTTTTAGTTTGCTTGTGCAGGAAGTTGATGCGTTCGTCTAGTCATCCTATGTTGGAAGTTTCATATCCAGTTGGATTTTGCCACATTATCTTTCTACTAAATCCCTGATTTTATTTATTTATTATTATTTTGGTGGTTTGTAGCTTAAGAAGTCGAGTCTACTTTGGCTACTAGCTCTCTTTTCCTCCCATTTTATGTTACTTTATAATACTTGGGCTGCTTTTCTTAGGCTTTGGGTTTCTGGATAGCCATAAATTCAATGTACCACCTTGTGAGGTTTTGAAATTCCCTAGCAATTATTTTTCCTCCATCCTGTCTTGTTTAATTTTTTGTCACTCAATCCGAATATGGTAATGCCTCTTATTGTTGTGGGATAGGTAAATTAACGAAGTATGTAACCATCATTACGAGAGAATAATAATACAGGTTTTTGATTTATCAACAGCTTTTTTGGAACAATATGGATCGAACTTATGTCTTTAGAATTGCATCATGGTTTGAGCACTAATTGACTTGTTTCTTCATAAGCTGTTGATGTCCATTTTGTTGTTTTGTGTGTACAATGTTGATTATTTTAATCTTGACTGTTGATGTCCATTTTTGTTATTTTGTGTGTACAATGTTGATTATTTTAATCTTGATCTGTCTACTGTAGGATAAACTCATTTGCAAAAGGTGTTTACAAAACTTTGTAGATGACACTAGCTTCTTACAAATCCAAAAGATACATAAAAAAGGCCATCATCCAGCGTAGGTCTGGCCAAAGTAGGATTTTGCCTAAGCAATCTAAATTTTGCACATGACTTGACAGCTTGAGACTTTTGCAAATGAGTGGATCATGGACATTTGGTTCGAAAAATTGAGAATTCCTTGGAAAGTATTTATCACGCAAAATGTCTACTCCTTAAACTAGCTACTCTGTTGGAAGAAATATGTTGGAGACAGAAATCTATAGTTCTCTATGTTAGGGAAGGAGATAGGAATACTAAATTTTTCCACCATATAGTTAACTCTCACAGGAGGGTTAATTCTATTGATAGATTTATGGTGGATGAGGAGTTATCTTTAGACCGACAACTATAGCAGACTGTATCTCTCAATTCTATAGGCAACTTTATTTTGAGGATGTGGCTCATAGACTTGTCTTAGATGATGTGGACTTTTCTAGTATCTCAGTGGAAAATGCAAGTTGGCTAGATAGGCCTTTTTAGGAGGAAGAGGTGTTTGGGGTAATCAATGATTTTAATGGTGTTGAGGGACCAGGCCCGGATGACTTTTCCATGGCATTCTAGTCTTGTTGGTGTGTTTTGAAAACAGAAATTATGGCTGTATTCCACAATTTTCATACTCAGGTGGTGTTTTAGAAGAGTCTTAATGCTTCGTTCCTTGCCTTTATTCCCAAGAAAGTGGATGCTATGGAGGTCAAGGACTTTCGGCCTATTAGCTTAGTTGGTGGGATTTATAAGATTATTTCTAAGGTGTTGGCTAATCAGCTTCGTAAGGTGGCACATGGGCTTATTTCGAATTCACAAAATGCTTTTGTGAAGGGCAGACAAATTTTGGATTCCATTTTAATTGCTTCTGAATGTATTGATAGTAGGTTGAAGTCAGGATTTCTAGGTGTGTTGTGTAAATTGGATGTGGAGAAGTTGTATGATCATGTGAGTTGGGATTTTTTAGTGTATATGCTTCAGCATTGTGGTTTCTCAGAGAAATGGAGAAAATGGATAAAGTATTGCATTTCTTTCAACTGTAAAGTTTTCCATTCTGATTAATGAATTTTTTGGAAGTTCTAGGGGGCTTCGGCAAGGGGATCCATTATCTCCATTGTTGTTTGATATTGTGATGGAGGCATTAAGTCATATGTTGGATGTGACTGCCTCCACTAGGCAATTCCCAGGCTTTTCTGTGGGTAGTACAATTGGTCCATCAGTGATAGTGTCTCACATTTTATTTGCAAATGACATGTTGATTTTTTGTGATGCTAATCATTCTCAAATTGCTAATTTGAGGGCGATTCTTGTTAGATTTGAGGAGGTATCAGGGCTTCGTATTAATTTGGAGAAATCTGAGTTGGTACCTGTTGGTGGGGTGCACAATTTGGAGGCTTTGGTTGGTTTGTCAGGGTGTGGGCAGTCTTCTCTGCCCTTGAAATATTTGGGCCTTCCATTAGGTGCAAAGTTTAAGGATTTATCTGTTTGGAATCCTATCCTAGAGAGAATGGAGATGAGACTAGCAAGTTGGAAGAGAATGTATTTATCTAAATGGGGTAAGGTGACACTCATTAAAATCTCACTCTCGTCTTTACCTAAATACTTTCTTTCTCTTCTTCCTTTACCAGGTAAGGTGGCAAAGCATCTGGAGAAATTATAGAGAGATTTAATGTGGAATGTGATTGGTGGTGAATCTAAAATACATTTAGTTAATTGCGCCAAGGTCTATAAGCCTTTGTAGGTTGGGGGGTTAGGTATAAGACAGTTGGGTTTAATTCTGCCTTGCTAGGAAAATGGTTGTGGAGATATGGCATGGAGATTGGCTTTATGGAGGAGGGTTATAGAGGCAAAATATGGGAATATTTGGGGTGGTTGGTGTATGAAATAGGTGACAAGTCCTTATGGGGTCAACCTATGGAGATACATTAGAAGTGGTTGGTTGAACTTCTCTAAACTCCTTGTATATGATGTGGGGGATGGTACTAGAGTGAAATTTTGGAAGCATGTGTGGTTGCAGGGATTGTACTTTCCAAGAGGCCTTTCCATAGCTTTATTGTCTTAGTAGGTCAAAGGATTCCTCGGTGGTTGAAGTTATGGTTTGGTCTGTTGGGAGGTTTCACTGGAATGTGCAATTTCGTCATCCATCACAAGATTGGGAAGAAAAAGCCTTTGATCGATTTATGGGGTTGGTCTATTCTTTGACAATGCTGGGGTTTAGCCCACATAAGTTTTGTTGGAAGCCTGCAAGGAATAAAGGTTTTAAGGTTAGAGGATATTATAGCTCCTTCTATCCTTCTAATCTTGTTTCCTTCCCATGGAGAATGATATGGCAATCGAAGGTTCCTCCAAGAGTGGCTTTCTTTTCTTGGTCTGCTTCCTTAGGTAAGATCTTAACAACAGACAACCTTCATAAAAGACGTGTGATAGTGCTTGACTGGTGCTATATGTGTAAGTGTTGTGGGGAGTTAGTGGATCATCTTCTACTTCATTGTTCCATAGCTTGGGAGTTGTGGTCTTTGGTTTTCTGCTTGTTTGGTATTCAATGGGTTATGCCTTATACTGTTCTTGAGTTGTTTGAGCCTTGGCAAGGAATGTTTGCGACATCGTCACATTGATGTTTGGAAATTAGTGCCTCATTGCTTGATTTGGTGCATTTGGCGTGAAAGGAATGCTAGAAGTTTTGAGAGTTGTGAACATTCTTTGTTAGAGATTAAGTCTTTTTTCTTGCACACTCTCTATGAATGGAGTATGGTCTTTTCTCATTTTTCTTGTTCTTTCTTTCCTATTTTTCTTGACCATTGTACTACTGTTTCTTGATTTGTGCCCCCATAGTACATCCCCAATGTACTCGGTTTGACGCTTTTTTTATTATTAATAATATTCTTATGTTACTAATCAAAAAAAATTTTGGCCCAAGAATGAACATCCTGTTTTTTGTTAATTTATGTAGAATTTGTAAATTTAGGCTTCTTTCTTTGGCTAAGAATGATGTGATACTATTTATGCTCTAATTTTTGGTTTCATGTACTTCATTAGTTATTTTTTATTCTTGCAATATGTTTTTGTGAAAGTAGCACTTGTCCTTCATTGATCCCCAGGTCCACTGAAGGTATAATTTTGTGGTTAGTCTCCTGAAAGATTGTTTTGGTGATGTGGGATTAGGTCTTGCACAGTGATGCTTTGGTTACTATTTAGCAAGAGACTTTTTCCTTACCCATTTATGGTGCAATATCTTCTGTTAGTGTTCTTTCTATTGTCTTTTAACCTCATACGTGGTTATGCATTTTGAGGCACCATTATGTGCCATGTTCTATAAATCCATAATTAAAAAAAAAATTAATATTATGTTCTATACTTTGTTACTCAATATGATACTTTATAATTAATAAATGTTAATAAATTTAATTTAAAAAAAAAATGAAAGTAGAATTGAATTAAGGTGTGTACTTGTTATAGTTATGTTTTTCATTTTATTGTTGTATTTTTGTTTAAAAATACGTTTAAACATATAATTATCTCTAGAATAATTTTTCTCAACATACTCCTTATAATTTTTTATCTATCATATGAGAAAGAATGAAGTTTAAGAATCACAAGTGAAAACTTAGGGTCGAGAATTAATTTTTTGCAACACGCTTGTTTTTTTTCCCCATAATCTTTCCTTTTTTTGTTTTCAAAAAGAGTATGACATGTCTCTCATTTATACAAGTCAAACCCGAACCCTAAGTAAAGACACAAGCCTGATCCTTATCGCTAGATAAATTTTGGAGATCAAAGTAGGCAATCATCCCTAGAACAGCTTAGTCGTCATGGATGAAAGTTGAAAGACTCCCCTTAATAGGCTTTATTCCACAACTTTTGTGAAGGGTGGAATACAATAATTGAGGTCCTCATCCAACAGGATATTTAGGTGGAAGCAATGACCTTGTTTCATATAGTGATGCCTAGTTAGATGGACTACCCATGAGGTTGAAGCCAAGTGTGCAACTAGTCCTAATATTTGTCACAACTAGTAACATGATATGTTGTGATTGCTGTATAATACAAGTGATGTCATTGATGTTGCTCTAATCATGATAGGCTATGTCAATTAATAGTTGTAAAAAATATTATTTTTATAGTATTTCTTGTCGATACCATATTTTATTTGGCCTCGTATAACATGCCAAAATATTTATTAAAACCCTAAAAAAGTGAAAATCATGTTTTTGAAAACCAAAAGTTGGGAACTATGTAAAAAAAATCCTATTTACCTTGATCGAACGATGGAACAAACCATCAAATTTTTTAAAATTTCAAATTTGCCATTTCTGACAAAGTTTGACTAACTCTAACTAAACCCCAAATTGGGAGTGGTCAAAAGCCACTACAGAGTTATAGTTACAATAACAAGGAGATAAATCAGGTAGGCATTTGTAGTGGTGCATTTTAAGATTTGAATTAGATTTTTTGGCCATATGTTTTATTTAGACCCTTGTATATGTATGTTAATTTTGTTTTATTGTTAAAACAATGCAACGAAGTTCTACTACTCATAGATATGGCAAAACGAGTCAGAATTTTCTGACTCAACCCGAACCCGATTTTTTTACTTGAAGCAAAAACGAGTTGACCTATGACCCGACCTATTTTTTTTGCAGGTCAACTCAACCTGACTCGTACTATTTTTTAAAACTTTTTTTTTTTTTGATAAAAAAAATAATAAAATTAAGACAATATCGGTTTAATTGTTTGTTGTGAGTTTTAAGGAAACAATTGAGATATTTACATAATTGCATACAAATTAATTGAAAGATGAATAGTTGAGCATTCTATAATTAGTAAAGATTTTTAGATATCAAATAGCAAAGTATATGCCTAGATAATCTGGTTACAGTAGAGTTAAAAATGTATATTTAAAATTGTAAACATGTGTAAGAAACATTTACAAGCGTGAAAATAGTGAAACCAAAGTATCAAATTAGCATAAATAATGAATGTTTAGACCTATTTTTTAACAATTTATGTCCAAAATAAACGGATTTTCAAAATAAATTATGATATTTCGTAGAGTGTGTGTTACTTAACAATGATATGATATTCATAAAAAAGACTATATATAAATAAGTAAACAATCAAACTTTAATGTATATCTCAAATTGAAATGGAGTGTCAACCACAATTGATAATAGATTATAGAATTAATTTTCAAGATTGTAAATTTTTTATATGTTTTTATTCTTTGTCAAATGAGTTATCCAATAAGTCATTTGTAATTTTGTTTTATATTTTGGGATGTTGATATTGTGTAGAAATAAAACTTGTAATTTGTTTTACTTATCTTTATGTTATTTTCTTTTAGATAACAATGTTAGGATTAGTATAATTTTAAAATTATTGAATAAGTATTAATAAGTTTAACTAAATTCCTTCTTAATATAAGTGGTGAATTCAAAGTATTAAGTTTACATCAAGTAATTTGTTGCATGACTTTCTAAATGGCAAAAACATGTTGTTTTCTTTATAAAAAAATAAATAAAAATTTCATGTGAAAAATACGGGTTAACTCGACTCCTCCCGCAACCCGAACCCGTTTTTAACCTGCTTAAAATGACCTATCTTGACTCGCAAACCGTTTGACCTGACCCGAACTCGACTTGACCCAACTTGACCTGCCTATTTTGCCATGTCTAACTACTCATATGGAGTAGTACTGTTTTTTTTTTTTTTTTTTTTTTTTTAGTGTTTACAAATCATGTAAGTTGTAACCATATTGTAGTTAAAACATTTGTGATATGAGTTCCCGAATCGAAATACTATCCCAATTATGTCATGCAGCTCTTTGTCATATTTTCCTTCTATTCATATAATTAATATGTATATCGCTTTCAGTTTGTGCAGCTACAATATTATGTCTTTTTCTATTTTCATTTATTCTGGCTCTATATTTAAGTATTAAGCTCCAAAATTACTTCTGGGCCTATTTAATGCTTAAACATATTAATTATAACATTAATCAATTCATACTAAGATCTCTTAAAATAATCTTGTTTCTGTTTTTGGAGATTGCATACAACTCTAAGTCGTCTTCTTGTCTTTTTTGTATATTGAAGCAACAAAGCTTGTGTATATTTGTCCTTTTTGTTCCTAGACTAGTCATGACGAATATACTTCACATAGCCTCTGTAGCTGCTAATTGTCCTGGTCTTTTTGTATCCTGAACTAGCCTGCTAAGGCTTAAAACTTTGTATTCTCCTTTGTTTATATAATGTTATGCAGTTGGTATCAAAAAAAAAAAAAATAGTCGTCTTTTCTTGCTATTGCAGACGATGGTGGTGATGTTAAGGTACTTGTGATGTTTTGACTCACTAGATCATGGGCGGGAGTAGGGTAGTCCAGAGGATACAATTGCCCTCTGTCCCACAAACAAACAAACAAACAAAAAAAAAACTTGTCCTTCTACAAAAAAACCTATAAAAACATATTTGATCCCATGCCCGTCTCTCTCTCTCTCTCTCCCCCCCCCCCCACCCCCCCTCCAAAAAAAACAAGTCTTGCCTTGCCCCAACCAATAGTCAGGGTCATGTTGCCCTCATCACCCACATTAAAATTGTAAGTTAAAAAATAGTGGGACGGAATATTTTAGTAAAATTTTCAGTTATATTATCATGTTTCACAATTTTTAGATCAATTTCCTTTCTTTATTCATTCTCAGTTAAAAAGTAGTTTTTATGTATAATAAGTTTTTTTTTTTTTTTAATTTTCTCTAAAGTAATTATCAAATAACTTGTCTAAATTCTTATAATTAGATCAAATGTAGATCTTTCTTAGTTAATTGTGTGTGCATGCATACACACATGTATCCTCATGCTTGTAAGAGTGCATATTTTTTAAGCCCCTTTGAAACTTGACACCCATCAAGATTATATCCACCTAGACAGCCATAATATCTTGAAAGTCAGTAAAGGCTCATTGTCTCTTTGCATTTTTTCAGTGACCTTGGATGTCAACACGTCTATAGTATTACAAAAATGTTTAAAGATTAGTAACACTAGTTGTATAAATTTAATTTAAAATATTTTATAAAAAACCTATATATTTTTTGTATGAAATTATCTTTATCACCATGAGTAATACTTAGTATCCGTTTGGATATAGCTGATAAAGGCCAGCATTTGCGTTTTGACCTTTTTTTTTTCTTTTTTTTTTTTGAGAAGAGCGTTTCACATGGGATTATGCTTTTCCAATGGATCCCATGCATTGTTTACACATTTAAAAATTATTTTGCTACAGTGTTTTCAGTTTTCAGTTTTCAGCAAAATAAGCGGTATCTAAACAGATCCTTAT
Organism: Quercus gilva; assembly: GCA_023621385.1. Classification (NCBI taxonomy): domain Eukaryota; kingdom Viridiplantae; phylum Streptophyta; class Magnoliopsida; order Fagales; family Fagaceae; genus Quercus; species Quercus gilva. Next base: position 57,999,050 of record CM042477.1, on the reverse strand, counting down.
TATTAATATTGTTATCTCTACCTTTGCTCCCAACCATGAATCCATGAATTACCTTCCTCCTTAGAATGAATCCAAAATTCTATCCCTTTGCAATTCATTGCTGCAATGAGTGACTTGTTATCATCGTAAATCAAAACTCCTGCTTTTGCTTTATTCTTTAAAAATAGCTCTATCAAAGTTTATTTTGAAGGACAACTCATAAGGAGGTTGCTATTTATATTTGATTGGACAAATGTGTAGAGACAATCCATTGAATCTGACGCTTACAATAATTCTACATTGAACTTAGTTCTTGAAGGACAGGTCTTAAGGGGGTTGATATTTATGCTTAACTGGTCAAATGTGTAGAGACAAATAATCATATTATACCCAATCCATTGAATCTAACTCTTGCAATTCTACATTAAACTTTGTTCTTATGTAGGAAAAAGTAAATTGAAAAGTTATCATTGACTCTATCTAAAGCATTTAAAGTAAAAAAGGCATATTAAAGATTTAAATTGTTTGGCTAATTTAAAACATCAACCCATTGTTTGGAATACAATGGGAAGAGCATAATTTTTGTTGTACTCTTGATTGCATGTATATCCATTGTTGCCGAAGAAACTAAATATGAGCAAGCTAATATCATAATTCAAATCAGTAGTAAAAAATAGAAATAAATAAAAACATTTTTGAATATAGCTTAATGCATTCTCACATTCATGGAACGATACTAATTTAACTGATTACACTAATTATAGTTTTAATCCATTGGAGTATGTTGCAAATTTGCAATAACATAAGTGCTTGTTGAATAAAATATCTCTAATAAAACAACTTACATATCTCAAGATATGACACTACCAAGCTACCCTTGATGGTTCTTCTTGCCAAAATCAATCTTGAGCACAAAAACTTCAAAACTACACATTAAAATTATTAGTGTAAGGTCCAAATTTGGTAGGCCAAGTCCAAACTTTGCAGATTGTGAGCCCAATGAACCTAGAACAATAAATTTGTAGAGAGTGGGTGAAAAAGTTGGGCTGGTTATGGATTTAGCAATGATTCACTTATGCTAGTAAGGATAAAATGATGTAAAAATAATTGTAGAGTGGATGATAATCAAATCCGAAGAGGCTTAATATTTATAGAAAAGTGAATACAATTCTCTCTCTCTCTCCTTCTCATTTTTTTCTCACAATTTTTCCGTCCCCTTATATCCTGAGACCTATTCCATTTATATATCCTCCTTCTTCTTCATCTTCACCATACACTTATTCTTCATCCAAGCATTCACTTGAGTATATGTCACATTAGACGTCTGCTTTAGTCTGCCGTGAGTGGTAGTAGCTGAGGTTGCATTGTTCAGGTGTCTTCTCCATATAAATGCGGCTAGGAAAGTTGCTGCAGTGCATTAAATGTGGTGGTAACAGCTTTTCCTTTTAGATATTTCTCTGTTCTCATCATCTCTAGGCATGCTCAGAGCTTGCTCTTATCGTGGAGTCAGTTAGGAAGGTCGCTTAGGCCTTCAGTATATTTGCTTGATCAAGTTCTCTTATGATCCGAGGAGGAGGACCTCTTCGGACCAATATGATTGTCTTCGGACACCTTCTCTCATTCATTTTTAGGTGCATTTCCCCCATACGGACTCATTTCTAATCCCTTTTCCCTCTTCAAACACAGTGATACTCAAATTGGGCCTCAGGCCCAATACATAGCGTTGGGATTTCACACCCACAATAGCCCCTCAAAATTTTAATTTTTCCCTCACATCCGAGGAGAAAAAAATAGGATTTTGATCTGCTGTGAAATAAAAGCTTTAAAATCCCTAAACCTCTGAATCCACACGTGTACGTGCATAGATTTAGGCGCTTCATCATTACCACTGTCGTTGCAGCGTTTCCAAGGTGCCATTAATTGCTCCAGGCAGCATTTTGTCTCTGGCATCCAACGACGGGCTATTGATCCAACGGACGTGATTTTTTCTCCAAATTTGGGCGGGATAAATCCCACCATTTCATCTGTCCCTATATAAAGCCCCAAAGGGGGTTATTTTCTCCTTTACCTTACAGATTCTCAGACTCTCAGCGAACTCAAGCACTCACGCCCACAAAGCCCTTTCTGTCATCAACTCCAACTTTTCCCAGAATCTGCTACGATTTCTCTACAAGCCTAAAGATTAATCTTCAATTTAATTCCGTGTAAGTTCCTCACCCAAGACTTTCATCTTCTCTTCAGCCCTTGAATAGTCGCTCCTCAGTCACTGTTTAGCGCTTTTCCCTCTATTCTAACTAAAATAGGTAGATATAAATATCTAGCAAATAGTCCTTCCCAAATGGAGAAGTTTAGGGCGATGTATCACATTCCCCAGGATGTGGGCTTGAGATATTGTTCTCCAGAAGAATTAATAACAAATCGAGAAGTGGGCGAAGTTATAATCCCCATCATCGCCTTCCTAGATGGAGGAATGACCATCCCCATGGGTCCTGTTACCAGAGACTATCTCCGAGGCCATAGGCTTAGCCCTGAACAATGCGCACCTAACATGTTTAGAATTTTAGGAGCAATTGATGATCTGAACCGTCATTTAGAATTGGGGCTCACCTGGCTCAATGTGGTACACATGTACGAATGTCGTACCAAAAAAGGAGCAGGACACTATCTTAAATCCCGATCCGATATTGTCAGGCTCGTCTCTTGTCTTCCCAAATCTAACAAAGGGATGAAAGACGACTATCTGATTGTCTCGGGCGTGTGGCATGACGGACTTCATTGCCCAACCTAACTAGGAGAGCCAGGTGGGACATCCCAGATTTAGGTTTCCTAATAATAGATTAAGGGTTTTTGCTTTCAATGATTTGGCCTTCTCTTTCTATCATGTTTCAAGTTTTCTGACTAAGTTTTATTGTGGTGTTAACAGATAGAGATCACGTTGCTCCTCGACTCAGCCTTACAAACACCGCAGCGTTCAACTTCCTTCATCGGTCAGAGATTTTCGCAAGTGAAGATGGACAACTTAGGGCCGTTCACCTTATCCTCGGATATATCCTAAAGTCATCTGATTTTCAGCCTATCGGCAACACGATAACCCTTAGGGATCGCCGCATTAACCGTATCGACGTTGCTCGGAAGGATTTTTTGGCTCCCTTTGATCTTGCCCCTGTGCCACACCCAAACCCATAGGGCATACCATTGCTCGTTCAACCTGTTCAGCAGGCTCCTCCTGAACCGGTAGCAGAAGGAGAAAGAGTTGCTTCTTCAACCCCTTCACTTGATGAGCAGATTGACAAGTTCAGGTTTGAAGGGGAAGCTTCAGAAGAGGTTCAGATTTTGAACGCCAAAGAGGGAATTGATAGGCAATCTGGTATTCTCCCATAGAGAATAAACGTGCCAGACGACTCTTCTGAGGAAGATATGCAGAGTTTGAAAGATCTGATGAAGAACAGAGGGCCGAAGTCTGTGACCAAAGAGGTTGGCACATCTCAGCCAACGGTCACTCTTCCTCCTCCACCTCCTCAGGCTCCCTCGGATCTCGGCCTAAAGCCACTGCCGGATCTAAAAAAGAAAAGGACCGTGACTGATACTGAAGAAAGGGAGGTGGCGCCTCCGAAGGGACCTAAGCAACAGAATGTTGCCCACGAGACAAGGAACAAAAGGGTTTCGTCTACTGAGAGTAGAGATGACCCTCTGGCCGCAGACATACGCCGAGGAGCTCGGATATGGTCCCTAAAGTTGACATTAGATGGTGCTGCCATCCCATATGACGCTTCCCTTAGAAATTATGCTGGAGGAAAAGCTGGTCACATCACAGAGGCATTGGAGCAACCTCTGCTCCTTCCGAAGGATATGGAGTCTTACAGGCGTTTCAGCTAGCAAGAACTCTTTCTATCCCTTAAAAGGGATTTAGCCATGGTAAGCGAATTGACCCATCTTCTCCACTTTAAGATGTTTGTTTTCTGCATTCACTAATTTTCTTTGCCTTACATTAAAAAACATTTTTATTCTGTCATGCAGATTACTCAACAAGTTTATATGGCTGAGGAGTGGAACAAGAAAACCCATTTTAAAGTCCAAGCGGAGGTCCGTTCTCGGTCGGAGGCTGAAAAGGCATTGGGCAGCCTAAAGGATGAGTGTGCCCGTATATCCGAACAGCTAAAAGAGGCAACCAAGGAGAAAAAGAGCTTGGAAGCGGGCCTCAAGAATGCTGAAAAGCAGGCCAAAGACCAATGCCAGCAACTGTATACAACTGAGATCAATTTGGAAACAGAAAAAGCGTTAGTGAAAGGTCTTCGGGCCGAGCTTGGTAAAGCCAGGGAGTCTGCTAAGTTGGCCAAAGAGGACGCTCGATTGGCCAAGGAGGCGCTTGAGGCTGAGAAACAAGCGGCCTACATGTTAGGGATAAAAGAGACCCAAATAAGGCTGACCGAGGAGTTCGCGAAGGTTTGCAGGGAGTACTGTGACATTACATAGGGCAAAGGCCTTGATACGGCTAGAGTCCCCCCAGAATCTACCCTGAGGCAGCCTGGGAGTGTTTACTACCACCTAGATATCTGTGACCTGCCAGAAACCTCGGATCCTCTAGCTGCCAACCAGAACCTTCCAGACTATACTGAGGCAAACCGGGCATCTAGCCAAACTGGCGATGTGGGCAAACCGCCCGAGAATGTACAAGGATCAGATGCTACTGCTTAGCCTGGCCAGATTACTGACCCATTGCCTCAAAAGAAGGCCTAGAAGTTTAGGAGTTTTATTAGTTTATTATTTTTATTTTTTTTATTTTTTTTACTTGCTGTTGCTGTTGTGTTTTTTTTTTTATTTACTTGTATTAGCTAGACCCCCCTTTTTTTTTGTTTCGTGACTGTAAGTTATTTCTCTTTGATCAATGAAATAGTTTCCTTTTTGCCTTTAACGCCATCACAGTATATATCATGATGCATCATTACTGCAAATAACAATAGCTTGATAAATGAGAATCACTTAATAACATGACTTTGACTTAAGCATGGCTAGGAAGGCCTTGTGATAATAACAACTGCATTGGAGTGTTAATCAGTGAAAATAACTTAGTCCGAGGACTATAGACATAGTTGAGTTCAAGTTCAAACACTTAGGAGAATTGTAAACCTAACCACCATATCATGTAGATGATGTAGGCAATCTAAGTCAATACTTGAGAAAGCTGTTCGTATGAGAGCTACTTAATAAAAATGAGTTTCAATTAAGTTTAAGCACTTACAAGAATTATAAATGAGTGTTAACTAACCCAAATCACCTAGTCTGAGGACTACAGGCATAATTGAATTTAAGTTTAAACACTTAGAAGAATTGTAAACAATTGTTAACTAACCCAAATCATCTGGTCCGAGGACTACAGGCATGATTGATCTTAAGTTTAAACACTTACGTGAATTGTAAACGCGTGTTAACTAACCCAAATCATCTGGTCCGAGGACTACAGGCATGATTGAATTTAAGTTTAAACACTTAGGAGGATTGTAAACGAGTGTTAACTAACCCAAATCATCTGGTCCGAGGACTACAGGCATGATTGAATTTAAGTTTAAACACTTAGGAGGATTGTAAACGAGTGTTAACTAACCCAAATCATCTAGGTCGAGGACTACAAGTATGATTGAATTTAAGTTTAAACACTTAGGTGAATTGTAAACGCGTGTTAACTAACCCAAATCATCTGGTCCGAGGACTACAGACATGATTGAATTTAAATTTAAACACTGAGGAGAATTCTTAGCATAACAAAATGGCATATTGACTGAAAGAATGATTCATTTAATAATAATACTTTTTGAGGTTATTTACATTCCAGGGCCGGGGTATTATGCAATTATCTAGATCTTCTAAGAAATACGCTCCAATACCAGCCCTTGAAGTGATATGATATGGTCCTTCCTAGTTTGGTCCTAGTTTTCCCCAAGCTGGACTCTTTGCAATACCCACAACCTTCCTTAGCACCAAATCACCGAGTTCTAAAGGTCTTAGCCTTACGTTGGCGTCATAGCCTCGCTTGAGCTTTTGTTGGTAATGTGCCAGTTGGACTATTGCATTTTCTCTCATTTCTTCAATTAGATCCAAACTCTTTTCTAGTTGCCCATCGCTGCCGATCGAATTGAACGACCTAGTCCTGTATGTTAGGAACCTAGTCTCCAAAGGTATAACAGCTTCAGCCCCATAGGTCATTGAAAAGGGGGTCTCTCCAGTGGACCTGCGAGGCGTAGTTCTGTATGCCCAAAGTACATGGGGCAACTCTTCCACCCATCTACCCTTCGCATCGTCTAGCCTCTTCTTTAATCCATTAACTATGACTTTGTTAACAGCTTCCGCTTGCCCATTTCCTTAGGGATAAGCAAGGGTGGAGTATTTGTTTGTGATTCCCAGTTCGCTACAATAACTCCTGAATGCTTTGCTATCAAACTGAAGACCATTGTCCGAGATGAGGGTATGAGGGATCCCAAACCGAGTGAAAATATTCTTCTAGATAATTTCTTTACATCTACATCCCTGATGTTTGCTAGAGGTTCAGCCTCGACCCATTTGGTGAAGTAGTCTGTGCCGACTAGAAGGTACTTCTTGTTTCCTACAGCCTTAAGGAATGGGCCCACAATATCCAATCCCTATTGAGCGAAAGGCCATGGGCTGGATAGTGGATTAAAGGTGCTACCTGGTTGATGTATGTTCGGCGCAAACCGTTGGCACTGGTCGCATTTTCTAACATATTCATGGGCCTCTTTTTGCATATTTGGCCACTAATAACCTTGGGTAATGGCTCGGTAAGCTAAGGATCTACCTCCAGTATGGCTCCTACAGATCCCTTCATGTAATTCTTCTAGTAGTGACTCAGCTGCTTCAGGATGCATGCATAATAAGTACGAACCTGAATAGGAGCGCTTATACAGTTTATGGTCTTCGGACAGCCAGAACCTAGTAGCCTTCTTCCGAACTTTGTCGGCTTCCCCTTTTTCTTCGGGCAAGACATCGTCTTTCAAGAACTTAATTATAGGATCCATCCAGCTGAGGTCGGCCCTGATATGATGAACTCAGACTGCCCTCTTTTCTTAACTCCATAGGTCTATGCATGTCCTCAATAAGGATAACCCTTGGTAACTCTTGCGTCGAGGAGGTGGCAAGCGTAGCCAAAGAATCAGCATGCGTATTACTACTTCTGGGGATGCGCAGCAGGTTAAAGGAGTCAAACTCTGACTGCAGGGATTTAGCTCGACTCAAGTATCCTTGCATTCTTTCGTCCTTCGCCTCAAACTCACCTTGCACTTGACCAACGACTAATTTTGAGTCCGAGAACACCTCAACTGACTTTCCTCCCATCCTTCGTACCATTGTCATTCCCATCAATAGAGCCTCATACTCTGCCTCATTATTCGTTGCCAAGAAATCCAGCCTTAACGCCTTTTCAATGATGATTCTCTCTGGGGATATCAGCACTAGCCCCACTCCTGAACCTCTTTGATTCGATGCGCCATCTATGTAAAACTCCTAAGGTAAGGGGCCTCGTTGAGAAATCATGCCAACAGATTTTCCCTCTAGGTCCAGTATTGATGTTACTTCTTCTAAGTGGGGCTCCATGAACACTACAAAAAAAATGCCTATTAGCGACCAAGAATTTATGACGGACCCAAAAAACCATCTCAAAAAATTTTATTTGTGATGGCAAAATAAAGCCCTGGCAAATACTTAATAAAATGTGAAATATTTGTGACCAACAAAAAAAGTTGTAGCAATTATGTGTTATAGCCGTCACAAATACTAATATTTTGGAGGGAAATTTTCCCTCCATATTATTTGCGAGGGACAATTATAAATCTCTCGCAAAAAGTGTGCTATTTGTGACGGTTAAAAAAATGCCATCACTAATACTAAATTATTTGCGAGGGCTAAGATCGACCTTCACAAATAATCATTAAAATGTCAAAAATTTTGGAGGGAAATGTTCCCACCAAATTATTTCCGAGGGACAATAAAAATCCCTTGCAAAAAGTTTATTTTTTGTGTGGGTTAAAAATATTCCCTTACTAATACTAAATTATTTGCGAGTGCCATGATTGACCTTCGCAAAAAATTATTAAAATATTAATTTTTTTTGGAGATAAAAGTTATTCTAAAATTTAAAAATAAAAAATAAAAAGAAACGCATAAACATATAGCACTTTGTATTCTTTAGATGAACCTTTTGTTTATATTCTAAAAAAAAAAAACTATTTATGTACATCCTATATAAGAAATGTCTATCCTTAATTATTTTCTAAACAATTGTACCCATAAAAAAAAATGATAGCACTTTCAACTTCAAAATGGTAGCCTAAAATTCAAGAATTTCAACCTTTTGTACTCTCTCCCTTTCTCTCTCTCAAAAGTGAATAAAAATTTCTTCCCATTAAAATAATACATAAAAGATGAGTTCATAGATCAAATGGTAAATTACATCCAATTGGCATGCATGTTAAGAAAATATATAACATGTAATCAAATGGTTGGATTTTCAAAATATGAATTCAATAATAAGTTATTGGGTGATGTAACATTCTTTAGAGTTACAACACGTGTAACTTGAACCCAACTCTATATTTCTTAATTCGATGTGAAATTTGACAAATCTACCATTAGATTAAATTATCTTCATATATTTTTCATGCTTATAAAATTTTAAGATGATCAAATATTAATTGTCATGTCATCTATCAATTGTTTAAATTCAAGTTTTTGTAATTTAAATAATGCATAAAAGATAAGTTTATAGATCAAATGGTAAATTACATCCGATTGGCATGAAAATTGGCATGCATGTTAAGAACATATAGAACATGTAATCCAATGGTTGGATTTTCAAAATATGAATTCCATAACACGTCATTAGGTGATGTAACATTTTTTAGAGTTACAACACGTGTAACTTGAACTCAACTCTATATTTCTTAATTCGATGTGAATTTTGACAAATCTACCGTTAGATTACATTATCTTTGTAGTTTAAAATAATATATAAAAGATAAGTTTATAGATCAAATGGTAAATTACATCCAATTGGCATGAAAATTGGCATGCATGTTAAGAACATATAGAGCATGTAATCTAACATTGGATTTTCAAAATATGAATTCAATAATAAGTTATTGGATGCTGTAAAATTTTTTAGAATTACTTCAGGTGTAACTTGAACCCAAACCTATATTTCTTAATTCGATGTGAATTTTGACAAATCTACTGTTAGATTATATTATCTTCATATATTTTTTATGCTTACAAAATTTCAAGGTGATCAAAGATTAATAGCTATGTCATCAATCAATTGTCTAGATTCAAGTTTTTGTAGTTTAAAATAATGCATAAAATATAAGTTTATAGATCAAATGATAAATTACATCCAATTGGCATGAAAATTGGCATGCATGTTAAGAACATATAGAGAATGTAATCCAATGGTTGGATTTTCAAAATATGAATTCAATAATAAGTTATTAGATAGTGTAACATTTTTTAGAATTACGGCAGGTGTAACTTGAACCTAAACCTATATTTCTTAATTCGATGTGAATTTTGACAAATCTACCGTTAGATTACATTATCTTCGTATATTTTTCATGCTTACAAAATTTAAATTTGATCAAAGATTAATAGCCATATCATCAATCAATTGTCTAGATTCAAGTTTTAGTAGTTTAAAATAATGCATAAAAAACGAGTTCATAGATCAAATGGTAAATTACATCCGATTGACATGAAAATTGGCATGCATGTTAAGAACATATAGAACACGTAAACCAATGGTTGGATTTTTAAAATATGAATTAAATAATATGTTATTGGGTGATGTAACATTTTTTAGAGTTACAACACGTGTAACTTGAACCTAACTTTATATTTCTTAATACAATATATATATATATATATTGATAACCTCCTGTCACTCTTAAGTGTGATCCAAACAGATACCTACTTGCAACTTACCTTTAAAATGAAAATTTTGAAAATTAGAACCTCCAATTGACCAAAATGCTATCGAAACTACAAAATGAGCAAAATACTCATGGAACATGTTGCACCAAGAACGATACATGTGTAAAGATATTCATGATTTTGATTTTAAAGGAAAAAAAAAGGTTTTAGTTTGAAAACCGTTTTGAAAAACATGTGACAGTCAGGAGTGACGTTAAGATGGAATGAAAATCCCAACATTTCCCAAGTTGCAGTTACATTTTGGAGAGACTCCTAGCCACCATCAAGATGCCATCATTCTTTAGTGAATGATGTGATTCGTCGATTAATGAGGATTGAACTAAGCGATTACACAAAAAGAGACCTCCTTCATGATTTCATTAACCAGTGAGGTTTAATAGTAGACCTATTATGAAACAAGTTCTCCCCAAATCAAATGCCAAGAGCCCTTAAATTTAAAATTTTTAATTTATTATATATGATTTAGCTCATTGTGGGATTACATATTTTTCTCAGCTCATTGTGGTGATTACATATTTTTCTTTTAACATGTGACTTAAGATAATTAATATTTTTTATTATCTATTTTTGGCCAACTATTCAAATGTGTGAATTGTATCTAATTTATTTCATTTTTATTTTATTAATTAATTAATCTATGTGTTGCATAGACATGTTTCATAAAACGTTGCTATATGCTTCCCCCCAATTTTTTCATTACCGCACAAAATTTCCCCCTATTCTTCATTTCCCACCTTTTTTTCCCCAAAGCTTTTTTCTTTAATTTTTTTTTCCTTGTTTTCATTTGGCTCCCACTTCTCAAGCTCTTATTAAAAGTTAAAAACCCATTTTTCATTTCCCATCCAAGTACATTTTCTTTTTCTTTTTTCTCTCTAACCCGTTTTCATTTTCACCATGCGGAGCTCTCTCTCACCATCGTCAAGCTCTCTCTCTCACATCTCCACTGCCCCTAGCAACCTCCCTAGCCCTAGCCACCACCACCTCCCTAGCCCTAGCCGCTGGCACCGCCATCACCCTAGCTGTAGCTGCCGCCGCCATAGATCTACTCTCTCTCACCTCAGCCACCACCCACTGCCATTAATGGAATAATGATTATTTTCAATTTTCATAGTATTTTTCTTATCATTGTTATTGTTTTTTTCTCCAGGATAGAAGCTTTACTTTCATTTTGAAGACACCACTGCTTCAGTTCTGCTCTTAAAAGCTGCAGGTATGCTTCTTTAACAATGCCCATTATGTGTTTGATTGTTTTACCCTTCGTTTGTTTGGCATTTACTGAATGTAATTAAGCATCTAATTCCTAGATTTTAACAGTGTGTTTCGGGGCTATTACCAATTTGATGTAATAACTTATTAAGTGGTTATTACTTGAATCAAGCTTCGTTTTCATGCATCCAACATGTAACGTTACAGCTTACAAATAGAATCTAGAAAACTAGAATTTTTTCATCACTAATGTTTTCATATGGGAAAATATACTTCTTTGAAAAAATGGAGCATCTTTGATTTGATTTCAGCATTGACTCTGATTGTGCTGGATGAAAAGTGAACTCATTATTATCTTGCTAAGGGCTCATTAGAATACTCAGAATGGAGAAATTGTGCGGAAAGTTTACTACACTTTTTGAAAGGCCTCTTAAATGAAATACTCATCTACAAACATAACAAGCAAGCACCTGTCAGTGGCTCCAGACCATAAATTTTGAGATGCTTAAATCCTAATGAACAACAAATATGATGATGAACTTTAAAGGGGAGAGTTTGGAATAATGGAGCTGTCTAGTGAATGAAAGGACTAATTACGTCCATTGTATACTTCTGTTTCATAATTGCAAGAGTTGCAAGAATTTCTGTCCTACAACATGATTTTTGCAACCTGAAAGGGCCTTCTAACTATGTTGCTGAAATATATTATGAATGTTAAATAGTGTCTTATCATCAAGAACACTGCTTCCTGTGGTCATTAAAAAACACTCTTTGGTGACAAATGCACCTTAAGTTACCTTTGTTAGTAAGTTGACACCAAAAGTATGCCCTGTTGCATCTTAGTAACCTGCTGAGCCAGCCTTGAATCCACTCAACATCTGACATTGCTATAATGAAGTTGGGAAAAGCAAATTTCAGGTCTGATGTGGCCTATGATACTATGAAAACCATTAAGCTCTTAACAGCAATGACACTTTGAACCAAATAAGTCAGCTTGGTTTCTACTAAGGCTGGCAGTGCTGTTGTCATGTTCTCTAACCTAGTTAGAAATAAGCCCACTGACGATGCAAGTTGTGGCATTATTCAATTTTACAATGTTGGCTAGTGGTCATTGCTGGGATGTATGGTCATATATACCGACTTCATTTCACTTGTAAGGTATTGGTGGTAATAATAGTACTTCTAGTGTTAGTCCTGACACAATTTTTTATATATTGTTAAACTAACACACAAAATACAACTTATAAACACTAGGCGAATGCTGTTATAAGATGAATGTTAGGAATAGTAGCCAATGTCTAGCATTATATTCCTAAATTAATGCCACTTCCTGAATTGTTTTACAGTACTACATCTAGAATGGTTAAGAGAATCTTTTCTTCATCTTCATGGCTTATATTTAATTTGATGTTTATACATATTTTAACTAAGTTTAATTAGTTACAGATACTTGAGGTTCCCAGTTTATTAGAAAATGGATCCTCAGTGGTGAAGAAACAAATATTACAACAGAAGCAGGTGTACTCAAAAACTCATAGTGGTGGTTGCTGCTCTTAATCTAAATGTTGCATGCCAAGGTACAACACCAAAAACTACAACTTGCTGCAACAAAACAGAAGACCTCAAGAAGTGGCAGAATTGTTGTTTGATATAGTATGTTGTGAATTTTGTAAGTTATTTTTTATTATGCTCAGAAGACCTCAAGAATGGTCCTTCCTTCATTCCTACACCCTTTTGGAAAAAGATGATGGATAAATGGATGGATGGAGAATGAGGGGTGAGTATAAATGAAATACATGTCGTAAATTCTCTCTATCTCTCTTGCACTTTCTCTAACCATTATTTGTGGTTTACATTTTTCACAATTGTTATATTATTTTAATTTATATTTAATTTTGATAGTGGTTTACGTAATCAAATTAAATTATTATTATTGTTAAATTAAAAAAAAAAAGTTATTACTGTTGTTTATGATATATTATATGATTATATTTGATAGAGTAATATGTGTACTTATTTATTGAAGCATTAATACAAATACAAATTCACTTTAATTGTTTCATTTTAACTCATGTTTAATGCCTTTTTTTTTTTTTTTTTTTTAAGGATGGTACTAGCAGAGATGAAGAGGACAACTCAAACAATAACATGGAGGTCGAAAGCAACTTGGAGGGTGACCTAGAAGAAAACTAATATAGATCTTTTCATAATTCTAGTTGTTTAAAACAATATTTTTATGTCATTGTTTATTTCAGGATTTCTTTGTATATTCTATATTTTAAAGTTTGAAATTCTAAGAATTTTTATGTTTCAATGGATCAATTTTTAGTAATCATTGTACTATTGTAAGAGGATAGTTAAACAAAAATGATATAAAATAAATTAAAAATAAATAAATAATAAAATATTATAAAAAATATTATCACTGACATAGAAATTTGGTCATAAATAACTTTATAGTGACAACAAAGTCCCTCGCAATTTATAGAATAGCGACGCCACTTAACCCCCTTGCAAAAACGTTTTAAGTGACAGTTTAACGTCGTCACTTTTATTTCTAACTAATTGTGAAGGGTCAAAAGCCCTCACAAATAAATTTTAGCGATGACACTATTTGTCTCTAAAAAGTATGTCGTTAATTTGGAATTCGCAAATAATTAATTGTGAGGGTATGAAGGTCCTCACAAATAATTGTTAATGACGATTGCTTCCCCTCGCTAAAAATAAGTCATCGATTTTTCTCATTGTTTGGTAATATATTTGTGAGGGCAACTTTGTTCAATAACGATGGTAAATTGCCCTTGTAAATTATTTATTTGCGAAGGTATGGTCATAAAATCTCTTTTAGTGACAAGTGCAAATACGACGGCCTTCGAGGGCCATATGCCCTCGTTAATAACCTTTTGCGACGATATTTGAATTTTTGCGAGGGAATATGGCCCTCGCTAGTAGACTCTTTTCTTGTAGTGGAATTCAGCTACCAAGTCTGCAAGGATCTGGCCCTTCACTGATGTGCAAGGCATGTACTTGATATCAAAAGCCCCAAGGATCGTGCCCCATTTGGCAATCCTTCCAGTGTAGTCGGCGCTTTGGAGTATGGTCTTAAGTGGGAGCTGGGTGAGAACAATAATTGTGTGGGCTTGAAAATAATGAGGCAGCTTCCTTGTACCGAGCACCATAGCCAGGATAGCCTTCTCCAGTGGCAAATAACAAATTTCAGCTTCATGCAGTGACTTACTTACGTAGTAAACTAGTTTTTGCACGCCACAGTCTGTTCGTATCAACACCAAGCTTACAGCAGTAGTAGCTACAGTGATGTAAGCAAACAGGTTCTCATCTGGCTTAGGACTAGACATGATTGGAGGCCGAGCTAGGTAGTCCTTAAGTTGCTGAAAAGCCACAGCACATTCCTCAGTCCATTCGAAACCCTTCCATTTGTTGATCAGTGAGAAGAAAGGTCTACATCTATCGGTTGATCTGGAAATGAACCTATTAAGGGCAGCAGTCATCCCAATTAGCTTCTAGATCTCCTTGGGGTTCTAAGGAGCTCGTAAGTTGTTAATGGCCTTTATCTGATCAGGGTTAACTTCGATTCCCCTGTGAGTCACCATGTATCCTAAGAACTTGCCTGACCCCACACCAAACGAACACTTGGATGCGTTTAAGCGCAATCTGTGTCCCCTTAGGATTTCAAAAACATCCCTGAGATCCCTAATGTGCCTAGCTATAACCTTGCTCTTCACCACCATGTCATTAATATAAACTTCCATACTTTTACCCAACTGAGGCTCAAACATCCTGGTCATCATCCTTTGATAGGTAGCCCCTACATTTTTCAGACCGAACGGCATTACCTTGTAGTGGTAGTTTCCCATAGGGGTTACGAAAGTTGTTTTCTCCTGATCATCAAAAGCCAGTGGTATCTGATGATAACCTTGAAATGCGTCCAAGAAACACATCCGAAGATATCCAACGGTAGCATCAACTAGTTGGTCTATCTTCGGCATGGGAAATGGATCCTTCGAACAGGCTCTATTAAGGTCAGTGAAATCCACGCACACTCGCCATTTTCCGGTTTTCTTCTTTACCACCACAGTGTTAGCCAGCCATTCAGGATAAAAAGTTTCCTTAATTAGCCCTACTCGCTTGAGTTTCATCACTTCTTACCTGACCACATCTGCGTGTTCCCTTGATGGACGCCGGAGTGGTTGTTTCTTAGAAACGATGGTGGGATTAACATTTAGATGGTGGCAAATGAACTCTGGGTTTACTCCTAGGGCTTCCGCGGAGTCCCATGTGAATACATCGACGTTGGTTCTGAGAAACTCTATCAGCTCTTCCTTTTCTTGAGGAGGCAGCATGGATCCGACTTGAAAGAACTTTTCTGGGTCATCATCAATAACTATCTTTACCAAAATTTCACACTCTGCCCCTTCGGCTGAGACTTCGGTGTCTAGCACCGAAGGTTTTAACTGCTATAAGCTTTCTTCGTTACGGGCCGAGGATTCAACCTGAGGTTTATGCTAGATAGCTGCCACTAGACATTGCCTGGCAGTAGATTGATCTCCTCGGATCTCCTCGACTCGCCCTTCAGACGGATATTTGACCTTCTGATAAAGGGTGGAGGAAACAGCCCCAAGTGTATGAAGCCAAGGTCTAGCCACGATCGCGGTGTAAGGTGAGTACGCATCTACCACTATAAAAACTAGACATGGCAAAACGGGCGGGTCGGGTCGGGTCAATTGGGTTGCGGGTAACGAGTCAAAAACGGGTCATTTTAAACGGGTTAAAATCGAGTTCGGGTCAATCGGGTTGCGGGTCGGGTCGGGTTGACCCGTATTTTTCACATGAAATTTTTTTTTTATAAAGAAAACAATATGTATTTGTCATTTAGAAAGTTATGCAACAAATTACTTGATGTGAAATGCATTATTTTGAATTCACCACTTATATCAAGAATAAACTCAGTTAAACTTATTAATACTTATTCAATAATTTTAAAATTATACAAAGCCTAACATTGCTATCTAAAACAAAATAACACAAAGATAAGTAAAACAAATACACAAGTTTTATTTTTACATAGTATCAACATTCCAAAATATAAAACAAAATTACAAATGACTCATTGGATAACTCATTTGATAAAGAATAAAAACATATAAGAAATTTACAATCTTGAAAAATAATTTTATAATCTATTATCAATTGTAGTTGACACTCTATTTCAATTTGAGATATACTTTAAAATTTGATGCTTACTTATTTATACATGGTATCTTTTATGAATATCATATTATTATTAAGTAACACACATTCTAGAAAATATCATAATTTATTTTGAAAAACCGTTTATTTTGGACATAAATTATTAAAAAATAGGTCTAAGTATTCATAATTTATGCTAAGTTGATACTTTAGCTTCACTATTTTCACACTTGTGAATGTTTCTCACACGTGTTTACAATTTTAAATTTATATTTTTAACTCTGTTGTAACCAGATTATCTTGGCATGTACTTTGCTATTTGATATCTAAAAATCTTTACTCATTACAGATTGCTCAGTCATTTGTCTTTCAATTAATTTGCATGCAGTTATGTAAATGTATCAATTGTTTCCTTAAAATTCACAATAAACAATTAAACTAATACTGTCTTAGTTTTACTATTTTTTTTACCCAAAAAAAAAAGTTTTAAAAAAATGGTTCGGGTTCGGGTCGGGTCGGGTTGACCCGCAAAAAACACGGGTCGGGTCACGGGTTAACCTGTTTTTGCTTCGGGTCAAAAAATCGGGTTCGGGTCGGGTCGGGTCGGGTCAAAAAATTTTGACCCGTTTTGCCATGTCTAATAAAAACTACCTCCACCGTTTCAAAGCCAGTTTGCACGAGTAGTCTGATATGGCCTTTAGGGATGACCACTTTGCCATCAAAACTCAATAAGGGGGAACTATAGGGCGATAAGTCTTCAAGCATTAAGTTCAGCCCCTTATAAAGGTCTGGGTACATTATTTCTGCGGCGCTACCCTGATCTACCATCACTCTCTTCACGTCATATCCACCTATTCTGAGAGTGACCACCAGAGCATCATCGTGTGGTTGTATAGTTCCGATTTTGTCTTCGTCCGAAAAGCCCAAAACCGGTTGAACCTCCATCTTAGGCCTCTTCGGCTTTCTGTCAACACTTTCGAGGGGCAGCCGAGAAACCGTTAGTACTCTGGATGGACAAGACCCTGTCCTTCCTGGTGCGGTAAAGATAACATTTATCATGCCGAGAAGGGATTTTAAGGAATCATCTCTCCGAGACCCTGTGTTTGCCTGGTTACCCTGACCATAGGAGTGATGAAAAAGTTGTTTTAACTTGCCCTCGCTGACAAGTTGATCCAAATGGTCCCACAGGCTTCTACAATCCTCCGCAGTATGTCCATGATCAAGATGATATTGGCAGTAGAGATTGTAGTTGCGCCTTTCAGGGTTTCCGACCATCTTGTTCGGCCTCTTGAAGAAAGGCTCATTCTTGATCCTCTCTAGGACTTGGTGCACTGGCTCACGAAACACAACATTGACCGTCTGAAGGTTCGCCGAACCCTGTCCGATCCAATCTTTCCTCAACCTGTTGTGGCTCTGCCGGTCCGACCTGAAATCCCTCCTCTCTTGAGGGATAACCTTATCCTTTCCTTTACCCTGCTGCTGGTCTTCTTCAACTCTTTTATACTTGTCAATCCTATCCATCAATTGGCGTACACTGGTAACAGGCTTGCCCGTTAGAGACGTCCTCAAGCCGTGTTCAGTGGGAAGGCCGAGCTTAAAGGAGCTGATGGCCACCAGGTCGCAATCTTCCTCCATCTCGTTATACGTTTCCCAGAATCTATCCGAATACGACTTCAAAGGTTCACTTTCTCTCATGCTGACTGATAGTAGGGAGGCCATAGACTGCGGGACTCTGCGACATGTGACAAAACGCGACCCAAATGCCTGAGTTAGCTCTTGAAAAGAGCTTATAGAGTTCGCTTTCAGACTATCAAACCATCTCATGGCGATCGGTCCCAAACTGGACGGGAAGACTTTGCACATTAAGGCCTCATCTCTGGAGTGAACGACCATCCTCTGATTGAAATGGCTCACATACTCCACAGGGTCCGTCCAACCGTTATAGATGGTGAATGTCGGCTGGTGAAAAAGTCGAGGGAGTCTTGCGTTCTCGATGTTACGTGTAAAAGGGGACCTGGAGATCTGATCCAGAGCTTTGCTCATAGCATCGTTCCCTACGCCCCCATGTAATGGGCTTCGAGATTGCTTCTCGTGACGGCGCGTTTCCTCGTAGGAAAAAGACTCACTGACTGGTGTACGAGATTTTTGCTTGTAAGTGACATCCCGTTCGTCGTCAGAGTCTTCATTAGAGTACGAAGAGGTACGTCTCCTCTTTGCATGGCACAGCTCCCTCTTTAGCCTTTCAATTTCTAACTGCATGTTTTGGTTTTACTCTGCATGGGACATGTGGCTTCCACCATGTGACTGGCTTCGATCGTCATGTGCGGTGTGTACACTCCCTTCACGATCCTGCCTCAATTCCAGATTGAGGAAAGGATCAGCATGTTGAGATGCCCTGGACTCCGCTGGTTGTTGCCTTGGTTCAGCCATTTATGAGGTGTTGCTTCCACCCTTACTCAAGCTAATCCCCACAGATGGTGCCAATTGTAGGATCTAAATTTGGTAGGCCAAGCCCAAACTTTGCAGATTGTGAGCCCAATGAATCCAGAACAATAAATTTGTAAAGAGTGGATGAAAAAGCTGGGCTGGTTATGGATTTAGCAACAATTCACTTATGCTAGTAAGGATAAAATGATGTAAAAACAATTGTAGAGTGGATGATACTCAAATCTGAAGAGACTTAATATTTATGGAAAAGTGAATACAATTCTCTCTCTCTCTCCTTCTCATTTTTTCTCACAATTTTTCCGTCCCCTTATATCCTGAGACCTATTCCATTTATATATCCTCCTTCTTCTTCATCTTCACCGTACACTTGTTCTTTATCCAAGCATTCACTTGAGTACATGTCACATCAGACGTCTGCTTTAGTCTGCCGTGAGTGGTAGTAGCTGAGGTTGCACTGTTCAGGTGTCTTCTCCACATAAATACGGCTAGGAAAGTTGCTGCAATGCATTAAATGCGGTGGTAGCAGCTTTTCCTTTCAGATATTTCTCTGTTCTCATCATCTCTAGGCATGCCCAAAGCTTGCTCTTATCGTGGAGTCAGTTGGGAAGGTCGCTCAGGCCTTCAGTATATTTGCTTGATCAAGTTCCCTTGTGATCCGAGGAGGGGGACCTCTTCGGACCAATATGATTGTCTTCGGATACCTCCTCTCATTCATTTTCAGGTGCATTTCCCCTATACGGACTCATTTCTAATCCCTTTTCCCTCTTTGGATACATAGTAATACTCAAATTGGGCCCCAGGCCCAATACGTAGCGTTGGGCTTTCACACCCACAATTAGTTACAATGTAAAAAGATTAGATTGCATGCATTTTTTTATATTTTTAAGAAATGCTTTTTTAAATTGTTCTTGGCCATTTAGTAACTTTAGCTCAATGAGATAAATGTCAGCAAACTTAATTTTTTATAGTAGATATATGTTTGTGTGGTTTCTCCTTAAACACATATCTTTTTGCAATCATCAAAGTGTTCATGATGGCTAAAACTTTTTAAACTTAAACTGAAAAAGAAACACATAACAACCTCAAATTTAATATATCTTTAGGAAAGTTACTCTTATATATGTATAAGATTAACCAACAAACACAATAGAATCAAATTGTGTATAATAAAATTGAAGCATTGGCTTAACCACAATACTAACTTGAAAAACCAAAAGGGAAAATGACCAAGAAAACAACAGTTACGCTTATTCCACTGAAGTTGAAATGATAGATCCTTCAACACATATTGAATACATTGATGAGTTTAGAAAGTTTTATATCTATCAAAAACAAAATGTAGAAACACAAATAATTAGAAAAACCCCATAAGTTTGTTATGCATAAAATTAACCCAAAAAAAAAAAAAAAAAAAACTAAATTTTGACAATCTTAATCTATTAATAGAACTTGATAAAAATCGAAATTAGCAAATAAAAAATGGCATAAAGAGCATCTTATTATATGACTATATCACTCTATAGAGGCCCAAGCCCCAAAAGCCCATAAGAACGATAATTAGCAAATGAACAGTATATGTAAGTAAAAGAGCATCTTAGTACAATTTAAACAAAAAAAAAAAAAAAAAAAACCATATAGAACCATGACCATTATGACATGAAGCAAGTGCAAGATGAGCATTATTGTTGTTTATTATCCCAGGTGAGTAAACATATGCCTTTTTGGAAGATGCATGTATTCTTGAATAATCTGAATGCTATTTCAGTTTGTGTAAATTATAGAACATAGAATCGGTAATTTAGCAACACATAGGAGAAGGCATGTAGTGGTTTAGGAAGAGTAGGCATTTATTTATTTATTTATTTTTATTTTTTTTTGAGAATCGAGTAGGCATTTAGTTATAAGGGAAGAAGAGTAGGCATAAACATAAGAAAAACTTTGGACGAAGGAATAAGGAAAAAACAAAGAGCAGGCATTTATTTACTAATTGAAATCTATTGAGTTTAGTAAATAACTGATGTGGCATCTAATAAGTGTAATAAATTGAGAATGATGTATTTTATTTCAACCCAAAAAAAAAAAAAAAATCAATTACATTTTCAAAGAAAGTGCCACTTGGCAAAACTTAATACTCTCTTGCCTGAGGTCTTTGCTTTTATATATATATATATATATATATTGATTTAATTACCAAAGGATCATTGAGATCATGGAGATGCTAGCATGATGAGGATTATATGAATTCTCAATTGACCCTAAATGAATCGGTAAAAAAAAAAAAAAAAAAAAACTTGTGTTTCAATCTTGGCTTCGTCACTACATTGTATTGTTTGTCTTGATCAAAATAGATATGTTTATTGAGTTGTACACACTTACCTACTCATAATGCTTCGCAGTGGTAATATTTCCACTGGATTATAAAGTTACATTTTGCTTCTAATTGCAGCTCATGATGCTGGCATCTTTAATAAGTAATATCATTATCATAGGGGTTCCTCATAAATGTTTAAAATGCATCAACAATGAATGGGCTTCTCACAACATTGAGTTATAACCCCATGAGTTTCCTATGGAGGCCATGAATCTGGCTTAAACAGTTGGATCTAAATCAATAATGTTAGGTTCTAAGAAATTAGGAACTAATGTAGTAGAACTTCAATATGTATATGTTGGTAAACCATGATCAAAACGTTTAGTCTAGGTTTAGGCTTACTCAAAGTATGTTTATTTGTAAGTTTGGAATCGAGTAATTGCAGGAAATTACTATTCAATTTCTACAAGGCTCGATCGATCGAAGAACAAGCTCGACCGATCGAGAATCGTATCTGCAGAATTTGAATCAAGGCCAAACAGCAGTTCAAGCCCAGCAGTTCGAGTAGAACTCTCTTTTTCATTTTATTCACATATTTCATGCAATTAAAGGGAAATTTTCGGACCTATAGGAATTCGGGGTTTTTGATTTTTGAGTTGTTTTCTTTCCAAATTGATCATTGGGTTTTTGTTCTAAGATGTTGTAAACTTGTGTATCATGCTTTAATTTGATAAATTTGGTGATTTGAGAACAATTTGAAATTCTAGGGCTTGAAACTACTTGAATTTGGGGATTTTGTTCAATTGGGCTTAATTTGGTAAAATTGACATGTGAAATTGATTGATTATGTCATTATATACTGTTATCTAACTAGTGTAATGATAAATTGATCAATTTGTTGGGATTTGTGAACTTGGGTTTTCCAAAATTTGGGGTTTTTGTTTTACACTCTATGTTCAAGTCAAATTCTTGGTTTATGAAGTAAAATTGAGGTTTCTGAAGAGACATTTGGAACGACAGAATGTGGTGGAATCCCCAAAAGGCTAGCTATGGAGGCTATCTGCTAGTTTTGCTTCATGTTTTTTAATTTAGATCCAGGGTAATAGATTGTGTTAGATTTAATTTATTTTTTTTTAATTTTAGGTGGGTTATAGATTATGTGATTTTTTTTGGTAGTTGGGGAGTTCAATTTTCTCATCTTAAACAAAATAAACTAGCTAAGGTCTTTTTTTTTTTGAGAAAAAGTTAAGGTCATTCTATGTGTTATATTTCTTTCC
Source organism: Quercus gilva (assembly GCA_023621385.1). Lineage (NCBI taxonomy): Eukaryota > Viridiplantae > Streptophyta > Magnoliopsida > Fagales > Fagaceae > Quercus > Quercus gilva. The sequence continues at coordinate 57,976,631 of CM042477.1, read as the reverse complement.
TTTTCTCTGTTATCTATTATCTTTTTTATAGCGTAGTGCATTATAGTTCTTGTTGGAGTTTTCCTTCCAAAGCATTACTTAATGCGCTTAGTTGGGGGCTTTTAATGTTATGCCATAAGAATGGATAATCTATATCACTTGGAGTAATCGCAGTAATTATTATTTCAATTAACTTTTTCTTCTCTTAACATTATAATTGAGCACATTAAGTAATTTATGCCTGGATTTACTATCCATGCATGTGAGAAGTGAACATTATTTTCGAAATATTAAATAATTTTTCAAAGATGGGATGTGGATATTGTACATATATTTTGCACAAAAGCTTAAATTTAATTAGGGATGAAGTCAAGTTTTCTGCTTATATAGATCGGAAGTTTGGATTCTGCTGCATTCCATTTGCATCTGTAAATCTTGCACAAAACATGTGTCATGATAAGTGGAAAACGAAAGGGGACTAGAAGCTTCAATTTTTTCTTAACATCTATTATTTGAAGGACGGATTGTTAATAAACTGAAAAAAAAAAAAAAAAAAAAATCCTTTTGGTGGAGGATAATGCAAAAAATGTTTTCAAATTATACCAATACTAATACATTGGATCCCTCTAGAACCCTGCTAAAGAACGCTGCAAGTTAGCGCATTTGGGCGAGAGAGTGGAATTAAAATGGGTGATTTCTTGAGAAGTCTCGTGTTGCACCCCTTAAAAAACCTATTAAAAAAAATTATACATATGCTTGTCACCATTACCTAACACGATTACCTATGGCCACCTAAATCATGGTAGTGAAACTAAAAATTAAGATGTGTTGTGTGTGGCAATGCTAACAGGTCAGACAGGTTTGGGAGGGAATAAGTATAACCCTTCTCAAAGCCATACCATTTTTTTTTCTTTTTTTTTAAAAATTTTTTTTTAATGTATACAGCTCATTGAATCTTAATTAGATTTAATAATTTTTTTCATAAACCATTCCACTTATGTACGAGAAACTAAATTTATCCCAAACTAGTTTGTTTATTATATTGCACTCAAGCAAGGTCAAGCTGCCCGATGTTAGCTAGTTAAGGTTTTATTTTTTATTGTTTTAGTTTATACTATAGAATTTGAACCTATGACGTTTATTCTATGATAATTGCTTTTTGCCATTAAACTAAGATATTAATTGGTTTTGGGAGTAAAAAGGACTAGTCATTGTTGAGTTCTAAGATATTGTTTCAAAATATTGTAGCACTATTCTCATGCATTGATAAAACAATACATGATCCATGCTTTGTTTGTTTCATCACTTCGATATTTGGTATTACTAATATGATAGAGCATGTCCATGGCCATGGGGTTCCACTTTGCAATTCTTGTGGTGGGAAAGTCAGGTCAAGGCCAAATGGGGAGGTGTATGTAGAATGGCATTAGAGCCGGCCCTAGGCCCAGGCCATCGCCTAGGGCCTCCTACCAGAGAAAGGCCCCCAAATTTTGGGGCAACAATTGATATATTTTTTATAGCATTTTTTTTTTTTTGAGATATAGGAAAAAAAAAATTAGTTTTACATTTTTGTTTCTACTTTTAAGAAGCCTTAAAGAATGCATAATGCTAAAAAAAATATAACTTTAAATACATGAGTCCTACAAATATATGTGTCATTAATAACAAGAAATGATTCAGATAAGAAAATGCTAAAAATATTATAATTTTGTTTCAAAACCTTTATAAATTGATGTGACAATTAATATGATTTATGAACACCAACAATTTATTAAATGCATTTTTGAACTATTTTTTATGATTGGTGATACGTCTTTATAAGCCTCATATTGTAAAATTTATAATATCTCTAATATCGTTTATTCAAATACTTCTTTATTATTTTCTTGAAGTATTACTAATGACTAATCACATTCATTAATAAATCGTTTGTAAGTTTGTTTTTTAGAGTAAAATATGTTATAGCTTTAACATTTTTCCACAAAAAAGCCATATTACAAAATAAAAGGAATGGATTTTTGTTATAAAAGAATTATGATATTAAACACTAGTTAAATTATTTAAGGGATAATAAAAAGGCCACATTCAAATATATCGCCTTAGGCCTCCAATTTTGTTAGGCCGCTCCTGCCTGACATGAGTGTAATTCTCCATTTGTATACAAGGCTTTTGTTTATTATGAGATTAAGGAGGGACAAAAACTATGCTTGCAGTGTGATGCTCCATATGATGGTATCTCTCTAGCTTCAAATTTCTAAAAGGTTTTTTGTTTTGGCCGTGTTTTTGTTTTAATAAGTTATTATGTGTTCATCCTCCATTTGAAATGTTTTCACATAGTTTAAATTTAATATTATAAATCTAAAAAAGTATCCATTGTCACAAGTTTTAATGATGTAATATCAAAAAATTGTGTGTGTGTGTGTGTGTTTTTTTTTTTTTAATTTTATAAAATTAAAAATTATGTTTAGCATATGGTATGTGGAAGAAGTAAATGGTATTTACCCTTGGAATATTAATTATCAATCTGTTGGGATTGAGTGTTATCATTGAGATTGGGGAAGGTTTAAATTAAGCGTGAGGTTAGCCTTTTTGCTATGGTTTGAAAAATATAACATCTCTCTCTCTCTCTCTCTCTCTCTATATATATATATATATATTTCCAATCTTGAGCAAGAGAAGAATTGTGTACCATGGATGCCACACTTGACATGCTAATATGCTTGTAGAGTGCAAGTTCAAGTCTTGTGCTAGCCTCATTTTTCAGGCCTTTTATTTTCTAAACATATAGGTTGGCTAAACCATGACAAAAAAACCAATCTGTAACCATTAACCTAGACCAAAAAGTGGTCTCTATTACACTAAAAACTTATTGGTGAGTGGTGACCCACAAAGTCTCACAGTCAAAGAAAATTGGAACCAATATTTTGTGCAATAGATTTTTACCTTGAGACTCTATGGTTATAAATATTGTTAACATTTTGCTTAATAATGTAGGTTGCTTCGAAATCATTGATTTATGAGATGAAACAAAAACTGAGAATCATGATGATAATGCATAAACTTGGTGTAAATGACTAAATTTCGACTTTGAAATAAATCAAAGAAGTAAAATGGGTTCACATATGTGAATTTGTAATTATCAATGTGTGGCACAATTCTCTGAAATTACAAAAAAGTGATCCTCTGATTTGATCTTCTTGAAAGACTTGTTGATTAGAATTGTGGTAAAGTGATTTTGACTCAAACACCAAATATCCTTCAATTTGACTAAAGGATGGATTGAAGACCCTTGAAATAGAATTATAACGAATCTCTAGCTATGAGCTTGTTAGAAATCTTTGTTCTTTGTGTTCTTCGCATGTTCTTTATCTTCAAAGGTTTGTGGTGGAAGTTCTTCGAAGCTTTTGGAGCTTGAATTTGTAGAGCTTCGCTAATTTGTGGTTTCTTGAAGTTTCTGGAGGCTTTTGAGCTTGATTCTAGCAAACTTTAAGATCTAGAAAGGTAGTTTGGATAATTCTGCTTCAAATGTTCTTCGTGTTCGAGGTTGAAGTTCTTGAAGGCTTTGAGGCTTGATTCTTGTAGAGCTTCGGTACGTCTGAATGCCTCTAAATCTTCTTTGATGTTGCTTGTGGTATTGATGTCTTGGTGTGTGGAAATGCCTTAAAAAGGCTTCTATTTATAGGAGTTTGGTTGTGAGCGAGCAACACATGGTGGAGTTTAATTGGTGACACATGTCATAGCCCGATTGGAGGAGCTTGAAGACCTTTTTTCCAAGACACGTGGCATCATTTGATTGGCAGAAATGTCTTAATTTTCAAGATGACACATGTCAGCAATCGATTGGATTGCTTATGTCATTGTTTACATGCATCGATGTGTGATTCTTTTGTTTTGGTGACACTTGGTAAATTTCTGTTGGTCTTTATAATTGGTGGTTCTTTGTGGACTTGGTAGTATGATGTGTCAGCTTATGATAGGTCGAGAATTTTTCCTCTCTACACTTGGCAATGTGCCTTATTGGATGATTTTATTCCTTTACTTTCCTATCATATTTTCAATCTACATGTTGATTTTTGTGATACCTGGTGCACTTATTTGATAAGAATGCAAACCAATTAAGTACTATATCTTTACTCTTTATTTTCCATAAATTTTTTTACTATGTTGTTAAAATGTAGTTTATATTCATTGTGGGGTTAAAAGTCTTTGTATTAAATGACTTTTATATTCAATTTTGTATTTTATTTCATCTATATAAACTTGCAAATTTCATCAGGCATTTCAAGAGCTGCATTTTTTTAAAGTACCATCACATAGTACTGCACAATTGTGCCAAGCAATACAAAGTATGGTAAAAAAAAAAAAAAAATTCTTATTGTGGGGGTAAGAGCCCGAATTTGTATACTGGGCCTTGGGCCCTGTTCGTGGATACACTCGAGGAAGAGTAAATAATAAGGAAAGGCCTCGGAATAGAAGACCATGCAAGAAAAGGATGGAGAAATATAGTCCGAGGAGGTTGACCTTCTCGGATAGGATGAATGTCGGTCAAGCAAGTGCTTGGATGATTTAAGTGACCTTTCAGGAAGTTTCAACGATAAGGATGAACTTCAAGCACGTACAAAGGTGATAATAATACGGAAATATCTTAAAGAAAAGCTGCTATCACTGCATTAAATGCACTGAACAACTTTTCTGACCGCATTTATGGGGAGAAGACCCCTGAACAATGCAGTTTTCAGCTATCGCCACTCACAGATAACAAAAGAAGATGCTTGATAGGACATATACTCAAGTGAGAGTTTAGATGGATAACAAGTGTATGATCAGGATGGCCTGAAAAGACCTATATAATGTAAAAGATCTCCTATGAGTTAGGAGGCGGAAAAAATAGAAAATGAAAAGGGAAGAAAAAATTACTGTAGCATTAAGAGCTGTACTATCTTCCATAACTATTGTATTGAGTCATAATCTATCTCCTCGGACAACCATTTCATCAAGTTTTACGTGTAGTTCACCCTTGTTCATCGTTGAAATATTTACTAGCCGTTATTGTAAATTACTAAAACCTAGTTCTTTAGCCCATTATCTACAAATTTATTGTATTCGGCTTACTAAACCATCGTCCGAATAATTTTTGGGCCTAGGCCAAAAATTTGTGACCCTACACTTATATTTGCCACATTGATTTATCTATTTCTCAATTTAATTTAAAACTTCATTTTGATAATCATTTCAATATAAAATTTGGTCATAAGTTCAAATTCAAAAATTGATGCTTACTCACTATATAATTAATGCCAATACGAGAAGATCATAGTTGCATTGAATGAGGGTTGTCCTTTCCCATAGGCCATCATACGGTTGCACATTGTGGTGCTTTAGTTATGTTGTAATTTATTGTTGTGGTTTTTTTGTCTAAACATAAACATATATTCAAACTCCAATTTAATTTTTCCCAACTATATTCTTTATAGCATTTTTCATTCATATGGAAATGATGGAAGGTTGAGTATCAAAATTTAATATGGAAATATTGTTTACCTTAAAAAAATAATTCTCTTTTTTATGTTTATGTTATTGTTATTTTATATAAATTTTATCATTAGATAACATAGTTCTAAACATTATATACCAAAAACCTTTTTAGAGTTTTATTTATGATTTATAAAAAGAATACTAGTTAGAATATAGGTAAAGATTAATTTAGCCAATTACATTTAATGATCTTTTTGTAGCTACAATTGTAAGACAAACATGAAAGTAATTAGTTTCAATCATGACATTCTTAAATTCTAATAATCTAATAAAAACTTAAGAGATTCTTCGAGAATATTTAATTTTAAACATATAGAGGATTTTGTCAAATTTCTTTATAGAAAACAAATAATTACTTAGAGCATGAAAATATGAAACTTAAGCGCATATTATATATATATATATATTTGAATTTTGAAACTGCTATTTAATTCAAATATTGGTATAATTATTTTTTGTGTACCTTATTTATATTTGAAAAAATAACACATGTTTGTGAATACAAAAGTAGAGTGCATCTTTCTTTTACTAATTTTTTTTTTTAATTTCTTTTTTGGATTCATGACCATTTCGATGACTAAAAAACTAGGTCTCTCGAGCCATATGGTGATATCAAATTTATCTTTTTAATAACTGGGATCTTATTTACCTCCTGGCTAATTTTGTTTTCATGTTGGAATACCTTTTTGGATATCAATAAAATAAATCGTGCCAATAGTGGATTACCTCATGGTTTACAAAACTGCCTGACAGCAATTTTTGTTTACTTTATAGAACTATAAGGTCTTTTTTTGTTTTTGTATTTTTTTTTTAATTTTTTTTATTAACATGCGACATCAGTTTGCTTACTTTATCTTTTTTCTAAGCGGAGTAAGTAAGATACCAAAGTACAAATTGGTAATCTCTTCTATATTTTGTTTCACAATTTGGTATTTTTTAATTAATAATTTTTATTTTAAAGAAAACGATAGTAGAATTGAATTAAGGTTTCTATCCATCCCATTGTAATGCTAAGAGTTATGTTTTATTTTATTTTATTATTGTATTTGTGTTTAAACATATGTTTAAATATGTTTAAACATATAATCAATTCTAAATTATTTTTCACAACCTTACTACTTCAAATTTTTATCTATCATATGAGCAAGAAGGAAGTTTTAAAGTCAAATGAGCAAATTGTAGTTATTTTTTTGCAACACCTTGTGTATGATAGTATATTGGCTTGTTTTTTCCAAAATCTTTTCCCTATTATTTTCAAAAAGAGCATGACATGTCCATCATTTACATGGGTTGAAGCCAAATTCTAGGTGGAGGCGCAAGCTCAATCCTTAACCCTAAATAGATTTCAAAAATCAAAGTAGACAGTCATCTGTGTATCAACTTAACAATCAAGCATGAAAGTTGAAAAGACTACCCTTGATTCTTTTTATTCCACAACTTCAATGAAGGGAGGAATACAATGATTGAGGTCCCCATCCACTAGGATATTAGGTGTAAGCCAAGACTTCGTCACATTAGTGATGTCTATAACAATTAGGACATTATCTCTATCACTTTTAAATATTAATTCACTAAATCTAAAGTAAAAAATAAAAAAGAGTCTAGTAAGCCTGCATGATGAGTTCATAGCATGCATAGATTAATTACAAATTAAATATATATATATATATATATAAAAAGATAATATTTTATTAATATTATTTAAACTAATGTAAATGAAGGATATAATTTTTTTTTTAATGAGCTAATATTATTTTTTTAATTAATGAGCTAATACAAAAGAAAGCTAGACACGTGTGGCCGACCTCTAGTTTAGTTTCTCACTTTCTCCTATATATACCCACCCAACCCTCATCATACTTCAATACTCGCCTTTTTTCTTTTCAATTTTTTTTTTTCTTCTTCTTGGGTAATTCCCCCAACGGTAAGATTTTCTACCATGCATTTAAATTTGATTCCGTTCCCGATTACGATAACGAGTCGGAGTTTGATTGATTTTGTTTATGCTATCTTAGGGTTACATGGAGTTCGATTGATTTTGTTGATGCTAATAATATCTTGTAGAAAATTAGGGTAACGTTTATCGTTGCAAATTATTAGGGTTACGTTTCTTTCATCAAATAAGTTTATAAAATTTTTGAGCGTCATAGACCGTGGATTTTGTTTAATCAATGCGTTTATTCTCGTTATAATTCTCATTTGGGTTGCGTACTATTGTGATTTTCATCAGTGTTTCAAGATTTTCATCTCGTAGAAAATTAGGGTTACATGGATTTTTGTTTATCGTTGCAAATTATTAGGGTTTCTTTCATCAAATAAGTTGTTTCGTTGATTGTTTTTGACAAAGCTGTATATATGGGACTTGTCTCTCTCTGAACTCACACGCCAACTATGATTGGATTTTAATTTAATTTTATGGGTTTCTTTCTGCTTGAATGTTTCGTTAGTCAATATTGTGAAAAATAAATAATAAATTGTTTGTGCAATCGTGTAGGTTTTTTAAATTCCAGAATAGTACAACAGGTTTATGCTTCCTTGTATAGATTTCAAAGTTATAACTTTTGGGGCTTATTTATGGTTCTGTTGCCCCAATTCTATTTCTTGTGTTTAATGTTGTATATCAACTTGTGTGGCGAAGTTTGATGGGGGGACCTCAGGTAATAAGTCCTCTTTTATGTCTTTATTTCGTTATTTTTGGATTTTGGATTAAAAATCATATTTTTGAAGTTTCAACTGTTTTAATGTAAAGATCATATACTCATTAACTAGAACTTACTATGGTTAATGTTTAACATAATTGGATTGTATTATAGACTTTTTTACTTATAGTATTAGGGGGTTCTTTGTTTGGATCTCACTGAGACAAAACTTATTTGATTTTTTGCTTAAATATTGAGAGAAACTTAGTAATAGTATCGGAAAATTCTTTTGATCCTTTGTTAATTCTCTCAAAATGAAACATATTCCAAGCATTATTTATTGTGTCAATTTGTTATTTGTATATTATAACTTTATAAAGTTGCTGTATTTGCAAATGTATCTCTTGCACAAGTTGTTTCCATTCTGCTTTATTCATATTTCTTCATAAGAGTGGTTTTACTAGTTTTTTTTTTTAAAAAAAACTATGATACCATTGTGTCACAATTAACTGGCCTGTCATTTGAATTTGGCATCAGATTTTTGAGTTATGGATTTTAATTGGTTCTCATTCAGCATCTTTTCTAGTAGTAAGATATATGTGATGAAATAATTTGACCCTTAAGAGGTTTTTGGTTCTCTGCTATATATTTTATTTTCTTTTTTTTGTAATCTTTTTTTTTTTTTTTAAATAAAATAAAAATAATAATAACAACACTAATTATTTTAATCTACATTTTTATTATTGGAGATTGGATGTCTTGCTTGTCTGCATTGTCAGGTATATAAGAAGTGGGATTTCCAGTTTGGATTACCACTTAAATGTTGGTATATAGGAAGTGGGATTTATTTATATTTTATTTTGGTGCCTCTCAGCTTAAGCAACACAGTCTGATTTGGTGATAAGCTCTCTTTTCCTCTTGCTTTCATTATTTTCTCTTGTTTTAAGTCTCTCTAATACTTGGGCCTGTAACTGCTTTTCTTAGGCTTTGGTTTCCTGGACAGTCGTAAATTCCAGTCTTACTCAATGAAGGTTTGAAACTCTCAGTGCTATTCTTGTCCTTTTTTGTTTGATTTTTAGTCATTCTCTGTTGGCAAGCTCATATCTAATTTGTATGTTGAAATGTCTTTTATTGGTGTGGGGCAGGTAGGTGAATAGAGATTGTGACTTAAATATGATTGCTGAGGGCGTATATACAAGTTTTTGCTGTATCCTGTAGTGATTTGCATCATATATTGTAATCTTAGACTCTTTCTGATTGATTTCCTAATCATAGAAAGTCAAGTGGGCAGGTATACTGTTGCTGGTTCCATTTAACTAATGCTGATTTGATTTTGTTGCTTCCCAATCATACATGCTGTTGAGTAGTTCCTCTACCCATTTTTTTTCCATCTATTTTTTTTAGAAGCTTTTTTTATATTCTTGTAATTTAAACTTGTCCTGAATTGGAGCTTGGATTGTGTGTATTTTCAATCTTCTCTTGGAGGAAATCAATTTCATCATCATTGAATCTGTGCACTTTCTTGCAGTCTTGGAAATTTGTCTTTGAGTCGTGATTTTGTTGTTCTTTTCTTGCTTTTAATGCAACTTGGTCATCCTGTGTTGGCAGCCCTTATCCTGTTTGGATTTTAGTCTGGCAGTTTCATTTATAGCTTACAGAACTGTAAATATGTGACCTTTTGTGGATTTTGTTTCTGTTGGTTCAGGGGAAAGTGGAGTTTGGTTGTAGGCTTATTATATGGCGGGCTAGGTTGGGTATTTCTATTCTGTGAATGGTTATGCTATATACGAATCATCTTCATAGAGTGTGTAAATGAAGTAGTGGATTCCTCACAACATTTTATTTCCTGATTTATATGAGAAACCTGTATGCCTTTATCAAATTCAAGGAATTGTAATTCTATGTAAAAGTCTGATGATTGGTTTTTTTTTTTGCCCTTGCTTGAGCTTATTTGTTGATATTCTCTTTTCTTTTGTTCTTTCTTGCTCCTTAATTACTTGTTTATTTTTAAACAGATAGTTGCTTATCTTTTAATTTATTTTTTTTATAATAGAAGCTTGGATTGTTTGTGATTTGTCAGGTTACATTTTTTGGTTTCGTATAATTCCTCCAGCCTTGTGCGATGTGATGCAATTCCAGGTTTTTAAACTAGGCTGATTTTGTTTTTTTTTTTTTTTTTTTTGCTTCTCAATCTTACATCCTCTTTTGTAGTACTCTTCCTTCTTCTTGCAATTTATTCTTGTCTAAGTTGGAGCTTGGATTGTTTGTATTTTCATGTTTCTCTTGCTGGAAATCAATGTCTGCACTTCCATACATGCTTGTACGTTCTTTTTAATCTTCTTGCTCTTTTAGTGCCACTTTTTCATCTTGTATTGGCAACGCTATATTAAGTTTGGATTTTAATTTGGCTGTGCACTTGTTTGTAGCAGTAATCAGATAGAGCTTGTGACCTGAGTATGGTTGCTGGGTGAGTATCTTTGTTGGGAAATATGTAAACACACTGATGGATTCTTTATCCCTTTGTGATTACATATATGTTAGGCTATTAATATTGCTGGTTTTTCAACTTGGATTGTTTCTTCTTGAATTCCTAGCCATTGAAAGTGAGCAGATGCTGACCCTGTTCAACCAATGTTTGTCATTGGTCTGAGGCTCTTGCTATTCTGGATTCATATCATATTTTAGCACTCAGTAACATAGCTTCTTTATGTGAGGGTAATGTCTATTTTTTTGCTTTTGTGATGAGTAATTTCATAGTTCCTGCAACTCTTTCATACTTCCATACATGCTCAACTTATGTTATAGGTTTTGGTGCTTGGGAGGATTTTTCAGTTTTCTGTTGCTGTAAAGTCGGTTTTTCTAGTTCAGTTTTGTTCTCTCAGGCACAAATATGTAAACTTTTCTTTCCCTTATTCCTGTTCCCTTTTTCTATTGCCTCTTACACTTGTCGGAACTTGTTACGACTTGAAATCATCAATCTGGTCATTCTGGATTGCAACCTCTATTCTTTTTTGATTCATTATTCTAATCCTTAAAATTGAAGGATTTTGTTTTGCTTGTGTTTTATGTATATAATAATTACTGCTGCTGCTGACTACAACAATAGGCAAACTCTTCCCTTCTCTTGAAATCTCAAGTATTTTAATAACTTGTTAGGACTTGAAATCATCAATCTGGTCATTCTGGATTGCAACCTCTATTCTTTTTTGATTCGTTATTCTAATCAGTAAAATTGAAGGATTTTGTTTTGTTTGTGTTTTATTCTAATCAGTAAAATTGAAGGATTTTGTTTTGTTTGTGTTTTATGTATATATGTATACAACTACTGCTGCTGCTGCTGCTGACTACAACAATAGGCAAACTCTTCCCTTCTCTTGAAATCTCAAGTATTTTAATACTATTCACCCAAATTTGATATACTTGTTCAATTTATTTTATAGATTTTGGTGCTTGGTTGCTTTTCAAGGCGTTTGTTGCAGCAAAGTTAACTTCTGTAAATTGATTTGGTACTCTACTTTGGCGATGAAGTTTGTTAGGGACCTAAGGCTATAAGCTCTCTCTATCTCTTGATTTCAGTACTCCTAGCCTAAAATTTGAAGGTTTAAGTATAGGATTAAGATGTTCATGAGCAAGGCTTACCACTCATGAGCAAGGCTTACCACTATTATGACTTTAAAAAATTTATATTTTTTTGGGAAAAAAAAAAGATTTATATTGAGCATGGTTCTTAATCATAACCTTTTGTGCTGCTGTGTTTTAGATTATACTCTTGATATTTTTTCTCCCTTAACCAGTTGCTTGACCTTTTGGGGTTTGTTGATTTTCTCTTTTATATATATATATATATATATATTTTTTTTTTCTTCCTTTGTAATAATTTTTTCCTAAAATAATGACCCTTATTTTCAAACTAAGATTTTATTTTTCAAGCTTGGATTTTTTGCTTCCCGGACTGCATTATCAGGGTTTATTTAATTCCAGGGGTGGTGCATTTGCTTGTGGTGCTTTACCCAAGGTTGATTGTTTTTGTTGCTTCCCAATGAAGCATGCTTTTTCATAGACTTGCTCTTATTTTGAATACAACATTCTCGTAATGTAAAGTTGTCCTGAACTGTATAGTTGGTATTCTCTATTTTTTAGTTTGCTCATGCAGAAAGTTGATGCGTCCGTCTGGTCATCCTATGTCGGTAGTTTCATATCCAATTTGGTTTTGCCACATATTATCTTTCTACTGAATGCAGGAATTTTTTTTTTTTTTTTAATTATTATTTTGGTGATTTGCAGCTCTAGCTATGGAGTCTGCTTTGGCTACAGACTCTTTTCCTCCCATTATTTGTTAGTTCATTTTCCTCTCCTACAAATATATGCGGTGTTTTAACTAATGCAGATTCAATTTTCCCATATTCTATATATATAATCCACTAATATGTAGTGGGTAAAATTGTGAAAAACTCAAAGGTACAATTTAATTTAATTTAATTTATTTTCTAAATTGGAGCTTGGATTGTTTGTATTTTCAGTTTGTTCTATTGCTGGAAATCGGTGCCTAAACCGTGGGTGCACTTCCATACGTGCTTGTATGTTATTGTTATTTTCTTGCTTGTAGTGCAGCTTGTTTATCTTGTATTAACCCCATACCCTGTTTAATTTGGCTGTGCACTTGTTGTTTGGAGCAGTAATCACATTGGGCTTGTTGCCTGAGAATGGATGCTGGGGGAGTATTCTTCGTTGGACAAATGTGATTTAAATATTTGTTAGGCTGTTAAGGTTGCTGGTTTTGTTACTAATTCATCTAAACTTGGATTTTTGTTGATTGATTTCCTAGCCATGGAAAGTGAGTAGGCAGATGCTGTCCTTGTTCAACCAAAGTTTGACTTCAGTCTGACACTCTTACTAGTAACATAGCTTGGTGATGTTTGTTTTTTGCTTTTCTCTGACTGCATTGGGGCTGGGATTATGATTAAATTATACATATGCAGTGTATTAACTAATGCTGATTCAATTTTGCAGCTTCCCAATCGTAAATGCTGATGAGTAAACATGCTCCCCAAACCTTCTCTCCTCTTCTTTTTTATTTTACTTTTTACTTTTTTGCTTTTAAATATTCTTGTGATTTACACTTGTCCTCAACTGCAGGTTGGATTGTTGTTTTTTGGTCTGCTATACTGGGAAATCGATGCCGTCACAACACCACTGAGGGTTCACACTATCATACAGTTGTGTAAATTTGTCTTCGTTTCATGTTTTTATTGTTACTTTCTTGCTTTCAATGCACAACTTGTTCATCCTGTTTTGGCAGCCAGTTTCCTGTTTGGATTTTATTCTGGCAGTGAGTGGGCAGTGCTGTTTATGGTCTATAGAACCGGGTTATTTTGGTACTTGGATGTCTCTTTTCTTCCCCTTTTATTTTTTAATTTTTTGTTATTTTCTTCTACAATCATAAGATTTAGAAGTATAATCCATGTTGGCAGCATCATACCTCATTTGCAGGTTAATTTGGTAATGCCTCTTATTGGTGTGGGGCAGTCAGGCTCTTGCTTTACACACTTGATTTGCTGCTTGTTTTATTTGTCACAAAATTTGATTGTGCTTTATGGCTCAACGTCTTCCAAATTTGTTGCAAGTTTGAAGTTTCTCCTTTTTTGACTTTTTTTTTAAGCATTGTGTACCTTATGCTTGTTTATGCTGGTGATGTTCATTTTGTGATTTTATTGTTTAGTACTTTCCTAGTGATATGTTTTGGGTATTGTGTTAGGGTTAATTAAACAGTTTATGATAATGCCTCTTATTGGTGTGGGGCAGTCAAGCTCTTGCTTTACTCTCTCATGATATGCTGCTTGTTTTCTTCATTGCAAATTTTGATTATGCTTTATGGCTCATTGTCTTCCAAGTTTGTTGCCAGTTTGAAGTTTTTCCTTTTCTAATTTTTTTTTAAGCATTGTGTACCTTATGCTTGTTTATATGCTGGTGATGCTCATTTTGTGATTTATTGTTTAGTGCTTTCCTCGTGATATGATTTGGGTATAGTGTTAGGGTTAATTAAACAGTTTATATTGACGAGAATTATGTATTCTATGCTTTTTGCTATTGTATTTTATATTTACTTTTGATCATAGGTATTGGACTTATTTAACTCTGCCTATGTTTGTGCTTTATTGTTCAAGGCCGGGGTCCCTAGCCTGGAAAAAAGAGGAAAGGGATATAGTACTTATTTCTTCCTTAAGTACTTGCTTGAGCCTTATTTATATTCTCCTCTCTACTAGTTCTTTTTTTTCTTCTGAATTACTTTTTTATATTTAAACTGATATTTGCCTTTTGTTTTTAATTTATAATTTTATAACTGAAGCTTGGATTGTGTGTGATTTGTCTGGCCGGATTTTTGGTTGTATAATTCCTGCAGCCTCCTGAGATGTGATGCAATTCTGGGGTTCTAAGCCTAATCTAGTCCGATTTCATCTTTTCTTGCTTCTCAATCTTTTTTGATTTACATATGTTAGGTTCTTAAGCTTGCTGGTTGTGTAAATTATTCATTTAAACTTGGATTGTTGCTTATTGATTTCCTAGCCATGCAAAAGTGAGTGGGCAGATGCTGTCCTTGCTCAACCAAAGTTTGACTTCAGGCTGATGCTCTTGCTTTTGGACTGATATTATATATTAGCACTTAGTATCATTGCTTTGTTATATGTGGGTGATGCATATTTTTTGCTTTTGTCAGGCTTCGTTGGGGCTGGAGTTATGATTAAACAATATATGCGGGGTTTTAACTAATGCTGATTGAATTTTGTTCCATCCCAATGATAAATGCTTATTAGTAGACCCCTTCTCCACCTCTTTGTTTTTTTTTTTGGGCTTTTAAATATTGTTGTTATTTACAGTTGTCCTGAATTGCAGCTTGGATTGTTTGTTTTTTTCAGCCTGCTAATGTGTGAAATCAAAGCCATTGCCACTCTGGGGGTTCACGTCTTCATACTGCCTTGTAAATTTGTCTTGTTTCTTGCTTTTATTGTTACTTATTACACAACTGGGTCATCCTGTTTTGGCAGCCTATTTCCAGTTTGGATTTTATTCTGGCAGTGCCATTTATGGTCCTGTGGAACTGGATTTTATTCTGGACGTGCCACTTTGAAGCTAAAGTGGGAGAGCTTGATTTGGTAAGCAGTAGAAGCTTTTAGTGCAATAGGGTAGGGACGGAGTGTAACTAGGGGGTCCCTGAGGGATGTGCCCCCAGAAATATGTTGATTAAATGAATGAGTTTAGGGAAGGAACCAATGCTAAACACTTATGAATAGACTTGAAAGGGATTGAAGTGACTAATTGGTATTAGGCACGAATGCTATCACAAGGATAAGCAAAGGAAAATAGGGGAATACAAGCTCTCTTTTCCTCCAATTTTTTATTTATTTTCTATTTAGAAGTATAATCTATGTTGGCAGTCTCATTCCCAATTCACAGGTTAATTTGGTGTAATGCCTCTTATTGGTGTGGGGTAGTCAGGTCTTGCTCTATTTTGTCACGATTTTCTGTTTGTTTACTTAATCGGCAAATGTGATTAAGCTGATGGCTCCTTGTCTTCGAACTCTGTTAAAAGTCTGAAGTTTTTCCTTCTGTGTATCTTATGTTTGTTTATATGGCAATGTGCATTTTGTGGTTTTGTGTTTATTAGTTTCCTTGTGTTATGCATTTGGGATTATGTTGGAGTCAATTAAAAATTTTATTTCTTACATCCTTTTTTCTAGTACTCTTTTCTTTTTCATGCAATTTATTCTTGTCTAAGTTGGATCTTGGATTGTTTGTATTTTCAGTTTGCTCTTGTTGGAAATCTATACGACTATACCTGCCTTGTGGGTTTGGACTTACATACATGCTTGTTCATTTGCAACCCCATATCCAGTTTGGATTTTAATTTGGCTGTGCTTTTCTCGTTTGGAGCAGTGATCGCATAGAGCTTGTGACCTGGGTATGGTTACTGAGGGAGTATCTTCGTTGGGCAAATGTGAACACAGATCTTTTCTTTATCCTTTTGTGATTTACATGTATGTTGGGCTATGTAGTTTGTTGGTTGTGTACCTAATTCTTAAACTTTGAATTGTTTCTTATTGTTTTTCATATTGATTTCCTAGCCCTGGAAAGTGAGTAGATGATGTCCAATTTAAGCCAAAGTTTGACATTATTGTGAAGCCCTTGCTATTCTGGACTTGTATCATATATTAGCACTTAGTAACATAGCTTATTTTTATGTGGGTAATGTTTGTTTTTTCTTTTTGTCAGCTGCATTGGAGCTGGGGTTATGAAAGATGGTAGTTCTTCTGTTCTAGTGTAATTTGGAGTGCATATTAGAAATATCGATCCTAATATGTCTGCAGGGGCCTGGGAGTTAATTTGCTCAGTGGCAGAGTTTGATTTGGTGATAAGCTCTTATTTCTTTCCTTCCCTTTTCATATCTTTTATATGACTTTTATAACATTAATACATTATGTATCTTTTATATGACTTTTATTTTAATGTCACATTGTATCGTCAGTTTCGTTACCATCTTTCAACTTTTTTTTTGATAGAGCATCTTTCAACTCTTCCTCAAAAGAAATTTATGTTGAATTTTATATTGTTCATTAAAAACTGAGATGGTTCATTTTATAAATGATTTTGAAAATCAATTTCTTTAATCTTATTAGAGAAATTAAGTTGCTACTTTTCAAGGCTTTTGTTGCACCTTGTTTGGCATCTAGTTCATTTTGCTTGACTCTTTATTCTTGTTATCTTTTGCTTTTTTATATTTTTTATTTTTATAATTTTTTAAGGACACATTTCACATTTCAATTTGTATTCTTTTAATTTGAGATTGGATTATGTGTATTGTTAGCCTGCATTATATGGATTTATGTATTTGTATGGGTTTGATGTAATGGGGTTCACTTGTGGCCTTTTAATTAAGGCTAATTTGATTTTTTTCTCTTTTCAATCATACATACAATTTGTTATAAGGATTTGTTCTGTCATTCATAGGGCATGTTAAAAATCTATTCCTCATAAGTCTATAGGAACTGGCATTTTCCTTTTGGGTCCTTAGTAGAAGTGGCTGAATTTGATATATTGATAAGCTCTCTTTTCTCATCGTTCTCTCTTGCAATCATAAGAACTATACAATTTTGGGCTTTTTAAATTCTTTATAATACTTGGGCTGCTTTTCTTAGGCTTTGGTGGACAGCCATAAATTCAATGTACCTCCTAGTGAGGGTTTGAAATTTCCCTAGCAATTATTTTTCCCCTGTCCTGTCTTGTTTAATTTTTTCTCACTCAATCCGAATTTGGTAATGCCTCTTATTGTTGGGGGACAGGTAAGTTAATGAAGTATGTAACCATCATTATTTTTTGCTTTATCCTGTTATGATTTGCATGAGTCAAGCTTTTTGGGAACAACATGGATCGAACTTATGTCTCTAGAATTGCATCATGGTTTTAGCACTGATTGACTATTTTTTTTTAAACGGAAAATAATTTAACTTCTGATTAAGTTATGTTGTCATTTGTAATAATGAAATAGGATAGTTGCATTTGCTGGTTTGGTATGCAATACAAAAATGTGCAGCTTGTAATGGAAGTTGGGAAGGAACTCATTTCTTCATTATGTTTCAAGTATGGTATATATATATATATATATGTATATTTTATTTTATTTTAAGTTTTTGATTTATTGGGTATTAATTTCTTTAGTTCAATCTATAATTGATTTCTTTAATACTGTGTATATTGGTGATGTGTTTGGTATCTAATTGAGTTTACAGTCAGGTTTATGATCAAAGTTCACATTAGTTATCGTTGCTTGATTCAGGGAATGAAGATATCATTTATGCCTCTTCAGGAAAGGAAGTCCAGTGTTTTGATGTGCATCTGGTAATCCTTTCTCATATATAACCTTTTGGCTTTGCCTTTTATATATATATATTTTTTTGGTTTTAACTAATATTATGCTTGTGCATCAGTGTGAGGTTTAGTGTAAAATTTAGAACTTTATTAGCCTAGTGTGTAAATATTTCATGATTATGTACCTCTTAGTTACTGATTTACAGTAGATTTGTCATGGTTACCAACAAACATTTTTTTTTTTTTTTTTTGTCTTTAGGAGGCCACCTCATAGAAGCCACTACAGAGTTATAGTTACAATAAAGAGGAGTTAAATCAGGTAGGCATTTTTAGTGATGCTTTTTATGATTTGAATTAGATTTTTTGGCCGTATGTTACATTTTGACCCGTGTATCTGTATATTACTGCTGTTTTAATGTTAAAACAATGCCGTGAAGTTCTACTACTCATGGAATAGTACTGTTTTTTTTTTTTTTTTTTGGTTTATGAATCATGGAATGATTTATACACATTCATCATAAGTTGTAAGCATTTTTTTAATTAAAAAAATTTGTGATATGAATTCCCAGATCAATATACTGCCCCAATTATGTCTTGTGACTCTTCTTCATATTTTCCTTCTATTCATATAATTGAATATAAATATCACTTTCAGTATGTGCAGCTACAATATTATGTCTTTTTCTATTTTCATTTATTCTGGCTCTATATTTAAGTATTAATCTCCAGAACTACTTTTGGGCCTATTTAATGCTTAAACATATTAATTATATATTAATCAATTCATACTAAGATCTCTTAAAATAATAATCTTGTTTCTGTTTTTGCAGATTGCATGCAACTCTATGTTGTCTTTTCTTGCTGCTGCAGATGATGGTGGTGATGTTGGTACTTAATGATTTTTTGACTCACTGGATCATGGGCGGGAGTAGGTTGGTCCAGGGGGAGACAATTGCCCTCCGCCCCACAAACAAAAAGAAAAAATAAAATAAAATCTTGTCCTCCTAGAAAAACCTATAAAAACATATTTGATCCCACCCAAACAAGTCTTGCCTTGCCCCAACTAATAGTAAGAGTCATGTTGCCCTCATCACCCACATTAAAATTGTAAGTTAAACTTAAAAAATAGCAGGATGAAATATTTTAGTAATATTTGCAGGTATGTTATCATGTTTCACAATTTTACATCAATTTCTTTTCTATTTATATTCTCAGTTAAAGGAAATTTTTAGGTGTAATAAGTTACTTTTTAATTTCCTCTTAAATAATTATCAAATTAATTGTCTAAATTCTTATAATTAGATCAAGTGTAGATCTTTCTTAGTTAATTGTGTGTTCATGCATACACACATGCATCCTCATTCTTGTAAGAGTGTATATTTTTAAGCCTCATTGAAACTTGACTCCCATCAAGATTATATCCACCTAGACAGCCATAACACCTTGCAAGTCAGTAAGTGGCTCATAGTCTCTTTGCATTTTTTCAGTGAGCTTGGATGTCAAAACGTCTATAGTATAACAAAAGTGCTTAAAAGATTAGTAACATTTAATTACCAAAGGATCATTGAGATCATGGAGATTCTAGCATGATGGGGATTATATTAATTCTCAATTAACCCTAAATGAATTGGTATCAATGTAAAAAAAAACCTTGTGTTTCAATCTTGGCTTCGTCACTACATTGTATTGTTTATCTTGATCAAAATTGATATGTTTATTGAGTTGTATGCCCACTTTCCTACTCATAATGCTTTGCAGTGGTAATATATCCACTGGATTATAAAGTTACATTTTGCTTCTGATTGCAGCTCATGATGCTGGCATCTTTAATAAGTAATATCGTTATCATAGGGGTTTCTCGTAAATGTTTAAAATGCATCAGCAATGAAGGGGCTTCTCACGGCATTGTTTTATAACCCCATGATTTTCCTATGCAGGCCATGAATCTGGCCAAAACAGTTGTATCTAAATCAATAAAGTTCTAATGTTATTAATGTCATTTTTAAGAATGCTAATTTTGGTATATACTGCTTTCTTTCAGTTTATTCAAAAAAATTTATGGCACCATTTGATATGTGAATTTTGAGTTTTGACCCACAACGTGATAACTATATGGTTTGTTATATGACAGAAGACATGATTTGCTATTGTAATTATATCTTGTCATATATGAGATCTTCTCTTGTTACCTAAGAATTCTTTCTTGCAACTTTTCATACATGATTATATTTTCTATTTTCAGTATATTGTGTCCCCTCTCTGTCTCTCTCTCCAATAATAAGGTTTTTCATATCAAGTTATTTTGAAGCATTAAAAACGAGAATAGAAGATTGGTAACGCTGCTTTCCTGGTTATGATCTCTATTGCAGATCATTGACATTCATCAGCATCACCTTTATAAAACATTAAGAGCAGGAGTGGGCCATACAAGTGTATCCTTGTAAATTTCAAGGATTCTGTTTTTGGTTGACCTGTCTTATGTTCCATTTATGTAACTTACGGTTGGTTCATCAACATATTTTCTTGCTCATTGCTTTTCTTTTCTTTTCTTTTTTCTTCAGATTTTCAAAATACTTTTTTCCCCTAAATGTGTTCTGTTCTTTCTATGTATACCTTATGTGTATGAGACCTGTATTGTATTTCTTCCACATTAACTATATTTTAAAGATCTGTTGCAGTGTGCAGTTCCTTCCTTGGAGACCCTGGAAAGGTATCTCTTGTAAATTTAATTGATCTCTCTCTCTCTCTCTCGTGCATATGTGCAAGCATGTACTTTGGGTGTCAAGGATGATATAAGAGCATGGCTACATTGGATGCAACTAGCTTTAGTGATTGCATATTGGACATTAATCTGCTCACATGGTAGTTTGCTACTTAGCTTATTCAACATAAAGCACTGGCAAATTTAAAGGAAACCCTTAACAGATGATTGGTTTGTGAATTCATTAAGCCTAAAGTTTAGTAAATAAGGGACAATGACGAAGTTCAGAGGAAAGCGGGGTCTTCTTAGAATTATGGTTTCCTTGTAGAAGGTAAAGTGTGAGTGCATGGGAAGGCATAATTAATGCCTTGGCTGGAATATTATGTGTCCAAGTCCGAGCTTTGTCATGGAAGACAAGAAAGAAAAATGTACTACTACAACCATGAAATTGGCTTGAAATATTGTCAAATGTTTCATTTTCTAGTGAGTGATAGAGACTGCCAAGTGCCAACTGTATCAATGGCATCTGGTTTTGCTATAGTCCATTATTTTTAGCTATGATTACCTTGTAACAAAGGATGGCCACTCAAATTTCAGGGGCACCCAAAACCTCAAACACAGCCTAAGTTTCCTTAAAAAGGAACAAATGATCGATTCAGTCTTAACCATTACTTTCATTCTTCTGATGTGTACAAACATGCTGTAACTCAACTCATGGAAATCACTGTATCATTGATTTCCTTACATTGACTTTCATTATTCACTGTGTTTGAAACTTGCATCTAGTAACAAGTCACTTGCCTGAGAGTATGCTAATTGCCACTATTACGAGTGAACTTGGGTGGTAATGGAAATGGTTTTGAGAAAAATATGCTAGCTTTTCCTGGGAGTTCAGATGCCCATTATCAAATTTTGGTATGATGCTATTATTAATATGAACTTAGTTGCTATTGGAGACATCTTTAGCCAGGGTTTACGTAGGATTTTTGTTATGACTTTTGAACCATTCATATGAAACATAAATGTTGTACCTGTGCAGTTTGTTCCAAAATCTAAAAGACTTGCATTTGAATCTTTAATCTTCATTATTTGAGTACTTATTTCTGCTTTGGGAATGTTGGCAGTTATTACTGGAGGTCTTGATTCAAAGCTTATTATGTGGGACTTCTCCAATGGGCGACCATACAAAATTGTGGATTTTGGTATGTATCTTATATGTTCTGTTCTGTGATATATATTGCCACTATCTCATTTCAAACTTCCCATGACTCTTGTGGTTTTACCAAAATTGGATCTGGTGCCACTTTTGAATGGGCTTCAGAAATTGTTATTTAGCATGCTAGCTTTGGAACAGTACTTTTCTACTAGCTTGTTTTGTTGCACCTGTTGTGCCCAACCTTTTTTTTGTTATCTTTTTATAGTATTCCAGATACGAAACAATTTTTGTGGTGCAGAGAATATAATGTTCTTGCAATCATTTTATTTGATTGTTAGCTGTAAGTGTATGTGCTGTGTTGACTGCAACAATAGGCAAACTCTTCCCTTCTCTTGATTTCTCTGTCTTTTAACACTATTCACCCACATGTGATACTACTTGTTCAATTTATTTTATAGATTTTGGTGCTTGGTTGCTTTTCAAGGCGTTTGTTGCAGCAAAATTGACTTCTATAAATCGATTTGGTACTCTACTTGGGCGATGGAGTTTGTTAGGGACCTAAGGCAATAAGCTCTGTCTATATCTTGATTTCACTACTCCTATCCAAAAATTTGAAGGTTTTAGTATAGGATTAAGATGTTTATGAGCGAGGTTTACCACTATTGTGAGTTAAAAAAATTTATATTTTTTTGAAAAAAAAAAAAAAAAGATTTATATCGAGCATAGTTATTTATCATAACCTTTTGTGCCCTGTGTTTTAGATTTTACTTTTGATATTTTTTCTCCCTTAACCAGTTGCTTGACCTTTTGGGGGTTGTTGATTTTTTCTTTTATATATATATATATATTTTTTTTTTTTCTTTGTAATCGTTTTTTCCTTAAATAATGACCCTTATTTTCAAACTTAGATTTTTATTTTTCAAGCTTGGATTTTGTGCTTCCCTGGTTGCATTATCAGGGTTTATTTAATTCCAGGGGTGGTGCATTTGCTTGTGGTGCTTTACCCAAGGTTGATTTGTTTTTGTTGCTTCCCAAGGAAACATGCTTTTGATTAGACTTGCTCTTATTTTGAATACTACATTCTTGTAATGTAAAGTTGTCTTGAACTGTGTAGTTGGTATTCTCTATATTTCAGTTTGCTCATGCAGGAAGTTGATGAGTCCATCTGGTCATCCTATGTCGGCAGTTTCATATCCAATCTGGTTTTGCCACATATTATCTTTCTACTGAATGCAGGATTTTTTATTTTTTTATATTAATATTTTGGTGGTTTGCAGCTTAAGCAGTGGAGTCTTCTTTGGCAACAGGCTCTCTTCTCCTCCCATTTTATGTTAGTTTATTTTCCTCTCCTACAAACATATGCGGTGTTTTAACTAATGCAGATTCAATTTTCCCATATTCTATATATACAATCCACTAATATGTTACTGTAGTGGGTAAAATTGAGAAAAACTCAAAGGTGCCATTTAATTTAATTTAATTTTTTGTCTAAATTGGAGCTTGGATTGTTTGTATTTTCAATTTGCTCTCTTGTTGGAAATCGGTGCCTAAACCGTGGGTGAAGTTCCATACATGCTTGTATGTTATTGTTATTTTCTTGCTCGTAGTGGAGCTTGTTCATCTTGTATTTGCAACTTCAGAACCTGTTTAATTTTACTGTGCACTTGTTGTTTGGAGCAGTAATCACATTGCGCTTGTGGCCTGAGAATGGATGCCGGGAGTATCTTCGTTGGACAAATGTGATTCAAATATTTGTTAGGCTCTTAAGGTTGCTGGTTTTGTCACTAATTCATCTTAACTTGGATTTTTGTTTATTGATTTCCTAGCCATGTAAAGTGAGTGGGCAGATGCAGTCCTTGTTTAACCAAAGTTTGACTTTAGTCAGATGCTCTTGCTTAGTAACATAGCTTGGAGATGTTTGTTTTTTGCTTTTGTCTGACTGCATTGGGGCTGGGATTATGATTAAATAACATATGCAGTGTATTAACTATTGTTGATTCAATTTTGCAGCTTCCCAATCATAAAGACTGATGAGTAAACCCGCTCCCCAAACTTCCTCCTCCTCTTCTTCTTCTTTTTATTTTATTTTTTTTATTTTTTTTGCTTTTAAATATTCTTGTGATCTACACTTTTCCTGAACTGCAGGTTGGATTGTTGTTTTTTTGGTCTGCTATATTGGGAAATCGTTGCCATCACACCACTGAGGGTTCACACTATCGTTCAGTTGTGTAAATTTGTCTTCGTTTCATGTTATTATTGTTACTTTCTTGCTTTCAATGCACAACTTAGTCATCCTGTTTTGGCAGCCAGTTTCCTGTTTGGATTTTATTCTGGCAGTGAGTGGGCAGTGCTGTTTATGGTCTATAGAACCGGGTTATTTTGGTACTTGGATGTCTCTTTTCTTCCCCTTTTATTTTTTAATTTTTTGTTATTTTCTTCTACAATCATAAGATTTAGAAGTATAATCCTTGTTGGTAGCATCATACCTAATTTGCAGGTTAATCTGGTAATGCCTCTTATTGGTGTGGGGCAGTCAGGCTCTTGCTTTACTCTCTCATGATTTGCCGCTTGTTTTCTTCGTCGCAAAATTTGATTATGCTTTTTGGCTCAATGTCTTCCAATTTGTTGCAAGTTTGAAGTTTTTCCTTTTTTAGACTTTTTTTTAAGCATTGTGTACCTTATGCTTGTTTATAAGCTGGTGATGTTCATTTTGTGATTTTTTGTTTAGTGCTTTCCTAGTGTTATTATTTGGGTAATGTGTTAGGGTTAATTAAAAAATTTATATTGACGTGAAGTATGTATTATAAGCTTTTCGCTATTGTATTTTATATTTACTTTTGATCTTAAGTATAGAACTTATTTAACTCTGCCTATGTTTGTGCTTCATTGTTCAAAGCTGGGTCCCTAGACTGGAAAAAGGAGGAAGGGATATAGTACTTATTTCTCCCTTAACTACTTGCTTGGGCCTTACTTATATTCTCCTTCCTAGTTCTTTTTTTTTCTTCTGAATTACTTCTTTATATTTAAACTGATATTTGCCTTTTGTTTTTAATTTATAATTTTATAACCGAAGCTTGGATTGTGTGTGATTTGTCTGGCCGGATTTTTGGTCGTATAATTACTGCAGCCTCCTGAGATGTGATGCAATTCTGAGGTTCTAAGCTCTAACCTAGTCTGATTTCATCTTTTCTTGCCTCTCAATCTTTTTTGATTTACATATATGTTAGGTTCTTAAGCTTGCTGGTTGTGTAAGTAATTCATTTAAACTTGGATCGTTGCTTATTGATTTCCTAGCCATGGAAAGAGAGTGGGCAGATGCTGTCCTTGCTCAACCAAAGTTTGACATCAGTCTGATGCTCTTGCTATTTTGGACTGATACTATATATTAGCACTTAGTATCATTGCTTTGTTATATATGGGTGATGCTTATTTTTTGCTTTTGTCCGGCTTCGTTGGGGCTGGAGTTATGATTAAACAACATATGCGATGTTTTAACTAATGCTGATTGAATTTTGTTCCTTCCCAACGATAAATGCTTATTAGTAGACCCCTTCTCCACGGCCTCTTTGTTTTTTTTTGGCTTTTAAATATTATTGTTATTTATACTTGTCCCGAACTGCAGCTTTGATTTTTTTTTTTTTTTTTTTTTTTTTCAGTCTGCTAATGTGTGAAATCAAAGCCATCGCTACTCTGGGGGTTCACGTCTTCATGTCTTTGTAAATTTGTCTTGTTTCTTGCTTTTATTGTTACTTATTACACAACTGGGTCATCCTGTTTGCCAGCCTATTTCCAGTTTGGATTTTATACTGGCAGTGCCATTTATGGTCTTGAGGAACTGGATTTTTTTGGTACTTTGAAGCTAAAGTGGGAGAGCTTGATTTGGTAAGCAGTAGAAGCTTTTAGCGCGATAGGACAGGGACGGAGTGTAACTAGGGGGAACTTGTTTGATTAAATGAATGAGTTAAGGGATGGAACCAATGCTAAACACTTGTGAATAGACTTGAAATGGAGTGAAGTGACTAATTGGTATTAGGCACAAACACTATCACAAGGATAAGCAAAGGAAAATAGTGGAAAATAAGCTCTCTTTTCCTCCTATTTTTTGGTTATTTTCTCCCACAATCATAAGATTTAGAAGTATAATCTATGTTGGCGGCCTCATACCCAAGTCACAGGTTAATTTGGTAATGCCTCTTATTGGTGTGGGGTAGTCAGGTCTTGCTCTATTCTGTCATGATTTTCTGTTTGTTTTCTTAGTTGGCAAATGTGATTAAGCTGATGGCTCCTTGTCTTCGAATTCTGTTGGAAGTCTGAAGTTTTTCCTTTTGTGTATCTTCTTCTTGTTTATTTAGCGATGTGCACTTTGTGGTTTTGTGTTCAATAGTTTCTTTGTGTTATGCAGTTGGGACTATGTTAGGGTCAATTAAAAATTTTATATCTTACATTCTTTTTTCTAGTACTCTTTTCTTTTTCATGCAATTTATTCCTGTCTAAGTTGGATCTTGGATTGTTTGTATTTTCAGTTTGCTCTTGTTGGAAATCAATACGTGCCTCATGGGTTTGCACTTACATACATGCTTGTACATTTGCAACCCCATATCCAGTTTGGATTTTAATTTGGCTGTGCTTTTCTTGTTTGTAGCAGTGATCCCATAGAGCTTGTGACCTGGGTATGATTGCCGAGGGAGTATCTTCGTGGACCCAGATCTTTTCTTTATCCTTTTGTGATTTACCTGTATGTTGGGCTATATAGTTTGCCGGTTGTGTACCTAATCTATATATATATATATATATATATAAAGTAGAGGCCTTATACGGGAGAGCATGAGGTTTTGCCAAGTGGCACCTTGGTTAAGCATATAAGGTTTTTTTTTTTTTTTTTCAACTTCCACCTTTTCTGTTATCTCTCTTTCTCTCTCTCTCTCCAATTGAGTAAAATAACGTTTCCCAATTCAAATTTTAAAGTCTTCCTTTAATCGAGCCTCCTCCTCTTTCTCTCTCTCGACTCATTCACTTCCCCAGCAATTCCATCAGCTATTCAGATTACAGGCCTTTCAACTGTCTGCCATTTGCAATTTCCTTCAATGTTTTTTTAACTTGCTTCCGGACTACACTAATTAGCTTTTACGGAATGCTCTCTCTCTATATCTCTTTACCTGTTTCTTTCAAAGCTTAGCAACTACAATCATGACAAGAAGAATAGGGCTACACTCAAATTGGTGTAGCTATAATACCAATTTCTTCAGATTCAGCTGTGCTAGAATCTAAATTCCACCCATGGTATCCAGGGAGACAATGATGTGAAAGGTTAGGCTACTATGCTTCTTCTTTTTTCCCTTTCCCAGATAAACCTTAATCTGCCTCCTCTCTCTCTCTCTCTCTCTCTCTCTATAGGCTGGCCACTGAAATTAGGCTAAGCTTAGAAACCCATACATGTTTTGGTATGCTTTTGCCATAATTTCTCCTCTTTTCTTTTTATGATTATCCTTTTAATGCTGATTTTTTTTTTCCTTCCTAAAATTCTAAGTTTGTCAATGCCATTGCTAGCTTTGCAAACATAATCATGAGCATGCCATTGTAGTATTTCTAATACATTTTTAATCACTCAGTTTTTGAACTCAATATCTTGCATGTGTTATAAAAAAAAATCTTTCATGTGTTATAGTTCAGATTGTGCTTCAAATGCTAAATTGTAAGGAAAAATCTTGGTTTTGCATTCTGGACTCTATAAAATTGAAACATGGTAAGATTTACAATTTTATTCTTTTTCCCCTTATCTGGAACATCATTGCATATTTAGGTAAGTAAGAGAAAACACAAATACAATGCTTTAACAAATATGAACTAAATTTATTTATTTAAACCAACAAATAGATTGCTTAAAAAAGAAAAATAAAAAAACAAAACAAAACAAACAACAATAATAGAGGGTTAGGATTTAATTATGTTGTTATTAATCTAAAGTTAAGAGTTTTCAATTTTGACCTGTTGTGTGTTTTGTTGTAATTACAGTAAGAAAATAGATGTGCAGATAAGGAAGTGGTTTATGAAATCCCATGACAAGGGCAATGGCAAGGAATTTAAGCATATCCAACTTCTCTCTCTTTGCTCCTTCGCCAAAATTGCCAAAATATCATCAGAATCAAAATGTCACTTTGAGGTCAGTTTTTATCTTTTATTTCTTTCTTTTTTCTAATCTTCTTTGGCTATCCCATTGCAATGTTGATAATTTGTGACTGACATACTTTTGGTGGGATGCTTAGGATCTGATTTTTTGGCGATGAGAAGGGGTTTTTAGGATTTAGAAATCTCTACAAGTTTTAATTTTTCATTAGATATATATATTCATGTCTTAAGTCATTTTTCAAAATTATATTTCATAATTGTGTTTTACCCTTTCTTGTTATCTTTTGCTTTTTTAATTTTTATAATTTTTTCAAGGACATATTTCACATTTTGATTTGTATTCTTTTAATTTGAGACTGGATTGTGTGTATTGTCAATCTATGTTATCTGGATTTATGTATTTGTATGGGTCTGATGTAATGGGGTTCACGTGTGGTGTTTTAATTAAGGCTATTTTGATTTTTTCTATTTTCAATCATAAATATGATTTGTTATAAGGATTTATCTATATATTTGTTGGATTCTACTAAAATATGGTAGTTCTAGTTCTTTTTATTTGTTCTGTCATTCTTAGGGCATATTAAAAGTCTATTCCTCATAAGTCTACAGGAACTGGCATTTTCTTTTTGGGTGTTTAGTAGAAGTGGCTGAATTTGATATAGTGATAAGCTCTCTTTTCTCATCGTTCTCTCTTGCAATCATTAGAACTATACAATTTTGGGCTTTTTAAATTCTCTATAATACTTGGGCTGTTTTTCTTAGGCTTTGGGTTTCTGGACAGCCTTAAATTCAATGTAACACCTGGTGAGAGTTTGAAATTTCCCTAGCAATTATTTTTCCTCTGTCCTGTCTTGTTTAATTTTTTCTCACTCAATCCAAATATGGTAATGCCTCTTATTGTTGTGGGACAGGTAAATTAACAAAGTATGTAACCATCATTACGAGAGAATAATAATACAAGTTTTTGCTTTATCCTGTTATGATTTGCATGAGTTGGGCTTTTTGGGAACAACATGGATCGAAGTTATGTCTCTAGAATTGCATCATGGTTTGAGCACTGATTGACTTGTTTCTTTATAAGCTGTTGATGTCTATTTTGTTGTTTTGTGTGAACAATGTTGATTATTTCAATCTTGATCTGTCTATTGCAGTGGAAACTCTTCTGCAACAAGTGTTTACAAAACTCTGTAGATGACACTAGCTTCTTACAAATCCAAAAGATACATAAAAAAGGCCATCATAGGATTCTGCCCAAACAATCTAAATTTTGCACATGACTTGACAGATTGAGTCTTTCACATAGGAAAGCTAAAAATGTAGAGAATTATTGACTCTTAGATCATGGAGATTGAGTTCCATTAAAAAGTACTAATCACACAGTCCATTTCTTTTGCTATTTTCAGAGGCCTTTTAGGTTCTACTATATTAACTGATAGTAATGTTTTTGGTTATTAGTTACTTCTTGTATTGTGTTCATGTGAAAGATATTTCTTTTTATCTGTTTTTTGCAACAACATTGGTGGTCCTTCTTTCTTGCTTCCTTTAATAGTTTTGTTATATTGCAAATGAGTGGATCATGGACATTTGGTTTGAAAAATTGAGAATTCCTTGGAAAGTATTTGTCATGCAGAATTTCTACTCCTTAAATTTTGATTCAGGAATGAACATCCTGGTTTTTGTTAATTTTTGTAGAATTCTTAAATTGAGGCTTCTTTCTTTGACTAGGCATGATGTGGTACTAGTTATGCTCTAATTCTTGGTGTCATGTACTTCATTGGTTATTTCTGATTCTTGCAATATGTTTTTGTGAAAGTAGCACTTATCTTTCATTGATCCCCAGTTGCACCGAAGGTGCAATTTTGTGGTTAGCCTTTTGAAAGATGGTTTTGGTGATGTGGGATCAGGTCTTGCACAGTGGTCCTTTGGTTAGTTTTAGTATTTAGCAAGACTTTTTCCTTACCCATTTATGTGGTACAGTATCTTCTGTTAGTGTTCTTTCTATTGTCTTTTAACCTCATCTGTGGTTATGCATTCTAAGGCACCATTATGTGCCATGTTCTATAAATTTTGTGATTTGATTGTCCTATTTTTTTTTCCCTTTCATTATACAAAATGAATTATCTTTTATCTTGTAGAGACACAACTTAGAAGTTTTATTGGAGCTTGTCCATATTAGCAACCTTACTCTATCTTGCATACATTATTAGACATCCTGGTGCTCCTTTGGGCTTAAAATAGTATTAATTGCTATATCTTCATCTGTATGAATTTGTTCTTTGGACTGCATTGTCTACTTTTGTTAGTGTTTCAAGCAATGTTCTTGGAGCAATGACGCAGGACAACCAGAACAAAATTAAAACAACAATAAAATAATTGGATATGACCTAGAGGTCAGCATTTAGGCCTGGCTTGGAGTCAGCACCAAGTGGGAAAACCACCAGGAGTCAACAACTAGGGTAGACCTAGAGTCAGCACCAGACCAAAGAATGACCAAACGGTCATTTTTTTCATTCATCAAAATATCAGCTATTTCCTTAAGGAGTACAATAGGTTTCTTATAAAAGATTGCTAAACCCTAATTCTAATTGGCTTAGGAAACCCTAATTGCCTTATTACAAAAATAACATTGCTTCCAAATTAAAATACTAATAGCCTAATAAACTAATAGGACCTAAAATATAAAAATATAATTGACTCGCAAACATAAATAATACCAAATAAAAATCTTCTTGCGTCTTCTGCATCAAGCAGGTTTTGCAAGTTCTTACCCAGGGTGCTTGGCAAGGTTGTAGAAAGGTAGTGGGCAGGTACACTGCTGCTGGATCCTTTTTTGATTGTCATGTACTTGCATTTATCATATCCTTTGTTAAATTTTGATCTTCAATTTTGTCTTTTTGCACTCTAACCTTATGCTTTTTGGAGCTCATCACTGGGGCAGTCACATATGTATGAGTTGTAGAAAGTTAGTGGGCAGGTAGACTGTTGCTGGATCCTTTTTTGATTGTCATGTACTTGCATTTATCATATCCTTTGTTAACTTTTGATCATCAATTTGGTCTTTTTGCACTCTAACCTTATGCTTTTTGGAGCTCATCACTGGGCAGTGAGATATGTATGTGTTGCATTCTTAAAACATTAGTTCTCTAAATGTCAGGAAAGGAAGGTATTTGTCTTGTAGAGAAGAGTTCTTCCATTTGTTTTTTTTTGGTAACTGCTGCAATTTGGAGTGTGTTAAAATCTCAACCCTAACATGCGTACAGGAAACAGACTGTCTTTTGGTGCTTGGTTGCTGAAGTGGTGGAGTTTGATTTCGCTATAAGATTTCTTTTCCTCCCACTTTCATTATTTTCTTCTATAATCCTAGTCTCGTTAGGTGATGGTTTGAACTTTCATTGTATTCTTTTCCCTTCATTCTTCAATCTTGTTTAATTTTAGGTTATTCTGTCTTGAAAAAGTCATGTCTTGTTCAAATGCAGTAATGCCTATTATTGGAATACAGGTAGGTTGATGGTGGTGATCGTGACCCAACTATGGCTGCTGGGGTAGAATAATATCAATTATGCTTTGCACTATTGGGCTTTCTAGGAATTTAATGATTTTAACTTGTGTCTTTGGATTTGCATCATAATTTAAAATTATAATGTTATTGATTTATTTACTAGTCATAGGATGTGATTGAGCAGATGCCATCCATCTCCAAGCATGACTTCTTTAAGAGCTGGTGATGTTTGTTTTGTAGTTTTTGACAAGTACATTTCTGGTTCCCACAATTCTTTGTTTCGTTTTTGCAAGCTCCTATCTTGTTTGAATGTGTTTATTCCTCTTATTTGTGTGGGGAAGCTAGATTTACACCAATACTGTTGTTTCCAAGGAAGAATTATTCAGGTTATTGGTTTGTCTTGTAATTGGCATTAGTTGGGTGTTCTGTGAATTAAATGATTTTAATTTGCATCATTATTTATAGAATTTGTATCTGTTGCTGAATAATTTCTAAGTCAGAGAAAATGAGTGAGCAAATGCCATCAAAACTTTCATGGATGTGGTTTGTACAGGTGGACTGTGTGGGGGGATATTTTTGGGCTTGTGGCTCCGTTACCCCAAATCTTGTGTTTAAAAAATTTCATGTTGTATATCAATTTGGGTGACAGTTTGATGGGGGACCTCAGGCAATATGCTCTCTTTGTGTCTTGATTTCATTATTTTCTTTTCCTAAAATTTGAAGTTTTAAGTATTGGTGTAAGACATGATGTGTGAGTGAGAAAATAAATTTGTTGTATTTACATTGGGCTGAGAACAGGCTTCTATTGCTGCTGTGTTTTAGTTTTTGCTTTGTTCCTACTACTTGCTTGACCCTTAAGAGGTTTTTGGTTTTCTGTTTATATATTTTATTTTCTTTCTTTGTAATCATTTTTTAAAATAATAATAATAATAGTAATAATAATAATGCGTTTATTATTTTAATCCTCATTTTTATTATTGGAGATTGGATGTCTTCTCAGTCTGCTGTGTCAGGTTTTATTTAATTTAAGTGGTGTTGCATTTGCGTTAGTTTTGCTAGGGTTGATTTTGTTTTGTTCCTTCTCAATGAAACATGCTTTTGAGTAGTCTTGCTCTTTATTATTATTTTTATTTTTTGTTCGTTTCTTGAAAAAAAAAAATCTTATAATTTAAAGATGTCCTAAACTAAGTAGCTGGAATTGTGTGTTTTTCAGTTTGCTCATGTAGGAGGTCAATGCAAGCCCCACGAAGGGTTTGAACTTTCTTGTAGTACCTGTACATCTGTCTTGTTTCTATTGATATTTTCATGCTTCTTGTGGAACCTGGTTATATTGTGTTAGCAGTTCTATTTCTAGTTTGGGTTGTCACATTGTCTGTATGCAGGGAGCGAGATTTTTGTTTTTTGGTGCTTCACAGCTTATGCAGCTGAGTATGATTTAGCAATAAGCTCTGTCTTTCTTCCCTTTTTTTCCATTCCTTCAGGCATAATTTAAAAAAAATACATTTTGTTGTTTTAATTCTTTCTAATACTTGGGTTTGTGACTGAATTTCCTAGGTTTCATTTTTGAGGAGGATTATAATTCCCAGTCTTGTGAAGTGATGGTTTGAAATGTCTGTTGCAATTCTTCTCCCTTTATCTTGTTGTCTTATTTTATTTTTGGTCGTTATGTGTTGGCAACTTCAATAGTGAATTTACAGCTTAATCTGGCAATGCCTCTTATTAGTTTAGGCCATAATTATAATCTTAGGGTTTGTTCGGGTTCTATTTATTTTGCTGAAACTGAAAATTTTTTGCTGAAAATACTGTTGATAAAAATAAAAATTAGCTAAAATAGTATAGTTGGACCCATGAATAGTACCAAAAAGTGCAGTAGGGCCCATGAATAATAGCAAAAATAAGCTGAATAGTAAAATAAGTTTGTTTTTTAAGCTGGAGCCAAATGCACACTTAGTGCAACCAATCTTAGAACTTGGGCTATGTTGATTGCAACAATAAGAAATCTCTTTTTTTTTTTTTTTTTTTTTTGGTCTTAAATTTCACATTTTTCTTGTAAGTCTTTAATATAGTGTTCCTACTACTGTGATAGTATTCTATTCCTTGTTCAATTTACTTACAGGTTTTGGTCCTCGACAGCTCTGTGAAGCCATTTGTTTCTGTGAAGTTGACTTTTCTAGATAGATTTGGTTCTTGTCTATAGGAGCACAATCCCTTATGGCTGGTAATTATGGGTTCAAAAATTAAATTAACATTGTAAACAAAAATTGGTGCTTGCATTGTGTTTTTTTCAGGCTTCATTTGTTCGGTTTTAACTAATCCCAGCACTACCCGGAATTTTTTTCTTGGTTCCTTTTTTTATTGCTACCTACTGGCACTTCTTACTACTTCTAAGAACCTAAGATCATCAATATCATCATTGGGCATTCATATAAGATAAAGGCAGCCAGCTTCAAGCATGGTTGTTTTGAATGCCAAAGAAATATAAGATTTACCTTGTAAGGAAGAGCGCATTCATATAAAATAAAAGCAGCCAGCTTCAAACATGGTTGTTTTGAATGCCAAAGAAGTATAAGATTTAAATTGTAAGGAAGAGTTATTCTAGTCATTTTTGTAACTATTGCAATTCTGTGTACATGTGAAAAATTCTCACTGGATTTTTTATTTTTGGTGCCATGCAGCTTAAGTGGTGGAGTTTGGCTTGGCGATAAGCTTTCTTTTTCCCCCTTTTTTCTTTACTCTCCTGCAATTAAATGAATCATAAGGATATTTTTCCACTTGTTCTAATTCTTTCTTATACTTGTGACATGTATGCATTTATAAATTCCAGTCACACTCAGCGAGGGTTTGAAACTTCCATTGGAATTCTTGTACCCTTGTCACACTTTGTTTTTCGATTTTTGGCGTTATTAGGGTTTATTCAATTCTAGGGGTGGTGCATTTGCTTGTGGTGCTTTACCAGTTTACCTAAGGTTGATTTGGTTTTGTTGCTTCTCAATGAAACATGCTTTGAAGTAGTGTTCGTGTAATTTAAAGTTATCCTGATGTCTTCTGGCTTTGAGTGGATCTGGTCATCCTATGTTGGTAGCACCATATCCAATTTGGTTTGCAACTTATTGTGTATCTGCAGGAAGTAGGATTCTTTTTATTTTGGTTCTTTGTAGGTTAAGCAGTGGAGTCTGATTTGGCAATCGGCTTTCCTTTCCTCCTTTTCTATCCCTGCTACATTGATAAGAGTTTGAAGGGTATATTTTTCTTGTTTTACTTCTTTCTTATACTTGGGTCTTTGATTGCCTTTCCTAGGAGGATTATAAATTCTAGTTTCACTGAGTGAGGGTTTGAAACTTCTATTGCAATTCTTGTCCCTTCTTCTTGATGTGTTATTTAATTTTTGGTCATTCTTTGTTTGTAATGTCAGTAATGAATTCACTGGCTAATCTGGCAATGCCTCTTATTGGTGTGGGGGCATTAATATAACTGTTTGTGACTTGAATATGGTTGTAGAGGGAAAACAATACAGGTTCTGCTTTCTCTTCTCCAAGCATTAGTTGGAACTTTTTGGGAATTACATGGAATTAACATTATATTTCTAGATTTGTGTCATAGTTTGTGAACTTGGATTGTTGCTAATTGATATCTTGTTACCAAATATTTGGCAATAAAGAAGACCAGGGATTTAAGAGTTAGAATAATTTATCTTTATAATTGTTGGATTCTATTGAAATATAATTCATTGCTTTGGATTCTTGGTGCATGATAAAAATTTATTCCTCATGTCTTCAGGAACCTTTTTTAATTTATTTTTGCTGCTTAGCAGCTTCAATGGCTAAGTTTTCTTTAATGAAAATATCTTTTACTCGACTGTCATTATTCTCTCTTGCAATCATAAAAACTATACATTTTTTGGTTTGTTTTTATTCTTTCTAATTCTTGGACCTATAAGTGCTTTTCACAGGCTTTGGTTTTTTGGACTGCTATAAACTCAATGACTCACCTAGTAAGGGTTTGAAATTTCCCTTGCAATTCTTGTTCCTCTGTCTTGTCTTGTTCAAATTTTGGTCATTCAATTTTGAATATGGTAATGCCTCTTATTGTTATAGGACAGGTAAATAAAAAGGTTCTTGACCTTAGGATGGTTGCCAACGGTAAATAATACAGAGTTTTGCTTTATCTTGTGGTGCCTTAATGATGGCTAGTTTGATTTTGTCTATTTTTAACCATACATATGATTTTGTGTTTTGAGTAGTGTTGCTTTTTTTTTTTTTTTTATAATTTATATTTGTCCTGAATTGTAGCTTTGGAATGCATATATTTTCAGTTTGCTCTTATGGAAAATTAATGCCTGCACCACAAGGGATTGCACTTTCATTCAGTGCTTGTGCATTTGTCTTTGTGTCTTGTTTCTGTTCTTATTCTCTGTTTTTTGTGATACTTGCCTCATATCTAATTTGGATTTAATCTGGCATTGCTTCTTTTTGGTTACAGGAGTGTGGATCCCCCACCCTCCTCCTCTTTGGGCAGCTTTAAGTAGTGGAGTTGATTTGGCAGTAAGATCTCTTTTCTCTTGTTTTCGTTTTTTGTCTGCTACAACCGTTAGAATTATGGGGAAGAACTTCTTGATTTAATTCTTTCTAATATTTGGGCCTGTGATTGCTTTTCCAGGGCCTGTCATTAAATTCTCTCATGATTTTTGGAGCTTTGGTTGATACGGTGATTTATTGTCTTTTGGTAGACATGTAAGGTAACAGTAACATGCTTTAAACATGTCTACTCTTTAAATTCTTTTAAAGTATAGGTTTATGCTGTCTTATGAGTTGGGCTTTTTGGGAATTACATGGAGAACTTGCATCATGATTTGTAATCTTAGGTTATTGCCGATTGATTTCCTCATCATAGATAGTGAGTGGGCAGAACCTGTCAATATCGAACCAAGTTGTTAGTCTTCAGTCTTTGTTATTTTGGACTCTCTATTATTTGGGCACTGAGTAACATGTCTTTATAAGCTAGTGGTGCTCTCTTTGTTGTTTTATGAACACAATGTTGATAATTTAATTTTGATTGTTTACAGGAGGCAAAACTGATTTCGACTTTCTTGTATTTATCTTCTAGAGATGAGTCCTTCATTTAAAAAAAAAAAAAAAAAAAAAATTTTTTTTGGTCAACTTCTACAATTTAGGTGTGTTAATTCTCAATCCTTACATGTTTACAGGAAGCAAAAATTTTTTTGGAATTATGGCAGAAGTTTGATTCTGCAATAAGATCTCATTTCCTCCTGTTAGTGTTAGCCTGTGACAGTTTGAAACTTCTAGTGCAATTCTTTTCCTTTGTACAACAGTCTTGTTTAGTTTTGATCATTCTATGTGGGACACCTCATCTCTTATTCAAATGTGGGAACTCATCTCTTACTTGATGGTGAGAGTGACCCAAATTTGGTTGTGGAGGTAGAATAATACAAGTTTTTGCTTTGTCCTGTGGTGTCCTGTGATTGGGAATAGTTTGGCATTTAGGCTTTATGTGAATTAAATGTTTTTAACTTGAGTCTTTGTTTTTGCATCATAATTCATGACATTAGAATGTTATTGATTGATTTCATGGTCATTGAAAGTGATCGAGTAGATGACATCCACGTCAAAGCTAGACTTATTTATAAGTTGGTGATTTTTCTTTTTTTAGTGGTTTTGTGACAAGTACTGTCTTCATTCCCATTATTCTTTGTATGCTGGAACTGAGAATGTTCAATAATTTTAATCTTGATATGTCTGCGAGGGGGAATTTTGATTCCGCCTTTTTTGTATTTGAGAAAGAGCGTGTATAAGCAAATTTTCTTGCGTCTGAGTTATGTGATTAATTGCAACCATAAGAAAACTCCTCATTCTCTTGATTTCATTTTTGGTTATAGACTTATAGGTCTTCTAATATGTTGTTTCCTCAAACATAATACAATTCCTTGTTCAATTTATTTTATAGAATTTGGTTCATGGTTTCTTGCATAGACTTCTCTTGAATGATATGGTTTCCTTATAGGAGCATTAATAAGTAAACTTTCCTTTCCTTTATTGGTGTCTGGCTGGTAATTGTGGGCTTAAAATTTAAAACTCTACTCTTAGTCTCTTGATTTCACTTAGTCTCTATCGTATTTTATATTTACTTTTGATTATAGCTATAAAGCTTGTTTAACTCTGCTTGTGCCTACTTATTCTCAGCTGGTCCCAATCCTGGAAAAAGCAGGAGGGGGATATAGCACTAATTTCTCCCATAACTACTTGCTCTTGATCAATGCTGCACCGTGGGTTTGCACTTCCATACATGCTTGTACATTTTTTTTTTTTTTGACTGGCCATATATGCTTGTACATTATTGTTATTTTCTTGCTTTTAGTGCAACCTCTTCATCTTTTGTGTATTTTCAGTTTACTATTATTGGAGCTTGGATGTTTTCTCAGGCTGCAATGTCTGGCTTTATTTACTTTCAAGGGTAATGGTGCTCTGGCTGAGGTTAATTTGGTTTTCCTTTTCTTTCCTCCTCCTTTTTATTCCTTTAAAAAAAGAACTTATAATTTTAAGTTTTCCTGAACTATGTAGCTATGACTCTATGATTTTCAGTTTGCTCAGGTGGAAAGTAAATGCCAGAGCCATCAAGGATTTGAGCTTTCATCTAGTGCTTGTACATCTATATTCTTTTCTTGTTTCTATTGATGTTTTCTTGCTTTTTGGGGAAACTAGTTATCATGTGTTGGCATTTCCATTTCCAGTTTGGATCGCCACTTAAATGTCGGTATATAGGAAGTGGGATTTTATTTATTTATTTTTTATTTATTTATTTTGGTGCCTCGCAGCTTAAGCACCATAGTCTGATTTGGTGATAAGCTCTCTTTTCCATTTGCTTTGATTATTTACTCTTGCAATCATAAGAACTGTAAGTTTATCTCTTGTTTTAAGTCTTTCTAATACTTGGGCCTTTAACTGCTTTTCTTTGGTTTTGGTTTCTTGGACAGTCATAAATTCTAGTCTTATTCAATGAGGGTTTGAAACTCTCAGTGCTATTCTTGTCCTTTTGTCTTGCTTTTTTGTTCAAATTTTAGTCACTCTGTTGGCAAGCTCATATCTAATTTGTATGTTAAAATGCCTTTTATTTGTGTTGGGCAGGTAGGTGAACAGAGATTGTGACTTAAATATGATTGCTGAGGGAGTATATTCAAGTTTTTGCTTTAAACTGTAGTGATTTGCATAATATTTTGTAATCTTAGACTGTTTCTGATTGATTTCCTAATCATAGAAAGACAAGTGGGCAGGTATACCGTTGCTGGTTCCTTTTAACTAATGCTGATTTGATTTTGTTGCTTTCCAATCATACATGCTGTTCAGTAGTCCCCCACCCTTTTTTTTCCCTCCAATTTTTTTTTAGAAGCTTTTTTATATTCTTGTAATTTAAACTTGTCCTGAATTGGAGGTTGGATTGTGTGTATTTTCAATCTGCTCTTGGAGGAAATCAATTTCATCACCATTGAATCTGTGAACTTTCTTGTAGTCTTGGAAATTTGTCTTAACCAACCTACAACCAAACAAAAATGGGTTCGTCACTCTTTTTTTTCACATACACCAGGAGAAAAGGTTACGATAGCAAGCCCCTCCCCAGCCGGAGAGCCCCCAGGACAAGGGGGCGGCATTCAACCATCTGCTCTCGAGATTCATATTGATCAATCAATCCCCGAGTCCTGCCAGTTCACTAAGTAGACTCACTCTACCGAGGGGCAACAAAGGCTGGAACTATTCCTACCAAAA
Organism: Quercus gilva; assembly: GCA_023621385.1. Taxonomy (NCBI): domain Eukaryota; kingdom Viridiplantae; phylum Streptophyta; class Magnoliopsida; order Fagales; family Fagaceae; genus Quercus; species Quercus gilva. The sequence goes on along the minus strand of CM042477.1, from coordinate 57,937,360 downwards.
ACTAGGGGCCTCTGGGAGTTAGCAGGTATGAGACAGTCCCCTCTCTGTCTGTTTCGGAGTCTTGATTTTGTTGTTAGTTTCTTGCTTTTAATGCAACTTGGTCATCCTGTGTTGGCAGCTTGATTTTAGTCTAGCAGTTTCATTTATAGCCTACAGAACTGTAGATATGCGACCTTTCATGGAATTTGTTTATGTTGGTTTGGGGGAGAGTGGAGTTTGGTAGCAGGCTTATTATATGGCGCACTAGGTTGGCCATTTTCTATACTGCTAATGGTTATGCTATATATGATTCATCTTCATAGAGTGTGTAAATGAAGTAGCGGATGCCTTACAATGCTTTATGTCCTGATTTATGTGAGAAACCTGTATGCCTTTATCAAATTCAAGGAATCATAAATCTACGTAAAAGTCTGGTGTTTGGAATTTTTTTGCCCTTGCTTGAGCTTATTCATTGATATTCTCTTCTCTTTGTGTTCTTTCTTGCTCCTTAATCACTTGTTTATTTTTAAACAGATAGTTGCTTATCTTTTAATTTATACTTTTATAATAGAAGCTTGGATTGTCTATGATTTGTCAGGCTACATTTTTTGGTTTCATATAATTCCTGCAGCCTTGTGCAATGTGATACAATTCCGGGTTTTTAAATTAGGCTGATTTTATTTTTTCTTGCTTCTCAATCGTACATCCTTTCCACTCTTCCTTCTTCTTGCAATTTGTTTTTGTCTAAGTTAGAGCTTGGATTTTTTGTATTTTCAGTTTGCTATTGCTGGAAATCAATGCTTGCACTGTGGGTTTGCACTTCCATTCATGCTTGTACGTTCTTTTTTATTTTCTTGCTCTTTTTGTGCCACTTTTTCATCTTGTTGGCAACCCCATATCCAGTTTGGATTTTAATTTGGTTGTGCACTTGTTTGGAGTGGTAATCAGATAGAGCTTGTGACAAGAGAATGGTTGCTGGGTGAGTATCTTCGTTGGAATAATGTAAACACAGATTGTTTCTTTATCCCTTTGTGATTACATATATGTTAAGCTATTAATATTGTTGTTTGTGTCACTGATTCATTGGAACTTGGATTGTTGCTTATTGAATTCCTAGCCATGGAAAGTAATTAAGCAGTTGTTGACCATGTTCAACCAATGTTTGTCATTAGTCTGAGGCTCTTGCTATTCTGGATTCATATCATATTTTAGCACTTAGTAACATAGCTTTGTGATGAGTACTTACGTAGTTCTTGCAACTCTCTGTATGTTGGTGAGGAGAAAGACAATTTTAGTCTTGATATGTCTATTGTAGGGGAAATTGTAAATTTCTCTTGTACTTTGGCTTTGTTGACAGCAAAGATAAGAAAACTGTTATCTTTTTCTCCGGATCTTATATTTTCCTTATGAGTCTCTTAATATACCATTTCCTCAAACTTCATCCTATAACTTGTTCGACTTATGTTATAGGTTTTGGTCCTTGGGAGCATTTTTCAGGCTTCTATTGCTGTAAAGTCAGTTTTTCTAGTTCAATTTTGTTCTCTTGAGCCCAAATATTTAAACTTTTCTTTTCTCTTATTGTTTGTTGGTTTGGTAATTATGACACAAAATATTTAAATTAACTTTGTGAAAGAAACAGGGTGTATTTTATGCTATGTTTGCATGGTTTAAACTAATTAGAGAACCACTTGGCTTGTTCATCCTGTTCCCTTTTTCTATTACCTTTTACTTGCACTTGTTAGAACTTGTTAGGACTTGAAATCATCAATCTGGTCATTCTGGATTGAAACCTCTATTCTCTTTTGATTCATTATTCTAATCCTTAAAATTGAGGGATATTGTTTTTGCTTGTGTTTTTTTTATTTGTTTATTTTTTTTTTATAATAATTTCATCAGCCTGCAATGCATTTCTTGGCTCTGGATTCATAGAGGAGCAGATAGATTTAAATTTTCTTCTTCATTTGAGTGGTTGAGGTTTAAGTATTAAATTAAGGTATTTTTGAATTCTTATTCATTGAATGACCTGGGATTTTGATCATGCTTCTTGTTAGTTTTCTCAATTATCTTTTCGCATAGTTAAATTTGAACCATGAAAGATAGAGTTGCTACATAAGCCGCTCCACCCTAGTGGAAGTCTCCAAGGAGATCCTCCACTCTTATTTGAGACAAGTACTTCATGATGGCTACTCCACGACTGTGTGAGAAGAGCACATGACCAATCGAGAATAGCATGAAGACAAAGATTATAAGCTGCCAATGTTTGTTTTGTAGTTTTGGGAGGACGATGTTTAATTTTTTTAATAATGATATGTCTGCAAGAGTATGTGCTGTGTTGACGCAACAATAGGCAAACTCTTGTTTTGATTTCTCTTAAGTCTTTTAACACTATTCACCCAAATGTGAACTACTTGTTCAATTTATTTTATAGATTTTGGTGCTTGGTTGCTTTTCGGGGCGTTTGTTGCAGCAAAATTGACTTATGTAAATCAATTTAGTACTCTATTTGGGCGATGAAGTTTGTTAGGGACCTAAGGCAATAAGCTCTCTTTATCTCTTGATTTCAATACTCCTATCCTAAAATTTGAAGGTTTAAGTTTAGGATTAAGATATTTATTAGCGAGGTTTACCACTATTATGACTTAAAAAAATTTATATTTTTTTGAAAAAAAAAAAAGAGATTAATACTGAGCATAGTTATTAATCATAACCTTTTGTGCCTCTTTGTTTTAGATTAAACTTTTGATATTTTTTCTTAATTAACCAGTTGCTTGACCTTATGGGGGTTGTTGATTTTCTCTTTTATATATAAATAAATATATATATATATATATATTCTTTCTTTGTAATCTTTTTTCCTAAAATAATGGCCCTTATTTTCAAATTTAGATTTTTATTTTTCAAGCTTGGATTTTGTGCTTCCTAGGCTGCATTATCACGGTTTATTTAATTCCAGGGGGGGTGCATTTGATTGTGGTGCTTTACCCAAGGTTGATTTGTTTTTGTTGCTTCCCAATGAAACATGCTTTTGAGTAGACTTGTCTTGAGTTGTATAGTTGGTATTCTCTATTTTTCAGTTTGCTTGTGCAGGAAGTTGATGCATCCGTCTGGTCATCTTATGTCGGCAGTTTCATATCTAATTTGGTTTTGCCACATATTATCTTTCTACTGAATGCATGATTTTTTATATATTATTATTTTGGTGGTTTGCAACCTAAGAAATTGAGTCTGCTTTGGCTACAAGCTCTCTTTTCCTCCCATTTTAGGCTTTGGGTTTCTGGACAGCCATAAATTCAATGTACCACCTGGTGAGGGTTTGAAATTTCCCTAGCAATTATTTTTCCTCCATCCTGTCTTGTTTAATTTGTTCTCACTCAATCCAAATATGGTAATGCCTCTTATTGTTGTGGGACAGGTGAATTAACGAAGTATGTAACCATCATTACGAGAGAATAATAATACAGGTTTTTGATTTGTTGTGTTATTATTTGCATGAGTTGGGCTTTTTTGGAACAACATGGATTGAACTTATGTCTCTAGAATTGCATCATGGTTTGAGCATTGATTGACTTGTTTTTGTGAAAACTGTTGATGCCCATTTTGTTGTTTTGTGTGTACAATGTTGATTATTTTAATCTTGATTTGTCTACAGCTGGGGAAATTCTTCTGCAACAATTGTTTACAAAACTTTGTGTAGATGACACTAGCTTCTTAAAAAACCAAAAGTTACATAAAAAAGGCCATCATCTAGCGTTGGTCTGGCCAAAGTAGGATTTTGCCCAAACATTCTAAATTTTGCACGACTTGACAGATTGAGACTTCCACATAGGAAAGCTAAAAATGTATAGAATTATTGACTTTTATATCATGGGGATTTGAGTTCCATTAAAAAGCCATAATCACACAGTCCATTTCTTTTGCTAATTTCAGATGCCTTTGAGGTTCTACTATATTAACTCATAGTAATGTTTTTGGTCATTAGATCCTTAGAGTTCTATTGTGTTCATGTGAAAGATATTTCTTTTGTTTGAATTCTTTTTATCTGCTTTATGCCACGGCATTGCTCTTCCTTCTTTTACGCTTCCTTTAATATTTTATTTTTTAAATGCAGTATATGACTGTGTTTGTTTGGTTTGCGTTTGTGTCAGACGCGCTTTGCGTTTCAGCTCTTATTTTTTTTTAACTAACCCAGCGCCTCTTGCACTGTTCATGGGCCATGAACAGTGCAAGAAGGCAAGCGAACAGTGTTTTCCTTATGACCAGTAATCTGAAATTTTTTTTTTTTTAATTGTTTTCAGTTTTCAGCAAAATAAGTGGTATCCAAACGTACACTATATGTAATTATTATTAAATTTTAAGTCGAAGTTTTGCTATATTGCAAATGAGTGAATCATGGACATTTGGTTTGAAAAATTGACAATTCCTTGGAAGTGTTTATCACACAAAATGTCTACTCCTTAAATTTTGGCTTAGGAATGAACATCCTGGCTTTTGTTAATTTTTGTAGAATTCCTAAATTGAGGCTTCTTTTGGGGCTAAGCATGATGTGATAATAGTTATGCTGTAATTCTTGGTTTCATGTACTTCATTGGTTATTTCTGATTCTTGCAATATGTTTTTGTGAAAGTAGCACTTATCCTTCATTGATCCCTAGGTCCCCTGATGGTACAATTTTGTGGTTGGTCTTTTGGAAGATGGTTTTGGTGATGTGGGATCAGGTCTTGCACAGTGGTGCTTTGGTTAGTTTTAGTATTTAGAAAGAGACTTTTTCCTTACCCATTTATGGTATAGTATCTTCTGTTAGTGTTCTTTCTATTGTCTTTTAACCTCATATGTGGTTATGCATTTTGAGGCACCATTATGTGCCATGTTCTATAAATTTTCTGATTCGATTGTCCAATTTTTTTTTTTTTTTCTTTCGTTATACAAAGTGGATTATCTTTTATCTTGTTGAGACAACTCAGAAGTTTTATTGGAGCTTGTCAATATTAGCTACCTTACTCTATCTTGCATACATTATTTGACATCCTGGTGCTCTTTTGGGCTTAAAATGGTATTAATCACTATATCTTCATCTGTTTGAATTTGTTCTTTGGATCTGCATCATCTACTTTTGTAGGTGTTTCAAACAGTGTGCTTGGAGCAGGTTTTGTAAGTTCTTACCCGGGGTGCTTGGCAAGGTTGTAGAAAGTTATCGGGCAGGTAGACTGTGCTAGATCCTTTTTTGATTGCCATGTACTTTGTTAACTTAAGTTCATCAATTTGATCTTTTTGCACTATAACCTTATGCTTTTTTGGCACTCATCACTAGGCATTCACATTTGTATGAGTTACATTCTTTAAACATTGGTGCCCTAAATCTCAGGAAAGGAAGGAATTTGTCTCGTAGAGAAGAGTTCTTCTATTTTTTTTTTTTTTTGGGTAATTGCTGCAATTTGGGGTGTATGTTAAAATCTCAATCCCTACATGCGATCTTAGGAAAGGAAGGCATTTGTCTTGTAAGTGCTCTAAATCTCAGGAAGGGAAGGCATTTGTCTTGTAAGTGCTCTAAATCTCAGGAAGCAGATTTTATTTTTGGTGCTTGGTTGCTGAAGTGCTGGAGTTTGATTTGGCTATAAGATTTCTTTTCCTCCCACTTTCATTATTCTCTCCTGAAATCCTAGTCTCATTCGGTGATGGTTTGAACTTTCATTGTATTCTTTTCCCTTTGTACTGCAATCTTGATTAATTTTTGGTTAATCTGTCTTGAAAAAGTCATCTCTTGTTCAAATGCAGTAATGCCTATTATTGGAATACAAGTAGATTGATGGTGGTGATTGTGACCCAACTATGGTTGCTAGGGTAGAATAATATCAATTATGCTTTGCACTATTGGGCTTTCTAGGAATTAAATGATTTTAACTTGTGTCTTTGGATTTGCATCATAATTTGAAAATTAGCATGTTATTGATTTATTTATTAGTCATAGGATGTGATTGAGCAGATGCTGTCCATCTCCAAGCATGACTTCTTTAAGAGTTGGTCATGTTTGTTTTGTAGTTTTGTGACAAGTACATTCCTGGTTCCCACAATTCTTTGTTTCTTTTTTGCAAGCTCCTATCTTATTTGAATGGGGTTATTCCTCTTCTTTGTGTGGGGCAAGTAGATTTACGCCAATACTGTTGTTTCCAAGGAAGAATTATTCAAGTTATTGGTTTGTCTTGTAATTGGCATTAGTTGGGCTTTCTGTGAATTAAATGCGTTTAATTTATGTGTTTGAATTTTGCATCATTATTCATAAAATTTGTATATGTTGCTGATTGATTTTCAAGTCAAAGAAAATGAGTGAGCAGATGACATCAAAACTTCTATGGCTATGGTTTGTACAGGCGGACTGTGTGGGGGGATATTTTGGTGCTTATGGCTCCATTACCCCAAATCTTGGGTTTAAAAAGGTTCATGTTGTATATCAACTTGGGTGACAAAGTTTGATGGGGGACCTCCAGCAATAACCTCTCTTTATGTCTTGATTTCATTATTTTCTTTTCCTATAATTTGAAGTTTTAAGTATTGGTGTAAGATATAATGTGTGAGTAAGAAAATAAATTTGTAGGATTTCAATTGGGTTGATAACAAGCTTCTATTGCTTCTGTGTTTTAGTTTTTGCTTTTGATCCTACTACTTGCTTAAATACTTGGTTGACCTTTTAGAGGTTTTTGGTTTTCTGTTTATATATTTTCTTCTTTCTTTGAATTCTTTTTTGAAAATAATCACAATAATAATGTGTTTATTATTTTAGTCCACATTTTTATTACTGGAGATTGGATGTCTTCCTAGTTTGCGGTGTCAGGTTTTATTTATTTTAAGTGGCGTTGCATTTGCATTAGTTTTTGCTAGGGTTGATTTTGTTTTGTTGCTTCTCGGTGAAACATGCTTTTGAGTAGTCTTGCACCTTTTTTTTTTTTTTTTGTTCTTTCCTTAAAATAAATCTTATAATTTAAAGATGTCTTAAACTATGTAGCTGGAATTCTGTTTTTTTGTTTGCTCATGTAGTAGGTCAATGCAAGCACCACGAAGGTTTTGAGCTTTCATGTTGTACATGTACTTTTGTTTTTCTATCTTGTTTCTATTGACATCATTGTGAGCAATATGAATGGTACTCTGATTGTCATAATAAAGAGGAGTAGCAGAGAATGTGGACACACCTAAGTCCTTAAGAAGTCATTATAGTCAAAGGAGCTTAGTTGTGGTATCAACAAGGGATGATATTCTGCTTCAATACTGGAGCGGGCCACAAGGGTTTGTTTCTTACTTCGCCAAGAAATCAAAGAACTAAGAAGAAAGTAATAACCAGTGGTAGACCTGGGATCAGTAGGATCTCCTGTCCAATCAGCATCAGAGAATGCGGTCAATGCAAGCACCATAAAGGGTTTGAGCTTTTATGTAGTACATGTACTTCTGTCTTCTTGTCTTGTTTCTATTGACATTATTGTGAGCAATATGAATGACACTCTGATTGTCATAATAAAAAGGAGTTGCAAAGGATGTGGACACACCTAAGTCCTTAAGAAGTCATTGTAGTCAAAGGAACTTAGTTGTGGTATCAGCAAGGGATGATATTCTGCTTCAATACTAGAGCGGGCCCCAAGGGTTTGTTTCTTGCTTCGCCAAGAAATCAAAGAACTAAAAAGAAAGTAATAACCAATAGTGGACCTGGGATCAGTGGGATCTCCTGCCCATTCAGCATCAGAGAATGCACGGAGAACAAGAGGAGACTGAGCAAAATAGAAAAGGCTATGGAAGAGAGTGCCCTTCAGGTATCGAAGAATGCGTAGAACAGCAACATAGTGAGTTGATCGTGGAGCAGAAAGATACTGGCTCACCTGGTGAACAACATAGAAAATGTCTAGACGAGTGACAGTGAAATAAACTAGACTGCCAACCAATCGTCTGTAAAGAGAGGGATTAGACAATGGTTTCCTCCCCCCCCCCCCCCCGAGGGAGTCAAATGCGCACTAATTGAGAAAATCCTTGAGTTCTTGAATGCTACTGAGGTCATCACCAATTATGATTATATCATCCACATATAGGAGAAGCGAAATCGTGCATTTGTCGATGCGACGAAGAAATAAGGCAGAATCATAATGACTAGCAATGTAACCTAAGCAAGAGATTGTAGAGCTGAACTTGGCAAACTAAGCTCGTGGAGCTTGTTTAAGGCCATAAAATGCATGTCGAATGTGACAAACCTTGTTTGGTTCAATAGAGAGACCAGGAGGAGGTTGCATATAAACTTCTTCACTTTAATTCCCATTAAGGAAGGCATTTTTGAAGTCCATTTGAAAAATGTACCATTTAATGGCAGCAACAACAACTAAGAGGGCACAAACAGATGAGATTTGAGCAACTTGAGCAAAGATTTTTTCATAATCAATCCTATACTCCTGTGTAAAACTTTTTGTAACAAGACGAGTTTTATATTGCTCAATGGACCCATCAGAGTGAGTCTTGATCTTATAGATTCATTTACAACCAACCATAGAGACCTCACGATAGGAGTGAGGCTCGTGCAGTGTAGCAAGGGTAGTATAACAATGATAGTCAAGTAATGTGCAGGAATGGATCTTACCCGAGTTGAGTGACAAGGTGTAATGTCTTGTGCAAGATCTTCAGGCAGAGCCAGAGTAGGGGACCCAAGCTTAAGGTTGGATGGCTCATCTTTGACCTGTTCATTAGAGGGTGATCTAAGAGAGGTATCAAAAATATCTGGTGGTTAGACAGAGAAGTCTATAGGAGGATCAGGAGTAACTATAGAAGGAATATGTGGCTCATCTGGAAAAAGATCTAAGACAGAGTAGGTAGATAGGGAGGCACGGAAGTGAGAGAGCTCGACAAAGGAGCGATGTTCCCAAAAGACAACATTACGGGAGATACAAAGACGATGAGAGATAGGATCGATACCCTTTTTTGAGTTTCACCATAGCCAAGAAAATAACAAAATCTAGATCGAGGCTTAAGTTTGTTATAATCATGTGGCTAAAGAAGAACGAAGCAAGCAAAACTGAAGGAGCGAAGGTGGTGATAGTCTGGAGATGACTCAAAAAGGTGCTCATATGGAGTTTGATTTTGGATGATAGGACTGGGAATGCGGTTAATAGTATGAACAACATGAAGAGCAGCTTCGTCCCAAAAAGGAGCAGAAACTTTGGTAGAGAGAAGGAGAGCACGAAAAGTGTCAAGAATATGACAAAGTTTTCGTTCAACTCTACCATTTTGCTGAGAGGTACCTGAAAAAGTTAGTTGATAAACAGTGCCATAAGAATGCAATGCGTCTTCATTATGACCTTCATCTTACTGTATTCCTTCCTCTTCATCTTCAACTCCAATGTGTAAGCTTTTCTTCTTTGGGCGTTGATAACCCATATGACCTAATTCACCACACTTGAAGCATTTAATTTCCTTTCCACTAGAATTATTTGACATGACGCCTTTACCTTTAGATTTAGCCAAATTGGTAGATGGTTTTGATCCATTTGACCAATTAAATGGTTTAGCACCACTACTTGACTTAGCCAACTTTTTAGATGCTGTCTCCCCAGTTTGTGATCCAATTTTCCTAGGATTTGGATACCTCAAGTATAGCTCCATGTCTAAAGCCACTTGGAATGCATGTTCCACATTATAGACAAGTTGTCTAAGCATCTACCTTCGTATATCAGCCCTCAAACCAGTCTTGAATCGAGCTAGTGTTTGGCAAGGCTCTTCGGCTACCTGACTCCTAGTCTTAAGTTCATCAAATTTCTGCATATACTTAGCTACTACATGCTGCCTTGTTTCAAGTTAGAAATTTGTTCACACAACTTATCTCGATAATTAGCAGGCACATTTTTCTCGGAGCTTAACCTTCGTCTCTTGCCATGTGCCTATAAGCAGTTGGCCTATTCTCCTTATTTCGTTTTCTAGACCAAACCACCACACTTTTGCCAAGCTTACGAGCTTCATCTTAGCAAACCTTACTCGCCTATCGTCTGCCATATCATACCAATCAAAATACTCCTCAATAGAAGCAAATCCAATCCGAGAATATTGTGGGATCAACCCTTCCTTCAAAATCTGGAACTTCCACCCACACCTTTTTTGTGATATCACCAGCTGTATCATAAGATTCATATCACCTTCTAATATTTCTCTAGCCCACTCAAGAGTTGAATCTTGTGGTACTCCATGGGTACGATACCCCTTCAATTTTGACCCTTGATTGGTGTTGACACGCTCTTTTGTTGTTTGTTCCTTTTCATTCTTATCTTCCTCACCATTATTGGCTTCGAATGTTTCCCCTACTGTAACAGCAACTTGTTGATCATTAGGTTTAGAAATTTGACTCTCTAAATCATTTAATCGAAGGTTAAATTCATCGAGTTGATCCATGATTTGAAAAATAAAATCATCGCTTTCACCATCACTCAATTTCCCCCTAAACGATCTCCCTGATCATGTAGACATGATGCAAAAATCCCCGCTTTGATACCAAACTGACAAAGGACAAGGGGAAACTGGGTTTAATAGGGCTTTAGGAATGAAACAAAGGTGAAAAAAATCAAGATTTGGGTTGCTGTGAATAGTGCTGTGAATGGTAACTGTGAACAGTAAATAAAATGCAAAAATACACTTTTGGCCCTTACATTTTGGGCAAATTCTCATTCTAGTCCCTAAATTGATTTTGCCACTAACGTAGTTCCTAAAAAAGAAAATCGATTTTATTTTAGTCTTTGCTGTCAAGCCACTAATGGAAACCTCCTACGTGGCAGACGGTAGACGGAGTACCTTATTTGCTGATGTGATGCTAATGTGGCTATTAAAATATTATTAAAAAAATTATTTGGAATTTTTTAAATACCGCGTCAGATTTAAATTAATAAAAAATTAAAACAAAAAAATTTTAATTCCTCAATTTTAATTTTAATTTTAAAACATAAAAAACAAACAAAAGTTTTACTTTTTTTGTTTTAAACAATTTTTTTATTAATCTAAGGATCTATTTGTGATCCGCTTATTTTACTGAAACTGAAAATTTTTTGCTAAAAGTACTATAGATAAAGGTAAAAGTTAGCTAAAATAGTACCGTAAGACCCATAAATAGTATCAAAAAATGCAGTGGGATCCATGAATAATAACAAAAATAAGCCGAATAGTAAAATAAGTTAACAAAAATAAATTTTGCCAAACACACACTAATTAAATTAATTAGAAAATTCAAAAAAAATTTACCATTAGCCCATTTTAGTTTTAAGTGTATTTACTTTTTTTTAAGTGTGTTAGTCAAAAGTGTTTTTACTTTAAAAATCATCAAACGATTTTTTTTATTATTATCATTAGACCATTTTAAATTGTGATTTAAGTTTAGAGAGAGTGAGAGGGGGGGGGGGGGGGAGAGAATGAGATGAGATCGGCGGTTTGGAGGAGATCCGAAGGAAGGGGGCTGACAGTAGTTTGGAGAGAATGAAGCTCAAAGTGCGATGTTTAGAGAGAATGGTTTAGAGAAAGTAGATCCAAAGTGCAAAATTTCAGCCTCTGTCCCGGTCTCGGCCTCCATCTTGGCCACAATGAAGCTCGATCTCGGCCTCTGTCTTGGTCTGTTGATGATTGCGAAATCCTTCTTCCTCTCTCTTGTTTGATCAATGATGGTGGTAGTGGGTTTGGTGACTTTGTTGGCGTGGGTTTGGTGATTGGTTCGGTGGGTTTGGTAACTGATCAGTGGGGTGGAACGTTGATTTGGTGATTGATCGGTGGTAGTGGTGGTCATGTTCTGTAATTTTTGTGGGTTTTTGAGTTGAAGTTCATGTTCTGGGGAAATGTTTTTAATTGGTGGGGTGGTGGTGGGATCTGGGTTTGATTGTGTTGGTTTAGGTTTGATTGTGTTGATCTGGGTTTGTTGCGATTGGTTTCTTGATCTGGGTTGGTTTGTTTATTGGGTTTATGGGTTTGATTTGCTGGAGAATTTGGTGTTGATTGTGTTAGAATTTGGGGAAGAACATGAAGAATTCGATGGTCTTGATTTGTAGTAGATCTGATGGTGCTGGGTTTGATGATCTTTGAGGTGTTGAATTTGGGTATTTTCTTCTTGTTTTCATTTATGTCTTAGTAATCTGGGTTTGAGTTCTTGGGTTGCTGGGTTTATCTTCTTGTGATGGGTTTGAGTTTTTGGTTGCTGGGTTTGATTTGGGAAGAATATGAAGAAAAAGTTGTAAAATGAAGAACAAGTTAAAGACCATGAAGAACATTTGGAATTTTTTTTTTTAAATTAAAATTTTAAATTAAATTAGATTTAAGTTTTTTTAATTTAATTCAATTTTTTAAAAATTTTCTTACATGGTTTTTTTTAAAAAAAAAATTAATTAAAATGCTGATGTGGCATTAAAAAAATGCCAAATAAATTTTTTTAATAATATTTTAATGGCCACGTCAGTACCATGTCAGCAAGTAGGGTACTCTGTCTGCCATGTAGGAGGTTTCCGTTAGTGGGTTGACAGTAGGGACCAAAATAGAATCAATTCTCTTTTTTTATGGAATACATTAGTAGCAAAATCAATTTAGGGACCAAAATGAGAATCGGCCCAAAAGTTAGGGACCAAAAGTGTAATTTCGCCTAAATAAAAGATAAATTCCCAAGAATCACTTCTAGGGTTCCTTGGCATCACACCTTGGTAAAGGTTGCATCACACAAACCATAAAACAAAGCATAGCTCTTAAAACATTCATTAATCTCTGCCTCAATACAAAGTACTATAACTCTTTAGATAGAAGACTACTACCTAATCCTAGTTGAACTAGGATTTCTTAAAACCCTAATAAGACTTGGACTTGGACTTGGACTCAAGCTTTTACTACTAAGCCCAACTATATAACCAAACTTAAAATAAAGCCCAAAAGAAGATCTAGTCGACTGTTAGCACAGCCCATTCCAAAATATTATGAAATTACAAAACTGCCCTAGATACATAAAATCAAATAAAATATAATAAATTAGTCTTCCCATTGCCTCCTGCATCAACCTTGCAAGTCAGTAAGTGGCTCATTGTCTCTTTGCATTTTTTCAATGAGCTTGGATGTGAAAACGGCTATAGTATTACAGAAGTGCTTAAAGATTAGTAACATTTAATTACCAAAGGATCATTGAGATCATGGAGATCCTAGCATGATGAAAATTATATGAATTCTCAATTGACCCTAAATGAATTTTTTTTTTTTTTTAGAAACACACACACACACACACACACACACACACACACACACACATATATATAGGGGAAGGGGGATGAGATAAGGGAATACACTCACACGCCAACACAAAAACTGCATGCAACCCTAAATGAATTGGTATCAATGTAAAAAAAAAAACTCGTGTTTCAATCTTGGCTTCGTCACTACACTGTATTGTTTGTCTTGATCTAAATAGATATGTTTATTGAGTTGTATACAAACTTTCCTACTCATAATGCTTCGCAGTGGTAATATTCACTGGATTATAAAGTTACATTTTGCTTCTGATTTCAGCTCATGATACTAGCATCTTTAATGAGTAATATCATTATCATAGGGGTTTCTCGTAAAAATGCATCAGCAATGAAGGGGCTTCTCACAACATTGTTTTATAACCCCGTGAGTTTCCTATGGAGGCCATGAATCTGGCCTAAACAGTTGGATCTAAATCAATAAGTTCTAATGTTATTAATGTCATTTTCAAGAATGCAAATTTTGGTATATATTGTTTCTTTCAATTTGTTCAAAAAATTTTATGGCACCGTTTGATATATGAATTTTGTGTTTTGGCCTACAATGTGATAACTATATGCTTTGATATATGACAGAAGACATGATTTGCTATTGTAATTATATCATGTCATATATGAGATATTCTTTCTTGCAACTTTTCATACATGATTATATTTTCTATTTTCAGTATATTGTGTTCCCTCTCTCTCTCTCTCTCTCTCTCTCTCTCTCTCTCTCTCTCTCTCTCCAATAATAAGGTTTTTCATATCAAGTAATTTTGAAGCATTAAAAACAAGAATAGAAGATTGGTAATGTTGCTTTCCTGCAATCAACTGCTGATTATGATCTCTATGGCAGATCATTGACATTCATCAACATCACCTTTATAAAACACTAAGAGCAGGAGTGGGCCATATAAGTGTATCCTTGTAAATTTCAAGGATTCTGTTTTTGGTTGACCTGTCTTATGTTCCGTTTATGTAAACTTATGGTTGGTTCTTTAACATATTTTCTTGCTCATTGCTTTTCTTTTTTTCCCCTAAATGTGTTCTGTTCTTTCTTTGTATACCTTATGTGTATGAGACCTGTATTGTATTTCTTCCACCTTAACTCTATTTTAAAGATCTGTAGCAGTGTGCAGTTCCTTCCTTGGAGACCCTGGGAAGGTATCTCTTGTAAATTTAATTGATCTCTCTCTCTCTCTCTCGTGCATATGTGCAAGCATGTACTTGGATGCAACTAGCTTTAGTGATTGCATATTGGACATCAATCTACTTACATAGTAGTTTGCTACTTTGCTTATTCAACATAAAGCATTGGCAAATTTAAAGGAGCCCCTTTACAGTTGATTGGTTTGTGAATTCATCAAGTTTGAAGTTTAGTAAATAAGGGACAATGATGAAGTTCAGAGGAAAGCAGGGTCTTCTTAGAATTATGGTTTCCTTGTAGGAAGTAAAGTGTGAGTGCATGGGAAGGCATAATCAATGCTTTGACTGGAATATTATGTGTCCAAGTCCGAGCTTTGTCATGGAAGACAAGAAAGAAAAATGTACCACTACAACCATGCAATTGGCTTGAAATATTTTCAAATGTTTCATTTTCTAGTGAGTGATACAGACTGCCAAGTGCCAACTGTATCAATGGCATCTGGTTTTGCTATAGTCCATTATTTTTTGCTATGATTATCTTGTAACAAAGGATGGCCACTCAAATTTCAGGGGCACCCAAAACCCCAAATACAGCCCAAGTTTCCTTAAAACGGAACAAATGATCGATTCAGTCTCAACCATTACTTTCGTTCTTCTGATGTGTACAAACCTGCTGTAACTCAACTCATGGAAATCACTATATCATTGATTTCCTTGCATTGACTTCGTTATTCACTGTGTTTGAAACTTGCATCTAGTAACCAGTCACTTGTCTGAGAGTATGCTATTTGCCACTATTATGAGTGAACATGGGTGGTAATGGCAATGGTTTTGAGAAAAATATGTTAGCATTTCCTGGGAGTTCAGATGCCCATTATCAAATTTCGGTATGATGCTACTATTTATATGAACTTAGTTGCTATTGGAGTCATCTTTTGCCAGGGTTTTGTATAATTTTTGTTATGATTTTTGAACCATTCACATGTAACATAAATGTTGTACTTGTGCAATTTGTACCAAAATCTAAAAGACTTGCATCTGAATCTTTAATCTTCATTATTTGAGTACTTATTTCTGATTTGGGAATGTTGGCAGCTATTACTGGAGGTCTTGATTCAAAGATTATGTGGGACTTCTCCAAAGGGCGACCATACAAAGTTGTGGATTTTGGTATGTATCTTATATGTTCTGTTCTGTGATATATATTGCCACTATCTCATTTCAAACTTCCCATGACTCTTGTGGTTTTACCAAAATTGGATCTGGTGCCACTTTTGAATGGGCTTCAGCAATTGTTATTTATCATGCTAACTTTGGAACATTACTTTTCTACTAGCTTGTTTTGTTGCACCCATTGCAAAGTGTGCCCAACTTTTTATTTGTTATCTTTTTACAGTTTTCCAGATACCAAACAATTTTTGTGGTGCAGAGAATATAATGTTCTTGCAATCTGTTAATTTGATTGTTAGCTACAAGAATATGTGCTATGTAGACTGCAACAATAGGCAAACTCTTCCCTTCTCTTGTTCTTTGAAGTCTTTTAACACTTTTCACCCAAATGTGATACTACTTGTTCAATTTATTTATAGATATTTTGGGTGCTTGGTTGCTTTTCGAGGCGTTTGTTGCAGCAAAATTGACTTCTGTAAATCGATTTTGTACTCTACTTGGGCGATGAAGTTTGTTAGGGACCTAAGGCAATAAGCTGTCTCTATATGTTGATTTCAGTACTACTATCCTAAAATTTGAAGGTTTAAGTGTAGGATTAAGATATTTATGAGCGAGGTTTACCACTATTATGAGTTAAAAAAATTTATATTAAAAAAAAAAAAAAAAAAAAAGAGATTTGTATTGAGCATAGTTATTTATCATAGGGGTAGAGGGATAGATTTTGTTGACTGGTGCATTATGTGTCGTTGTAATGGGGAGACGGTGGATCATTTTCCACTTCATTGCGATAAGGCTTATAGGTTGCGGAGTTTGGTTTTTAGATCTTTTGGGATTTCATGGGTCTTGCCAAGATCGGTTGCAAATACTCTCTTTGGTTGGTGGAATTGGCTTGGAAAGCATTCGTCTAGCATCTGGAATTTAGCTCCATTGTGCTTAATGTGGTGTCTTTGGAGGGAGCAAAATTGGAGGATGTTTGAGGATATGGAAAGCTCCGACGACCAGCTGTTGGCTTCTTTCAGTGGCTCCCTTTTTGACTGGTCTAGAGCTTGGGGACTTACCTCTAGTGATTCTCTCCGTATGATCTTTAGCTCTCTCTTTTGTAATTAGTTTCTTTTCTTTCTTTTTTTATCTTCTTTTTCTGTGATCTTTTTTCTGGAGGAAATGTGCAGAATAGCTGTGCAAAGGACTTGTATTTAGTTAGTTAGGCAACGCGTGAAAGAATAAGGGAAACTAGCACCTCGAGTTTCTAAAACTCGAGATACTGTTTAAATCCCACTCCACCACGCAGCGGACCGGTTGGTGAGCTGGACTTAAGTTGTCCACTTGGATCTCGAGTCTTTAAGACTCGAGTTCTATAAATAAAAACTCGAGTCTTAGAGACTCAAGTTTGACTCAAATAAACTATTTAAAAACACATAGATCTCGAGTCTTTAAGACTCAAGTTTTTATTTATAGAACTCGAGTCTTAAAGACTCGAGTTTACCTGAAATTGTTTTCATGTACTTTGACTGAAAAACAAAGCATAAAAGAAAAAAAGACTAACAGAGCAACAAACTTACCCATATAGTCAGAGCATAAAAAAAAAATGACTTACCTACAGACTTACCCATACACTCAGAGCATAAAAAAAAATGACTTACAGAGCAACAGACTTACCCATACACTCAGCCTGACTAACTCTCATTCACCCATAACTCTCACATCACATTGCCTCTCACTCTCTCACTCACCACACTGCCTCTCTCACTGCTCTTCCCTCTTAACAATTTCATATCTCAGGTAAGGGTTTTTTGATTTGATTGTTATTGTATTTGGGTATTAGTTGTCTATGGGTGTGGGTTAAGGAGTTTGAGTATCAGAATACCTTAAAGATTTCTTAAATAAGAAAACGTGGTTTCACTTGCAGATGTAACTATATATACACAATATTCATATTTTCACACCTAGTGTCCACATCTTTTAAAAATGTTCACATTTAACTCACAATACTTTATTTTTTGAATATAGTGTTAGATTGTTATACCAATTAGACTATTAGATTGTTAACATTTTCTAGAGATTGTGTATGGGTAAGTTTGTGATTGTCAAAAACTTATTTTTGTGGTTGGTAAAGTTGATGTACTGCATAAAATTTATGTTTAGACTTAAAAATGTGGCAGATAGCTCTAACAGATTGTGTTGTTTTCAATCTCTAGAAAATGTGAACATAAAAATATGAATATTTAAATTTGAATAATATACATATTCAACTCCTGAAGACCAATTTGAAAATGTGGCAGATAATGTTCACAATCTCTTGAAAATAATATACAGTAGGAAGGACATATGGATTTGCCTCTCATACCATCCTGCTGTAATTAGCTTATTGTATATTGGAAGGACAGATGGATTTGTATATGTCCAAATGTTAAATATAGTTGTACTACAGCCAAAATTTTAGAAAAAAGTGTTCAGTTTGTATCATGAAAATCAAATTAAAAAAATTTCGTGGCCGCTTCTTTTTATTAGACAATTAAAGACTTGCTTCAAGTTTCTTTTAGATCAGGGAACTTCAAAATGTTTTTAACTAACATAGTAATTTGACTTTAACAGGTTCACAATGCCTGAAATTAATATAATCCTATACCACAATGGTCCGCTGAAGAATGCCAATGCGAACAAGAGATTGCCATTTGAAGGGCCGGGTATAAAGAGCTATTATGCTCAAATTGATCGTAGGTTCAAGACCCTTAACGAATTGAAGATGATGGTTATGGAAGAGTTGTGTGAGAATCTTGCTGTGCACAACATAGAAATTACTTATCGTATGCCAAATGAAATCTTGAAGCACCGAATTAATTACAAATACATGGCGATAGAAACAGACAAACATGTGAAGATCATATTTGACAAGTTGGAGAGAATACCTAAAGTAACTAACATTGAGTTGTACATACAATTGGAGCCGCGTGCAAAAGTTGGTATCGACGAAATCCAACAAACACAAACAAGTTTACAGGTTACAGTTCTGGATGCTCAATATGAGTATTTTACATATGTAGAGCATGATAATGTTCATGCCGATGATAATGATGATGATGAGGATGAGGATAAGGATGAGGATGAGAATGATGATGAGTATGAGGATGACGATGATGATGACGACTATGTTGATGGGAGTACTACCATTGACGATGAAGATTTTGTCGATGGAGATGAGATTGAAGACAGGATTGAGAGAGGGGACTTTAGGGACTTTGAGAGGGACATTGATGATGATGAGACATTGGACAATAGTGAACCTAATGCAGACAATGTTCTTAGTGTCCAAAACATTACGGACACAATCCCTGCCTACGCACCTCCTGCTTTGTTATTTTCTGCAAATACTTGGGAAAATATGGTTGATCCTTTACATATGGAGACACCATTTGTGTCTACTTGGAGAGAGGGGATGAATTTGTACAAAGGCTTGACTTTTGCTAATAAAGTGGAGGTGCAACGTGTATTAACAATTTGTGCCCTCAAGGAAAACAAACAGTATATGATCAATAGGTCAACGACGACAAAACTTTGTGCAAAATGCGTGGATGAGTCATGCAAGTGGCATGTCTGCGCAGTCATGAAGCCTAATCTCCAGGGATTATGGATGGTCACCGTGTACAAGGGTCCTCACACGTGTATATGGACTGGGGTGTGAAATGATGGTAAAATGATGAATTGTAAGTTTATTGCATCAGACATCCTTAAGAAGTTAAGTGAGGATCACACTACCCCAATTAAGTATCTCAGATCTATGATAGAGTCGAAATATGAGGGCCATAAGCCTTCTTACTACAAGGTATGGGATGCGAAACAAAAGGCGATTGGGAAGCTGTTTGGGAATTGGGAAGAGTCTTACCAGAGGTTGCAAAAGTTGCTTATGGCATATATTGATATGGATCCGACTACCCAGGTGTTCTATCATATGACATCCACCGATGAAGATGACACCGTATTATTGAATTATGTGTTTTGGTCTTTTGGTCTAAGCATTGATGGATTCAAATATTGCAAACCGGTTATCAGTATTGATGGGACCCATTTGTATGGTAAATATCAGGGAAAGTTGTTGGTTGCAATGGCAACCGATGCTAACAATAAGATATTCCCTCTTGCCTTTGCTGTTGTGGATTGTGAGTCAGGGTCCAGTTTGAGGTGGTTTTTACAATGCCTCAGAGATACAATTGGCCACGTGATACCTGACGAAGGCATTTGCATAATTTCTGACCGACATCTCGGTATCAAAAACGCCATTGCAAATTGGCCTAGAGGGGATGATGGAAGACCACGGGTATTTCATAGATATTGCCTTCGACATGTTGCTAGCAACTTCAACACATATTTTCAGAACTCGACTCTAAAGTCAGCTTGCTTGAAAGCAGGATATGCTACTCAGGTAATTAAATTTGATACCATAATAGAGTCCATTAAGCAGGTGGAAATGGAGGCCATTCGGAATAAGAAGAAGGTGACGGGGAAGGATGGGAAGGAAAAGAATCAAGATTATCTTCCATACACATATCTAATGAGCGAGCCTGTGGATATGTGGACCTAATCACATGATGGTGGGAGACGTTTTGGGGCAATGACAACCAATATATCAGAGTGCTTCAATGGTGTACTGAAAGGTGCACGGGGCCTTCCTATTGTCGCATTGGTTGAGTTTACTTGGTCCAAACTTGTTGAATATTTCCACGACCGGCATAAAGAATACCTCAATCGCCTGTCAGAGGGTAAGAAATTGAGTCAATATGCCTTTGACAAGTGGGAAGGAAATAAGCTTAAATCTGAGAAACACTATCTCAAGCCATTTAACAATGAACAGATGATATATCAGATAGTTACTTCATTCACGTGTAGTGCAAGAGGGGGAAACCACAGTTATGAAGTTCGAATACAGGAAAGAACATGCAGTTGTGGGAAATGGCAAAACGTAGGGATCCCGTGTTCACATGCAATTAGAGTATGTGACTATTTAAATATTGATTCGATCGCATATATTCACCCATGTTATGGTTTGGACAATGCCCTTAACACTTATCAGCATGCATTTGTGATTCCCAAGTCACAATCATTGTGGATGGATCCCATGGGGCCAAAGTGGTTGCCTAATCCAACATTGTTGCTAGCCAAAGGTCGACCAGTGAAGTCAAGAATAAGGAATGAGATGGATGGAGTGAGGAATAAGGATCGAGGGTCGGGATGGCGGAGGGAGGATGCAGATTTGATAGAGAGTCAACCCAAGCAAACATGTGGATTGTGTCATGCTTCCAGGCATAACCGTAGAAAATGTCCGCAATCCCATGGCGCTTCCACAAGCAGTAATGTTCCACAGTGGGTAGGTAGATGGGAAAATATTATGCATTAGTTAAATAATTGTTGTTCATTCTACCATTAACTAATGTTTACTATCTTCTCTCCTAACGTGATTAGTCTACGTTTTGCAGGCATGCTTCCATGGACGACGTTTTTGTTGTGCGAACTGCTAATCTTAGGAAAAGTGACTACGTTGTATTGGCACATTTAACTTTTTGGTTTTTGTTGAATGTACTTATAATTCTCTATCCAATGTACCTCTATGAAGATTGTGATTTGAGTAGTACGGTTAGAATTGCAAATTAAGCATGGTTGCGCATGTTTAGAATGTTGATATATTGAGAATGCCTTTTTGTTGTGATGCAAATGCATTTACATTGTCAAACTATATTTATGAATAGAGCGTAACAGTTTCTATAGCTCGGTGCCTAGCGAGAACGCCTTTTGATGTAATTTATGTGCATTTATATTCTCAACTTCTCTGCCTCTCAATGAGTGTTACATTACATTCTCAACTTCTTTATCTATGTTTCTCAGCGAGTGCATCTACACATTTTAGTTCCTGATTTACCTGCATGTGCAGGAAAAAAAAATTCCTAGTGGAATTTGAGTTTCATAAACTTGAGTTCCATTGGGAAAAACGGAGCAAAACAGGGCAACCAATCTACCTGAACAGGGGATTTGCCTAAGAAAAAAAAATTTCCTAGTAAAACTCGAGTTTATGAAACTCGAGTTCCACTGGGAAAATCAAAGCAGAACAGGGCAACCCTTCTACCTAAACAGGGGATTTGCCCAAGTAAAAAAAAAAAAAAAACAGGGCAACCCTTCTGCTTGAACAACGGATTTGCCCAAGTAAAAAAAAAAAATTTCCCAGTGGAACTTGAGTTTATAAAACTCGAGTTCCACTGGGAAAAACAGAGGAAAACAGAGTAACCCTTCTGTCTGAATAGGGGATTTGCCTAACTAAAAAAAAAAAAAAAATTCCCAGTGAAACTCGAGTTCCACTAGGATCTCGAGTTTTTTTTCCTTTTGTACAAATGGGCTTTTTTTTTTAGCTGTTGCTCTTTTTTTTTTTTTTTTTTTGTTGCTTATTACTATTTTATAACAAAATTACCCATAATTTCCTTTTTAATATAGAAACTATTTGCCATCATTTTTTTCAAATCAAAATCATATTGTTATAACTGAAAAGTTGAGATATGAGCTTTTTCTTCTTGATAAAAACTTGAGAATTTATATGACTCCAAACTTGCAATACTTTTGAATATGGCTCTGTTTAATACTGAAAGTATACATTTACAGCTAAATGACAAGTCGTTCGGATTTATATTTGTGGTCAGAACATAATCATCCCCAAACTTTGTCATAGCGAATCGTATAGCATTCCACCGATACTCGACAAAAAGAAAGAAAGAAAAAAAGGTATCACTAACATGAATATTTTTAATATTCATGACCTTGTTTTATTTTTAATATTTTCCTTAATTAGTCAGATTTGGATATTATTATTTAGAATATTTTTAGTAGATTTTGTAGGCTTGGGAAATGGGGAATTAATGTGTAAAAGAGGGGAGGAAAAATCAGACTTCACACACGCCTCTCTCTCCCCTCGGCTCTAACTTCTTCTTTGAGTTTTCATCATGACTTTGCTTAGCTAAACTTTTATACTTGGTCGAATGAAACTAAAGCCTCAGAATCAATAAAACTGTGAGATCTAATTTGTTTTTATTGTTCAATTTATGCTTTGAATATCGGATGTTCTTCTGTGCCTATTTTTATGATTGCCTCGCTTAATTACTAGGAGACCTATTAGTTTATTATTCGTTACAATCTACTGCTAGGTTAGATATCAAATCCGTAATTGTTTGATCTCTCTAATTTGTGAAGCAACCAAGATTTAATGATTTGCTACGTCAGGATTATTAGATCTTAGGTTGAACGCTCGACTAAAATGCAACCACTTGTGCTTGTGTTGTTTAGCTTCATCGATCTCTCTAATTCTTAAGACTGCTGCTAGATTAAACCTTTAGTGCTTGTCTTGGGTTGTTTAGTAGTTAGGGTTAATTAAATCGCTTGTTTTCTAATTAATTGTGACTACAGAGTAATAGGAAAATAGTTCCAACGGTGAATATTCAAAGTGTGAATTGATACATGCTTGCATCAATGATCAGTTATAATATTCTGATGGTAGATGTTGACTTACCCAATGAAGTTATATTTTGTTTGCATCAACAATTCATTCGTTCATATTTTTTTGTTTAAATGTCACATAAATTTACTACATGTGTTTAAGTGACATTATTTTATTGGACAAACTAAACACGCATCGTAAGCTTATGTATCACTTAAATTTTTGTTGTAAAATTTGGGAGTGTTGTGAAATTGGTTAAAATTTTTGTTCAATGGATATAAGTAATTTAAAAATATTTCAAATATAAAACATTTGCTTAATTATTTTTATTGTTATTTTTATGTTTAAGCAAAGTTAGCCAACCTGATCTGAAGGATGAACTGACCCAAACCTGACCCATTGAAATGTTGGTTCAATCTAGGTTTACCTACAACCAACTACTTTTGGAAGATGGGAATTTTTAAATATTTTTTAAATAGGTAATGTGCAGTTTTGAATGTTCTCTGTTAGTGGAAAGAGATATGCAATCATTTTTTTTTTTTTGGTTTAAATGTCACATAAATTTACCACGTGTTTAAGTGACATTATTTTATTGGACAAACTAAACACGTCGTAAGCTTATGTGGCACTTAAATTTTTGTTGTGAAATTTGGGAGCGTTGTGAAATTGGTTAAAATTTTTGTTCTACTTAGAAAGACTCATCAGGTGCTTCAATTATAAAATGGGTCCTATGAGTGGACTATTTAGCTACAATCATAAGAATTTCCATTACATGTTACATGTTATTTACTTGGCAAATTATATTATGTTTCGGGTGTATACACTTAGCTTTCTCATGACATGTGAGACCCACTTCCATGTGTTGTAAGAGAGCTAGGTGTATACATCCGAAACATGATATAACATCTCACTTACTTGAACTAATATTGGAGAATTATAGGACATTTTCCCTAAACCGTTAGACTATTTGGACAAAAATGCTACATTTGTGGAATTGTAACCAAATTAACTTCCACTTGAGAAAGAAAGAAAGTGAAGAGTGCATGATAAGGAGAGTGAGATTACAATAGCAACTAATACAGTTGGCATATGATAAAATGAGTTTGGGTTACCTCTAATACTTTTTTAATGGAATTTTTTTTTTTTAATGAGAAACTGTAACATCATCTACTAACTAAATAAAATGTGAAAATTAAAACTCACTACTACTTGCCATTGTGTATTTAAAACAAAATGAGACCTCTAGTTAAAAAAGTACTTGAGGTAAGTCAAATCCCGATAAAATAATAAGTATAATGACACAAAAAGTTTAAAAAATATTTTTTCCATAGCCATTGATGCATAATAAGAGCTTGTTTTCACTGAGTTTATTTAAGCTATATAAAAAAAGGTGGTGAAATTTTTTGAATCTAACATTCCCTTTTCCTTATCAAATGATATTTTAGGGTTTGTTTGGAATTGTGATTTCAAGGTGATTTTTAATGAACACACACAAAAATTTCAATCGTTTGGCTTTGCATTTTTTAAGAAAACTTTGTTTTTAAACTATAGTTCTGAAAATTTTGTCAACTTTAACTGCGTTTTCAGAAAACACATTTTCAAAGTACAGCTTTTAAAATCGCTATTTTTTCAAAATGCACGTTTTAAACCGTTATCCCAAACAGACTGATTTGGAAAAGGCTACTCGTTTCCAAGCAATCTTTGTAGCCAAACTGGACAATCTCATGATCTCTTCATACTATAACTTTATACACAATCAACTTCTCCCTACTAAACCGAAAGTAGGAAGTGCATTGGCCAATGCTCACTTTTATATGCAAAGTACAAAACGCATTTACAGTGCACAAGATTTATGTAGGAAATCTTCTCTTGTTCAACGGAACACGTTTGTAGTGGTCCCAAATTTTATCCGCAAAGTAAGAAAAGCATTTGCAGTGCTCAACTCAAGTTCATCGTAAGAACACTTCCACGACCAACAAGATAACTTCTCCTTTTGATACCATTGTTGGCCTAATGATACTTCCATCCTTATAAATATAGGTGGAGTCAGTGAGTTCAGCTCAAAATATAGTTTTTCCTCCCAAAAGAATAGATTAATGATGAGAACTGATGAAAGGTTTCAAAAATGTAATTTTACGAAAAAATCTATACTAAGTCACTATATAATACGCTGTACACTGTCCGCATATATTTAATAGAAAGGCAATACCAGTCGCTCATATGTCACAGTACACAACATGCATATAGGCATACACAACAGGGCCGTTTATATTCTCGTACGGTATTTCATTTGAAATTTAGTTTGGAGGCTGAGAATGTTATTATTGAGACAGATTATAAGATTTGTCATGATGCTATTCATGAGCTGATTTTGCCCCCCGCCTTGGAGAATTGCTTCAATCTTAGCGGACATGCAGTCTCTTCTTGTAACTTATTCTAATGTGTCTATCTTTCGGGTTCCTAGGCTAGCTAATATGGCAGCTCACTCCCTAGCTAAGTGGTCTCTAGCTTGTAATCTTTTTGGTTCTTTTGATTGGGATAGCTGTCCTCCTTGTTTTGCTTTTGTAATTAGGAAGGAAGCTAGCCTTTGATTGTTTTTTGTTTCTCAGTTCAATAAAGTCTTCTTTTCCATAAAAAAAAACTATACATACAAGTAGGCATTAAAAGGTGCTTTTGCAATACAAGACCAAAACGCATTCATGTAACTCTGACAATGCAATAAACCTTTTTTAACAATAAAATTCAGGACAGCCAGGACAAAATTGTACATACACAACCCATTTAATGCCAAACCTAATGAAACTAGGCATGTCAATTCAAGACTCACTTGGAAGGGCATTGAAGAAGTGATAAACTTCATCTTCATCAAAGACTCCAACCTCTGTCAAGCAAGCTGAGCAGCTTACTTTCTTCAATGTTTCACCACCAACAGAACTTGCTTCCCTTTTGCTCTTGCCTTTTATCGGTTTTGGACCATTTTGCTTCAAGACTTGATCACTATCAATCTTGCAGTTTATAACAAAAATTGCCCTGTATTGGGTGACATTTTTTTCGTGCCTACAAAACCCAATCAAGCTCTAACAAATATATATATTTTGACATAGACTCAAATTTTAGGCAATAATATTATTGAAATCAACAAAGTCTACAGGTAAGAAATGAATATAATAAGGTTACTGAAGTCAAAATGTGGATTCAAAAGACGACTCCATGAATACATTATACCTACAAATTCCAATTAAGAGGAATGCTTAAATGTCAAGAGATGCATTTGATACACCATCTCTCTATGAACAAACAAATTATTGCTACTATTACCAATTCAGATTTCAGAGGAATGCTTATATGGCACAGATGCTTTTGATGCCTACTAATTACCTCTTCCAAACCCCAAAAAGTGAGAGTTTTGTGTACTAAGTACGACGTTTTTTTTTTTTTTTTTTTTTTTTTTTGACAACATAATTTGGTTTTCAAAAAGTTCCTTGAGGTCACACGAAACAACCTCAACAACAACCAACCCCACCCTATCACCATGACACTGTCACACTGCAGGTGCCAAAACCAAAATTTACAAACACCAAAAGATTATCAACACAATTGCCACCTTTACTTTACTACCACGGGTCCACTATCACTGCCACACAGCCACAGTGCCATCATTTCCACCTCCATCACAATATCAACTCACCACCATCACTAACCAACATTGTTTTAACAAAACAAAGAAACGGCCTGTACAATGGACCTTTAACCATGGATTCAGAAAATTGCTACTCACCCCTGCAAAAGACAATAAAAAAAAATTTAAAAAAAAAAAAAAAAAAAACCAGAAAAAATCAATAACACAAAATTTACCAATATACAGACCAATGCATATACCTTTGGCACTCCAGACAGAGAGTTGTAAAACAAGCCGGGCAACTAAGTACTGCATCAGAGGTGTGACCTTTTCTTCTCTTTTGAACCCACAATTCATCTTTATCATCAAGTTTAGGATCATAGAACTCTGGTTTTACAGAGTAGTCTATTTCATCATCATCAGAAACTGCAATACACAAAAAATTAAATTGAATAGGTTGTTATTTTCATCCAATTTGACTTATTGTTAATATGCTATTCTGACAATTTAACCCTATTTTTTTATAAGGAGAATGAGAGGGGTAGATGAAGCTCGTATAGCGGTATAGATTGTAAGCCCCAAGCCCACTTTGCTATCCTGACAATTTAACTAAATCTTCAAACACCATACCAACAATTATGTGTGTGTGCGTGCGTGTTTGTGTGTATGAAGTCTAAACAATAAACTATTGAATGTACAGCTTTTGGAAGTTCCATTTCCAAGTTCTAACACCTTAGGTGCTGATGCCTAAGTTTTTTTGCTTGGTGTTGATTCTTAGGGTTTATCTTTTATTTTTGTTGTTCTTTTATTTTCTCTTGATTGTTATGCATTAATTTTGGAATCAGAGCAAAACAGATCCAATTTCAACCAAATAAAAAAAATAAAAATAAATCCCTTTTTTTCCTTTTCCACCCATCACAGAACCATCTGTCAAAACCCAAATTACTGTGCTCAGCCACCCTGCCACCATCAGCCAAAAAAAAAAAAATTTTGTCCTATTTCCCATCAAACCACAGTAACCCATCTGCCTGAGAATCAAGTCGTACAACAGCCAAAACCATTCTGCCACCATCACCAAAAAACACCCAAATCTTTTAAATTAAAAATTAAAAAAAATTAAAAAAATGAAAGCCCGGACCACAACCCATGAAGCACAGGTTGGACTTTCTGCAGCAAATTAAACAATCCAGGTTCTTTTAAATTCTTTACTGAAGCTTAGACTAGTAGCCCCAGCCACCTATTTTTTATGGTTATAAAGATCAAGACTCCTGTATTTTCTAACTATGGGTATTTGAAGTGGATCAATTCTTTATAAAAGTGGGTTTATCAAATGCAAAAGCAAAGGTTAAGTTTGCCAAAACAAGAGTTGTCGGTAGTGCTTTAGAGTATTGGAATCATTATGAGAGCCTTCACTTTAGATACCAATGGTCTCAAATTACTTGGAAAGGTCTTTGTATTGAATATTTCCCACAATATTTTCACAAGGATCTACAACAACCTTCTCATGGCATTTTACAAGATTAAAGAACAAGTATGAGGCAGTGCTACAATGCTCACCTCACTTATGAAGTATCTGCCATACGCCAAGGCTTAGCAAATCTAATGAGAACTGTTGACGATTTGGCTACACAAATGAAGCTTGTTCAAGACTTGGCCACTCAAATGAAGGGAAATCAAGTACCAGCAGACCCTGATGTTGACAAAGAAGTAGAAACCTCTATACTTGAAGAATCATCCATGGTGCATGAAGATTACAGTTTGATGAAGTCAAAAGGGTTGATACTCCAATTTCACACTGTTGCAGAGGAATTTGACACCAACTCAAGCAGATATGTAAGGTGGGGACGTGAATCTAGGAAGCAATGCACTGCATTAGGGCAATCAGCTAGCCATGTGACCAGCAATTTCAAGATAATTGGTTGAACATACAGATTTCCTGATGTGCTTGATTTTCCATACTTATTTTTCATGGAAGAGGCAAGAGCCATGTATTTTACCATTCGGTGCAGTAGTGGCTCACTAGCTCCAAGTGATGGCATGGGTGGCTCAAGTTCAATTCGAATAACCTGCACATACTCTAACAAAATCAGATATATGCAAAAGTCATTGTTTTCACTTTTCCCTTTTTCATTTTTTTGAGGCTTCTCTTTTTCAATAGCTTAATTATGAGTTTCTTTCCATCTTAAGGCACATAATTACCTACCTCAACACTTTACATCCCATCATGTAGAAACATTTCTTTGTAAACACTCAAGCTTTATAAGGTGGCCATCAAAGTGGCCAATGGTGTGAGATAAAAAAAGTTCAACAGTAAGCCTAAGGTGCACACCCTCACAAAGAATAAATTTATGTATTTATTTTCACCAAGTTCTCAGAATCATATAACATATAGAGGATAGATAACGCCCACTATAACCATTTATACAACAACAACAACAAGCCTTAATCCCATAAATTTGGGGTTGGCTATGGATCCTCAACAAATTAGTTAGGGTCGGCCACATGTATTATTTTTCTCCATTATATTCCTATCTAAATTCATATTATCTGTTACTTCTTTAATTGAGGAGTCCTTTTTTATTTGTTCCATTAATGTTAATTTGGGTCTTCCTCTACCTTTTTTTAATTCCCTCAATTTTTTTTTTTTTTTTTTTTTTTTTGATATCTAATTCCCTCAATTTGGATCAACTCACTTTTTCTTACCGGTGTATTAATCGCCCTCCTTTGAACATGACCAAATCATCTCAAGCGACTCTCTCTCATCTTTTCATCAGTAGGAACTACCCTATCTTTTTAAGTGGATTTCCTCATTTCTAATCCTATCATTTAGTTTATTTTCACTTATTCATATTAATATTCTCATTTCAGTTACACTAATTTTATGAATATGTTGCTTCTTAACAGCCCAACATTCAATACAACAATTAACCTATATTGCTATTTGTTCATTTAAAAAAAAATTTCTCTTCTACGTGCTATCCAAGTCTAACAACATAGTACAAAGAAGGTGTTTGGGGGCACAGCTCATTTAATGAGCGTGCTGTCTAAGTCAATGTAGTGTCCTACATTGGAATAGAACTTTTGAAACTGTTGTCGAGAGGAATCGAACCTGCAGCCCCCAACTCCAACAAATTTTTTCACACATTGCAACCACTAAGGCAGTTGCCTTGGTTCTAGAACCATTTATAATGCAATTAAAAGGACAAAAAACAATATGCTGGAGTAGATGAAAGACATAAAACATAAATAGAAAGAAAAGTAATTTCACAGCAATTAAGTATAAATTCCAAGGTTTTAAAACCGGAATGGTCAAAGAACTGAAATAGGTCCGGTTTCCAGTTTTTACAGATTGAACCGCCAATTTTCCTGGTTTTTACTGGACTGGTTCCATGTCCGGTTCCAGTTGAACCATCCGGTCCGATTTTTAAAACCATAATAAATTCTAATGAATGTTCCTTATCATGTTTGTTAAGTCCAAAAAAGGAAAAAAGATACTCTATTAAACTTTTAAGAAATAAGCAATGTTAAGATTAGAATAGGGAAATATGTATTTGACCAGGCTACGTAAAACATTGCCCACTGCGAGGAATCAACCTCCCACACGAATGTAATCATTCTCCAGATAACTTTTAATTTGAAGATGGTAATTGTTTTTCCTTTTGTTAGGTAAAAGAAGCACTGAAAAAGTATATGTATTTATGCAAGCCACATACATGACAGGCATACAAATGATACATCAGTTGATCAGACTATTACTAAAAGCATGGGAAGACAACAATGAGAAGGAAATGCAGTTGCTTACCCTTTCTTTGCACTGGACATTATCCTTTAGTACAAAAGAAAGAACACTAGCAGCTCTGCAACAAGTCTGTGTTTCAAAAAAAAATCCATTGGCGCACATGGAAAGATTGTAATCTATGTACGTAAAGATGATACAATCCAACAAATTCAGCTGGTACTACTGTTGTCTTTAGAACTTAAATTACCAAAGAACCACATTACCTCAAGATCACCATCATTTTCACTCAAGGTAAGACCATGCAATAGCATGCTGCAGGAGAAAAAGCTTGTTCATCAGAAATAGCTTTTAGAAGAAGAAAAGAATGTGATGCCTTTTTTTTTCAATTCATGTAACATAATTTAATATATGGACCAAGCTCAAAACAGATTAATCAGTAAAATGCAGTCCTTAATGCACAGAGAATAGACAAACCTTCCAAATGACACGTTCACATCCTCCTCAAAGGGAGCATGAGTCATTGAATGCGGTTGAGGAATTAACGTTGATGCTAACATTGTTTGGCCATTAAAATTTTTCTGGTACAAGAGGCAGAGCAAACAAAAACTTGAGAATATAGAAGGTCAAGAAGCAATGATGTATATGAGCAAAAGATTTAGATTATTACCTATGCATTGAACATGCTTAGGAACCAAAGAAAATGACAAAATAAAGCAGATACGTGTTATCAACCTCACAGAAGCTCTTAAAAACGTAATCAGCTGCAATAAACTCTTGCATACTAGACGTCCGCAAAAGGATTCAAAGAATAGAGTTCAAAGCAGGTTCCATTTGTGGCTCCTCTCCAAGAACTTTGGTTGCAAGGATATCAAGATTATTGGGTTGTCCAGAAATCAGATCACCGATGCATTGTAATGCCTAACAAAGTGAATAGGCAAAAACGTAAAACAAATATACCTCAAACTACCCCTTAATCTACCAATAACAAACGAATGTTACTGTATTTAAAATGCGGGGAATTTTTTTTTTTTTTTAAACATGGTGTATACATAGTACCAGAAATTTGAAATAGAATTCCTAAATGCTTATTTGTGTAATATCTAACATTTTAACTCTCTCTCTCTCTCTCTCTCTCTCTCTCTCTCTCTCTGTGCAAATTATATGTGCACAAAAAGAGTGTGTGTGTGTGTGTGTGTCTGGGAGAGAGACAGAAAGACAGTGAACAATGTCCAGAATAGTCATCTTACCGCACAACGGATAGCGACTGGTGCCCACTGGCTTTCGACACCCAACAAAAGAAGATGATCCAATACTTTTTTCTACAACCAATATACACATTACAGGATAAGATACCGCCAAGTTAATGATTCTAAAGGAAATAATTATGGCAGATATGAAGTTAGTAAGAAACCTGAACCAGTGTTGCTTTATTTGTCAGCTTATTTGCATCTTTTCCGGGATCAGCCTCTGTACCTCCCATCATTAACAAATTAATGGTTTCTAATGCACTGAGTAGATTAATTGTCTACTGGCATGGCGTTTGTTTCAAGGAAAAGAAGAAATACCAGTAAGGCTTCTGTGACAGAAAATTCAAAGATCTATGGTAAAATTTTATATACATTTGAGTATCTAACCTTTTGTTGGGTGAAATTGTAAGCACTTCCCCGTAGCTTCAGAATTGATATTACGGGGTCAAATCCCATAGTCTCTCTCAGTAGTATCTGAACCACACGTGGAAACATTAGGAGCAGGAGAGAATCTCATGCATAAAATATAACACAACAGAGGCTGCAAACCTGATTAGATGCAAAGACAGTCCTGCACCATTACACGTATAATAGTTTTATAACCAAGATATTCACACAATTCTCAAATGCTTGTCAAGAAAAATAGAAATGAATAAATTGAGGAATAGCTAAACAGCCAGCGACCATAAGTTGTTCTCTGATTCTGAGAAGAAAAAAAGGTATTGAAAATGGGACTCAGAATCAAGGCCCATGCACATAACTCTATTGTAACAAATTTTCTCTCCCCCCCCCCCCCCCAACCCATCCTATGTTAGATGTTTGTCTAGGCAAGTAGAACCATAAAGAGAAAAGCATGATGATGGATCAACAAAGCCATTTTATATGCTTTCTTGTCACTTACAATGTTCAACTAGTATGTATCAAATGAGTAACTTAACCCATACGGAAGAGGACAGCCAAAGAATAATATAAAGAATGTGGGTTTCAAACTCAAAAAACTGGTGAAACTACAAGAGTCCTTAATTTGAGCTACAAGTAAAATCATAACCATAAAGAACCAATGACAAAATAAAATATTCAGAAACAAAACCTGCAAATGGTGCAGAAGGTCAATGTAATTATAGCATATAAACAACTCATTTAGCTAGCGAATTAGTGATATGCAATAGAGGCACTTAAACTCTGTCATAACTCCATTACTGAAGCTGTCTTAGTAATCCATGACAACTACTCAATCGATTGATATAAACGAAAAAAGTATCACATTCAAAAGACCGTAAAGAAAAGAAGTTTTACATTGTAGAAGCCTAAACAATAAGAAGCCATTTGCAAGACAAGTGATTTATCAGCAAACAAGCTAGAACCAGTTGATTAAACTACCACGATAAATTGAGTAACAGTAAATCACCTGCACAACAACACCACCGTCTGAACCTCCTTTCTCTTTAATGATGCTGAAAATCTTCTCAAATGCACCTTAAAGACCACAATTTTTTGAATCTCCTAAATTTCACAAAACTATATTAATTAGTAGGGAAATCAAACACATTTTGAAGCACAGGTTCAGCAGAACCATCAGATGACAAAGTGGAAGGAAGATCTTACCTCAGCTTCACGGGTCAAATAAGTAAGCAACAATAAGGCCTCGTTTTGAATAACTTAAGAACCACAATTGTTTTCAATAAGAGTACAAGAAGATAATCAAACTGATAAATTACCAAGTGGTGATTTTAATCTAACCATTATTTTAACACAAACAATTAAAGATATTTTGTTCTCCTCATAAAATATTACAAGAGCCAAAATTTCAACTAACAGACAAGAATTGTAAGCAGAAAAACTTTGGGAGATAATAAAAAAAATTTGAATTTTCCTACCAAATAAGATCACTGCTAAAAGCTTATATTGTTGAAAAATATGCCTTTATAAATAACATTGAGAAAAAGTAGCAGAAGCAAGATTCAATGAACACATTTTGTACCTCACGATCCATTAGCATATCCATCAGCCGAGTTATACCGCGAGGAATGGTAAGAATGGCTTCCTATAACCAGAAGACGAACTCAGCAAAAATTATTCCTGCTACAACTTAAAAGAATCCACAAATTTGCACAAAAGCAAGAAGTAGTTGAGAAACTAATACCTATTTGGAGAATTTGTGAGGAGCGCTGTCAAAAGTTGAAGAGTATAATATCGTACATAGAAATCCTCCTCTGACTGCCAAAGCATCCAACCAAAATAACAATTAAAAAGGCCATGATGCTATGCATAAACGAAGCAAATATAGTAAACCAACCAAATACAATTAATGTGTGTGTCTAGTATTAATGTAAGAGAGGTGAAAATTTCTGTAAGGCTCTTAGAGCTCTTTTTAGCAGAAATGAAGAGTTTTTAACAACTTTAAGGTTAGAGACGAAATTTGAACAAAGGAAAGCTCCTTAGAAATTGGTTACCAAACAGTTTAACAACTTTATAGCACTTAGCATTATTGAGTTAAATTTTTTAATCTCAAATGCTCTACAGCTAGAACTCTACTTCCTACAGCAATACCAAACGTGCCCAATAACATATCCATGGTGATCAAAATTTAAGTTAGGAGCTCTCACCAACAAACTTAGAAGAAGAGAAATGCTGTCTACTTCTCTGGAAAGCAAATCAGTGTTCATTAAAGCTGGTTGAACCTCATTCTTTGGCCCTTTTGCATGCTCAATAGGAGTCAGAGCACCTACAAGAGTTTCTAAAGCACCCCGAACCTGCACAAATGGAACAAATGAACTCATTTTCTTACTCAGTTCTTGGACATAATAAAACTGAAGATTATTTCACATTGAATGAAATAATGGGAAAAGTTATACAAATAACATTCAGTCTTGCAGGATAAGAATGTAAATTCTGAAGTAAAAATGGGTCATATTTGTCAGCCATGACCAAAAAAAGCTCGTGTCCCACTTACTTAGTTTCCACCAATGGCCAAAAAAGATCTTCAGTAGAGAATCTTTCTTTTGGTAAGTTGATTGTGGAGTCATTCAAAATTTTATTTATTTTTTTTCTAAGTAAAAAAAATAAAAATAAAAAAATAATTCTGAGATAACAGTCAAGAATATTTTCTACAGATCCTCTGTCCAAGGTCAGAACCAAATCAATGTGATTGGTCCATCTTGGTCATAAGCGTTATTTCAATAAAATATAGCATGCCAGAATTTGAACATTCAACCTGTTGGTAATGACTTAGCCTAAATACAGGCAGAAGAATCTCCAAAAATAAAATATGGATCAAACCATGGATTTTACCAAACCGTTGAATTTAACCATTAAACCATAAAATATTTTAGGATATAAGATAGCTGATACTGAAGATCATGTCGGAATTGTTTTTAAGCTACCTAAGGGGGAAGATATATCAGAAAAATGTGGATAATTAAAAGCCACAGTTCAGTTCTCAATTTTTTTTCTCTTAATATGTACTTTTTTGAGAGATGGAATTGAAATTAAAGGAAAAACATGGGATAAAGATATATGGGGAAGAAAGATTTTCCACCATTTCAATATCATCACGTTCTTCCTTTAAGACTGCCAACATTACAGGGAAGCCTGCAAAAGTAAATAAAAAATATTATAAAATGCAATCATGGCACAAAAACTAATCCACTATATCATACAAGAGAGAAGCATTCACCCATTGCCCCAAATGCTAGCTGGGCACCACGACTTTCTGCCACAATAGCCTGAAGTTCAATCATGGCACTCCTCCGGTCCTCAACCAGTTTACCATTGCTTATACAGTCTAGCAAGCGCTCAACATAGCTATCAATACAAAGCACAGAGAAGATTGATTACAAAAGGCAAATAATTCTCCAGACAAATAAAACAGTGATACATGGCAATAAGAAATGAAGCAAAGAACGCTTTAGAATATTCAGGACATAAGAAATGTAGTTGCAAGAGAGGCAAAAGGTGGCAACTAAATTGCTTTGAGAAAACAATACAGTACAAAACAGGCTACCAGCTGCACAAACCAGCTAAATGCATATTCCTCAAAAATCCTAACAGAACCGATGTATTTTTACATTAACCACCTATTCCAATGAGATGATACATTACTTTCAAATGCCTAACTTCTTCCGAGTTCAGACACATTACAGTATGATCTCTCTCCTAATTCCAATGAAGGACTGAAAACAACACGGGATAAAAATTTTATTAAAAAATAAAATTAAAAAAAAAAAAACGTATAATACGAGAATGCAAAGTGTGTGTGAGACATAAGTCATAAACCCTTATTTCTCAAAAACAAGTTCTTCTAGAATTAGTTATGACAGAAAAAGACTAAAGTCGTATCTGGGTCATTTTCAATTTCTTCAAATTTATAAATATCATGAACATGAAAGAGAACTTTACCTATCTTCATTTGAACCAGAATTCTCATTGCCAAAAACGAGCCCAACAACCCCCTGCACAATAATTTCAGGCTCAATTACATCCAAACATATTATAAAAGGCACAACCACAAAATCCATTCAATCATAAATTGGCTCAAAATCAAATGGCAACAACCCTCACTAACAAAAAAAAAAAAAAGAAAAAAACCCATTCTGCCCATGACTTTTACATAGTCAAATCATACCATTGGTAGAGGAAAAATAAACTATTGTGCCCACCATTCATTATAATCTTTGGTGTATCTTATATATTTTCCATGTTAATTTGGTTTTGCATACTACAAAATGTGAAAAAACTTTAGGTGTTAGGGACAATTTTGGTAACTAAAGAGTATCACTAACATGACATATATTGACTAAAGATAGAGGATCAATTACCTTGTCTAAATATATCTCAAAAGAACCACAAAAGCTAGGATTAACATGGAAAATATATAAGATACACCAAAGATTTGGTGTCAAGAGCAACAACAACAACAAAAAAAAACTCAAAATATTGCAACTTCAATCACATTATATGAGTTTAAAAGTATGATATAACTTAGATTTTGAGTTCCATAAACCCAAACTACACACATAGTTAATAAAACTACAAAAAAGATAAATTTTCAAAACTCAAAATCCATCATATTTCTCAAAAACCAATTGAATTCAACATACGAAAACTATGACATTTGAGAATTTACTATAACATATATCTCACATGCACCATCCATAACACAAAGTAATTTGCTGCATACATCTTTAACAAACCTCTTTTTCAAGGTTCACCAATTTTGCTTTTTTTAACCCTCGTGTAATGTTTGGGCGGGGGAGGAGGCTGTGGGGCATTAGCCTTAGGCTCATCATCGTGCTGCAAAGACATTAGATGCATTCAATCAATATTCGATGTAACGATAAGAGTAAATAGAATATTGCAAAAGGCGTAAACATCGTAATTAATGTTATCGTACCATAAAGCTGCCTTTGTGTCTTATTTTGTGTCCACCTGTCCCACAAGTGGGTGCTCTTCTAGCACGTTGCGGTTTACCTCGTGGGGGTGATGGCTGATGAGGGGGATGCTCGTCCGGTACATCAATATCTGGCTATAGCATGTCAATCCCAACCGAAGGTCCTAAAGGGTCGGATGAGGATGAGGTAGGTGGGTAATGATGCTCTATGTATGGGCCAGGAGTGGGGATCATTGTCATGGGTCCACTACGGGGTGGGTTTATGGGCAAAGTGAGTGCACTAGAGCTGGTGGGTGGGTATAAGGGTGTCTCAAGGTGCATAGGAGGGGTCAAGGGACTGGGCTGCGAAGGTGGGTGGGTGAAGGGACCTTAGCCTAAGGAGATACATCTACCATGGGTGGAAGGACCTCAAACTGAGGAGATGCAACTAGGATGGGTGGAGAGACCTCAGGCTAGGAGATACATGCGGGATGGGAGCATGTATCTCAGGACTACTTACAACCCGAGGGGTTGTTGCACACCGACCACGGCCCCTAGCTGCACTTGTGCTTGGGCTTGCTGTAGCAGGCCGACCACGGCCCCTAGCTGCACTTGTGCTTGGGCTTACTGTAGCAGGCCGACCACGGCCCCTTACTACACTTGTGCTTGGGCTTACTATAGCAGGCCGACCACGGCCCCTAGCTGCGCTTGTGCTTGGGCTTGTTGTATCACGCCGACCACGGGTCGGTGTGGTTACGGGTGCTGCACTTGTGCTTGGGGCTGCAGTAGTTGCTAATTCAGTCTCAGTACGGTTGTTTGCCTGCCCAGTGGCTGCAGGATCACCACCAAGCCCAGCCACATTATATAGGATGCGTTGAACATGGTTGTGTTCTCGGCTCCCTGCAGGAAGCCAATTCAACGACGCTAAATGACTTTCAATCTGAAACAAAGAAAGAACCAGTACAATCAAAATTTTTCACATTTATGTAACAATTATAGAATGCATAATATAGTACTTATTACTCTACTTAAATACTCATCTAAACTAAGAACTGAAAGTTTCATTATGAGTCATGCAACAGAAACTCTTTTTAATTGAATGTCAGTCAGATCAAACCAAATTTGTTAAAAGAAGAAATCAATTGACTCTACGTTCGTACATGAACTAAATAAAAAACAAAGCAAGCAATAAAATATAATTAGAACACATTACCATCTGATGTAATCTAGCGCTGTTGCGGTCGACATACTTTACAGTGATCGGACAGTACCATCGGTAATAGTCATGATCGCGGTCCATCTCACCAGTCTGAGGAGGTGCATGGCAAAGTCGTTGTTCTCTGCTATTCCATGAAATGATATACGGTTCATGCTCCTGCCTCCAATTCTTGTCCACCTTCCCACGCAAGTCTATTCTATGCAGCCTTTCATCGTACACAACACGGTCAGGCAGCCCTTGCGCCAACCCAAACTGTCGAAGGACACGGTCCGGGTGGTGTGTCTCCACTATGCAAAAACACACAAGCGGCACCCTTGCTGTCCACGTACCCCTCCCTGCAACGCAGAAGTCAGGAAGGTGGACGAAGTATGCCTCGTATGACTGCCACACAATCTACAATAGAAACAAAAAACAATTATCATAGCATCATAAAATGTGAAACAAGGGAGAATACATAGATACAAGGAAAAACATAAATTAAAACAGAAGATATATTAAAGTATGAAGCAATCATATTCTTAAGGAAAATTAACATAACCGAACAAAATATTTGAATATTATTACCTGGTTCGGCTTCATTGTAACTAATTGCTCACGATAGTAGACGAAGGCCATCTCAGATGGCCTACTCTTCAAGCCTGGCACCTGCACCCACCTACAGTTACAAGCGAATAACATAAGATAAGTAGCCACTTAGTTACTAAGAATAGTACATTGCATAACACACTAAATATCAAAAAAATACTTACTTAAAGGCAAGTGGAGCATACGGCCACGGGCCGTAATCACATCTAGGTGGGGGCTCTATCCTCGGGCACAAGAATGGCAACCTTGCCCATGCCCAATACTGGACCAAGGTGCACGACCCACCAATCTGCGATGCCCCTTTCTCGCTTGCCCAACACAACTCTCTGTACAACCAGGCCAGGCAACCACTGCCCCAGCTATATTGTGGCAGATCATGAAGATTCCACAATTGCTCCAAAAACATCAGATACACCCTATTTCCCGACTTGTCCATAAAAAGCTTATCCCCTAGTAGCGTTAAAATATAGCACCAGGTATACTTGTGTATCTGAATTTCCGTTGCGTCATCAGGCAGTGGCGCTGCAACGGCCTTCACAAGGCGGCTGATGAGAATTCTTTGCCCCACCAAAGTTTTGTTGTCATTCGCCAAAGTAAAACCAAGAAACTCCGTGCAAACAGTGCTCCAAGTTCCATCTAACACAGCAGTCGGCCCAACCAAGACCTCACCGTCTATAAGAAGTCCAAAAATGACCTCCACATCTTGTAGGGTGATTGACATCTCACCATGTGGAAGATGGAACGTATGAGTCTCCAGCCGCCATCGCTCAACTAGGACCTTTATAAGACAATTATCTATCTCTCTGGAAGGGGCCCTAAACAATCCTTCAAGCCTTAGCAACTTGATAATGTCAATCACCCAATTGTCTCGCATTTGAACGTTTGCCATCTCCTTAGTGCGACCATGGCACGTAAGTGGGCCCGAGTCCTGCAAAATCAATAAAAATTATAGCAGTTGTTAGAACCATAAATACAACTTTGAAAAAACTTGCTAACTAAAAGTCAAAGATAACGTAAAAATTAAAGCACTTGTTAGAACTAGATATTTCACCTCGCCATTCCAAATGTCCTCTGATCAATGATGTCATTGTTGCGTCAACAATGACCCATCACTAGGACCAGGCTCCAAGATTTGTGGCTCCTCATCAATCTGAGGCTCCATACTGCAAAGAGTGCTACTGTGAGATCATTAATAGGGTGGGGGCAAAGGAAGGGGCAAAGAAAATAATAGATATAATTCATCTAAAGTCAGTTGATTTAGGAAGCAAATTAAAGCATGTATAGATTCAATAGGGTCACTAGCTGATTCAATTGAGCATGACAAAGATCCACAAAGAAAGTTTAAGTTCTTCACTGATTTAAACCAACTTGACAAGCTTAAACTTCTAGCCGGAGAACATCTTATCTTCCAAACAATTAATTAGTGCAATTGTTCTAGTAAGTAACTGTGAGATGGAATCATAATAAATGTGCTGAAATTTTAAAGCAATATTGAACTTATACCATGTTTGGAAAATTTCAGTGAAAATAACTTCCTAATATGATTGCATGCTAACTTTCGAGGATTTAGAGGCAACCTCCCAACTAAAAAGAAATTGTCAAGTCAAAAGAAACATCTTGGTAATAAATCAAAAGACAATTAAAAAAATCGTTGAAAATATTATAAAATATTTTGGAGTGGACATGGACATTACATGAACGTGGTAATGTTAACAACAAGTTAAAATTTTATATAGTGAGTGAATAAACTTGGTAATGTTATGAATCAAAACTAAAAGAATCAATATGTACCTATATATTCATTCATGTACATGTTCATTTAAAATTTTGACTCTTTGTTAATAAGTTATGCAGAGTTTTCCTAGCATGATGGAACTTTTATTTCTATGGCCTTAGTTACAATTATACTTCCTAATTCAGGACCGGTTGGTATTATCAACATTACTCAAATTCTTTGTCTTGCTAAGGAATTCTAGACATTATACGAACTGCAAACAAAATATCCTCTTATTTCACCTTTTTCTTATTCCTATATGGCCATCCAACAACACACATAGCAAGGAATACCCATTCAGCTTTTTATCACTAACGAAAATTAAAATTTGAATTTTTATTAAAAGCCCATAAACACAATCTTGATCCTTGAATGACAAACAAAATAAAGAAAACTCCTTTATCCATTTATTCTCAATCCCACCAAAACAAAAACAAAAGAAACGAAATTTTGATTTCAATGACATCTATGTCTACAAATATAAAGCAATTTTAAACAAAACCCAAATGGGCATGTAACAAAAGCAACTGAAAACCCAAGTAAATCCACAACCCAAAAACAAAAACAACAGCAGCAACAATGTGTAACCCA
Source organism: Quercus gilva (assembly GCA_023621385.1). Classification (NCBI taxonomy): domain Eukaryota; kingdom Viridiplantae; phylum Streptophyta; class Magnoliopsida; order Fagales; family Fagaceae; genus Quercus; species Quercus gilva. The sequence goes on along the minus strand of CM042477.1, from coordinate 57,896,205 downwards.
CCATGCAAAAAGCCCAAATCTATAAAATAAATTCAGCAAAAGAGGAATGGAGAACTTTTACCTAGCAAGCGAGATGAAGAACGAAGAAAGCGAGATGAAGAACGAAGACAACAAACAAAGCAGAAGAGAGCCCGTGGAGACTGCGAGCACAGGGTAGCTGATTTGGGATTGCGAGTGAGTGAGTTTAAAATTTTAGAGTGAGAGAGTGGAGTCTGAGAGAGTGAGAGTGTTAATCTGAGAGTGCATATTTTACGTTTTAAGCAGTCAAAAATGTGTTTTAATATTAAACAGAAAGTGAGTTTTAAAAACTCGAGTTCATAAAGCGAGTTTTTAAAACTCGCTATCCACGTGGAAAACTTTGTCCATATCAGCATATGAAAACCAACAAAAACGAGTTTTAAAAACTCGAGATCTTTATTGAATCTCGAGTTTTACAAACTCGAGATGCTAATATTATATATTGTTTCGTAACCGGGCAACTAACCAAATTCTTAGCTTATTACAGTTATTTAGAAAGGGTGTTCCTTTTTTCTGCCTTATGACTTTCTGCATGAGGTAGTGTTTTTGAATATACATCTTTATTACTTATCCAAAAAAAAAAAAAAAAAAAACTTTTGTGCATTGTGTTTTAGATTTTTCTTTTGATATTTTTTCTCCCTTAACCAGTTGCTTGACCTTTTGGGGGTTGTTGATTTCTCTTATATATATATATATTTTTTTTTTTTTTTTTCCTTTCTTTGTAATCATTTTTTCCTAAAATAATGACACTTATTTTCAAATTTAGATTTTTATTTATCAAGCTTGGATTTTGTGCTTCCCAGGCTGCATTATCACGGTTTCTTTAATTCCAAGGGTGGTGCATTTGCTTGTGGTGATTTACCCAAGTTTGATTTGTTTTTGTTGCTTCCCAATGAAACGTGCTTTTGAGTTGACTTGCTATTATTTTGAATACAACATTCTTGTAATGTAATGTTGTCCTAAACTGTATAGTTGGTATTCTCTATTTTTTAGTTTGCTTGTGCAAGAAGTTGATGCGTTCGTCTGATCATCCTATGTCGGCAGTTTCATATCCAGTTTGATTTTGCCACATTATCTTTCTACTGAATCCCTGATTTTATTTATTTATTATTGTTTTGGTGGTTTGTAGCTTAAGAAGTCAAGTCTGCTTTGGCTACTGGCTCTCTTTTCCTCCCATTTTATGTTACTTTATAATACTTGGGCTGCTTTTCTTAGGCTTTGGGTTTCTGGATAGCCATAAATTCAATGTACCACCTGGTGAGGTTTTGAAATTCCCTAGCAATTATTTTTCCTCTGTCCTGTCTTGTTTAATTTTTTGTCACTCAATCCGAATATGGTAATGCCTCTTATTGTTGTGGGATAGGTAAATTAACGAAGTATGTAACTATCATTACGAGAATAATAATACAGGTTTTTGATTTATCAACAGCTTTTTTGGAACAATATGGATTGAACTTATGTCTCTAGAATTGCATTATGGTTTGAGCACTGATTGACTTGTTTCTTTATAAGCTGTTGATGTCCATTTTGTTGTTTTGTGTGTACAATGTTGATTATTTTAATCTTGACTGTTGATGTCCATTTTTGTTGTTTTGTGTGTACAATGTTGATTATTTTAATCTTGATCTATCTACTGCAGGATAAACTCATTTGCAAAAGGTGTTTACAAAACTGTGTAGATGACACTAGCTTCTTTCAAATCCAAAAGATACATAAAAAAGGCCATCATCCAGCGTAGGTCCAGCCAAAGTATGATTTTGCCTAAACAATCTAAATTTTGCACATGACTTGACAGCTTGAGACTTTTGCATAGGAAAGCTGAAAATGTAGAGAATTATTGACTCTTAGATCATGGAGATTGAGTTCCATTAAAAATCCATAATTAGTCCATTTCTTTTGCTGCTTTCGGAGGCCTTTTAGGTTCTACTATATTAACTGATAGTAATGTTTTTGGTCATTAGATCCTTAGAGTTGTATCGTGTTTATGTGAAAGATATTTCTTTTTTCTAAATTCTTTTTATCTGTTTTATACAACAGTGTTGGTGTTCTTTCTTTCGTGCTTCCTCTAATATTTTATTTTTTAAATGCTATATATGACTATATGTAATTATTCTAAAATTTTATGTCGAAGTTTTGCTATATTGCAAATGAGTGGATCATGGACATTTGGTTCGAAAAATTGAGAATTCCTTGGAAAGTATTTTTCACGCAAAATGTCCACTCCTTAAATTAGCTACTCTGTTGGAAGAAATATGTTGGAGACAAAAATCTAGAGTTCTTTGTGTTAGGGAAGGAGACAAGAATACTAAATTTTTCCAGCGTATAGCTAACTCTCACAGGAGGGTTAATTCTATTGATAGGTTTATGGTGGATGGGGAGTTATCTTTAGACCGACAACTATAGCAGACTGTATCTCTCAATTCTATAGGCAACTTTATTTTGAGGATGTGGCTCATAGACCTATCTTAAATGATGTGGACTTTTCTAGTATCTCAGTGGAAGATGCAAGTTGTCTAGATAAGCCTTTTGAGGAGGAAGAGGTGTTTGGGGTAATCAATGATTTTAATGGTGTTAAGGCACCGAGCCCGGATGACTTTTCCATGGCATTCTTCTAGTCTTGCTGGTGTGTTTTGAAAACAGAAATTATAGCTGTATTCCACAATTTTCATACTCAGGCGGTGTTTGAGAAGAGTCTTAATGCTTCGTTCCTTGCCTTTATTCCCAAGAAAGTGGATGCTATGGAGGTCAAGGACTTTCAGCCTATTAGCTTGGTTGGTGGGATTTATAAGATTATTTCTAAAGTGTTGGCTAATCGGCTTCGTAGGGTGGCGCATGGGCTTATTTCGAATTCACAAAATGCTTTTGTGAAGGGCAGATAGATTTTGGATTCCATTTTAATTGCTTCTGAATGTATTGATAGTAGGTTGAAGTCAGGAGTTCTAGGTGTGTTGTGTAAATTGGATGTGGAGAAGGTGTATGATCATGTGAGTTGGGATTTTTTAGTGTATATGCTTCAGTATTGTGGTTTCTCAAAGAAATTGAGAAAATGGATAAGGTATTGCATTTCTTTCAACTGTAAAGTTTTCCATTCTGATCAATGGTAGCCCATCTGATTTTTTTGGAAGTTCTAGGGGGCTTCGGCAAGGGGGATCCATTATCTCCATTGTTGTTTGATATTGTGATGGAGGCATTAAGTCATATGTTGGATGTGACTGCCTCCGCTGGGCAATTCTCAGGCTTTTCTGTGGGTAGTACAACTGGTCCATCAGTGATGGTGTCTCACATTTTATTTGCAGATGACACGCTGATTTTTTGTGATGCTAATCCTTCTCAAATTGCTAATTTAAGGGTGATTCTTGTTAGATTTGAGGAGGTATCAGGGCTTCGTATTAATTTGGAGAAATTTGAGTTAGTACCTGTTGGTGGGGTGCACAATTTGGAGGCTTTGGTTGGTCTGTTGGGGTGTGGGCAATCTTTTCTGCCCTTGAAATATTTGGGCCTTCCATTAGGTGCAAAGTTTAAGGATTTATGTGTTTGAAATCCTATCCTAGAGAGAATGGAGATGAGACTAGCAGGTTGGAAGAGAATGTATTTATCTAAATGGGGTAAGGTGACACTCATTAAAAGCTCACTCTCGTCTTTACCTAAATACTTTCTTTCTCTTCTTCCTTTATCGGGTAAGGTGGCAAAGCATATGGAGAAATTATAGAGAGATTTTTTGTGGAATGTGATTGGTGGTGAACCTAAAATACATTTAGTTAATTGGGCCAAGGTCTATAAGCCTTTGTAGGTTAGGGGGTTGGTATAAGACGGTTGGGTTTAATTCTGCCTTGCTACTTCTATCATTCCTTACTTCTTTTGTACTATGTGACTATCTTCTTTACTTTCTATCAAAGTTGGTTTTAGTGTCTTTAAGTCATTTCTTTCATCATCTTTTCTACACGTCATATTTATAAGTCTGTTGGTACTTACTAAGCTATTCTTTTGTCTATTATGCCAATTATCTATCATGGTTTTTGCTAAAGGCTAAAGGTGAATTTAAAGGTTTCATTCTTTCAAGGAGGTCCAAAAAACTATCATTTTTTCTTTATACTTCAGTATATATAGGGGATCTTTCAATAGTTTCTAAAGATTCTAATTTATTTGTTATCTTTTATGTACTTAACTATATGTCCATTTTCATTATTTCATATGAATATATTTACCAAATTTGTGTGCTAATTTTGTAGGCATTGAAAGATAACAAGCTTGAAGCTTTAACAATGGTGGATTGAGAGAAAAACAGAGAGAAAAAAATGATGAATCAAGAAAAGATTTCTATTCAAGCTTGTTAAAACGAACACTACGTACACATCCTCTATTTATATCTTACAAAGAATGGTAACCGCCCTGGAAGCTTCTAGAAGGTTCTAATCTAACCACCTGTAACAAACTCCTACCAAAACTGACTGAAGATTACAGCTGTACATCTCAGATAAATATCTACCAATATCTACAAATATCTACTCTTATTCATAATTGAACCCAGGAGAGGAGAAACAGAGCACGTCTTGAATCTGTGAAAAAGGAAAGGCCTTTGATCGAAACAGCACCGTCTGGTTTAAAGGTTTAATGTGACACGCGTGTATAAATGTAAAACGACGTCATGTGTCATTAAAGTAAAACACTCCGTTTTAACTTTTCACAAGTAGCCGTTGCAAAACTAGCCGTTATGCTTTGAGTCTTCAACCTCTGTTTCTTCAACTTCTGTATTACTAATTTCAGGCATGTGTTGGTAAGGAGACTTGCTTAATTGAGGTTTCTGAAGAGACATTTGGAACGACAAAATGTGGTGGAATCTCCAAAAGGCTAGCTGTGGAGGCTATCTGCTAGTTTTGCTTCATGTTTTTTATTTTAGATCCAGGGTAATAGATTGTGTTAGATTTAATTTATTTTTTTAATTTTGGTGGGTTATAGATTATGTGATTTTGTTTGGTAGTTAGGGAGTTCAATTTTTTCATCTTATACAAAATAAACTAGTTAATGTCTTCTTTTTTTTTTTAGAAAAAGTTAAGGTCATTTTATGTGTTATATTTCTTTCCTTTTCTCTGTTTTCTGTTATCTTTTTTATAGCGTAGTGCATTATAGTTCTTGTTGGAGTTTTCCTTCCAAAGCATTACTTAATGCGCTTATTTGGGGGCTTTTAATGTTATGCCATAAGAATGGATAATCTATATCACTTGGAGTAATCGCAGTAATTATTATTTCAATTAACTTTTTATTCTCTTACATTATAATTGAGCACATTAAGTAATTTATGCCTGGATTTACTATCCATGCATGTGAGAAGTGAACATTAATTTCGAAATATTAAATAATTTTTCCAAGATGGGATGTGGATTTGTACATATATTTTGCACAAAAGCTTAAATTTAATTAGGGATGAAGTAAAGTTTTCTACTTATATAGATCAGAAGTTTGGATTCCGCTACATTCCATTTGCCGAAAGGGGACTAAAAGCTTCGAATTTTGCTTAACATCTATTATTTGAAGGACGGATTGTTAATAAACTGAAAAAAAATCCTTTCGGTGGAGGATAATGCAAATAATGTTTTCAAATTATACCAACACTAATACACTAGATCCCTCAAGAACCCTGCAAGTTAGTGCATTTGGGCGAGAGAGTGGTATTAGAATGGGTGATTTCTTGAGAAGTCTCGTGTTGCACCCCTTAAAAAACCTATTAAAAAAAATTATACATAAGCTTGTCACCATTACCTAACACGATTACCTATGGCCACCTAAATCATGTTAGTGAAACTAAAAATTAAGATGTGCTGTGTGTGGCAATGCTAGCAGGTTAGACAGGTTTGGGAGGGAATAAGTATAACCCTTCTCAAAGCCATACCTTTTTTTTTTTATTTTTTTTATTTAAATGTATACAACTCTTTGAATCTTAATTAGATTTAATAATTTTTTTCATAAACCATTCCACTTATGTACGAGAAACTAAATTTATCCCAAACTAGTTTGTTTATTATATTGCACTCAAGCAAGGTCAAGTTGCCCGATGTTATTCCATGATAATTGTTTTTTGCCATTAAACTAAGATATTAATTGGTTTTGGGAGTAAACGGGACTAGTCATTGTTGAATTCTAAGATATTGTTTGAAAATATTGTAGCACTATTCTCATGCATTGATAAAACAATACATGATCCATGCTTTGTTTATTTCGTCACTTCGATATTTGGTATTACCAATATGATAGAGCATGTCCATGGCCATGGGGTTCCACTTTGCAATTCTTGTGGTGGGAAAGTCAGGTCAAGGCTAAATGGGGAGGTGTATGTGGAATGAAGGCTGACATAAGTGTAATTCTCCATTTGTATGCAATGCTTTTGTTTATTATGAGATTAAGGAGGGACAGAAACTATGCTTGCAGTGTGATGCTCCATATGATGGTATCTCTCTAGCTTCAAATTTCTAAAAGGTTTTTTGTTTTGGTTGTGTTTTTGTTTTAATAAGTTATTATGTGTTCATCCTCCATTTGAAATGTTTTCACATAGTTTAAATTTAATATTATAAATCTAAAAAATTATCCATTGTCACAAGTTTTAATGATGTGATATCAAAAAATTGTGTGTTTTTTTTTAAAAAAAAATTATAAAATTAAATAATTATGTTTAGCATATGGTATGTGGAAGAAGTAAATGGTATTTACCCTTGGAATATTCATTATCAATCTTTTGGGATTGAGTGTTGTCATTGAGATTGGGGAGGGTTTAAATTAAGCGTGAGGTTAGCCTTTTTGCTATGGTTTGAAAAATATAAAATCTCTCTCTGTCTCTGTCTCTCTCTCTGTCTCTCTCTGTCTCTCTCTCTATATATATATATATATATTTCCAATCTTGAGCAAGAGAAGAATTGTGTACAATGGATGCCACACTGGATATGCTAATATGCTTGTAGAGTGCAAGTTCAAGTCTTGTGCTAGCCTAATTTTCCAGGCCTTTTATTTTCTAAACATATAGGTTGACTAAACCATGACAAAAAAACCAATCTATAACCATTAACCTAGACCAAAAAATGGTCTCTAACTACACTAAAAACTTATTGTTGAGTGGTGACCCACAAAGTCTCACAGTCGAAGAAAATTGGAACCAATATTTTGTGCAATAGATTTTTACCTTGAGACTCTATGGTTATAAATATTGTTAACATTTTGCTTAATAATGTAGGTTGCTTCGAAATCATTGGTTTATGAGATGAAACAAAAACTGAGAATCATGATGATAATGCATAAGCTTGGTGTAAACGACTAAATTTCGACTTTGAAATAAATCAAACAAGTAAAATAGATTCACAAATGTGAATTTGTATTGATCAATGTGTGGTACAATTCTCTGAAATTATAAAAGAGTGATCCTCTGATTTGATATTCTTGAAAGACTTGTTGATTAGAATTGTGGTAATGTGATTTTGACTTAAACACCAAATATCCTTCAATTTGGCTAAAGGATGGATTGAAGACCCTTGAAACAGAATTACAATGAATCTCTAGCTATGAGCTTGTTAGAAATCTTTATTCTTTGTGTTCTTCGCGTGTTCTTTATCTTTGAAGGTTTGTGGTGGAAGTTCTTTGGAGCTTTTGGAGCTTGAATTCGTAGAGCTTCACTGATTTGTGGTTTCTTGAAGTTTCTGGAGGCTTTTGGGCTTGATTCCAGCAAACTTTAAGATTAAGAAAGGTAGTTTGGATAATTCTGCTTCAAATGTTCTTCGTGTTTGAGGTTGAAGTTCTTGAAGGCTTTGAGGCTTGATTCTTGTAGAGCTTCTGTACTTCTGAATGCCTCTAAATCTTCTTTGATGCTACTTGTGGTATTGATGTCTTGGTGTGTGGAAATGCCTTAAAAAGGCTTCTATTTATAGGAGTTTAGGGGTGAGTGAGTGACACATGGCGAAGTCTGATTGGTGACACATATCATAGCCTTATTGGAGGAGCTTGAAGACCTTTTTTCCAAGACACATGGCATCATTTGATTGGCAGAAATGTCTTAATTTTCAGGATGACACATGTCAGCAATCGATTGGATTGCTTATGTCAATGTTTACACGCATCGATGTGTGATTCTTTTGTTTTAGTGACGTTTGGTAAATTTCTGTTGGTCTTTGTAATTGGCGGTACTTTGTGGGTTTTGTAGTATGATGTGTCAGCTTATGATAGGTCGGGAATTTTTCCTCTCTACACTTGGCAATGTGCCTTATTGGATGATTTTATTCCTTTACTTTCCTATTATATTTTCAATCTACATGTTGATTTTTGTGATACCTGGTGCACTTATTTGATAAGAATGCAAACCAATTAAGAACTATATCTTTACTCTTTATTTTCCTTAAATTTTTTTACTATGTTGCTAAAATGTAGTTTATATTCATTGTGGGGTTAAAAGTCTTTGTATTAAACGACTTTTATATTCAATTTTGTATTTTATTTCATCTATATAAACTTGCAAATTTCATCGGGCGTTTTAGGAGCTGCATTTTTTTTCAAGTACCATCACATAGTACTGCACAATTATGCCAAGCAATACAAAGTATAGTAAAAAAAAAAAAAAATTCTTATATATGCCACATAGTTTGCAGCAAAAGTTGCCTCCAATTGATTTATCTATTTCTCAATTTAATTTAAAACTTCATTTTGATAATCATTTCAATATAAAATTTGGTCATAAGTTCAAATTCAAAAATTGATGCTTACTCACTATATAATTAATGCCAATACAAGAAGATCATAGTTGCATTGAATGAGGGTTGTCCTTTCCCACAAGCCATCATACGGTTGCACATTGTGGTGCTTTAGTTATGTTGTAATTTATTGTTGTGGTTTTTTGTCTAAACATAAACATATATTCAAACTCCAATTTAATTTTTCTCAACTCTATTCTTTATAGCGTTTTTCATTCATATGGAAATAATGGAAGGTTGAGTATCAAAATTTAATATGGAAATATTGTTTACCTTAAAAATATTATTCTCTTTTTTATGTTTATGTTATTGTTATTTTATATAAATTTTATCATTAGATAACATAATTCTAAACATTATATACCAAAAACCTTTTTAGAGTTTTATTTATGATTTATAAAAAGAATACTAGTTAAAATATAATATAGGCAAAGATTAATTTAGCCAATTACATTTAATGATCTTTTTGTAGCTACAATTGTAAGACAAACATGAAAGTAATTAGTTTCAATCATGACATTCTTAAATTCTAATAATCTAATAAAAACTTAAGAGATTCTTCGAGAATATTTAATTTTAAACATATAGAGGATTTTGTCAAATTTCTTTATAGAAAACAAATAATTACTTAGAGCATGAAAATATGAAACTTAAGCATATATTATATATATATATATCTATATTTGAATTTTGAAACGGCTAATTAATTCAAATATTGATATAATTATTTTTTGTGTACCTTATTTATATTTGAAAAAATAACACATGTTTGTGAATACAAAAGTAGAGTGCATCTTTCTTTTACTATTTTTTTTTTAATTTCTTTTTTGGATTCATGACCAATTCGATGACTAAAAAACTAGGTCTCTCAAGCCATATGGTGATATCAAATTTATCTTTTTAATAACCGAGACTTTATTTACCTCTTGACTGATTTTGTTTTCATGTTGGAATACCTTTTTGTAAAGCAATAGAATAAATCTTACCAATAGCAGATTACCTTGTAATTTACAAAACTGCCCGACAGCAATTTTTGTTTTTCTTTATAGAACTACAAGGTCTTTTTTTTTGTTTTTGTATTTGTTTTTTATTTTTTATTTTTTATTTATTAACATGCGACATCAGTTTGCATACATCTTTTTTCTAAGCGGGGTAAGTAAGATACCTGAGTAGAAATTGGTAATCTATTCTATATTTTCTTTCACAATTTGGTATTTTTTTAATTAATAATTTTTATTTTAAAGAAAACGATAGTAGAATTGAATTAAGGTGTCAATCCATCCCATTGTAATGCTTAGAGTTATGTTTTTTATTTTATTTTATTATTGTATTTGTGTTTAAACGTATGTTTAAATATGTTTAAACTTATAATCAATTCTAAATTATTTTTCACAACCTTACTACTTCAAATTTTTATCTATCATATGAGCAAGAAGGAAGTTTAAAAGTCAAATGAGCAAACTTAGGGTAGTTAATTTTTTGCAACACCTTGTGTATGATAGCATATTGGCTTGTTTTTTCCAAAATCTTCCCCCTATTATTTTCAAAAAGAGCATGACATGTCCATCATTTACATGGGTTGAAGCTAAATTCTAGGTGGAAGCGCAAGCTCAATCCTTAACCCTAGACAGATTTTAGAGATCAAAGTAGACAATCATCCGTGTATCAACTTAACAATCAAGCATGAAAGTTGAAAAGACTACCCTTGATCCTTTTTATTCCACAACTTCAATGAAGGGAGGAATACAATGATTGAGGTCCCCATCCACTAAGATATTAGGTGTAAGCCAAGACTTTGTCTCATTAGTGATGTCTATAACAATTAGGACATTATCTCTATCACTTTTAAATATTAATTCACTAAATCTAAAGTAAAAAATAAAAAAGAGTCTAATAAGCGTGCGTGATGAGTCCATAGCATGCATAGATTAATTACAAATTATATATATTGATCTTGTACGGAATCAGTAAGTTGAACACTTCGGCTTTGGTGGGCTGACGGCTATAGCGAAGGCCTGCAAAGATGAAAACACTATCAAGGGTGACTGGGGTGGACTGACCAAATACCCTTCGATGGCTAAGTTAGTTTCTCACAAGAATGGAATTCCAACTTTTTGGGAGTAAAAATCTTAGAATCTCATACCTTTGTTTGATTCAGACCGGTCCTTATATAGAGAACCTTGGAACGGTTATTGGTTTAGTAACTTCCCCAAGATTCATGGAAATTAGCAATTTCGAACATAACTTCTTTAACAGCTATATAAGTTGCAACCGCTAGTGGAAGTTAAATACTTAGGAGAAATTGGTGGCGATGATCATGGGTTGACTAATTGCTCCAAGGCGTTGTGGTTTGAATCTTCCACATATGTGAAGTAATTTATACTTGAGAAATTCCCAAGTGTTACATGGTCATCTGTGCGCTTTGCTCATGGACGACTCTTTGTTCACAAGTTGATGTTGTGTGGTCGTCCATGTGCTCTGCACATGGACGACTCTTTTGTCTAGACCGTCTGTGGTCATTTGGCTAACTGGTGCTCACAGATGACTCCTTTGGACGAACAAGAGATGATCTTTTTTGTTATCCCATCATATATATATATATAAAGATAATATTTTATTAATATTATTTAAACTAATGTAAATAAAGGATATAATATTTTTTTTAATGAGCTAATATAATCTATATATATATATATAATCGAAGCCTTTGAAGTTTTCACAATTTTCCACGTTAGCACAATATTTAAATATAATATAAAAACAAATTAAAAAAAAAAACATAAAAACTAATGCACGGGAAGCCACCAAGTAGTAATATATAAATCTCTTAAAACCTAAACATAAACATGAACATAAGGACAAAAAAAAAAAAAAAAACATAAAAACTGATGCATGGGAAATTCAGCCACTAAGTAGTAATATATATATCTTTTAAAACCTAAACCTAAACCTAAGGACTAAGGCAATGTAGAAAGAAACATCAATGTGAGGGGGAAAAACTCCTTCAATTCGACATGGCCTTTTCTCCATTCATGGTCATTAGTCGTTTATGAAGCAGACAACTGGTTTGCATTGCTCCAATTTCCAAGAGAACGTGCACCACGTATGTGGTTAAAATTTGATGTTTTCATCAATTGAAGTGGTTGCCAAGTATGACATCTCTTTCTTCTTTAATTCTTATTAAAATAATATATATCATACTACATAACATTATTATATATATATATATATAAAAACTATTATTAAACTATTATACATCATATAATATATATATAAAAAATAGAAATATAACATGATTTTTTGGGCTAAGCAAAACAATTGATCATTAACTTTTTTTTGGTAATTGATTATTTGATTAGATTTTTCATATATTGAGATTTGTCTACTTTTTAGCAAATCTTTAATTTATTATTATTTTTTATGAATAAATAATTTATTATCTCCTTCTTTGTCACCCTTATATTTTTTTCTCCTTTATTTTGATAAAAAAAAATTATTTTATGGTTTTTTATGTATTTTTTTTAAATAGTGATTTTCGTATATGAACCACCAAACCCTACGACTATGAATGTATATGATTTCGTTTAAAGTTTAGACCCGTTAAAATTTATAACTTATTACTTTATGGGTTCATGTACTTTTTTCTTTTTCTTATATTTCTCTTTTGAATGGTCATAGATTTTTTGAATTGTTTCAATAACTTATTCTTTACTTATATATCTTTTTTGGCATTTTGGAAGTTTTAACATTTGAAGTTGTGTTAGTTTTTGCAATATTTGAACATATTTAGTAGATTTCAATGACTATACCATGTATTATTCTTTTGGAGGTAATCAATTTTTCCTTTATATTTCTCTATTGTGTAATCATATACATTTTGTTTTGTTTCAAAAATTTATAGGAAGTAAATCTTATAATTATTTAATATTTTTTGGTCTTTCAAAAGTTTTAACATCTGAATTATTCTTTTGATGGTAATACATCTTTTTCTTATATTTCTCAGTTTTGTAGTTACACACACACACACACACACACATATATATATTATCTAATTTGTAGGCTTTAAATCTTTTGATTCCTTTCAATAGTTATAGCCATTGATTATTTTTTTGAATGTAACTCATTTTTCTTTTATATTTCTCTATTGTTTAATCATATATATTTTGTTTTGTTTCAATGATTTCCAAACCATGAATCATCTGATTTTTTAATATTTTTTTGGTTTTTCAGAATTTTTAATAGCTGAAATTTTATCATTGAAAGTAACAAAATCCATGCAAACATTAAAATAAAAGTTAATGTTATATAAATATTAAAAATTTATAAATTAGAATAGTATTCCTGAATCCGGATTTACTTTATGTGAATAAAATATAGGATATTTTTTTTCTCTTAATGTTTAAATGTGCATTTTTATACGGTATTCTTGAGTAATTAATGTAAATCCATGCAATATATTAAAATCTCTATGTTATTTTACAATTTTTTTTGTAAGTCATTGCACATTCAAACAGCGACTTCTTCATCAAATTGTAATATAAATTAAAATCATACAAGAGCAAATCGTGTAATGGTATAATTTTTTAATTAATTTAGAATATTATAAAATTATTTTAATCTATCTCATAAATAGCTAGGTTTCGTGCATAGTATAGAATTTTTTTTCCATTTAACAATAAATATAAAAAAATTTAGTTAGTTGTCATATTTCAACATAATGTTGAAAACTAGCATCTCGAGTGTCTAAAACTTGAGTTTCAAGATAAAAATCGAGTTTTTAAGTCTCAATTTGCAAGCAGATGGGTGTGATGTGGAAAAAAATCCACGTGAAAATCGAGTTTTAAAGACTCGAGTTCCATAAATTGCAGGAAAACGCCGCTATAGGACTTAAAAACGTCACTATAGGGCTTAAAAATTAAGTTATAAAAAAAAATTTGCAGAAAAACGCCACTATAGGGCATTAAAACGTCACTATAGGGCTTAAAAACGCCACTATAGGGCTCCCTGAACCTAGTATTTCACACTTATAAAAATTTTTTGCAAGAAAACGCCGCTATAGGGTTTTAAAACGTCACCATAGGACTTAAAAATGCCACTATAAGAACGATCAAACTATAATTTTTTTGCATGAAACTCAAGTTTCTAAAACTCGAGATCCATATGACATTTTCACCAACAAAATGCTTGCAAAGCGAGTCTTTAAGACTCAACTTTTAATATAGATCTCGAGTTTTAAAAACTCGAGATGCTATTTTTCTTAATTCTTCTGAGCGTTACCTAACTACTTACTTCCCCACACACAGATACTCTACTCATTCCCCCCATAGTATAAGTTATAGCAGGTTAGCGATTAGTTTTTTTTAATTGACGTGCTAATACAAAAGAAAGCTAGACACGTGTGGCCGACCTCTAGTTTAGTTTCTCCTATATATACCCACCCAACCCTCCTCATACTTCAATACTTGCCTTTTTTTTTTCCCTTCTTCTTGGGTAATTGCCCCAACGGTAAGATTTTCTTTCATGCATTTAAATTTGATTCCGTTCCCGATTACAATAACGAGTCGGAGTTTGATTGATTTTGTTCACCCTATCTTAGGGTTACATGGAGTTCGATTGATTTTGTTGATGCTAATAATATCTTGTAGAAAATTAGGGTTACGTTTATCGTTGCAAATTATTAGGGTTACGTTTCTTTCATCAAATAAGTTTATAAAATTTTTGAGCGTTTTTAGACCGTGGATTTTGTTTAATCAATGCGTTTATTCTGAATATTCTCGTTATAATTCTCATTTGGGTTACGTATTATTGTGATTTTCATCAGTGTTTCAAAATTTTCATCTCGTAGAAAATTAGGGTTACATGGATTTTTGTTTATCGTTGCAAATTATTAGGGTTTCTTTCATCAAATAAGTTGTTTCATTGATTGTTTTTGACAAAGCAGTATTTATGGGACTTGTCTCTCTCTGAACTCACACACCGACTATGATTGGATTTTAATTTAATTTTATGGGTTTCTTTCTGCTTGAATGTTTCTTTAGTCGATATTGTGAAAAATAAATAATAAATTGTTTGTGCAATCGTGTAGGTTTTTTAAATTCCAGAATAGTACAACAGGTTTATGCTTCCTTGTATAGATTTCAAAGTTATAACTTTTGGGGCTTGTTTATGGCTCTGTTGCCCCAATTCTATTTCTTGTGTTTAATGTTGTGTATCAACTTGGGTGGCAAAGTTTGATGGGGGGACCTCAGGTAGGAAGCCCTCTTTTATGTCTTTATTTCGTTATTTTTGGATTTTGGAGTAAAAATCATATTTTTAAAGTTTCAACTGTTTTAATGTAAAGGTCATATACTCACTAACTAGAACTTACTATGGTTAATGTTTAACATGATTGGATTGTATTATAGACTTTTTTACTTATAGTATTAGGGGTTCTTTGTTTGGATCTCACTGAGACAAAACTTATTTGATTTTTTGCTTAAATATTGAGAGAATCTTAGTAATAGTATCAGAAAATTCTTTTGATCCTTTGTTAATTCTCTCAAAATGAAACATATTCCAAGCATTATTTATTGTGTCAATTTGTTATCTGTATATTATAACTTTTTAAAGTTGCCGTATTTGTAAATGTATCTCTTGCACAAGTTGTTTCCATTCTGCTTTATTCATATTTCTTCGTAATAGTGGTTTTACTAGGTTTTTTTTTTTTTTAAAACTATGATACCATTGTGTCACAATTAACTGGCCTGTCATTTGAATTTGGCATCAGATTTTTGAGTTATGAATTTTAATTGTTTCTCATTCAGCATCTTTTCTAGTAGTAAGATATATGTGATGAAATAATTTGACCCTTCAGAGGTTTTTGGTTCTCTGCTATAAATTTTATTTTCTTTCTTTGTAATCTTTTTTTTTTTTTTTTTTTTTTTATAAATAAAATAAAAATAATAATAACAACACTAATTATTTTAATCTACATTTTTATTATTGGAGATTGGATGTCTTGCTTGTCTGCATTGTCAGGTATATAAGAAGTGGGATTTCCAGTTTGGATTACCACTTAAATGTTGGTATATAGGAAGTGGGATTTTTTTATATTTTATTTTGGTGCCTCGCAGCTTAAGCAACACAGTCTGATTTGGTGATAAGCTCTCTTTTCCTCTTGCTTTCATTATTTTCTCGTGTTTTAAGTCTCTCTAATACTTGGGCCTGTAACTGCTTTTCTTAGGCTTTGGTTTCCTGGACAGTCATAAATTCCAGTCTTACTCAATGAAGGTTTGAAACTCTCAGTGCTATTCTTGTCCTTTTCTTTTTTGTTTGATTTTTAGTCATTCTCTGTTGGCAAGCTCATATCTAATTTGTATGTTGAAATGTCTTTTATTGGTGTGGGGCAGGTAGGTGAATAGAGATTGTGACTTAAATATGATTGCTGAGGGAGTATATACAAGTTTTTGCTGTATCCTGTACTGATTTGCATCATATATTGTAATCTTAGACTCTTTCTGATTGATTTTCTAATCATAGAAAGTCAAGTGGGCAGGTATACTGTTGCTGGTTCCATTTAACTAATGCTGATTTGATTTTGTTGCTTCCCAATCATACATGCTGTTGAGTAGTTCCTCTACCCATTTTTTTTCCATCTATTTTTTTTAGAAGCTTTTTTTATATTCTTGTAATTTAAACTTGTCCTGAATTGGAGCTTGGATTGTGTGTATTTTCAATCTGCTCTTGGAGGAAATCAATTTCATCATCATTGAATCTGTGCACTTTCTTGCAGTCTTGGAAATTTGTCTTTGAGTCGTGATTTTGTTGTTCGTTTCTTGCTTTTAATGCAACTTGGTCATCCTGTGTTGGCAGCCCTTATCCTGTTTGGATTTTAGTCTAGCAGTTTCATTTATAGCTTACAGAACTGTAAATATGCGACCTTTTGTGGATTTTGTTTCTGTTGGTTCAGGGGATAGTGGAGTTTGGTAGCAGGCTTATTATATGGCGGGCTAGGTTGGGCATTTCTATTCTGCGAATGGTTATGCTATATACGAATCATCTTCGTAGAGTGTGTAAATGAAGTAGTGGATTCCTTACAACATTTTATTTCCTGATTTATATGAGAAACCTGTATGCCTTTATCAAATTCAAGGAATTGTAATTCTATGTAAAAGTCTGATGTTTGGTTTTTTTTTGCCCTTGCTTGAGCTTATTCGTTGATATTCTCTTTTCTTTTGTTCTTTCTTGCTCCTTAATTACTTGTTTATTTTTAAACAGATAGATGCTTATTTTTTAATTTATTTTTTTTATAATAGAAGCTTGGATTGTTTGTGATTTGTCAGGTTACATTTTTTGGTTTCGTATAATTCCTCCAGCCTTGTGCGATGTGATGCAATTCCAGGTTTTTAAACTAGGCTGATTTTGTTTTTTCTTGCTTCTCAATCTTACATCCTCTTTTGTAGTACTCTTCCTTCTTCTTGCAATTTATTCTTGTCTAAGTTGGAGCTTGGATTGTTTATATTTTCATGTTTCTCTTGCTGGAAATCAATGTCTGCACTTCCATACATGCTTGTACATTCTTTTTTATTTTCTTGCTCTTTTAGTGCCACTTTTTCATCTTGTATTGGCAACCCTATATTAAGTTTGGATTTTAATTTGGCTGTGCACTTGTTTGTAGCATTAATCAGATAGAGCTTGTGACCTGAGCATGGTTGCTGGGTGAGTATCTTTGTTGGGAAATATGTAAACACACTGATGGATTCTTTATCCCTTTGTGATTAGATATATGTTAGGCTATTAATGTTGCTGGTTGTGTCACTGATTCATTTCAACTTGGATTGTTTCTTCTTGAATTCCTAGCCATTGAAAGTGAGCAGATGCTGACCCTGTTCAACCAATGTTTGTCATTGGTCTGAGGCTCTTGCTATTCTGGATTCATATCATATTTTAGCACTCAGTAACATAGCTTCTTTATGTGAGGGTAATGTCTATTTTTTTGCTTTTGTGATGAGTAATTTCATAGTTCCTGCAACTCTTTCATACTTCCATACATGCTCAACTTATGTTATAGGTTTTGGTTCTTGGGAGCATTTTTCAGTTTTCTGTTGCTGTAAGTCGGTTTTTCTAGTTCAATTTTGTTCTCTCGGGCACAAATATGTAAACTTTTCTTTCCCTTATTCCTGTTCCTTTTTCTATTGCCTCTTACACTTGTCGGAACTTGTTAGGACTTGAAATCATCAATCTGGTCATTCTGGATTGCAACCTATATTCTTTTTTGATTCATTATTCTAATCCTTAAAATTGAAGGATTTTGTTTTGCTTGTGTTTTATGTATATATGTATAATAATAATAATTACTACTGCTGCTGCTGCTGCTGGTGACTACAACAATAGGCAAACTCTTCCCTTCTCTTGAAATCTCTAGTATTTTAATACTATTCACCCAAATTTGACATACTTGTTAAATTTATTTTATAGATTTTGGTGCTTGGTTGCTTTTCAAGGCGTTTGTTGCAGCAAAATTAACTTCTGTAAATTGATTTGGTACTCTACTTTGGCGATGAAGTTTGTTAGGGACCTAAGGCTATAAGCTCTCTCTATCTCTTGATTTCAGTACTCCTAGCCTAAAATTTGAAGGTTTAAGTATAGGATTAAGATGTTCATGAGCAAGGCTTACCACTATTATGACTTTTAAAAATTTATATTGAGCATGGTTCTTAATCATAACCTTTTGTGCCTCTGTGTTTTAGATTATACTCTTGATATTTTTTCTCCATTAACCGGTTGCTTGACCTTTTGGGGGTTGTTGATTTTCTCTATTATATATATATATATATCTATATTTTTTTTTTCTTTCTTTGTAATAATTTTTTCCTGAAATAATGACCCTTACTTTCAAACTAAGATTTTATTTTTCAAGCTTGGATTTTTTGCTTCCCAGACTGCATTGTCAGGGTTTATTTAATTCCAGGGGTGGTGCATTTGCTTGTGGTGCTTTACCCAAGGTTGATTTGTTTTTGTTGCTTCCCAATGAAACATGCTTTTTCATAGACTTGCTCTTATTTTGAATACAACATTCTCGTAATGTAAAGTTGTCCTGAACTGTATAGTTGGTATTCTCTATTTTTTAGTTTGCTCATGCAGAAAGTTGATGCATCCGTCTGGTCATCCTATGTCGGTAGTTTCATATCCAATTTGGTTTTGCCACATATTATCTTTCTACTAAATGCAGGATTTTTTTTTTTTAAAATTATTATTTTGGTGATTTGCAGCTCTAACTGTGGAGTCTGCTTTGGCTACAGGCTCTCTTTTCCTCCCATTATTTGTTAGTTCATTTTCCTCTCCTACAAACATATGCGGTGTTTTAACTAATGCAGATTCAATTTTCTCATATTCTATAAATATAATCCACTAATATGTAGTGGGTAAAATTGTGAAAAACTCAAAGGTACCATTTAATTTAATTTAATTTATTTTCTAAATTGGAGCTTGGATTGTTTGTATTTTCAGTTTGTTCTATTGCTGGAAATCGGTGCCTAAACCGTGGGTGCACTTCCATACGTGCTTGTGTGTTATTGTTATTTTCTTGCTCGTAGTGCAACTTGTTTGTCTTGTATTAACCCCATACCCTGTTTAATTTGGCTGTGCACTTGTTGTTTGGAGCAGTAAACACATTGGGCTTGTTGCCTGAGAATGGATGCTGGGGGAGTATTCTTCGTTGGACAAATGTGATTTAAATATTTGTTAGGCTGTTAAGGTTGCTGGTTTTGTTACTAATTCATCTAAACTTGGATTTTTGTTAATTGATTTCCTAGCCATGGAAAGTGAGTGGGCAGATGCTGTCCTTGTTCAACCAAAGTTTGACTTCAGTCTGACACTCTTACTAGTAACATAGCTTGGTGATGTTTGTTTTTTGCTTTTCTCCGACTGCATTGGGGCTGGGATTATGATTAAATTATACATATGCAGTGTATTAACTAATGCTGATTCAATTTTGCAGCTTCCCAATCATAAATGCTGATGAGTAAACCTGCTCCCCAAACCTTCTCTCCTCTTCTTCTTTTTTATTTTACTTTTTACTTTTTTGCTTTTAAATATTCTTGTGATTTACACTTGTCCTCAACTGCAGGTTGGATTGTTGTTTTTTGGTCTGCTATCTTGGGAACTCGATGCCATCACAACACCACTGAGGGTTCACACTATCATACAGTTGTGTAAATTTGTCTTCGTTTCATGTTTTTATTGTTACTTTCTTGCTTTCGATGCACAACTTGGTCATCCTGTTTTGGCAGCCAGCTTCCTGTTTGGATTTTATTCTGGCAGTGAGTGGCCAGTGCTGTTTATGGTCTATAGAACTGGGTTATTTTGGTACTTGGATGTCTCTTTTCTTCCCTTTTTATTTTTTTATTTTTTGTTATTTTCTTCTACAATCATAAGATTTAGAAGTATAATCCATGTTGGCAGCATCATACCTCATTTGCAGGTTAATTTGGTAATGCCTCTTATTGGTGTGGGGCAGTCAGGCTCTTGCTTTACACATGATTTGCTGCTTGTTTTCTTTGTCACAAAATTTGATTATGCTTTATGGCTCAACGTCTTCCAAGTTTGTTGCAAGTTTGAAGTTTTTCCTTTTTTGACTTTTTTTTAAGCATTGTGTACCTTATGCTTGTTTATGCTGGTGATGTTCATTTTGTGATTTTTTTGTTTAGTGCTTTCCTAGTGATATGTTTTGGGTATTGTGTTAGGGTTAATTAAACGGTTTTATGGTAATGCCTCTTATTGGTGTGGGGCAGTCAGGCTCTTGCTTTACTCTCTCATGATATGCTACTTGTTTTCTTCATTGCAAATTTTGATTATGCTTTATGGTTCAATGTCTTCCAAGTTTGTTGCCAGTTTGAAGTTTTTCCTTTTATAAATTTTTTTTAAGCATTGTGTACCTTATGCTTGTTTATATACTGGTGATGCTCATTTTGTGATTTTTTGTTTAGTGCTTTCCTCGTGATATGATTTGGGTATTGTGTTAGGGTTAATTAAACAGTTTATATTAACGAGAATTATGTATTATATGCTTTTCGCTATTGTATTTTATATTTACTTTTGATCATAGGTATTGGACTTATTTAATTCTGCCTATGTTTGTGCTTTATTGTTCAAGGCCGGGTCCCTAGCCTGGAAAAAAGTGGAAAGGGATATAGTACTTATTTCTCCCTTAACTACTTGCTTGAGCCTTATTTATATTCTCCTCTCTTTTAGTTCTTTTTTTTCTTCTGAATTACTTCTTTATAGTTAAACTTATATTTACCTTTTGTTTTTAATTTATAATTTTATAACTGAAGCTTGGATTATGTGTGATTTGTCTGGCCGGATTTTTGGTTGTATAATTCCTGCAGCCTCCTGAGATGTGATGCAATTCTGGGGTTCTAAGCCTAATCTAGTCCGATTTCATCTTTTCTTGCTTCTCAATCTTTTTTGATTTACATATGTTAGGTTCTTAAGCTTGCTGGTTGTGTAAATTATTCATTTAAACTTGGATCGTTGCTTATTGATTTCCTAGCCATGCAAAAGTGAGTGGGCAGATGCTGTCCTTGCTCAACCAAAGTTTGACTTCAGGCTGATGCTCTTGCTTTTGGACTGATATTATATATTAGCACTTAGTATCATTGCTTTGTTATATGTGGGTGATGCATATTTTTTGCTTTTGTCAGGCTTCGTTGGGGCTGGAGTTATGATTAAACAACATATGCGGGGTTTAACTAATGCTGATTGAATTTTGTTCCATCCCAATGATAAATGCTTATTAGTAGACCCCTTCTCCACCTCTTTGTTTTTTTTTGGCTTTTAAATATTGTTGTTATTTACAGTTGTCCTGAATTGCAGCTTGGATTGTTTGTTTTTTTCAGTCTGCTAATGTGTGAAATCAAAGCCATTGCCACTCTGGGGGTTCACGTCTTCATACTGCCTTGTAAATTTGTCTTGTTTCTTGCTTTTATTGTTACTTATTACACAACTGGGTCATCCTGTTTTGGCAGCCTATTTCCAGTTTGGATTTTATTCTGGCAGTGCCATTTATGGTCCTGTGAAACTGGATTTTATTCTGGACGTGCCACTTTGAAGCTAGAGTGGGAGAGCTTGATTTGGTAAGCAGTAGAAGCTTTTAGTGTGATAGGGTAGGGACGGAGTGTAACTAGGGGGTCCCTGAGGGATGTGCCCCCAGAAATATGTTGATTAAATGAATGAGTTTAGGGAAGGAACCAATGCTAAACACTTATGAATAGACTTGAAAGGGATTGAAGTGACTAATCGGTATTAGGCACGAATGCTATCACAAGGTTAAGCAAAGGAAAATAGGGGAATACAAGCTCTCTTTTACTCCAATTTTTTATTTATTTTCTATTTAGAAGTATAATCTATGTTGGCAGTCTCATTCCCAATTCACAGGTTAATTTGGTGTAATGCCTCTTATTGGTGTGGGGTAGTCAGGTCTTGCTCTATTTTGTCACGATTTTCTGTTTGTTTACTTAATCGGCAAATGTGATTAAGCTGATGGCTCCTTGTCTTCGAACTCTGTTAAAAGTCTGAAGTTTTTCCTTCTGTGTATCTTATGTTCGTTTATATGGCGATGTGCATTTTGTGGTTTTGTGTTTAATAGTTTCCTTGTGTTATGCATTTGGTATTATGTTGGAGTCAATTAAAAATTTTATTTCTTACGTCCTTTTTTCTAGTACTCTTTTCTTTTTCATGCAATTTATTCTTGTCTAAGTTGGATCTTGGATTGTTTGTATTTTCAGTTTGCTCTTGTTGGAAATCTATACGACTATACCTTCCCTGCGGGTTTGGACTTACATACATGCTTGTTCATTTGCAACCCCATATCCAGATTGGATTTTAATTTGGCTGTGCTTTTCTTGTTTGGAGCAGTGATCACATAGAGCTTGTGACCTGGGTATGGTTACTGAGGGAGTATCTTCGTTGGGCAAATGTGAACACACAGATCTTTTCTTTATCCTTTTGTGATTTACATGTATGTTGGGCTATGTAGTTTGTCGGTTGTGTACCTAATTCTTAAACTTTGAATTGTTTCTTATTGTTTTTCATATTGATTTCCTAGCCCTGGAAAGTGAGTGAGTAGATGATGTCCAATTTAAGCCAAAGTTTGACATTATTGTGAAGCCCTTGCTATTCTGGACTTGTATCATATATTAGCACTTAGTAACATAGCTTATTTTTATGTGGGTAATGTTTGTTTTTTCTTTTTGTCAGCTGCATTGGAGCTGGGGTTATGAAAGATAGTATTTCTTCTGTTCTAGTGCAATTTGGAGTGCATATTAGAAATATCGATCCTAATATGTCTGCAGGGGCCTGGGAGTTAATTTGCTCTGTGGCAGAGTTTGATTTGGTGATAAGCTCTTATTTCTTTCCTTCCCTTTTCATATCTTTTATATGACTTTTATAACATTAATACATTATGTATCTTTTATATGACTTTTATTTTATTGCCACATTGTATCGTCAGTTTCGTTACCATCCTTCAACTTTTTTTTTGATAGAGCATCTTTCAACTCTCCCTCAAAAGAAATTTATGTTGAACTTTATATTGTTCATTAAAAACTGAGATGGTTCATTTTATAAATGATTTTGAAAATCAATTTCTTTAATCTTATTAGAGAAATTAAGTTGCTACTTTTCAAGGCTTTTGTTGCACCTTGTTTGGCATCTAGTTCATTTTGCTTGACTCTTTATTCTTGTTATCTTTTGCTTTTTAATATTTTTTATTTTATAATTTTTTTAAGGACACATTTCACATTTCGATTTGTATTCTTTTAATTTGAGACTGGATTATGTGTATTGTTAGCCTGCATTATATGGATTTATGTATTTGTATGGGTTTGATGTAATGGGGTTCACTTGTGGTGTTTTAATTAAGGCTAATTTGATTTTTTCTCTTTTCAATCATACATACAATTTGTTATAAGGATTTGTTCTGTCATTCATAGGGCATGTTAAAAATCTATTCCTCATAAGTCTATAGGAATCGTCATTTTCTTTTTGGGTCCTTAGTAGAAGTGGCTGAATTTGATATATTGATAAGCTCTCTTTTCTCATCGTTCTCTCTTGCAATCATAAGAACTATACAATTTTGGGCTTTTTAAATTCTTTATAATACTTGGGCTGCTTTTCTTAGGCTTTGGTGGACAGCCATAAATTCAATGTACCTCCTAGTGAGGGTTTGAAATTTCCCTAGCAATTATTTTTCCTCTGTCCTGTCTTGTTTAATTTTTTCTCACTCAATCCGAATATGGTAATGCCTCTTATTGTTGGGGGACAGGTAAGTTAATGAAGTATGTAACCATCATTACGAGAGAATAATAATACAGGTTTTTGCTTTATCCTGTTATGATTTGCATGAGTCGGGCTTTTTGGGAACAACATGGATCGAACTTATGTCTCTAGAATTGCATCATGGTCTTAGCAATGATTGACTATTTTTTTTTAAATGGAAAAAAATTTAACTTCTGATTAAGTTATGTTGTCATTTGTAATAATGAAATAGGATAGTTGCATTTGCTGGTTTGGTATGCAATACAAAAATGTGCAGCTTGTAATGGAAGTTGGGAAGGAACCCATTTCTTCATTATGTTTCAAGTATGGTATTTATATATATATATATATATTTTTTTTTTTTAAGTTTTTGATTTATTGGGTATTAATTTCTTTAGTTCAATCTATAATTGATTTCTTTAATACTGTGTATATTGGTGATATGTTTGGTATCTAATTGAGTTTACAGTCAGGTCTATTATCAAAGTTCACATTGGTTATTGTTGCTTGATTCAGGGAATGAAGATATCATTTATGCCTCTTCAGGAAAGGAAGTCCAGTGTTTTGATGTGCATCTGGTAATCCTTTCTCATATATAACCTTTTGGCTTTGCCTTTTATATATATTTTTTTATTTTTGGTTTTAATTAATATTATGTTTGTGCATCAGTGTGAGGTTTAGTGTAAAATTTAGAACTTTATTAGCCTAGTGTGTAAATATTTCATGATTATGTACCTCTTAGTTACTGATTTACAGTAGATTTGTCATGGTTACCAACAAACCTTTTTTTTTTTTTTGGTCTTTAGGAGGCCACCTCATAGAAGCCACTACAGAGTTATAGTTACAATAAAGAGGAGTTAAATCAGGTAGGCATTTTTAGTGATGCTTTTTATGATTCAAATTAGATTTTTTGGCTGTATGTTACATTTTGACCCGTGTATCTGTATATTACTGCTGTTTTAATGTTAAAACAATGCCGTGAAGTTCTACTACTCATGGAATAGTACTGTTTTTTTTTTGTTGTTTATGAATCATGGAATGATTTATACACATTCATCATAAGTTGTAAGCATTTTTTTAATCAAAAAAATTTGTGATATGAATTCCCAGATCAATATACTGCCCCACTTATGTCTTGTGACTCTTCTTCATATATTCCTTATATTCATATAATTTAATATAAATATCACTTCAGTATGTGCAGCTACAATATTATGTCTTTTTCTATTTTCATTTATTCTGGCTCTATATTTAAGTATTAATCTCCAGAACTACTTCTGGGCCTATTTAATGCTTAAACATATTAATTATATATTAATCAATTCATACTAAGATCTCTTAAAATAATCTTGTTTCTGTCTTTGCAGATTGCATGCAACTCTATGTTGTCTTTTCTTGCTGCTGCAGATGATGGTGGTGATGTTGGTACTTATGATTTTTTGACTCACTGGATCATGGGCGGGAGTAGGTTGGTCCAGGGGGAGACAATTGCCCTCTGCCCCACAAACAAAAAGAAAAAAGAAAATAAAATCTTGTCCTCCTAGAAAAACCTATAAAAACATATTTGATCCCACCCAAACAAGTCTTGCCTTGCCCCAACTAATAGTAAGAGTCATGTTGCCCTCATCACCCACATTAAAATTGTAAGTTAAACTTCAAAAATAGCGGGATGAAATATTTTAGTAATATTTTCAGGTATGTTATCATGTTTCACAATTTTACATCAATTTCTTTTCTATTTATATTCTCAGTTAAAGGAAATTTTTATGTGTAATAAGTTACTTTTTAATTTCCTCTTAAATAATTATCGAATTAATTGTCTAAATTCTTATAATTAGATAAGTGTAGATCTTTCTTAGTTAATTGTGTGTTCATGCATACACACATGCATCCTCATGCTTGTAAGAGTGTATATTTTTAAGCCTCATTGAAACTTGACTCCCATCAAGATTATATCCACCTAGACAGCCATAACACCTTGCAAGTCAGTAAGTGGCTCATAGTCTCTTTGCATTTTTTCAGTGAGCTTGGATGTCAAAACGTCTATAGTATAACAAAAGTTCTTAAAAGATTAGTAACATTTAATTACCAAAGGATCATTGAGATCATGGAGATTCTAGCATGATGGGGATTATATTAGTTCTCAATTAACCCTAAATGAATTGGTATCAATGTAAAAAAAAAACCTTGTGTTTCAATCCTGGCTTCGTCACTACATTGTATTGTTTATCTTGATCAAAATTGATATGTTTATTGAGTTGTATACACACTTTCCTACTCATAATGCTTCACAGTGGTAATATATCCACTGGATTATAAAGTTACATTTTGCTTCTGATTGCAGCTCATGATGCTGGCATCTTCAATAAGTAATATCATTATCATAGGGGTTTCTCGTAAATGTTTAAAATGCATCAGCAATGAAGGGGCTTCTCACGGCATTGTTTTATAACCCCATGATTTTCCTATGGAGGCCATGAATCTGGCCAAAACAGTTGTATCTAAATCAATAAAGTTCTAATGTTATTAATGTCATTTTTAAGAATGCTAATTTTGGTATATATTGCTTTCTTTCAGTTAATTCAAAAAAATTTATGGCACCATTTGATATGTGAATTTTGAGTTTTGACCCACAATGTGATAACTATATGGTTTGTTATATGACAGAAGACATGATTTGCTATTGTAATTATATCTTGTCATATATGAGATCTTCTCTTGTTACCTGAGAATTTTTTCTTGCAACTTTTCATACATGATTATATATTCTATTTTCAGTATATTGTGTCCCCTCTCTGTCTCTCTCCAATAATAAGGTTTTTCATACCAAGTTATTTTGAAGCATTAAAAACAAGAATAGAAGATTGGTAACGCTGCTTTCCTGGTTATGATCTCTATTGCAGATCATTGACATTCACCAGCATCACCTTTATAAAACATTAAGAGCAGGAGTGGGCCATACAAGTGTATCCTTGTAAATTTCAAGGATTCTGTTTTTGGTTGACCTGTCTTATGTTCCATTTATGTAACTTACGGTTGGTTCATCAACATATTTTCTTGCTCATTGCTTTTCTTTTCTTTTCTTTTCTTTTTTTCTTCGGATTTTCAAAATACTTTTTTCCACTAAATTTGTACTGTTCTTTCTTTGTATACCTTATGTGTATGAGACCTGTATTGTATTTCTTCCACATTAACTCTATTTTAAAGATCTGTTGCAGTGTGCAGTTCCTTCCTTGGAGACCCTGGGAAGGTATCTCTTGTAAATTTAATTGATCTCTCTCTCTCTCTCTCGTGCATATGTGCAAGCATGTACTTTGGGTGTCAAGGATGATATAAGAGCATGGCTACATTGGATGCAACTAGCTTTAGTGATTGCATATTGGACATTAATCTGCTCACATGGTAGTTTGCTACTTTGCTTATTCAACATAAAGCATTGGCAAATTTAAAGGAAACCCTTAACAGATGATTGGTTTGTGAATTTATTAAGCCTAAAGTTTAGTAAATAAGGGACAATGATGAAGTTCAGAGGAAAGCGGGGTCTTCTTAGAATTATGGTTTCCTTGTAGAAGGTAAAGTGTGAGTGCATGGGAAGGCATAATTAATGCCTTGACTGGAATATTATGTGTCCAAGTCCGAGCTTTGTCATGGAAGACAAGAAAGAAAAATGTACCACTACAACCATGAAATTGGCTTGAAATATTGTCAAATGTTTCATTTTCTAGTGAGTGATAGAGACTGCCAAGTGCCAACTGTATCAATGGCATCTGGTTTTGCTATAGTCCATTATATTTAGCTATGATTACCTTGTAACAAAGGATGGCCACTCAAATTTCAGGGGCACCCAAAACCTCAAACATAGCCTAAGTTTCCTTAAAAAGGAACAAATGATCGATTCAGTCTTAACCATTACTTTCGTTCTTCTGATGTGTACAAACATGCTGCAACTCAACTCATGGAAATCACTGTATCATTGATTTCCTTACATTGACTCTCATTATTCACTGTGTTTGAAACTTGCATCTAGTAACAAGTCACTTGCCTGAGAGTATGCTAATTGCCACTATTACGAGTGAACTTGGGTGGTAATGGAAATGGTTTTGAGAAAAATATGCTAGCTTTTCCTGGGAGTTCAGTTGCCCATTATCAAATTTTGGTATGATGCTATTATTAATATGAACTTAGTTGCTATTGGAGACATCTTTAGCCAGGGTTTACATAGGATTTTTGTTATGAGTTTTGAACCATTCATATGTAACATAAATGTTGTACCTGTGCAGTTTGTTCCAAAATCTAAAAGACTTGCATTTGAATCTTTAATCTTCATTATTTGAGTACTTATTTCTGCTTTGGGAATGTTGGCAGTTATTATTGGAGGTCTTGATTCAAAGCTTATTATGTGGGACTTCTCCAAAGGGCGACCATACAAAATTGTGGATTTTGGTATGTATCTTATATGTTCTGTTCTGTGATATATATTGCCACTATCTCATTTCAAACTTCCCATGACTCTTGTGGTTTTACCAAAATTGGATCTGGTGCCACTTTTGAATGGGCTTTAGAAATTGTTATTTAGCATGCTAGCTTTGGAACAGTACTTTTCTACTAGCTTGTTTTGTTACACCTGTTGTGCCCAACTTTTTTTTTGCTATCTTTTTATAGTATTCCAGATACCAAACAATTTTTGTGGTGCAGAGAATATAATGTTCTTGCAATCTTTTTATTTGATTGTTAGCTGTAAGTGTTTGTGCTGTGTTGACTGCAACAATAGGCAAACTCTTCCCTTCTCTTGATTTCTGTGTCTTTTAACACTATTCACCCAAATGTGATACTACTTGTTCAATTTATTTTATAGATTTTGGTGCTTGGTTGCTTTTCAAGGCGTTTGTTGCAGCAAAATTGACTTCTGTAAATCGATTTGGTACTCTACTTGGGCGATGGAGTTTGTTAGGGACCTAAGGCAATAAGCTCTCTCTATATCTTGATTTCACTACTCCCATCCAAAAATTTGAAGGTTTTAGTATAGGATTAAGATGTTTATGAGCGAGGTTTACCACTATTGTGAGTTAAAAAAAATTTATATTTTTTTGAAAAAAAAAAAAAAGAAAAGAGATTTATATTGAGCATAGTTATTTATCATAACCTTTTGTGCCCTGTGTTTTAGATTTTACTTTTGATATTCTTTCAGAATTTACTTTTGATATTTTTTCTCCCTTAACCAGTTGCTTGACCTTTTGGGGGTTGTTGATTTTCTCTTTTATATTTATTATATATATATATATATATATATTTTTTTTTTTTCTTTGTAATCATTTTTTCCTAAAAGAATGACCCTTATTTTCAAACTTAGTTTTTTATTTTTCAAGCTTGGATTTTGTGCTTCCCTGGTTGCATTATCAGGGTTTATTTAATTCCAGGTGTCGGCAGTTTCATATCCAATCTGGTTTTGCCACATATTATCTTTCTACTGAATGCAGGATTTTTTATTTATTTATTTTTTTATATTAATGTTTTGGTGGTTTGCAACTTAAGCAGTGGAGTCTTCTTTGGCAATAGGCTCTCTTTTCCTCCCATTTTATGTTAGTTTATATTCCTCTCCTACAAACATATGCGGTGTTTTAACTAATGCAGATTCGATTTTCCCATATTCTATATATACGATCCACTAATATGTAACTGTAGTGGGTAAAATTGAGAAAAACTCAAAGGTGCCATTTAATTTAATTTAATTTTTTGTCTAAATTGGAGCTTGGATTGTTTGTATTTTCAATTTGTTCTCTTGTTGGAAATCGGTGCTTAAACCGTGGGTGAAGTTCCATACATGCTTGTATGTTATTGTTATTTTCTTGCTCGTAGTGCAGCTTGTTCATCTTGTATTTGCAACTTCATAACCTGTTTAATTTTGCTGTGTACTTGTCGTTTGGAGCAGCAATCACATTGCGCTTGTGGCCTGAGAATGGATGCCGGGAGTATCTTCGTTGGACAAATGTGATTCAAATATTTGTTAGGCTCTTAAGGTTGCTGGTTTTGTCACTAATTCATCTTAACTTGGATTTTTGTTTGTTGATTTCCTAGCCATGTAAAGTGAGTGGGCAGATGCAGTCCTTGTTTAACCAAAGTTTGACTTTAGTTAGATGCTCTTGCTTAGTAACATAGCTTGGAGATGTTTGTTTTTTGCTTTTGTCCGACTGCATTGGGGCTGGGATTATGATTAAATAACATATGCAGTGTATTAACTATTGTTGATTCAATTTTGCAGCCTCCCAATCATAAAGACTGATGAGTAAACCCGCTCCCCAAACTTCCTCCTCCTCCTCTTCTTCTTTTTATTTTATTTTTTATTTTTTTTGCTTTTAAATATTCTTGTGATCTACACTTTTCCTGAACTGCAGGTTGGATTGTTGTTTTTTTGGTCTGCTATATTGGGAAATCGTTGCCATCACACCACTGAGGGTTCACACTGTCGTACAGTTGTGTAAATTTGTTTTCGTTTCATGTTATTATTGTTACTTTCTTGCTTCCAATGCACAACTTAGTCATCCTGTTTTGGCAGCCAGTTTCCTGTTTGGATTTTATTCAGCAGTGAGTGGGCAGTGCTGTTTATGGTCGATAGAACTGGGTTATTTTGGTACTTGGAAGTCTCTTTTCTTCCCATTTTTATTTATTGTTGTTATATTCTTCTACAATCATAAGATTTAGAAGTATAATCCTTGTTGGTAGCATCATACCTAATTTGCAGGTTAATCTGGTAATGCCTCTTATTGGTGTGGGGCAGTCAGGCTCTTGCTTTACTCTCTCATGATTTGCTGCTTGTTTTCTTTGTCGCAAAATTTGATTATGCTTTTTGGCTCAATGTCTTCCAATTGTTGCAAGTTTGAAGTTTTTCCCTTTTTAGACTTTTTTTTAAGCATTGTGTACCTTATGCTTGTTTATAAGCTGGTGATGTTCATTTTGTGATTTTTTGTTTAGTGCTTTCCTAGTGTTATTATTTGGGTAATGTGTTAGGGTTAATTAAAAAATTTATATTGACATGAATTATGTATTATAAGCTTTTCGCTATTGTATTTTATATTTACTTTTGATCTTAGGTATAGAACTTATTTAACTCTGCCTATGTTTGTGCTTTATTGTTCAAAGCCGGGTCCCTAGACTGGAAAAAGGAGGAAGGGATATAGTACTTATCTCTCCCTTAACTACTTGCTTGGGCCTTACTTATATTCTCCTTCCTAGTTCTTTTTTTTCTTCTGAATTACTTCTTTATATTTAAACTGATATTTGCCTTTTGTTTTTAATTTATAATTTTATAATTGAAGCTTGGATTGTGTGTGATTTGTCTGGCCGGATTTTTGGTCGTATAATTGCTGCAGCCTCCTGAGATGGGATGCAATTCTGAGGTTCTAAGCTCTAACCTAGTCTGATTTCATCTTTTCTTGCTTCTCAATCTTTTTTGATTTACATATATGTTAGGTTCTTAAGCTTGCTGGTTGTGTAAATAATTCATTTAAACTTGGATTGTTGCTTGTTGATTTCCTAGCCATGGAAAGAGAGTGGGCAGATGCTGTCCTTGCTCAACCAAAGTTTGACATCAGTCTGATGCTCTTGCTATTTTGGACTGATATTATATATTAGCACTTAGTATCATTGCTTTGTTATATATGGGTGATGCTTATTTTTTGCTTTTTCAGGCTTCGTTGGGGCTGGAGTTATGATTAAACAACATATGCGATGTTTTAACTAATGCTGATTGAATTTTGTTCCTTCCCAACAATAAATGCTTATTAGTAGACCCCTTCTTCACCGCCTCTTTGTTTTTTTTTTGGCTTTTAAATATTATTGTTATTTATACTTGTCCCGAACTGCAGCTTTGATTTTTTTTTTTTTTTTTTTTCAGTCTGCTAGTGTGTGAAATCAAAGCCATCGCTACTCTGGGGGTTCACGTCTTCATATGGCTTTGTAAATTTGTCTTTGTTTCTTGCTTTTATTGTTACTTATTACACAACTGGGTCATCCTGTTTGGCAGCTTATTTCCAGTTTGTATTTTATACTGGCAGTGCCATTTATGGTCTTGAGGAACTGGATTTTTTTGGTACTTTGAAGCTAAAGTGGGGGAGCTTGATTTGGTAAGCAGTAGAAGCTTTTAGCGCGATAGGACAAGGACGGAGTGTAACTAGGGGGAACTTGTTTGATTAAATGAATGAGTTAAGGGATGGAACCAATGCTAAACACTTGTGAATAGACTTGAAATGTAGTGAAGTGACTAATCGGTATTAGGCACAAACACTATCACAAGGATAAGCAAAGGAAAATAGTGGAAAATAAGCTCTCTTTTCCTCCTATTTTTTGGTTATTTTCTCCCACAATCATAAGATCTAGAAGTATAATCTATGTTGGCGGCCTCATACCCAAGTCACAGGTTAATTTGGTAATGCCTCTTATTGGTGTGGGGTAGTCAGGTCTTGCTCTATTCTGTCATGATTTTCTGTTTGTTTTCTTAGTTGGCAAATGTGATTAAGCTGATGGCTCCTTGTCTTCGAACTCTGTTGGAAGTCTGAAGTTTTTCCTTTTGTGTATCTTCTTGTTTATTTAGCGATGTGCATTTTGTGGTTTTGTGTTCAATAGTTTCTTTGTGTTATGCAGTTGGAACTATGTTAGGGTCAATTAAAAATTTTATATCTTACATTCTTTTTTCTAGTACTCTTTTCTTTTTCATGCAATTTATTCCTGTCTAAGTTGGATCTTGGATTGTTTGTATTTTCAGTTTGCTCTTGTTGGAAATCAATACCTGCCTCATGGGTTTGCACTTACAGACATGCTTGTACATTTGCAACCCCATATCCAGTTTGGATTTTAATTTGGCTGTGCTTTTCTTGTTTGTAGCAGTGATCCCATAGAGCTTGTGACCTGGGTATGATTGCCGAGGGAGTATCTTCGTGGACAAATGTGAATACCCAGATCTTTTCTTTATCCTTTTGTGATTTACCTGTATATTGGGCTATATAGTTTGCCGGTTGTGTACCTAATCTATATATATATATAAAGCAAAGGCCTTATACGGAGAGCATGACGTTTTGCCAAGTGCCACCTTGGTTAAGCCTATAAGGATTAATTTTTTTTTTTAATTTTTTCAACTTCCACCTTGTCTGTTATCTCTCTCTTTCTCTCTCTCTCCTCTCCAATTGAGTAAAATAACGTTTCCCAATTCAAATTTTAAAGTCTTCCTTTAATCGAGCCTCCTCCTCTTTCTCTCTCTCTCTCTTGACTCATTCACTTCCCCAACAATTCCATCAGCTATTCAGATTACAGGCCTTTCAACTGTCTGCCATTTGCAATTTCCTTCAATGGTTTTTTAACTTGCTTCCAGACTACACTAATTAGCTTTTACAGAATGCTCTTTCTCTCTATATCTCTTTACCTGTTTCTTTCAAAGCTTAGCAACTACAATCACGACAAGAAGAATAGGGCTACACTCATATTGGTGTAGCTATAATACCAGTTTCTTCAGTTTCAGCTGTGCTAGAATCTAAATTCCACCCATGGTATCCAGGGAGACAATGATGTGAAAGGTTAGGCTACTATGCTTCTTTTTTTTTTTTTTTTTTTTTTTTTTTTTTTTTTTTTTTTTTTTTTTTTTCCCTTTCCCAGATAAACCTTAATCTGCCTCCTCTCTCTCTCTCTTTAGGCTGGCCACTGAAATTAGGCTAAGCTTAGAAACCCATACATGTTTTGGTATGCTTTTGCCATAATTTCTCCTCTTTTCTTTTTATGTTTATCCTTTTTATGCTGATTTTTTTTTCCTTCCTAAAATTCTAAGTTTGTCAATGCCATTGCTAGCTTTGCAAACATAATCGTGAGCATGCCATTGTAGTATTTCTAATACATTTTTAATCACTCAGTTTTTGAACTCAATATCTTGCA
Organism: Quercus gilva; assembly: GCA_023621385.1. Taxonomy (NCBI): domain Eukaryota; kingdom Viridiplantae; phylum Streptophyta; class Magnoliopsida; order Fagales; family Fagaceae; genus Quercus; species Quercus gilva. Next base: position 57,862,252 of record CM042477.1, on the reverse strand, counting down.
TGTGTTATAAAAAAAAAATCTTGCATATGTTATAGTTCAGATTGTGCATCAAATGCTAAATTGTAAGGAAAAATCTTGGTTTTGCATTTTGGACTCTATAAAATTGAAACATGGTGAGTAAGATTTATAATTTTATTCTTTTTCCCCTTATCTGGAACATCATTGCATATTTAGGTAAGTAAGAGAAAACACAAATACAATGCTTTAACAAATATGAACTAAATTTATTTATTTAAACCAACAAATAGGTTGCTTAAAAAAGAAAAATAAAAAAACAAAACAAAACAAACAACAATAATAGAGGGTTAGGATTTAGTTGTGTTGTCACTTAGAGGTCAGTTTTTTTCTTTTATTTCTTTCTTTTTTCTAATCTTCTTTGGCTATCCCATTGCAATGTTGATAATTTGTGACTGACATACTTTTGGTGGGATGCTTAGGATCTGATTTTTTGGTGATGAGAAGGGGTTTTTAGGATTTAGAAATCTCTACAAGTTTTAATTTTTCATTAGATATATATATTCATATCTTAAGTAATTTTTCAAAATTATATTTCATAATTGTGTTTTACCCTTTCTTGTTATCTTTTGCCTTTTTAATTTTTATAATTTTTTCAAGGACATATTTCACATTTTGATTTGTATTCTTTTAATTTGAGACTGGATTGTGTGTATTGTCAATCTACGTTATCTGGATTTATGTATTTGTATGGGTCTGATGTAATGGGGTTCACGTGTGGTGTTTTAATTAAGGCTATTTTGACTTTTTCTATTTTCAATCATAAATATGATTTGTTATAAGGATTTATCTATATATTTGTTGGATTCTACTAAAATATGGTAGTTCTAGTTCTTTTTATTTGTTCTGTCATTCTTAGTGCATATTAAAAGTCTATTCCTCATAAGTCTACAGGAACTGGCATTTTCCTTTTGGGTGTTTAGTAGAAGTGGCTGAATTTGATATAGTGATAAGCTCTCTTTTCTCATCGTTCTCTCTTGCAATCATTAGAACTATACAATTTTGGGCTTTTTAAATTCTCTATAATACTTGGGCTGTTTTTCTTAGGCTTTGGGTTTCTGGACAGCCTTAAATTCAATGTAACACCTGGTGAGAGTTTGAAATTTCCCTAGCAATTATTTTTCCTCTGTCCTGTCTTGTTTAATTTTTTCTCACTCAATCCAAATATGGTAATGCCTCTTATTGTTGTGGGACAGGTAAATTAAGGAAGTATGTAACCATCATTACGAGAGAATAATAATACATGTTTTTGCTTTATCCTGTTATGATTTGCATGAGTTGGGCTTTTTGGGAACAACATGGATCGAACTTATGTCTCTAGAATTGCATCATGGTTTGAGCACTGACTGACTTGTTTCTTTATAAGCTGTTGATGTCTATTTTGTTGTTTTGTGTGAACAATGTTGGTTATTTCAATCTTGATCTGTCTACTGCAGTGGAAACTCTTCTACAACAAGTGTTTACAAAACTCTGTGTAGATGACACTAGCTTCTTTCAAATCCAAAAGATACATAAAAAAGGCCATCATCCAGTGTTGGTCTGGCCAAAGTAGGATTCTGCCCAAACAATCTAAATTTTGCACATGACTTGACAGCTTGAGTCTTTCACATAGGAAAGCTAAAAATGTAGAGAATTATTGACTCTTAGATCATGGAGATTGAGTTCCATTAAAAAGTACTAATCACACAGTCCATTTCTTTTGCTATTTTCAGAGGCTTTTTAGGTTCTACTATATTAACTGATAGTAATGTTTTTGGTTATTAGTTCCTTGTTGTATTGTGTTCATGTGAAAGATATTTCTTTTTATCTGTTTTTTGCAACAACATTGGTGGTCCTTCTTTCTTGCTTCCTTTAATAGTTTTGTTATATTGCAAATGACTGGATCATGGACATTTGGTTTGAAAAATTGAGAATTCCTTGGAAAGTATTTGTCATGCAGAATTTCTACTCCTTAAATTTTGATTCAGGAATGAACATCCTGGTTTTTGTTAATATTTGTAGAATTCTTATATTAAGGCTTCTTTCTTTGACTAGGCATGATGTGGTGCTAGTTATGCTCTAATTCTTGGTGTCATGTACTTCATTGGTTATTTCTGATTCTTGCAATATGTTTTTGTGAAAGTAGCACTTATCTTTCATTGATCCCCAGTTGCACTGAAGGTGCAATTTTGTGGTTAGCCTTTTGTAAGATGGTTTTGGTGATGTTAGTGTTCTTTCTATTGTCTTTTAACCTCATCTGTGGTTATGCATTCTAAGGCACCATTATGTGCCATGTTCTATAAATTTTGTGATTTGATTGTCCTATTTTTTTTCCCTTTCATTATACAAAATGGATTATCTTTTATCTTGTAGAGACACAGCTTAGAAGTTTTATTGGAGCTTGTCCATAGTAGCAACCTTACTCTATCTTGCATACATTATTAGACATCCTGGTGCTCCTCTGGGCTTAAAATAGTATTAATTGCTATATCTTCATCTGTATGAATTTGTTCTTTGGATCTGCATTGTCTACTTTTGTTAGTGTTTAAAGCAGTGTTCTTAGAGCAATAACGCAGGACAACCAGAACAAAATTAAAACAACAATAAAATAATTGGGTATGACTTAGAGGTCGACAGTTAGGCCTGGCTTGGAGTCAGGACCAAGCGAGAAAATCACCAGGAGTTAGCAACTAGGGTACACTTTTGTCAACAATAAAATAATTGGGTATGACTTAGAGGTCGACAGTTAGGCCTGGCTTGGAGTCAGGACCAAGCGAGAAAATCACCAGGAGTTAGCAACTAGGGTACACCTGGAGTCAGCATCAGACCAAAGAATGATCAAACGGCCATTTTTTTCATTCATAAAAATATCAACTATTTCCTTAAGGAGCACAATAGGTTTCTTATAAAGGATTGCTAAACTCTAATTCTAATTGGCTTAGGAAACCCTAATTGCCTTATTACAAAAATAACATTACTTCCAAATTAAAATACTAATAGCCTAATAAACTAATAGGACCTAAAATATAAAAATATAATTGACTTGCAAACATAAATAATACTAAATAAAAATCTTCTTGCGTCTTCTGCATCAAGCAGGTTTTGCAAGTTCTTACCCGGGGTGCTTGGTAAGGTTGTAGAAAGTTAGTGGGCAGGTACATTGCTGTTGGATCCTTTTTTGATTGTCATGTAGTTGCATTTATCATATCCTTTGTTAAATTTTGATCTTCAATTTTGTCTTTTTGCACTCTAACCTTATGCTTTTTGGAGTTCATCACTGGGGCAGTCACATATGTATGAGTTGTAGAAAGTTAGTGGGCAGGTAGACTGTTGCTGGATCCTTTTTTGATTGTCATGTACTTGCATTTATCATATCCTTTGTTAACTTTTGATCATCAATTTGGTCTTTTTGCATTCTAACCTTATGCTTTTTGGAGCTCATCACTGGGCAGTCACATATGTATGAGTTGCATTCTTAAAACATTAGTTCTCTAAATGTTAGGAAAGGAAGGTATTTGTCTTGTAGAGAAGAGTTCTTCCATTTGTTTTTTTTTTTTTTTTGTAACTGTTGCAATTTGGAGTGTGTTAAAATCTCAAACCTAACATGCGTACAGGAAACAGACTGTCTTTTGGTGCTTGGTTGTTGAAGTGGTGGAGTTTGATTTGGCTATAAGATTTCTTTTCCTCCCACTTTCATTATTTTCTTCTACAATCCTAGTCTCGTTAGGTGATGGTTTGAACTTTCATTGTATTCTTTTCCCTTCATTCTTCAATCTTGTTTAATTTTAGGTTAATCTGTCTTGAAAAAGTCATGTCTTGTTCAAATGCGGTAATGCCTATTATTGGAATACAGGTAGGTTGATGGTGGTGATCGTGACCCAACTATGGCTGCTGGGGTAGAATAATATCAACTATGCTTTGCACTATTGGGCTTTCTAGGAATTTAATGATTTTAACTTGTGTCTTTGGATTTGCATCATAATTTAAAATTAGAATGTTATTGATTTATTTACTAGTCATAGGATGTGATTGAGCAGACACCATCCATCTCCAAGCATGACTTCTTTAAGAGCTGGTGATGTTTGTTTTGTAGTTTTTGACAAGTACATTTCTGGTTCCCACAATTCTTTGTTTTGTTTTTGCAAGCTCCTATCTTGTTTGAATGTGTTTATTCCTCTTATTTGTGTGGGGCAGCTAGATTTACACCAATACTGTTGTTTCCAAGGAAGAATTATTCAGGTTATTGGTTTGTCCTGTAATTGGCATTAGGTTGGGTGTTCTGTGAATTAAATGATTTTAATTTGCATAATTATTTATAGAATTTGTATATGTTGCTAATTAATTTCCAAGTTAGAGAAAATGAGTGAACAAATGCCATCAAAACTTTCATGGATGTGGTTTGTACAGGTGGACTATGTGGGGGGATATTTTGGGGCTTATGGCTCCGTTACCCCAAATCTTGTGTTTAAAAAATTTCATGTTGTATATCAATTTGGGTGACAATTTGATGGGGGACCTCAGGCAATATGCTCTTTGTGTCTTGATTTCATTATTTTCTTTTCCTTAAATTTGAAGTTTAAGTATTGGTGTAAGACATGATGTGTGAGTGAGAAAATAAATTTGTTGTATTTATATTGGGCTGAGAACAGGCTTCTATTGCTGCTATGTTTTAGTTTTTGCTTTTATTCCTACTACTTGCTTAACTACTTGCTTGACCCTTAAGAGGTTTTTGGTTTTCTGTTTATATATTTTATTTTCTTTCTTTGTAAACATTTTTTATAATAATAATAATAATAATAATAATAATAATGCGTTTATTATTTTAATCCTCATTTTTATTACTGGAGATTGGATGTCTTCTCAGTCTGCTGTGTCAGGTTTTATTTAATTTAAGTGGTGTTGCATTTGTGTTAGTTTTGCTAGGGTTGATTTTGTTTTGTTGCTTCTCAATGAAACATGCTTTTGAGTAGTCTTGCTCTTTATTGTTATTTTTATTTTTTGTTCGTTTCTTGAAAAAAAAAAAAACTTATAATTTAAAGATGTCCTAAACTAAGTAGCTGGAATTGTGTGTTTTTCAGTTTGCTCATGTAGGAGGTCAATGCAAGCCCCACGAAGGGTTTGAACTTTCTTGTAGTACTTGTACATTTGTCTTGTTTCTATTGATATTTTCATGCTTCTTGTGGAACCTGATTATATTGTGTTAGCAGTTCTATTTCTAGTTTGGGTTGTCACATTGTCTGTATGCAGGAAGTGAGATTTTTGTTTTTTGGTGCTTCACAGCTTAAGCAGCTGAGTATGATTTAGCAATAAGCTCTGTCTTTCTTCCCTTTTTTTCCTTTCCTTCAAAGCATAATTTAAAAAAATACATTTTGTTGTTTTAATTCTTTCTAATACTTGGGTTTGTGATTGAATTTCCTAGGTTTCATTTTTGAGGAGGATAATAATTCCCAGTCTTGTGAAGTGATGGTTTGAAATGTCTATTGCAATTCTTCTCCCTTTATCTTGTTGTCTTATTTTATTTTTGGTCGTTATGTGTTGGCAACCTCAATAGTGAATTTACAGCTTAATCTGGCAATGCTTCTTATTAGTTAGGCCATAATTATAATCTTAGGGTCTGTTTGGGATTTGCTTATTTTACTGAAACTGAAATTTTTTTGCTGAAAATACTGTCGATAAAGGTAAAAATTAGCTGAAATAGTATAGTTGGACTCATAAATAGTACCAAAAAGTGCAGTAAGGCCCATGAATAATAGCAAAAATAAGCTGAATAGTAAAATAAGTTGGCTTTTTAAGCTGGAGCCAAATGCACACTTAGTGCGACCAATCTTGGAACTTGGGCTGTGTTGATTGCAACAATAAGTAGTATTCTATTCCTTGTTCAATTTACTTACAGGTTTTGGTCCTCGACAGCTATGTGAAGGCATTTGTTTCTGTGAAATTGACTTTTATAGATAGATTTGGTTCTTGTCTATAGGAGCACAATCCCTTATGGCTGGTAATTATGGGTTCAAAAATTAAATTAACATTGTAAACGAAAATTGGTGCTTGCATTGTGTTTTTTTTAGGCTTCATTTGTTCGGTTTTAACTAATCCCAGCACTACCTGGAATTTTTGTCTTGGTTCCTTTTTTTACTGCTGCCTACTGGCACTTCTTACTACTTCTAAGAACCTAAGGTCATCAATATCATCATTGGGCATTCATGTAAGATAAAGGCAGCCAGCTTCAAACATGGTTGTTTTGAATGCCAAAGAAATATAAGATTTACCTTGTAAGGAAGAGCGCATTCATATAAAATAAAAGCAGCCAGCTTCAAACATGGTTGTTTTGAATGCCAAAGAAGTATAAGATTTAAATTGTAAGGAAGAGTTATTCTAGTCATTTTTGTAACTATTGCAATTCTGTGTACATGTGAAAAATTCTTACTGGATTTTTTATTTTTGGAGCCATGCAGCTTAAGTGGTGGACTTTGGCTTGGCGATAAGCTTTCTTTTTCCCCCTTTTTTCTTTACTCTCCTGTAATTAAATGAATTATAAGGATATTTTTCCACTTGTTCTAATTCTTTCTTATACTTGTGGCATGTATGCATTTCTTAGGATTCGGTTTCCTTGAGGATTATAAATTCCAGTCACACTCAGCGAGGGTTTGAAACTTCCATTGGAATTCTTGTACCCTTGTCACACTTTGTTTTCAATTTTTGGCGTTATTAGGGTTTATTCAATTCTAGGGGTGGTGCATTTGCTTGTGGTGCTTTACCAGTTTACCTAAGGTTGATTTGGTTTTGTTGCTTCTCAATGAAACATGCTTTGGAGTAGTGTTCGTGTAATTTAAAGTTATCCTGAACTTTGCAGTTGGGATTGATAATTTTTCAGTTTGCTTGTGCAGGTAGTCAGTGCCTATGCCACCAAGGGTATAAGCTTTCTACATCTGTCTTCATGTCTTGTTTCTTTTGATGTCTTCTGGCTTTGAGTGGATCTGATCATCCTATGTTGGTAGCACCATATTCAATTTGGTTTGCAACTTATTGTGTATCTACAGGAAGCAGGATTCTTTTTATTTTGGTTCTTTGTAGGTTAAGCAGCGGAGTCTGATTTGGCAATCAGCTTTCCTTTCCTCCATTTCTATCTCTGCTACATTGATAAGAGTTTGAAGGGTATATTTTTCTTGTTTTACTTCTTTCTTATACTTGGGTCTATGATTGCCTTTCCTAGGAGGATTATAAATTCTAGTTTCACTGAGTGAGGGTTTGAAACTTCTATTGCAATTCTTGTCCCTTCTTCTTGATGTGTTATTTAATTTTTGGTCATTCTTTGTTTGTAATGTCAATAATGAATTCACTGGCTAATCTGGCAATGCCTCTTATTGGTGTGGGGGCATTAATATAACTGTTTCTGACCTGAATATGGTTGTAGAGGGAAAACAATACAGGTTCTGCTTTCTCTTCTACAGGCATTAGTTGGGACTTTTTGGTAATTACATGGAATTAACATTATATTTCTGGATTTGTGTCATAGTTTGTGAACTTGGATTGTTGCTGATTGATATCTTGTTACCAAATATTTGGCAATAAAGAAGACTAGGGATTTAAGAGTTAGAATAATTTATCTTTATAATTGTTGGATTCTATTGAAATATAATTCATTGTTTTGGATTCTTGGTGCATGATAAAAATTTATTCCTCATGTCTTCAGGAACCTTTTTTAATTTATTTTTGCTACTTAGCAGCTTCAATGGCTAAGTTTTCTTTAATGAAAATATCTTTTATTCGACTGTCATTATTCTCTCTTGCAATCATAAGAACTATACATTTTTTGGTTTGTTTTTATTCTTTCTAATTCTTGGACCTATAACTGCTTTTCACAGGCTTTGGTTTTTTGGACTGCTATAAACTCAATGACTCACCTAGTAAGGGTTTGAAATTTCCCTTGCAATTCTTGTTCCTTTGTCTTGTCTTGTTCAAATTTTGGTCATTCAATTTTGAATATGGTAATGCCTCTTATTGTTATAGGACAGGTAAATAAAAAGGTTCTTGACCTTAGGATGGTTGCCAACGGTAAACAATACAGAGTTTTGCTTTATCTTGTCATGATTTGCATGAGTTGGGCTTTCTAGGAATGACATGGATCCAACTTGTGTCTCTAGGTTTGCATCCTAGTTCTTTGGATAGAAGTTTGAAAGGCTTGCATCGTAGGTTACGATTACTAAGCAGCTAATTCGTTCAGAAAGGTTTGCATCATAGTTCGTAACCTTAGACTGTTTCTAAGTGATTTTTTAGTTGTAGAATCAGCTAACATGGTTCAACAAGGTAATTCCTTCCCTAGAATTTATTGGTGCTTTTTCTCCTTACTATAATTTAAAAGGCTTATATATTTTTGTGATATGTAACTTAGTAGGCTTATATTGACTATATTTATTTATAATTTTACCTTTCTGCTTTTTCATTTTAGATTGAAAGTAATTTCCTCATTAACTTACTAAAAAATAAAAGTAATTTCCTCTTTAACTGCTTGGTTGACTCTTTATTCTTGTTATCTTTTGCTCTTTCTTTTTTCAAGGACACATTTCCGTTTGTGTTCTTTTAATTTGAGACTAGATTGTGTGTATTGTCTGTCTCCATTATCTGGATTTATCCATTTGTTTGGGTCTGATGTATTGCAAATTCACTTGTGGTGCCTTAATGATGGCTAGTTTGATTTTGTCTATTTTTAACCATACATATGATTTTGTGTTTTGAGTAGTGTTGCTTTTTTTTTTTTCTCCTCTTTTAAAAAATATTTTTTATAATTTATATTTGTCCTGAATTGTAGCTTTGGAATGCATATATTTTCAGTTTGCTCTTATGGAAAATTAATGCCTGCACCACGAGGGATTGCACTTTCATTCAGTGCTTGTGCATTTGTCTTTGTGTCTTGTTTCTGTTCTTATTCTCTGTTTTTTGTGATACTTGCCCCATATCTAATTTGGATTTAATCTGGCATTGCTTCTTATTGGTTACAGGAATGTGGATCCCCCACCCTCCTCCTCTTTGGGCAGCTTTAAGTAGTGGAGTTGATTTGGCAGTAAGATCTCTTTTCTCTTGTTTTTGTTTTTTGTCTGCTACAATCGTTAGAATTATGGGGAAGAACTTCTTGATTTAATTCTTTCTAATATTTGGGCCTGTGATTGCTTTTCAAGGGCCTGTCATTAAATTCTCTCATGATTTTTGGAGCTTTGGTTGATATGGTGATTTATTGTCTTTTGGTAGACATGTAAGGTAACAGTAACTTGCTTTAAACATGTCTGCTCTTTAAATTCTTTTAAAGTATAGGTTTATGCTGTCTTATGAGTTGGGCTTTGTGGGAATTACATGGAGAACTTGCATCATGATTTGTAATCTTAGGTTATTGCCGATTGATTTCCTCATCATAGACAGTGAGTGGGCAGAACCTGTCAATATCGAACCAAGTTGTTAGTCTTCAGTCTTTGTTATTCTGGACTCTCTATTATTTGGGCACTGAGTAACATGTCTTTATAAGCTAGTGGTGCTCTCTTTGTTGTTTTATGAACACAATGTTGATAATTTAATTTTGATTGTTTACAGGAGGCAAAACTGATTTCGACTTTCTTGTATTTATCTTGTAGAGATGAGTTCTTCATTTAAAAAAAAAAAAAAAATTTTTTTTTGGTTAACTTCTGCAATTTGGGAGTGTGTTAATTCTCAATCCTTACATGTTTATAGGAAGTAGAATTTTTTTTGGAATTATGGTAGAAGTTTGATTCTGCAATAAGATATTGTTTCCTCTTGTTAGTGTCAGCCTGTGACAGTTTGAAACTTCCAGTGCAATTCTTTTCCTTTGTACAACAGTCTTGTTTAGTTTTGATCATTCTATGTGGGACACCTCATCTCTTATTCAAATGTGGGAACTCATCTCTTACTTGATGGTGATTGTGACCCAAATTTGGTTGTGGAGGTAGAATAATACAAGTTTTTGCTTTGTCCTGTGATGTCCTGTGATTGGGAATAGTTTGGCATTTTGGCTTTATGTGAATTAAATGTTTTTAACTTGAGTCTTTGTTTTTGCATCATAATTCACGACATTAGAATGTTATTGATTGATTTCATGGTCATTGAAAGTGATCGAGCAGATGACATCCATGTCAAAGCTAGGCTTATTTATAAGTTGGTGTTTTTTCTTTTTTTGGTGGTTTTGTGACAAGTACTGTCTTCATTCCCATTATTCTTTGTATGCTGGAACTGAGAATGTTCAATAATTTTAATCTTGATATGTCTGCGGGGGGGAATTGTGATTATGCCTTTTTTGTATTTGAGAAAGAGCGTGTATAAGCAAATTTTCTTGCGTCTGGGTTATGTGATTAATTGCAACCATAAGAAAACTCCTCATTCTCTTGATTTCATTTTTGGTTATAGACTTATAGGTCTTCTAATATGTTGTTTCCTCAAACATAATACAATTCCTTGTTCAATTTATTTGATAGAATTTGGTTCATGGTTTCTTGCATAGACTTCTCTTGAATGATATGGTTTCCTTATAGGAGTATTAATAAGTAAACTTTCCTTTCCTTTCCTTTATTGGTGTCTGGCTGGTAATTGTGGGCTTAAAATTTAAAACTCTACTCTTAGTCTTTTGATTTCACTTAGTCTCTATCGTATTTTATATTTACTTTTGATTATAGCCATAAAGCTTGTTTAACTCCGCCTGTGCTTGTGCCTACTTATTCTCAGTTGGTCCCAATCTTGGAAAAAGGAGGAGGGGATATAGCACTAATTTCTTCCATAACTACTTGCTCTTGATCAATGCTGCACCGTGGGTTTGCACTTCCATACATGCTTGTACATTTTTTTTTTTTTTGATTGGCCATACATACTTGTACATTATTGTTATTTTCTTGCTTTTAGTGCAACCTCTTCATCTTTTGTGTATTTTTAGTTTACTATTATTGGAGCTTGGATGTTTTCTCAGGCTGCAATGTCTGGCTTTATTTACTTTCAGGGGTAATGGTGCTCTGGCTGAGGTTAATTTGGTTTTCCTCTTCTTTCCTCCTCCTTTTTGTTCCTTTTAAAAAAGAACTTATAATTTTAAGTTTTCCTGAACTATGTAGCTGTGATTCTATGATTTTGAGTTTGCTCAGGTGGAAAGTAAATGCCAGAGCCATCAAGGATTTGAGCTTTCATCTAGTGCTTGTACATCTATATTCTTTTCTTGTTTCTATTGATGTTTTCTTGCTTTACCTAGTTATCATGTGTTGGCAGTTCCATTTCCAGTTTGGATTGCCACTTAAATGTCGGTATATAGGAAGTGGAATTTTATTTATTTATTTTGGTGCCTCGCAGCTTAAGCACCATAGTCTAATTTGGTGATAAGCTCTCTTTTCCCCTTGCTTTCATTATTTACTCTTGCAATCATAAGAACTGTAAGTTTATCTCTTGTTTTAAGTCTTTCTAATACTTGGGCCTTTAACTGCTTTTCTTTGGCTTTGGTTTCTTGGACAGTCATAAATTCCAATCTTATTCAATGAGGGTTTGAAACTCTCAGTGCTATTCTTGTCCTTTTGTCTTGCTTTTTTGTTCAAATTTTAGACACTCTGTTGGCAAGCTCATATCTAATTTGTATGTTAAAATGCCTTTTATTTGTGTTGGTTAGGTAGGTGAGCAGAGATTGTGACTTAAATATGATTGCTGAGGGAGTATACTCAAGTTTTTGCTTTAAACTGTAGTGATTTGCATAATATTTTGTAATCTTAGACTGTTTCTGATTGATTTCCTAATCATAGAAAGACAAGTGGGCAGGTATACCGTTGCTGGTTCCTTTTAACTAATGCTAATTTGATTTTGTTGCTTTCCAATCATACATGCTGTTCAGTAGTCCCCCCACCCTTTTTTTTCCGTCTAATTTTTTTTTAGAAGCTTTTTTATATTCTTGTAATTTAAACTTGTCCTGAATTGGAGGTTGGATTGTGTGTATTTTCAATCTGCTCTTGGAGGAAATCAATTTCATCACCATGAAATCTGTGAACTTTCTTGTAGTCTTGGAAATTTGTCTTAACCAACCTATGACCGAACAAAAATGGGTTCGTCACTCTTTTTTTTCACATACACCGAGAGAAAAGGTTACGATAGCAAGCCCCTCCCTAGCCGGAGAGCCCCCAGGACAAGGGGGCGGCAGTCACCATCTGCTCTCGAGATTCATATTGATCAATCAATCCCTGGGTCTTGCCAGTTCACTAAGTAGACTCACTCTACCGAGGGACAACAAAGGCTGGAACTATTCCTGCCAAAAACTAGGGGCCTCTGGGAGTTAGCAGGTATGAGAGAGTCCCCTCTCTGTCTATTTCGGAGTCTTGATTTTGTTGTTAGTTTCTTGCTTTTAATGCAACTTGGTCATCCTGTGTTGGCAGCTTGATTTTAGTATAGCAGTTTCATTTATAGCCTACAGAACTGTAGATATGTGACCTTTTGTGGAATTTGTTTCTGTTGGTTTGGGGGAGAGTGGAGTTTGGTAGCAGGCTTATTATATGGCGTGCTAGGTTGGCCATTTGCTATACTGCTAATGGTTATGCTATATATGATTCATCTTCATAGAGTGTGTAAATGAAGTAGTGGATGCCTTGTGCAATGTGATGCAATTCCGGGTTTTTAAATTAGACTGATTTTATTTTTTCTTGCTTCTCAATCGTACATCCTTTCCACTCTTCTTCTTCTTGCAATTTGTTTTTGTCTAAGTTGGAGCTTGGATTTTTTGTATTTTCAGTTTGCTCTTGTTGGAAATCAATGCCTGCACCGTGGGTTTGCACTTCCATACATGCTTGTACGTTCTTTTTTATTTTCTTGCTCTTTTTGTGCCACTTTTTCATCTTGTATTGGCAACCCCATATCCAGTTTGGATTTTAATTTGGCTGTGCACTTGTTTGGAGCGGTAATCAGATAAAGCTTATGACCAGAGAATGGTTGCTGGTGAGTATCTTCGTTGGAATAATGTAAACACACAGATTGTTTCTTTATCCCTCTGTGATTACATATATGTTAAGCTATTAATATTGCTGTTTGTGTCACTGATTCATTTGAACTTGGATTGTTGCTTCTTGAATTCCTAGCCATGGAAAGTAATTAAGCAAATGTTGACCATGTTCAACCAATGTTTGTCATTAGTCTGAGGCTCTTGCTATTCTGGATTCATATCATATTTTAGCACTTAGTAACATAGCTTTGTGATGAGTACTTACGTAGTTCCTGCAACTCTCTGTATTCTGGTGAGGAGAAAGACAATTTTATTCTTGATATGTCTATTGTAGGGGAAATTGTAAATTTATCTCGTAATTTGGCTTTGTTGATAGCAAAGATAAGAAAACTGTTATCTTTTTCTCCTGATCTTATATTTTCCTTATGAGTCTTTTAATATACCATTTCCTCAAACTTCATCCTATAACTTGTTTGACTTATGTTATAGGTTTTGGTCCTTGGGGGCATTTTTCAGGCTTCTGTTGCTGTAAAGTCAGTTTTTCTAGTTCAATTTTGTTCTCTTGAGCCCAAATATTTATACTTTTCTTTTTCCTTATTGTTTGTTGGTTTGGTAATTATGACACAAAATATTTAAATTAACTTTGTGAAAGAAACAGGGTGTATTTTATGCTATGTTTGCATGGTTTAAACTAATTAGAGAACCACTTGGCTTGTTCATCCTGTTCCCTTTTTTTATTACCTTTTACTTGCACTTGTCAGAACTTGTTAGGACTTGAAATCATCAATCTGGCCATTCTGGATTGAAACCTCTATTCTCTTTTGATTCATTATTCTAATCCTTAAAATTGAAGGATATTGTTTTTGCTTGTGTTTTTTTTATTTGTTTATTTTTTTTATAATAATTTCATCAGCCTGCAATGCATTTCTTGGCTTTGGATTCATAGAGGAGCAGATAGATTTAATTTTTCTTCTTCATTTGAGTGGTTGGGGTTTAAGTATTAAATTAAGGTATTTTTGAATTCTTATTCATTGAATGACCTGGGATTTTGATCATGCTTCTTGTTAGTTTTCTCAATTATCTTTTCGCATAGTTAAATTTGAACCATGAAAGATAGAGTTGCTACATAAGCCGCTCCACCCTAGTGGAAGTCTCCAAGGAGATCCTCCACTCTTATTTGAGACAAGTACTTCATGATGGCTACTCCACGACTGTGTGAGAAGAGCACATGACCAATCGAGAATAGCATGAAGACAAAGATTATAAGCTATCAATGTTTGTTTTGTAGTTTTGGGAGGACGATGTTTAATTTTTTTAATAACGATATGTTTGCAAGAGTATGTGCTGTGTTGACGCAACAATAGGCAAACTCTTGTTTTGATTTCTCTTGAGTCTTTTAACACTATTCACCCAAATGTGAACTACTTGTTCAATTTATTTTATAGATGTTGGTGCTTGGTTGCTTTTCAGGGCGTTTGTTGCAGCAAAATTAACTTATGTAAATCGATTTAGTACTCTATTTGGGTGATGAAGTTTGTTAGGGACCTAAGGCAATAAGCTCTCTTTATCTCTTGATTTCAGTACTCCTATCCTAAAATTTGAAGGTTTAAGTTTAGGATTAAGATATTTATGAGCGAGGTTTACCACTATTATGACTTAAAAAAATTTATATTTTTTTGAAAAAAAAAAAAAAGAGATTAATACTAAGCATAGTTATTAATCATAACCTTTTGTGCCTCTTTGTTTTAGATTAAATTTTTGATATTTTTTCTTAATTAACCAGTTGCTTGACCTTATGGGGGTTGTTGATTTTCTCTTATATATATATATAAATAAATATATATATATATATATATTCTTTCGTTGTAATCATTTTTTCCTAAAATAATGGCCCTTATTTTCAAATTTAGATTTTTATTTTTCAAGCTTGGATTTTGTGCTTCCTAGGCTGCATTATCATGGTTTATTTAATTCCAGGGGGGGTGCATTTGATTGTGGTGCTTTACCCAAGGTTGATTTGTTTTTGTTGCTTCCCAATGAAACATGCTTTTGAGTAGACTTGTCCTGAGCTGTATAGTTGGTATTCTCTATTTTTCAGTTTGCTTGTGCAGGAAGTTGATGCATCCATCTAGTCATCTTATGTTGGAAGTTTCATATCTAATTTGGTTTTGCCACATATTATCTTTCTACTGAATGCATGATTTTTTATATATTATTATTTTGGTGGGTTGCAGCCTAAGAAATCGAGTCTACTTTGGCTATAAGCTCTCTTTTCCTCCCATTTTAGGCTTTGGGTTTCTGGACAGCCATAAATTCAATGTACCACCTGGTGAGGGTTTGAAATTTCCCTAGCAATTATTTTTCCTCTATCCTGTCTTGTTTAATTTGTTCTCACTCAAGCCAAAAATGGTAATGCCTCTTATTGTTGTGGGACAGGTGAATTAACAAAGTATGTAACCATCATTACGAGAGAATAATAATACAGGTTTTTGATTTGTTCTGTTATTATTTGCATGAGTTGGGCTTTTTTGGAACAACATGGATCGAACTTATGTCTCTAGAATTGCATCATGGTTTGAGCATTGATTGACTTGTTTCTGTGAAAGCTGTTGATGTCCATTTTGTTGTTTTGTGTGTACAATGTTGATTATTTTAATCTTGATCTGTCTACAGCTGGGGAAACTCTTCTGCAACAACTGTTTACAAAACTTTGTGTAGATGACACTAGCTTCTTACAAAACCAAAAGTTACATAAAAAAGGCCATCATCCAGCGTTGGTCTGGCCAAAGTAGGATTTTGCCCAAACAATCTAAATTTTGCACATGACTTGACAGATTGAGACTTCCACATAGGAAAGCTAAAAATGTAGAGAATTATTGACTCTTATATCATGGAGATTTGAGTTCCATTAAAAAGCCATAATCACACAATCCATTTCTTTTGCTAATTTCAGATGCCTTTGAGGTTCTACTATATTAACTGATAGTAATGTTTTTGGTCATTAGATCCTTAGAGTTCTATTGTGTTCATGTGAAAGATATTTCTTTTGTTTGAATTCTTTTTATCTGTTTTATGCCACGGCGTTGCTCTTCCTTCTTTTACACTCCCTATAATATTTTATTTTTTAAATGCAGTATATGACTATGTGTTTGTTTGGTTTGCGTTTGCGTCAGACGCGTTTTGTGTTTCAACCCCCCTTTTTTTTACTAACCCAGCGCCTCTTGCACTGTTCATGGGCCATGAATAGTGCAAGAAGGCAAGCGAACAGTGTTTTCCTTGTGAACAGTAATCCGAATTTTTATTTATTTTTAATTGTTTTCAGTTTTCAGCAAAATAAGCGGTATCCAAACGTACACTATATGTAATTACTATAAAATTTTATGTCGAAGTTTTGCTATTTTGCAAATGAGTGAATCATGGACATTTGGTTTGAAAAATTGACAATTCCTTGGAAGTGTTTATCACACAAAATGTCTACTCCTTAAATTTTGGCTTAGGAATGAACATCCTGACTTTTGTTAATTTTTGTAGAATTCCTAAATTGAGGCTTCTTTTGGTGGCTAAGCATGATATGATAATAGTTATGCTGTAATTCTTGGTTTCATGTACTTCATTGGTTATTTTTGATTCTTGCAATATGTTTTTGTGAAAGTAGCACTTATCCTTCATTGATCCCCAGGTCCCTTGAAGGTACAATTTTGTGGTTGGTCTTTTGAAAGATGGTTTTGGTGATGTGGGATCAGGTCTTGCACAATGGTGCTTTGGTTAGTTTTAGTATTTAGAAAGAGACTTTTTCCTTGCCTATTTATGGTACAGTATCTTTTGTTAGTGTTCTTTCTATTGTCTTTTAACCTCATATGTGGTTATGCATTCTGAGGCACCATTATGTGCCATGTTCTATAAATTTTGTGATTCGATTGTCCATTTTTTTTTTCTTTCGTTATACAAAGTGGATTATCTTTTATCTTGTTGAGACAACTCAGAAGTTTTATTGGAGCTTGTCAATATTAGCTACCTTACTCTATCTTGCATACATTATTTGACATCCTGGTGCTCTTTTGCGCTTAAAATGGTATTAATCACTATATCTTTATCTGTTTGAATTTGTTCTTTGGATCTGCATCGTCTACTTTTGTAGGTGTTTCAAGCAGTGTGCTTTGGAGCAGGTTTTGCAAGTTCTTACCCAGGGTGCTTGGCAAGGTTGAAGAAAGTTATTGGGTAGGTAGACTGTGCTAGATCCTTTTTTGATTGCCATGTACTTTGTTAACTTAAGTTCATCAATTTGGTCTTTTTGCACTATAACCTTATGCTTTTTGGCACTCATCACTAGGCAGTCACATTTGTATGAGTTGCATTCTTTAAACATTGGTGCCCTAAATCTCAGGAAAGGAAGGCATTTGTCTTGTAGAGAAGAGTTCTTCTATTTTTTTTTTTTTTGGGTAACTGCTGCAATTTGGGGTGTATGTTAAAATCTCAATCCCTACATTCGATCTCAGGAAAGGAAGGCATTGTTCTTGTAAGTGCTCTAAATCTCAGGAAGGGAAGGCATTTGTCTTGTAAGTGCTCTAAATCTCAGGAAGTAGATTTTATTTTTGGTGCTTGGTTGCTGAAGTGGTGGAGTTTGATTTGGCTATCAGATTTCTTTTCCTCCCACTTTCATTATTCTCTCCTAAAATCCTAGTCTCATTCGGTGATGGTTTGAACTTTCATTGTATTCTTTTCCCTTTGTACTGCAATCTTGTTTAATTTTTGGTTAATTTGTCTTGAAAAAGTCATCTCTTGTTCAAATGCAGTAATGCCTATTATTGGAATACAAGTAGATTGATGGTGGTGATTGTGACCCAACTATGGTTGCTAGGGTAGAATAATATCAATTATGCTTTGCACTATTGGGCTTTCTAGGAATTAAATGATTTTAACTTGTGTCTTTGGATTTGCATCATAATTTGAAAATTAGCATGTTATTGATTTATTTATTAGTCATAGGAAGTGATTGAGCAGATGCCATCCATCTCCAAGCATGACTTCTTTAAGAGCTGGTCATGTTTGTTTTGTAGTTTTGTGACAAGTACATTCCTGGTTCCCACAATTCTTTGTTTCTTTTTTGCAAGCTCCTATCTTATTTGAATGGGGTTATTCCTCTTCTTTGTGTGGGGCAAGTAGATTTACGCCAATACTATTGTTTCCAAGGAAGAATTATTTAGGTTATTGGTTTGTCCTGTAATTGTCATTAGTTGGGCTTTCTGTGAATTAAATGCTTTTAATTTATGTGTTTGAATTTTGCATCATTATTCATAAAATTTGTATATGTTGCTGATTGATTTTCAAGTCAGAGAAAATGAGTGCGCAGATGACATCAAAACTTCTATGGCTGTGGTTTGTATAGGTGGACTGTGTGGGGGGATATTTTGGTGCTTATGGCTCCGTTACCATAAATCTTGTGTTTAAAAAGGTTCATGTTGTATATCAACTTGGGTGACAAAGTTTGATGGGGGACCTCCAGCAATAACCTCTCTTTATGTCTTGATTTCATTATTTTCTTTTCCTATACTTTGAAGTTTTAAGTATTGGTGTAAGATATGATGTGTGACTAAGAAAATAAATTTGTAGGATTTCAATTGGGTTGATAACAGGCTTCTATTGCTGCTGTGTTTTAGTTTTTGCTTTTGATCCTACCACTTGCTTAAATACTTGGTTGACCCTTTAGAGGTTTTTGGTTTTCGGTTTATATATTTTCTTTTCTTTCTTTTCTTTCTTTTTTGAAAATAATCACAATAATAATGCGTTTATTATTTTAATCCACATTTTTATTATTGGAGATTGGATGTCTTCCCAGTTTGCAGTGTCAGGTTTTAATTAATTTAAGTGGTGTTGCATTTGCATTAGTTTTGCTAGGGTTGATTTTGTTTTGTTGCTTCTTGGTGTAACATGCTTTTGAGTAGTCTTGCAAATTTTTTTTTTTTTTGTTCTTTCCTTAAAATAAATCTTATAATTTAAAGATGTCTTAAACTATGTAGCTGGAATTGTGTGTTTTTTTGTTTGCTCATGTAGTAGGTCAATGCAAGCACCACGAAGGTTTTGAGTTTTCATGTAGTACATGTACTTCTGTCTTCTTGTCTTGTTTCTATTGACATCATTGTGCACCACGAAGGGTTTGAGTTTTCATGTAGTACATGTACTTCTGTCTTCTTGTCTTGTTTCTATTGACATCATTGTGAGTAATATAAATGACACTCTGATTGTCATAATAAAGAGGAGTAGCAAAGGATGTGGACACCTAAGTCCTTAAGAAGTCATTGTTGTCAAAGGAGCTTAGTTGTGGTATTTGCAAGGGATGATACTCTGCTTCAATACTGAAGCGGGCCACAAGGGTTTGTTTCTTGCTTTGCCAAGAAATCAAAGAACTAAGAAGAAAGCAATAACCAATGGTGGACCTGGGATCAGTGGGATCTCCTGCCCATTCAGCATCAGAGAATGCGGTCAATGCAAGCACCACAAAGGGTTTGAGCTTTCATGTAGTACATGT
This sequence comes from Quercus gilva, assembly GCA_023621385.1. NCBI lineage: Eukaryota > Viridiplantae > Streptophyta > Magnoliopsida > Fagales > Fagaceae > Quercus > Quercus gilva. The sequence goes on along the minus strand of CM042477.1, from coordinate 57,842,777 downwards.
ACTTCTGTCTTCTTGTCTTGTTTCTATTGACATTATTGTGAGCAATATGAATGACTCTCTGATTGTCACAATAAAAAGGAGTAGCAGAGGATGTGGACACACTTAAGTCCTTAAGAAGTCATTGTAGTCAAAGGAACTTAGTTGTGGTATCAGCAAGGGATGATATTCTGCTTCAATACTGGAGTGGGCCACAAGGGTTTGTTTCTTGCTTCGCCAAGAAATCAAAGAAGAACTAAAAAGAAAGCAATAACCAGTGGTGGACCTGGGATCAGTGGGATCTCCTGCCCATTCAGCATCAGAGAATGCATGGAGAACAAGAGAAGACTGAGCAAAATAGGAAAGGCTATGGAAGAGAGTGCCCTTTAGGTATCGAAGAATGCACAGAACAACAGTATAGTGAGTCGATCGTGGAGCAGATAGATACTGGCTCACCTGGTGAATAACATAGAAAATGTCTAGACGAGTGACAGTGAAATAAACTAGGCTGCCAACCAATCGTCTATAAAGAGAGGGATTAGACAATGGTTTCCCCCCGAGGGAGTCAGATGCGCACTAATTGAGAAAATCCTTAAGTTCTTGAATGCCATTGAGGTTATCACCAGTTATGATTATATCATCCACATATAGGAGAAGCGAAATGGTGCATTTGTCGATGCGACGAAGAAATAACGCAGAATCATAATGATTAGTAATGTAACCTAAGCAAGAGATGGAAGAGCTGAACTTGGCGAACTAAGCTCGTGGAGCTTGTTTAAAGCCATAAAATGCATGTCGAAGGTGACAAACCTTGTTTGGTTCAATAGAGAGACCAGGAGGAGGTTACATATAAACTTCTTCACTTTAATTCCCATTAAAGAATGCATTTTTGAAATCCATTTGAAAAAGGTACCATTTAATGGCAACAGCAACAACTAAGAGGGCATAAACAGATGAGATTTGAGTAACCTGAGCAAAGGTTTTTTCATAATCAATCCTATACTCCTGTGTAAAACCTTTTGTAAGAAGACGAGTTTTATATCGTTCAATGGACCCATCAGAGTGAGTCTTGATCTTATAGATTCATTTACAACCAACCATAGATTTCCTAGGGGGGAGAGTCACCAAATCCCAAGTATGGTTTTTAGATAATGCATCAAGTTCTGCTTTCATTGCAATCTGCCATAAAGGGCCAGTGGAGGCCTCACGATAGGTGTGAGGCTTGTGCTGTGTAGCAAGGGTAGTATAACAATGATAGTCAAGTAAATGTGCAGGAATGAATTTTAGCTGAGTTGAGTGACAAGGTGGAATGTCTTGTGCAAGATCTTTAGGCAGAGCAGGAGTAGGGGACCCAAGCTCAGGGTTGGATGGCTCGTCTTCGACTTGTTCATTAAAGGGTGATCTAGGAGAGGTATCAAAAATATCTGGTGGTTGGACAAAGAAGTTTATAGGAGGATCAGGAGTAACTATAGAAGGAATATGTAGCTTATCTGGAAAAAGATCTAAGACAGAGGAGGAGGTAGATAGGGAGGCACGGAAGTGAGAGAGCTCGACAAATGAGCGATGTTCCCAAAAGACAACATTGAGGGAGATACAAAGACGATGAGAGATAGGATCGATACCCCTTTTGAGTTTCGCCATAGCCAAGAAAACAACAAAATCTAGACTGAGGCTCAAGTTTGTTATAATCATGTGGCTAAAGAAGAATGAAACAAGCAGAACTGAAGGAGCGAAGGCAGTGATAGTCTAGAGATGACTCAAAAAGTTGCTCATATAGAGTTTGATTTTGGATGATAGGACTGGGAATGCGGTTAATAGTATGAACAACATGAAGAGCAGCTTCGCCCCAAAAAGGAGCAAGAATTTTGGTAGAGAGAAGGAGAGCACGAAAAGTGTCAAGAATATGGCAAAGTTTTCGTTCAACTCTACCATTTTGCTGAGAGGTACCTGGAAAAGTTAGTTGATGAACAGTGCCATAAGAATGCAATGCGTCTTCATTATGACCTTCATCTTGCTGTATTCCTTCTTCTTCATCTTCAACTCCAATGTGTAAGCTTTTCTTCTTTGGGCATTGATAACCCATATGACCTAATTCACCACACTTGAAGCATTTAATTTCCTTTCCACTAGAATTATTTGACATGACTCCTTTACCTTTAGATTTAGCCAAATTGGTATATGGTTTTGATCCATTCGACCAATTAAATGGTTTAGCACCACTACTTGTCTTAGCAAACTTTTTAGATGCTGTCTCCCCAGTTTATGATTCAATTTTCCTAGGATTTGGATACCTCAAGTATAGCTCCATGTCTAAAGCCACTTGGAATGCATGTTCCACATTATAAACAGGTTGTCTAAGCATCTAGCTTCGTATATCAGCTCTCAAACCAGTCTTGAATCGAGCTAGTGTTTGGCAAGGCTCCTCGACTGCCTGACTCCTAGTCTTAAGTTCATCAAATTTTTGCATATACTCAGCTACTACATGCTACCCTGTTTCAAGTTAGAAATTTGTTCACACAACTTATCTTGATAATTAGCAGGCACATTTTTCTCGGAGCTTAACCTTCATCTCTTGCCATGTGCCTATAGGCGGTTGGCCTATTCTCCTTGTATCGTTTTCTAGACTAGACCACCACACTTTTGCCAAGCTTACAAGCTTCATCTTAGCAAACCTTTACTCGCCTATCGTCTGCCATATCATACCAATCAAAATACTCCTCAATAGAAGCAAATCCAATCCAAGAATATTGTGGGATCAACCCTTCAAAATCTGGAACTTCCACCCACACCTTTGTGATATCACCAGCTGTATCATAAGATTCATATCACCTTCTAATATTTCTCTAGCCCACTCAAGAGTTGAATCTTGTGGTACTCCTTGGGTACAATACCCCTTCAATGTTGACCCTTGATTGGTGTTGACACGCTCTTTTGCTGTTTGTTCCTTTTCATTCTTATCTTCCTCACCATTATTGGCTTCAGATGTTTCCCCTACTGTAACAGCAACTTGTTGATCATTAGGTTTAGAAATTTGACTCTCTAAATCATTCAATTGCAGGTTAAATTCATCGAGTTGATCCATGATTTGAAAAATAAAATCATCGCTTTCACCATCACTCAATTTCCCCCTAAACGATCTCCCTGATCATGTAGACATGATGCAAAAATCCCTGCTTTGATTCCAAACTGACATAGGACAAGGGGAAACTAGGTTTAATAAGGCTTTAGGAATGAAACAAAGGTGAAAAAAATCAAGATTTGGGTTGCTATGAACAGTACTGTGAATGGTAACTATGAACAGTAAATAAAATGCGAAAAAACACTTTTGGCCCTTACATTTTGGGCAAATTCTCATTCTAGTCCCTAAATTGATTTTGCAACTAACGTAGTCCCTAAAAAAAAAAATCGATTTTACTTTGGTCCTTGTCGTCAAGCTACTAATGGAAACCTCCTACGTGGCAGACGGTAGACGGAGTACCTTGTTTGCTGATGTGGCGCTAATGTGGCTATTAAAATATTATTAAAAAAATTATTTGGAATTTTTTAAATGCCGCGTCAGATTTAAATTAATAAAAAATTAAAACAAAAAATTTTAATTCCTCAAATTTAATTTTAATTTAAAAAAAAAAAAAAAACAAACAAAAGTTTTACTTTTTTAGTTTTAAACAATTTTTTTATTAATCTAAGGATCTATTTGGGATCCGTTTATTTTACTGAAACTAAAATCTTTTTGCTGAAACTAAAATCTTTTTGCTGAAAGTACTGTAGATAAAATTAAAAGTTAGCTGAAATAGTACCGTAAGACCCATAAATAGTATCAAAAAATGTAGTGGAATCCATGAATAATAACAAAAATAAGCCGAAGAGTAAAATAAGTTGACAAAAATAAATTTTGCCAAACACACACTAATTAAATTAATTAGAAAATTCAAAAAAAAAAATATCATTAGCCCATTTTAGTTTTAAGTGTATTTACTTTTTTTTAAGTGTGTTAGTCAAAAGTGTTTTTACTTTAAAAATCATCAAACGATTTTTTTTATTATTATCATTAGACCATTTTAAATTGTGATTTGAGTTTAGAGAGAGAGAGAGTGAGAGGGGGGGGGGGGGGGAGAGAATGAGATGAGGTCGGCGGTTTGGAGGAGATCCGAAGGAAGGGGGCTGACAGTAGTTTAGAGAGAATGAAGATGTTTAGAGAGAGTAGATCCAGATTGCAAATTTTCGGCCTCTGTCCCGGTCTCGGCCTACATCTTGGCCACAATGAAGCTCGATCTCGGCCTCTGTCCTGGTCCGTTGATGATTGCGAAATCCTTCTTCCTCTCTCTTGTTTGATCAATGATGGTGATAGTGGGTTTGGTGACTTTGTTGGTGTGGGTTTGGTGATTGGTTCGGTGGGTTTGGTAACTGATCAGTGGGGTGGAACGTTGGTTTGGTGATTGATCGGTGGTAGTGGTGGTCATGTTCCGTAATTTTTGTGGGTTTTTGAGTTGAAGTTCATGTTCTAGGGAAAACTTGTGGGGTGGGGGTGGGATCTGGGTTTGATTGTGTTGGTTTAGGTTTGATTGTGTTGATCTGGGTTTGTTGCGATTGGTTTCTTGATCTGGGTTGGTTTGTTTATTGGGTTTATAGGTTTGATTTGCTAAAGAATTTGATGTTGATTTTGTTAGAATTTGGGGAAGAACATGAAGAATTCAATGATCTTGATTTGTAGTAGATTTGATAGTGCTGGGTTTGATGATCTTTGAGGTGTTGAATTTGGGTTTTTTCTTCTTGTTTTCATTTATGTCCTAGTAATCTGGGTTTGAGTTCTTAGGTTGCTGGGTTTGTCTTCTTGTGATAGGTTTGAGTTTTTGGTTGTTGGGTTTGATTTGGGAAGAATATGAAGAATAAGTTGTAAAATGAAGAACAAGTTAAAGACCATGAAGAACATTAGGAATTTTTTTTTAAATTAAAATTTTAAATTAAATTAGATTTAAGTTTTTTTAATTTAATTTAATTTTTTTAAAATTTTCTGACATGTTTTTTTATTTATTTTTAAATTAATTAAAATGCTGACGTGGCATTAAAAAAATGCCAAATAAATTTTTTTAATAATGTTTTAATGGCCACGTCAGTGCCATGTCAGCAAGCAGGGTACTCTGTTTGCCACGTAGGAGGTTTCCGTTAGTGGGTTGACATTAGGGACCAAAATAGAATCAATTCTCTTTTTTTTTTTTATGGAATACATTAGTAGTAAAATCAATTTAGGGACCAAAATGAGAATTGGCCCAAAAGGTAGGGACCAAAAGTGTAATTTCGCCTAAATAAAAGATAAATTCCCAAGAATCACTTCTAGGGTTCCTTGGCATCACACCTTGGTAAAGGTTGCATCACACAAACCATAAAACAAAGCATAGCTCTTAAAACATTCATTAATCTCTGCCTCAATACAAAGTACTATAACTCTTTAAATAGAAGACTACTACCTAATCCTAGTTGAACTAGGATTTCTTAAAACCCTAATAAGACTTGGACTTGGACTCAAGCTTTTACTACTAAGCCCAACTATATAACCAAACTTAAAATAAAGCCCAAAAGAAGATCTAATGGACTGTTAGCACAGCCCATTCCAGAATATTATGAAATTACAAAACTGCCCTTGATACATAAAATCAAATAAAATATAATAAATCAGTCTTCCCATTGCCTCTTGCATCAACCTTGCAAGTCAGCAAGTGGCTCATTGTCTCTTTGCATTTTTTCAGTGAGCTTGGATGTGAAAACGGCTATAGTATTATAGAAGTGCTTAAAGATTAGTAACATTTAATTACCAAAGGATCTTTGAGATCATGGAGAGCCTAGCATGATGAAAATTATATGAATTCTCAATTGACCCTAAATGAATTGGTATCAATGTAAAAAAAAAAAAAAAACTCGTGTTTCAATCTTGGCTTCGTCACTACACTGTATTGTTTGTCTTGATCTAAATAGATATGTTTATTGAGTTGTATACACACTTTCCTACTCATAATGCTTCACAGTGGTAATATCCACTGGATTATAAAGTTACATTTTGCTTCTGATTGCAGCTCATGATGCTGGCATCTTTAATGAGTAATATCATTATCATAGGGGTTTCTCGTAAAAATGCATCAGCAATGAAGGGGCTTCTCACAGCATTGTTTTATAACCCGATGAGTTTCCTATGGAGGCCATGAATCTGGCCTAAACAGTTGGATCTAAATCAATAAGTTCTAATGTTATTAATGTCATTTTCAAGAATGTAAATTTTGGTATATATTGTTTCTTTCAATTTGTTCAAAAAATTTTATGGCACCGTTTGATATGTGAATTTTGTGTTTTGGCCTACAATGTGATAACTATATGGTTTGATATATGACAGAAGACATGATTTGCTATTGTAATTATATCATGTCATATATGAGATATTCTTTCTTGCAACTTTTCACACATGATTATATTTTCTATTTTCAGTATATTTTGTCCCCCCCCCCCCCTCTCTCTCTCTCTCTCTCTCTCAAATAATAAGGTTTTTCATATCAAGTAATTTTGAAGCATTAAAAACAAGAATAGAAGATTGGTAATGCTGCTTTCCTGCAGTCAACTGCTGATTACGATCTCTATGGCAGATCATTGACATTCATCAACATCACCTTTATAAAACATTAAGAGCAGGAGTGGGCCATACAAGTATATCCTTGTAAATTTAAAGGATTCTGTTTTTGGTTGACCTGTCTTATGTTCCGTTTATGTAAACTTACGGTTGGTTCGTCAACATATTCTCTTGCTCATTGCTTTTCTTTTTTTCCCCTAAATGTGTTCTATTCTTTCTTTGTATACCTTATGTGTATGAGACCTGTATTGTATTTCTTCCACCTTAACTCTATTTTAAAGATCTATAGCAGTGTGCAGTTCCTTCCTTGGAGACCCTGGGAAGGTATCTTTTGTAAATTTAATTGATCTCTCTCTCTCTCGTGCATATGTGCAAGCATGTACTTGGATGCAACTAGCTTTAGTGATTGCATATTGGACATCAATTTGCTTACATAGTTGTTTGCTACTTTGCTTATTCAACATAAAGCATTGGCAAAATTAAAGGAGCCCCTTCACAGTTGATTGGTTTGTGAATTCATCAAGTCTGAAGTTTAGTAAATAAGGGACAATGATGAAGTTCAGAGGAAAGCAGGGTCTTCTTGTAATTATGGTTTCCTTGTAGGAGGTAAAGTGTGAGTGCATGGGAAGGCATAATCAATGCTTTGACTGGAATATTATGTGTTCAAGTCCGAGCTTTGTCCTGGAAGACAAGAAAGAAAAATGAACCACTACAACCATGCAATTGGCTTGAAATATTTTCAAATGTTTCATTTTCTAGTGAGTGATACAGACTGCCAAGTGCCAACTGTATCAATGGCATCTGGTTTTGCTATAGTCCATTATTTTTTACTATGATTACCTTGTAACAAAGGATGGCCACTCAAATTTCAGGGGCACCCAAAACCCCAAATACAGCCCAAGTTTCCTTAAAACGGAACAAATGATCGATTCAGTCTCAACCATTACTTTTGTTCTTCTGATGTGTACAAACCTGCTGTAACTTAACTCATGGAAATCACTGTATCATTGATTTCCTTGCATTGACTTCGTTATTCACTGTGTTTGAAACTTGCATCTAGTAACTAGTCACTTGTCTGAGAGTATGCTATTTGCCACTATTACGAGTGAACTTGGGTGGTAATGGCAATGGTTTTGAGAAAAATATGTTAGCATTTCCTGGGAGTTCAGATGCCCATTATCAAATTTCGGTATGATGCTACTATTTATATGAACTTAGTTGCTATTGGAGTCATCTTTTGCCAGGGTTTTGTATAATTTTTGTTATGATTTTTGAACCATTCACATGTAACATAAATGTTGTACTTGTGCAGTTTGTACCAAAATCTAAAAGACTTGCATCTGAATCTTTAATCTTCATTATTTGAATACTTATTTTTGATTTGGGAATGTTGGCAGTTATTACTGGAGGTCTTGATTCAAAGATTATGTGGGACTTCTCCAAAGGGCGACCATACAAAGTTGTGGATTTTGGTATGTATCTTATATGTTCTGTTTTGTGTATATTGCCACTATCTCATTTCACACTTCCCATGACTCTTGTGGTTTAACCAAAATTAGATCTGGTGCCACTTTTGAATGGGCTTCAACAATTGTTATTTATCATGCTAACTTTGGAACATTACTTTTCTACTAGCTTGTTTTGTTGCACCCGTTGCAAAGTGTGCCCAACTTTTTATTTGTTATCTTTTTACAGTTTTCCAGATACCAAACAATTTTTGTGGTGCAGAAAATATAATGTTCTTGCAATCTGTTAATTTGATTGTTAGCTGCAAGAGTATGTGCTGTGTAGACTGCAACAATAGGCAAACTCTTCCCTTCTCTTGTTCTCTGAAGTCTTTTAACACTTTTCACCCAAATGTGATACTACTTGTTCAATTTATTTATAGATTTTTTGGGTGCTTGGTTGCTTTTCGAGGCCTTTGTTGCGGCAAAATTGACTTCTGTAAATCGATTTTGTACTCTACTTGGGCGATGAAGTTTGTTAGGGACCTAAGGCAATAAGCTGTCTCTATATCTTGATTTTAGTACTACTATCCTAAAATTTGAAGGTTTAAGTATAGGATTAAGATATTTATGAGCGAGGTTTACCACTATTATGAGTTAAAAAAATTTATATTTAAAAAAGAAAAAAGAAAAAAAAAAGAGATTTGTATTGAGCATAGTTATTTATCATAGGGGTAGAGGGATGGATTTTGTTGACTAGTGCATTATGTGTTGTTGTAATGAGGAGACAGTGGATCATTTGCCACTTCATTGCGATAAGGCTTATGGGTTGCGGAGTTTGGTTTTTAGATCTTTTGGGATTTCATGGGTCTTGCCAAGATCGGTTGCAAATACTCTCTTTGGTTGGTGGAATTGGCTTGGAAAGCATTCGTTTAGCATCTGGAATTTAGCTCTGTTGTGGTTAATGTGGTGTCTTTGGAGGGAGCGAAATTGGAGGACGTTTGAGGATATGGAAAGCTCCGACGACCAGCTGTTGGCTTGTTTCAGTGGCTCTCTTTTTGACTGGTCTAGGGCTTGGGGACTCACCTCTAGTGATTCTCTCCGTACGTTCTTTAGCTCTCTCTTTTGTAATTAGTTTCTTTTCTTTCTTTTTTTATCTTCTTTTTCTGTGATCTTTTTTTTGCCTTATGACTTTTTGCATGAGGTAGTGTTTTTGAATATACATCTTTATTACTTATCCCCCCAAAAAAAAAAAAAAAAAAACTTTTGTGCACTGTGTTTTATATTTTTCTTTTGATATTTTTTCTCTGTTAACCAGTTGCTTGACCTTTTGGGGGTTGTTGATTTTCTCTTATACATACATATATATATATATATATTTTTTTTTTCCTTTCTTTGTAATCATTTTTTCCTAAAATAATGACGCTTATTTTCAAATTTTTATTTTTATTTATCAAGCTTGGATTTTGTGCTTCCTAGGCTGCATTATTACGGTTTCTTTAATTCCAAGGGTGGTGCATTTGCTTGTGGTGCTTTACCCAAGTTTGATTTGTTTTTGTTGCTTCCCAATGAAACGTGCTTTTGAGTTGACTTGCTCTTATTTTGAATACAACATTCTTGTAATGTAATGTTGTCCTGAACTGTATAGTTGGTATTCTCTATTTTTTAGTTTGCTTGTGCAAGAAGTTGATGCGTTCGTCTGGTCATCCTATGTTGGCAATTTCATATCCAGTTTGATTTTGCCACATTATCTTTCTACTGAGTCCCTGATTTTATTTATTTATTATTATTTTGGTGGTTTGTAGCTTAAGAAGTCGAGTCTGCTTTGGCTACTGGCTCTCTTTTCCTCCCATTTTATGTTACTTTATAATACTTGCGCTACTTTTCTTAGGCTTTGGGTTTCTGGATAGCCATAAATTCAATGTACCACCTGGTGAGGTTTTGAAATTCCCTAGCAATTATTTTTCCTCTGTCCTGTCTTGTTTAATTTTTTGTCACTCAATCCGAATATGGTAATGCCTCTTATTGTTGTGGAATAGGTAAATTAACGAAGTATGTAGCCATCATTACGAGAGAATAATAATACAGGTTTTTAATTTATCACCAGCTTTTTTGGAACAATATGGATTGAACTTATGTCTCTAGAATTGCATCATGGTTTAAGCACTGATTGACTTGTTTCTTTATAAGCTGTTGATGTCCATTTTGTTGTTTTGTGTGTACAATGTTGATTATTTTAATCTTGACTATTGATGTCCATTTTTTATGTTTTGTGTGTACAATGTTGATTATTTTAATCTTGATCTGTCTACTGCAGGATAAACTCATTTGAAAAGGTGTTTACAAAACTGTGTAGATGACACTAGCTTCTTACAAATCCAAAAGATACATAAAAAAGGCCATCATCCAGCGTAGGTCTGGCCAAAGTAGGATTTTGCCTAAACAATCTAAATTTTGCACATGACTTGACAGCTTGAGACTTTTGCGTAGGAAAGCTGAAAATGTAGAGAATTATTGACTCTTAGATCATGGAGATTGAGTTCCATTAAAAATCCATAATCAATCCATTTCTTTTGCTGCTTTCAGAGGCCTTTTAGGTTCTACTATATTAACTAATAGTAATGTTTTTGGTCATTAGATCCTTAGAGTTGTATCGTGTTTATGTGAAAGATATTTCTTTTTTCTGAATTCTTTTTATCTGTTTTATGCAACAACGTTGGTGTTCCTTCTTTCGTGCTTCCTCTAATATTTTATTTTTTAAATGCAGTATATGACTATATGTAATTATTCTAAAATTTTATGTTGAAGTTTTTGCTATATTGCAAATGAGTGGATCATGGACATTTGGTTCGAAAAATTGAGAATTCCTTAGAAAGTATTTATCATGCAAAATGTCTACTCCTTAAACTAGCTACTTTGTTGTAAGAAATATGTTGGAGACAAAAATCTAGAGTTCTCTGTGTTAGGGAAAGAGACAAGAATACTAAATTTTTCCACCATATAGTTAACTCTCACAGGAGGGTTAATTCTATTGATAGGTTTATGGTGGATGGGGAATTATCTTTAGACCGACAACTATAGCAGACTGTATCTCTCAATTCTATAGGCAACTTTATTTTGAGGATGTGGCTCATAGACCTGTCTTAGATGATGTGGACTTTTCTAGTATCTCAGTAGAAGATACAAGTTGGCTAGATAGGCCTTTTGAGGAGGAAGAGGTGTTTAGGGTAATCAATGATTTTAATGGTGTTAAGGCACCGGGCCTAGATGACTTTTCCATGGCATTCTTCTAGTCTTGCTGGTGTGTTTTGAAAACACAACTTATGGCTATATTCCACAATTTTCATACTCAAGTGGTGTTTTAGAAGAGTCTTAATGCTTCGTTCCTTGCCTTTATTCCCAAGAAAGTGGATGCTGTGGAGGTCAAGGACTTTCGGCCTATTAGTTTAGTTGGTGGGATTTATAAGATTATTTCTAAGGTGTTGGCTAATCGGCTTTGTAGGGTGGCGCATGAGCTTATTTTGAATTCACAAAATGCTTTTGTGAAGGGCAGACAAATTTTGGATTCCATTTTAACTGCTTCTAAATGTATTGATAGTAGGTTGAAGTCAGGAGTTCTAGGTGTGTTGTGTAAATTGGATGTGAAGAAGGTGTATGATCATGTGAGTTGGGATTTTTTAGTGTATATGCTTCAGCATTGTGGTTTCTCAGAGAAATGGAGAAAATGGATAAGGTATTTCATTTCTTTCAACTGTAAAGTTTTCCATTTTGAACAATGGTAGCCCATCTTATTTTTTTGGAAGTTCTAGGGGGCTTTGGCCAGGGGATCCATTATCTCCATTGTTGTTTGATATTGTGATGGAGGCATTAAGTCATATGTTAGATGTGAGTGCCTCCGCTAGGCAATTCTCAGGCTTTTCTGTGGGTAGTACAACTGGTCCATTAGTGATGGTGTCTCACATTTTATTTGCAGATGACATGCTGATTTTTTGTGATGCTAATCTTTCTCAAATTGCTAATTTGAGGGCGATTCTTGTTAGATTTGAGGAGGTATCAGGGATTCGTATTAATTTGGAGAAATCTGAGTTGGTACTTGTTGGTGGGGTGCACAATTTGGAGGCTTTGGTTGGTCTATTGGGGTGTGGGCAGTCTTTTCTGCCCTTGAAATATTTGGGCCTTCCATTAGGTGCAAAGTTTAAGGATTTATCTATTTGGAATCCTATCCTAGAGAGAATGGAGATGAGACTAGCAGGTTGGAAGAAAATGTATTTATCTAAATGGGGTAAGGTGACACTCATTAAAAGCTCACTCTCGTCTTTCCTTAAATACTTTCTTTCTCTTCTTCCTTTACCGGGTAAGGTGGCAAAGCGTATGGAGAAATTATAGAGAGATTTTCTGTGGAATGTGATTGGTGGTGAACCTAAAATACATTTAGTTAATTGGGCCAAGGTTTATGAGCCTTTGTAGGTTGGGGGGCTGGGTATAAGACGGTTGGGTTTAATTCTGCCTTGCTAGGAAAATGGTTGTGGAGATATGGCATGGAGACTGATGCTTTATGGAGGAGGGTTATAGAGGCAAAATATGGGAATATTTGGGATGGTTGGTGTATGAAAAAGGTGATAAGTTCTTATGGGGTTAACCTATGGAGATACATTAGAAGTGGTTGGTTGAACTTCTCTAAACTCCTTGTATATGATGTGGGGGATGGTACTAGAGTGGAATTTTGGCAGCATGTGTGGTTGCGGGGATTGTACTTTCCAAGAGGCCTTTCCATAGCTTTATTGTCTTAGTAGGTCAAAGGATTTCTCTGTGGTTGAAGTTATGGGTTGGTCTGCTAGGAGGTTTCATTGGAATGTGCAATTTCGTCATCCACCACAAGATTGGGAAGAAGAAGCCTTTGATCGATTTATGGGGTTGGTCTATTCTTTGACAATGCGGGGGTTTAGCCCAGATAAGGTTTGTTGGAAGCCTGCAAGGAATAAAGGCTTTGAGATTAAAGGATATTATAGCTCCTTCTATCCTTCTAATCTTGTTTCCTTCCCATGGAGAATGATATGGCAATCGAAAGTTCCTCCAAGAGTGGCTTTCTTTTCTTGGTCTGCTTCCTTAGGTAAGATCTTAACAACAGACAACCTTCGTAAAAGACGTGTGATAGTGCTTGACTGGTGCTATATGTGTAAGTGTTGTGGGGAGTCAATGGATCATCTTCTACTTCATTGTTCCATAGCTTGGGAGTTGTGGTCTTTGGTTTTCTGCTTGTTTGGTATTCAATGGGTTATGCCTTATACTATTCTTAAGTTGTTTGAGGCTTGGCAAGGAATGTTTGCGACATCGTCACATTGATGTTTGGAAATTAGTGCCTCATTGCTTGATTTGGTGCATTTGGCGTGAAAGGAATGCTAGAAGTTTTGAGAGTTGTGAACATTCTTTGTTAAAGATTAAGTCTTTTTTCTTGCACACTCTCTATGAATGGAGTGAGGTCTTTTCTCATTTTTTTTGTTCTTTCTTTCCTATTTTTCTTGACCATTGTACTATTGTTTCTTGATTTGTGCCCCCATAGTACATCCCCAATGTACTCAGTTTGACACTTTTTCTATTATTAATAATATTCTTATGTTACTTATCAAAAAAAATTTTGGCCCAAGAATGAACATCCTATTTTTTGTTAATTACTGTAGAATTCTTAAATTGAGGCTTTTTTCTTTGGCTAAGCATGATGTGATACTATTTATGCTCTAATTTTTGGTTTCATGTACTTCATTAGTTATTTTTGATTCTTGCAATATGTTTTTGTGAAAGTAGCACTTATTCTTCATTGATCCCCAGGTCTACTGAAGGTATAATTTTGTGGTTAGTCTCTTGAAAAATTGTTTTGGTGATGTGGGATCAGGTCTTGCACAGTGATGCTTTGGTTACTATTTAGCAAGAGACTTTTTCCTTACCCATTTATAGTGCAGTATCTTCTGTTAGTGTTCTTTCTATTGTCTTTTAACCTCATACGTGGTTATGCATTTTGAGGCACCATTATGTGCCATGTTCTATAAATCCATAATTAAAAAAAAAAATTAATATTATGTTCTATACTTTGTTACTCAATATGATACTTTATAATTAATAAATGTTAATAAATTTAATTTAAAAAAAAAATGAAAGTAGAATTGAATTAAGGTGTGTACTTGTTATAGTTATGTTTTTCATTTTATTGTTGTATTTTTGTTTAAAAATACATTTAAACATATAATTATCTCTAGAATAATTTTTCTCAACATACTCCTTATAATTGTTTATCTATCATATGAGAAAGAATGAAGTTTAAGAATCACAAGTGAAAACTTAGGGTAGAGAATTAATTTTTTGCAGCACGCTTGTTTTTTTTCCCCATAATCTTTCCTTTTTTGTTTTCAAAAAGAGTATGACATGTCTCTCATTTATACAAGTCAAACCCGAACCCTAGGTAAAGACATAAGCCTAATCTTTATCGCTAGATAAATTTTGGAGATCAAAGTAAACAATCATCCCTAGAACAGCTTAGCCGTCATGGATGAAAGTTGAAAGACTCCCCTTGATAGGCTTTATTCCACAACTTTTGTGAAGGGTGGAATACAATAATTGAAGTCCTCATCCAATAGGATATTTAGGTGGAAGCAATGACCTTGTTTCATATAGTGATGCCTAGTTAGATGGACTACCCATGAGGTTGAAGCCAAGTGTGCAGCTAGTCCTAATATTTGTCACAACTAGTAACATGATATGTTGTGATTGCTGTATAATACAAGTGATGTCATTGATGTTGCTCTAATCACGATAGGTTATGTCAATTAATAGTTGTAAAAAATATTATTTTTATAGTATTTCTTGTCGATACCATATTTTATTTGGCCTTGTATAACATGCCAAAATATTTATTAAAACCCTAAAAAAGTGAAAATCATGTTTTTGAAAACCAAAAGTTGGGAACTATGTAAAAAAAATCCTATTTACCTTGATGGGACGATGGAAAAACCATCAAATTTTTTAAAATTTCAAATTTGCCATTTCTGACAAAGTTTGACTAACTCTAACTAAACCCTAAATTGGGAGTGGTCAAAAGCCACTACAGAGTTATAGTTACAATAAAAAGGAGATAAATCAAGTAGGCATTTGTAGTGGTGCATTTTAAGATTTGAATTAGATTTTTTGGCCATATGTTTTATTTAGACCCTTGTATATGTATGTTAATTCTGTTTTATTGTTAAAACAATGCAATGAAGTTCTACTACTCATAGATATGGTAAAACAAGTTAGAATTTTCTGACTCGACCCGAACCCGATTTTTTTACTTGAAGCAAAAACGAGTTGACCTATGACCCGACCTGTGTTTTTTTGCAGGTCAACCCGACCCGACCCGACCCGTACTATGTTTTAAAACTTTTTTTTTTTTTTTTTTATAAAAAAAATAAAATAAAATAAAGACAATATCGGTTTAATTGTTTGTTGTGAGTTTTAAGGAAACAATTGAGACATTTACATAATTGCATACAAATTAATTGAAATATGAATAATTGAGCATTCTGTAATTAGTAAAGATTTTTAGATATCAAATAGCAAAGTATATGCCAGGATAATCTGGTTATAGTAGAGTTAAAAATGTATATTTAAAATTGTAAACATGTGTAAGAAATATTTACAAGTGTGAAAATAGTGAAACCAAAGTATCAAATTAGCATAAATAATGAATGCTTAGACCTATTTTTTAACAATTTATGTCCAAAATAAATGGCTTTTCAAAATAAATTATGATATTTCGTAGAGTGTGTGTTGCTTAACAATGATATGATATTCATAAAAGAGACCATGTATAAATAAGTAAACAATCAAACTTTAATGTATATCTCAAATTGAAATAGAGTGTCAACCACAATTGATAATAGATTATAGAATTAATTTTCAAGATTGTAAATTTCTTATATGTTTTTATTCTTTGTCAAATGAGTTATCTAATAAGTCATTTGTAATTTTGTTTTATATTTTGGGATGTTGATATTGTGTAGAAATAAAACTTGTAATTTGTTTTACCTATCTTTGTGTTATTTTCTTTTAGATAACAATGTTAGGATTAGTATAATTTTAAAATTATTGAATAAGTATTAATAAGTTTAACTAAGTTCATTCTTGATATAAGTGGTGAATTCAAAGTATTAAGTTTACATCAAGTAATTTGTTGCATGACTTTCTAAATGGCAAAAACATGTTGTTTTCTTTATAAAAAAAATAAAAATTTCATGTGAAAAATACGGGTTAACTCAACTCGACCTGCAACTCGAACCCGTTTTTAACCTGCTTAAAATGACCTATCTTGACTCACAAACCGTTTGACCCGACCCGAACTTGACTTGACCCGACCTGACTTGCCCATTTTGCCATGTCTAACTACTCATATGGAGTAGTACAGTTTTTTATTTTTATTTATTTATTTATTTTTATTTTTTTAGTGTTTACAAATCATATAAGTTGTAACCATATTGTAGTTAAAACATTTGTGATATGAGTTCCCAAATCGAAATACTATCCCAATTATGTCATGCAACTCTTTGTCATATTTTCCTTCTATTCATATAATTAATATGTATATCGCTTTCAGTTTGTGCAGCTACAATATTATGTCTTTTTCTATTTTCATTTATTCTGGCTCTATATTTAAGTATTAAGCTCCAAAATTACTTCTGGGCCTATTTAATGCTTAAACATATTAATTATAACATTAATCAATTCATACTAAGATCTCTTAAAATAATCTTGTTTCTGTTTTTGCAGATTGCATACAACTCTAAGTCGCCTTTTTGTCCTTGTATATTGAAGCAGCAAAGCTTGTGTATATTTGTCCTTTTTGTTCCTAGACTAGTCATGACGAATATACTTCACATAGCCTCTATAGCTGCTAATTGTCCTGGTCTTTTTGTATCCTGAACTAGCCTGCTAAGGCTTAAAACTTTGTATTCTCCTTTGTTTATATAATGTTATGCAGTTGGTATAAAAAAAAAAAAAAAAAGTCGTCTTTTCTTGCTATTGCAGACGATGGTGGTGATGTTAAGGTACTTGTGATGTTTTGACTCACTGGATCATGGGCGGGAGTAGGGTAGTCCAGAGGATACAATTGCCCTCTGCCCCACAAACAAACAAACAAACAAACAAAAATTTGTTCTTCTACAAAAAAACCTATAAAAACATATTTGATCCCACACCCGTCTCTCTCTCTCTCTCTCTCTCTCTCTCTCTCTCTCTCTCTCTCTCTCCAAAAAAACCCAAAAAAAAAAAAAAGTCTTGCCTTGCCCCAACCAATAATCAGGGTCATGTTGCCCTCATCACCCACATTAAAATTGTAAGTTAAAAAATAGTGGGACGGAATATTTTAGTAAAATTTACAGTTATGTTATCATGTTTCACAATTTTTAGATCAATTTCCTTTCTTTATTCATTCTCAGTTAAAAAGTAGTTTTTATATATAATAAGTTTTTTTTTTTTTTTTAATTTTCTCTGAAGTAATTATCAAATAACTTGTCTAAATTCTTTTAATTAGATCAAATGTAGATCTTTCTTAGTTAATTGTGTGTGCATGCATACACACATGCATCCTCATGCTTGTAAGAGTGCATATTTTTTAAGCCCCCTTGAAACTTGACACCCATCAAGATTATATCCACCTAGACAGCCATAATATCTTGAAAGTCAGTAAAGGCTCATTGTCTCTTTGCATTTTTTCAGTGAGCTTGGATGTCAACACGTCTATAGTATTACAAAAGTGTTTAAAGATTAGTAGCACTAGTTGTATAAATTTAATTTAAAATATTTTATAAAAAAACTATATATTTTTTGTTTGAAATTATCTTTATCACCATGAGTAATACTTAGTATCCGTTGAATACAGCTGATAAAGGCCAGCATTTGCGTTTTGACTTCTTTTTTTTTTTTTTTTTTTTTTGAGAAGAGCGTTTCACTTGGGATTATGCTTTTCCAGTGGGTTCCGTGCATTGTTCACACATTTAAAAATTATTTTGCTACAATGTTTTCAGTTTTCAGTTTTCAACAAAATAAGCAGTATTCAAACAGATCTTTATTATTAATATTGTTATCTCTACCTTTGCTCCCAACCATGAATCCATGAATTACCTTCCTCCTTAGAATGAAGCTTCTAAATCCAAAATTCTCTCCCTTTGCAACTCAATGCTGCAATGAGCGACTTGTTATCATCGTAAATCAAAACTCCTGCTTTCGCTTTATTCTTTAAAAATAGCTCTATCAAAGTTTATTTTGAAGGACAACTCATAAGGAGGTTGCTATTTATATTTGATTGGACAAATGTGTAGAGACAATCCATTGAATCTGACGCTTACAATAATTCTACATTGAACTTAGTTCTTGAAGGACAGGTCTTAAGGGGGTTGATATTTATGCTTAACTGGTCAAATGTGTACAGACAAATAATCATATTATACCCAATCCATTGAATCTAACTCTTGCAATTCTACATTAAACTTTGTTCTTATGTAGGAAAAAGTAAATTGAAAAGTTATCATTGACTCTATCTAAAGCATTTAAAGTAAAAAAAGGCATATTAAAGATTTAAATTGTTTGGCTAATTTAAAACATCAGCCCATTGTTTGGAATACAATGGGAAGAGCATAATTTTTGTTGTACTCTTGATTGCATGTATATCCATTGTTGCCGAAGAAACTAAATATGAGCAAGCTAATATCATAATTCAAATAAGTAGTAAAAAATAGAAATAAATAAAAACATTTTTGAATATGGCTTAATGCATTCTCACATTCATGGAACGATACTAATTTAACTGATTACACTAATTATAGTTTTAATCCATTGGAGTATGTTGCAAATTTGCAATAACATAAGTGCTTGTTGAATAAAATATCTCTAATAAAACAACTTACATATCTCAAGATATGACAATACCAAGCTACCCTTGATGGTTCTTCTTGCCAAAATCAATCTTGAGCACAAAAACTTCAAAACTACACATTAAAATTATTAGTTACAATGTAAAAAGATTAGATTGCATGCATTTTTTATATTTTTAAGAAATGCTTTTTTAAATTGTTCTTGGCCATTTAGTAACTTTAGCTCAATGAGATAAATATCAACATACTTAATTTATTTATAGTAGATATATGTTTGTGTGGTTTCTCCTTAAACACATATCTTTTTACAATCATCAAAGTGTTCATGATGGCTAAAACTTTTTAAACTTAAACTGAAAATGAAGCACATAACAACCTCAAATTTAATATATCTTTAGGAAAGTTACTCTTATGAATGTATAAGATCAACCAACAAACACAATAGAATCAAATTGTGTATAATAAAATTGAAGCATTGGCTTAACCACAATACTAACTTGAAAAACCAAAAGGGAAAAGGACCAAGAAAACAACAGTTACGCTCATTCCACTGAAGTTGAAATGATAGATACTTCAACACATATTGAATACATTAATGAGTTTAGAAAATTTTATATCTATCAAAAACAAAATGTAGAAACACAAATAATTAGAAAAACCCCATAAGTTTGTTATGCTTAAAAGTAACCCCAAAAAAAAAAAAAAAACTAAATTTTGACAATCTTAATCTATTAATAGAACTTGATAAAAATCGAAATTAGCAAATAAAAAATGGCATAAAGAGCATCTTATTATATGACTATATCACTCTATAGCGGCCCAAGCGCCAAAAGCCCATAAGAACGATAATTAGCAAATGAACAGTATATGTAAGTAAAAGAGCATCTTAGTACAATTTAAAAAAAAAAAAAAAAAAAAAACCATATAGAACCATGACCATTATGACATGAAGCAAGTGAAAGATGAGCATTATTGTTGTTTATTATCCTAGGTGAGTAAACATATGCCTTTTTGGAAGATGCATGTATTCTTGAATAATCTGAATGCTATTTCAGTTTGTGTAAATTATAGAACATAGAATCGGTAATTTAGCAACACATAGGAGAAGGCATGTAGTGGTTTAGGAAGAGTAGGCATTTATTTATTTATTTATTTTTATTTTTTTTTTGAGAATCGAGTAGGCATTTAGTTATAAGGGAAGAAGAGTAGGCATAAACATAAGAAAAACTTTGGACGAAAGAATAAGGAAAACAAAGAGTTTTTGATGATTAACATCCCTCTATCTTATCCATTAGTCTTATTTATTACTAATTGAAATCTATTGAGTTTAGTAAACAACTGATGTGGCATCTAATAAATGTAATAAATTGAGAATGATGTATTTTATTTCAACCCAAAAAAAAAAAAAATTTAATTACATTTTCAAAGAAAGTGCCACTTGGCAAAACTTAATACTCTCTTGCATGAGGTCTTTGCTTTTATATATATATATATATTGATTTAATTACCAAAGGATCATTGAGATCATGGAGATGCTAGCATGATGAGGATTATATGAATTCTCAATTGACCCTAAATGAATCGGTAAAAAAAAAAAAAAAAAAAAAAAAAACCTTGTGTTTCAATCTTGGCTTCGTCACTACATTGTATTGTTTGTCTTGATCAAAATAGATATGTTTATTGAGTTGTACACACTTACCTACTCATAATGCTTTGCAGTGGTAATATTTCCACTAGATTATAAAGTTACATTTTGCTTCTGATTGCAGCTCATGATGCTGGCATCTTTAATAAGTAATATCATTATCATAGGGGTTCCTCATAAATGTTTAAAATGCATCAACAATGAATGGGCTTCTCACAACATTGATTTATAACCCCATGAGTTTCCTATGGAGGCCATGAATCTGGCTTAAACAGTTGGATCTAAATCAATAATGTTAGGTTCTAAGAAATTAGGAACTAATGTATTAGAACTTCAATATCTATATGTTGGTAAACCGTGATCAAAACGTTTAGTCTAGGTTTAGGCTTACTCAAAGTATGTTTATTTGTAAGTTTGGAATCGAGTAATTGTAGGAAATTACTATTCAATTTCTACAAGGCTCGATCGATCAAAGAACAGGCTTGACCGATCGAGAATCGTATCTGCAGAATTTGAATTAAGGCTAAACAGCAGTTTAAGCCCAGCAGTTCGAGTAGAACTCTCTTTTTCATTTTATTTACATATTTCATGCATTTAAAGGGAAATTTTCGGACCTATAGGAATTTGGGGTTTTTTATTTTTGAGTTGTTTTCTTTCCAAATTGATCATTGGGTTTTTGTTCTAAGATGTTGTAAACTTGTGTATCATGCTTTAATTTGATAAATTTGGTGATTTGAGAACAATTTGAAATTCTAGGGCTTGAAACTACTTGAATTTGGGGATTTTGTTCAATTGGGCTTAATTTGGTAAAATTGACATGTGAAATTGATTGATTATGTCATTATATACTATTATCTAACCAGTGTAATGATAAATTGATCAATTTGTTGGGATTTGTGAACTTGGGTTTTCCAAAATTTGGGGTTTTTGTTTTACACTCTATGTTTAAGTCAAATTCTTGGTTTATGAAGTAAAATTGAACTGTTCTCAATGCATTAGAGCATACATCATTTGTTCATTATGTTCATGCATCATATAGATTGTTCTTTTCTATATTTTTTATGCTCAAACTCAGTCTGATGCAATCTGCCCTTGGTTTTCTTTGTTTCTTTTTGGTTTATGTTTTGATCTTTCCTTTCCTTTCCTTAGCACCATGGTTAGGAAGACTAGAGCCAATAAGAAAACCACCTTCACCTCTACCCCTGCCTTTGATAGTGAGCGGTTTAGGTTTGAGAAAAACCAAGAAACCTATGAGAAGTTGAACATTCTTAGGTCTACTTGGGCTGAGTGGAAGGTTGTGTTAGATGAGCTTGATCTGGAGATTAGGATGAACTTTGAGCGTAGGGGTTGGCTTCCTTTGTTAGATATTTCTCATCCCCCTCCGGCTACCTTGATTAGAGAGTTCTTCTCGAACTTCTCTGTCTACTCCAATGATTCCAACGAACAGTGTGTGATGAGTTGGATAAGGGGTGAGGAGTATACCATTACTCCTTCAGTAGTGGCCTCTGCTCTTAGGGTACCTTTGGTACGATAGCCAGTCTGCCCTTATGATGAGACCCCTCCTCTTGATGATATTATGTCATATCTCACCGATACTTCCATTTAGTGGGGTACTGATCCTTGAATTACCTCACATGAGCTTACTGAGATTCATTATTTGTTTTTCTGGATTTCTTGTCATTCTATCTAGCCCATCTCTCACTTGCACACTATTCCTATTGAGAGATGTGCATTTTATATGCCCTTGTGACTGATGCTTTTATGAGCTTTCTTACTCTTTTCATTCGATCCTTGGTTAAGGTCCATAGGAGTAGTTCTACATCACATGGTCTTTTCTTCCCTATTTTTATACATAGGATTTTGTTACATCTAGGATTAGAGAGTCAGAAGTCAAACTTTTTTTGGGTGTAAAGATAGGTATGGAATACAATAAATAAGAGATAATTAATGAGATACTAATCAGAATATTTGTAATAATTATATTCTTTTTTTAACCGTTGGATCTACCTAAATCCAATGGTTTAAAAAAGGTGTAAACTCTTTAGAGTTATACCTGGTGTAACTCTAAAGAGTTTACACCTTTTTTAAACCATTGGATTTAGGTAGATCCAACGGTTAAAAAAAGAATATAATTATTACAAATATTCTGATTAGTATCTCATTAATTATCTCTTATTTATTGTATTTCATACCTATCTTTAAACCTAAAAAACACAAAAAAGTGTCTATCTCTAATTTTTTTTTTCCCACCGTTTCTCCAAAAAAAAAAAAAAAAAAAAAAAAAAAAATCCTCTCTTACTCCTCCATCACTCTTCCACCTTCACCGCCAAGTTGCTGACAAAAAAAAGAAAAAAAAAAAAAAGAAAAAGAAAGAAGAAGCCCCTGGTTATGCAACTCTACCATAATAACTTGCTCACAATGAAACCCCAACACTTGCTTTGTTCTCCATCTACTTCCTCACCATTATTTATCTCATACAAATATCCTTTTCTTCAAAACCCCAAACCTTCTGTAAAATCCCATTTCTCCCCATCAACTGGGTCACAATTTTGGGGCACAAGTTTAGTTTTGCAACAAAGTAGTAATAATGTTAGTTTGAGTAATCTGAGAAAAACCCCATTTGGACCTGGACCTAAACCCGTTAGAGCTGTTGTGAAGAGAAGAAAAGAACTTCTTTTTAACAATGTCATCTAAAGGGACAAGAAGCTGAAACTAGAGTTGAAGATATGAAAGATTCTCGTGAGTCAACCTGATAGAATTATGTCTCTTAGAGAGCCAGGTAAGTACAAAAGGGAATTAGGTCTTGAAAAGAAGCGACGATTTATTGCTTTGTTAAGGAAATTCCCTGCAGTGTTCGATATCGAGGAAGAAGGGGTTTTTTCATTAAAGTTCAAGTTGACACCCGAAGCTGAAAGGCTTAATTTGGAGGAGATGAGGATTAGGAATGAGATGGAAGATTTGTTGGTTGTTAAATTGAGGAAATTGTTGATGATGTCGTTGGAGAAGCAGATCTTGTTGGAGAAGATTGCCCATTTGAGGACTGATCTTGGGCTGCCATTAGAATTTCGTAACATTATTTGTCATAGGTACCCGCAATACTTCAGGGTTGTTTTGACTGAACGAGGTCCTACATTGGAATTGACTCATTGGGATCCCAAGCTTGCAGTTTCAGCCACTCAGTTAACTGAGGAGGAAAATAGAGCTAGAGAAGTGAAGTAAGAGACAGAAAGACAAAGAGGTGTGCAGTGGAGGAATTTTTTTTTTTTTTTTTTTAGAAACGGTGGGGAAAAAAAATATTAGAGAGACGTATACTTTTTTGTGTTTTTTTTTTTGTGTAGAGATAGGTATGGAATGCAATAAATAAGAGATAATTAATGAGATACTTATCAAAATATTAGTATTGATGAGTATCTTTTTTTACCATTGGATCTACTTAAATCCAATGGTTTAGAAAATGTGTAACTCTTTAGAGTTACACCAAGTGTAACTTGAACCCATCCCATATATATATATATATATATATGAGTTAGGTTCAAGTTACACCTGGTGTAACTCTAAGCAATGTTACACCACCCAATAGCTTGTTATTGAATTAATATTTTGAAAATCCAACCATTAAATTACATATTATATATGTTCTTAACATGCATGCCAATTTTCATATCAATCGGATGTTATTTACCATTTGATCTATAAACTCATTTTTATGTATTATTTTAAACTACAAAAATTTGAATTTTAATGATTGATTGATGACATGGCTATTAATCTTTGATCACTTCGAAATTTTGCAAACATGAAGTATGGGTGTAAAAGCCCAACGTCATGTATTGGGCCTAGGGCCCAATTCGAATATCACTATGTGTCTGAAGAGAAGAAAGGGATTAGGAAGGACTCCAGGTGGAAGAAATGCACCAGGAAATGAACGAGAGGAGCAGTCCGAAGAGGTCATTCCCCTCGGATTCCAAGGGAACTTGATTAGGCAAATATACTGAAGGCTTGAGTGATCTTCCCAACTACTTCCACGATAAGGACAAGCTTTGGGTGTGCCTAGAGATGACAAGAACAGAGAAATATCTAAAAGGAAAAGCTGCTACCACCGCATTTAATGCACTGCAGCAACTTTTCTGGCTGCATTTATGTGGAGAACATTCCTGAACAGTGCAATCTCAGCTACCACCACTCACGGCAAACTAAAGCAGACGTCTGATGTGACATGTACTCAAGTGAATGCTTAGATGAAGAACAGGTGTACGGTGAAGATGAGGAAGAAGAAGAATATTTAAATGTAATGGGCCTCTAAATAAGGGGGAGAGCAAAAATTTGAGAGAAAAAAGAACAGAAAGAATTGTATTCACCTTTCCATGAATAACAAGCCTCTTCGAATTTGAGTATTATTCATTATTCAAGTGTTTTTACTTTAATTCATCCTAATTCGCCAAAGTGAATAGTTGCTAAATTCATAACCAGCCCAACTTTTTCACCCACTCTCTACAAATTCATTGTTCTGGGTTCGTTGGGCTCACAATCCAAATATTTTGGGCTTGGCCTACAAAATTTGGATCCTACATGAAGTATATACAAAGATAATATAATCTAACGGTGGATTTGTCAATATTCGCATGCAATTAAAAAATATTGAGTGGTATAATATTGCTTAGAGTTACACTAGGTGTAACTTGAACCCAACCCTATATATATATATATATCTTTTTTGATAAGTATAACCAAACCTTTCATAAAAAAAAAAATAATAATAATAAAATAACCAAACCTTGCCAAAGGACAAAGTTTAACTACAAAACCAGTTGTAGCCTATGGCTACAAACTGCCCTAATAAACTCACACGTGTAAAAAATAGCATGTACATTGCACATGATTACTTAAGTAAACTTAACCCAACTAACCCTAATTAACTACACTACCCATTAAAAAAATAATAATAATAAAGACTAAAAAACTAAAACACCTATATGTATACTCTCTCTCTCTCTCTCTCTCTCTCTCTCTCTCTCTCTATGACTTCTCTGTAGATCCAAAAACACAATCCCTTTTCTTTCTAAACCAGAAACTCAATCCCTCTCTATTTCATCGACTTCTCACCACCGATCATCCTAATCTCCCTTCTCCCTCCACCACCGGTCACACTAATCCATATATTTTAAATAGACAAGACTTACTATTGTGCAATCATCAAAGAAAAAAATGTGAGTAAGAATAATTAAACCAAAGCACTGATTTCCATACCTTAAAAATGAACTGTTGTTTGTACCTTATCAAAATTTTTGCTTGGTTGGTTGTAGGTTCTACACTCTTCTTAGAGCATTAGCATCTGGGATGAAAAAAAAAAAAAACTGATTTTGCATCCTCAAACACTACTTTATTTATTTTACCAACTCATTTTACAACTCACCATACATCCCAGTTTTTATCTTTACATACAACCCAATAAAATAATATAAACTACCTAATAAAATAATAAAAAGTATTATTCTCTCTTTTTCCCCCACTCACTTTTTCTCTTCACGCACAACCACACATTAAAATAATATTTTTTTTGACAACCTATGAATAGTATATGCAACCTTACTATTCATAGGTTGCAAATTTTTTTAAGTTTACAAACTCGGATGAAGTAGGTTTTAGGTGGTTTAGATTGTAAAATAGCAACTGGAGGGTGTTTACACCCCCCAATGCTAGTGCTCTTAAGGTGGGATTATATTTGTTGGGTTGAAGCTTGTAATTGAATTAGTTTGGTCACAGCAATGCCATAGAACCTGCTGATAATTACTAATTTGAAATTTTATTGTAATTCTTGAAAGAAGTTCCACGTGTGATGGAGGATTTAACAAACAAACTACATGGGCATTCTTTACCGTAAGGGTTCAGTGCCATTGTCTCTTTTCTTCTATTTCCACCACCACAAGCACTAATATTGAAACAATTTCAGGGCTGATCTAAAGTGATGACACAAACAAATATCTAAAGAAAATTAATTTAGATATTCAAATTTATCCCAATTATAATTTAAACAAGTACCTTTTCTTTTATTTAAGACCTGCTACCATTCAGATTTTGCTGAATGGTCATGCAGCTCACTTAAAAGTGTTTGGATCTTAGTTTCCCTTTCAATCTTCCTTTGATAATAATAGTTGTAGAATGGTGAAAATTCCACATTTTTGGACTACTTTAGAATGGTATTATCGTATTATTGCATTGGAGGGAGAAGGGATGAGGTGACCAGTGGTGAGAAGTCGATGAAAAAGAGAGGGATTGGGTTTCTGGGTTATAGAGAAGAGGGATTGTGTTTTTAGGTTTATAGAGAAGTCGGAGAAAGAGAGAGAGAGAGAGAGTATGTATAGGTGTTTTAGTTTTTTAGTTTTTAGTTTTTATATTTTATTTTTTTAATGGTGGTGTAGTTAACTAGGGTTAGTTGGGTTAAGCTTACTTAAATAATCATGTGCAATGCACATGTCATTTTTTACACGTCAATTTATTAGAGCAGTTTGTAGTCTTAAGCTACAACTAGTTTTGTAGTTAAACTTTGTCCCTTACCAAATACAAATCTTTCAACAACAATAATAGAGGTGGACATTTGTTATGAAGTAAATGCTTCTTTCTAAATTTGTGAAGTAAAATGTTACTCTTGCATACCTTATTATTATTATTATTATTATTATTATTATTATTATATATATAAAACCGAAACTTTTGAAGCTCCCACAATTTTTCACGTCAGCAATACTTATATAAATAATAATAAATTTTTTTTTACATCAAATACAAATTACAAACCCGAAATAATAATAAATCTTTTTTTTTCCCATCAAATACATATTACAAACCCGATTCCTATTAAAACCCAACTACAAGAGGAGCCCAAACGCAAAAATCAGCCGCATCTATCTCAAAACTCTCTCTCGAACGTAAACTCATCCCTAACAAAACCCTCAATCAAACTCTCTCTATTTCAAACTCACTCCCATCTCCTTCTTCTTCTTTAACTCTCTCATTCAATGCAGCTCCCTCCTTCTTTTCTCAGCCATAACTCCTTTGGCTGATGTCAATTTTGATTCATAGTTTTTTTGTTCTTGAGTTTTTATTATCTGGGCATTGATTTTTTTTGGCCCCCTTTCTGGGCATTTGATTTTCAGGACTAACTTGAAGAATTTGAATCCTTTTCTGTTTCTGATGTTGGACGATTTTTCAGGTATGAAGAATTCTAATTTGATCTTTTTCAAGTTTCAATTTTATTTTTCCATTTCTGATGTTGGACAATTTTTCAGGTATGAAGAATTCTAATCTGATCTTTTTCAAGTTTCAATTTTATTTGATTGATATGGGTTAAAATTCATATTGAAATTGGTTTAAATGGAACAGAGCCTCAAAGTTATGTTTTAATTATATGTCTTCAATTAGGTTTTCTATCAATTTAGGGATTTCAAATTCTACAGGTTTTGTAAGAAAATATTGAAAATATCGATGGGTTTCATAGTGGAGATAGTATCAATTTTTTTTTCTGTGTTTTTGAAAGGCCTAAGAGTCGGCTTGATGATTAATTTATTTTGGCTGAAAAAGTAATTCAGTGATATTTATAGGCTGTGTGTTGCAAATAGTTATGGGGTTTAATAATAATTTTAGGCATGGTTGATTTGTGTAGAAAGAGTTGGAGAGAGAGAGATCTACGGGAGGCCCTTCACTACTGTTAGACCGGTCCCCTTTGCTGCATTAATTGCTGATCTGACATAATCGGATGAAGCACGGAGCCAAATGTTTTGTCTATGAGATTATTCTGGTATTGGACAGATTCTTTTTCTTCTCTTTTATACTCTTCCATAAATTGTTTGTTCTTCTCTTTTTTTCTTTTTCTTTTTTTCTTTTTTATTATTTTATTATTTTATTTATTATTTATTTTATCTGAATCATTGATGCAACTAAATGACCAATCTTTGGAACTCTGGCATATTTCTCAAGGAGTCAATAGTTTATAGTTAGCATGTGTATTTGCTGGGTTGGTTCCTGCGGTTGTTGGGGGTTTGTTTTAGTTTTGTGTTGCTGCTAGGGTTTGTTTCAGTTTCGGGTTGCTAGAGTTTTTAATATCGTTCTTTATCTGAATTTGTTTTAATTTAGTCTTATGTTTGGATTTATAAAAAATTTAGGCTTAGGTTTGGGCATGTGATTTTTTGAGAGAAAAATTCATTTTGTTAACAGAGAATGTTCATAATATATGATTGTTTAAGGTCCTCAGATATTGTCAAGAACTATTTTTTTCTTTTTTGTTTCTCTATTGATATGACTTTTGATTTTTGTTCTAATATCACATTAGCTACTGAGCATGTGAATCTGTTTCCAACTACTAAAGCTTAGAATGACCTGTTTTCGATGCTGTCTTCCAGATCTTGCACATTTGTTTGCTGCCTCCTAAAGATTGCAATCTCTGTAGTTATGTACCTTTATAATCATAATGCACCTAAGCATGTGAATCAGTTTCCGACTATTAAAGATTGCAAAGCCAATAATTCTTTTCTCGCTGTTGTTTTTGTGAGTAGGTATTAACTTGATTTAGGTGGTCATTTACTACACTATTATTGATCTTCATTATTCTGTTTTTTACAAATTATTTAATTAAAAAAATTAAAAAAATACTTATTTTGCAAGTTCTACTTTCATTTTTAGATAAAGAGTTGCATACTTAACTGCATCGACTCAAGGTTTGTTAACAATTTCTGTTAAAAAAATTTAAAAAAGGTTCCTGTTGCATAAAAGTTATATATAAATAGTCAATATGAAACCATTAATTAGATCATTTATTGCTTTGCTACTAATACACGTATTACACTATTTGTCTGATGTAGATAGTTTTGTTTATGGAATCTATATCTGTTCATTATTCTGTTTACTTGCTAAATAAAAGAAAAAAGAGAAAAAAAATGACTCTTTTGTTTTTAGACTATTTTCATTTTAAAAATTTTTAAAAAGTATATTTAACTCAGCTGAGTTGTTATACAAGATAAAAGAAATATTTCTTTTAAACGGTTGGAACATATTGTTTATTGTGATTGTTATACTCATTATAATTGTTTTTAGTTGTTTTTCCAATAATTCATTGTGAGAAGGTAAAATATTTCTTTTAAATGGTTGGAAGGTAAAATATTTGTTTTCAATCATACAACCTACCCTTGAATATTTTGTATCTATAAAAATTCTTCTCTTGGCTTCAACTCAAAATTTTCTCATAAACAATACTACTTTTGTTAGTGGGAAAGAAAGGAAAAACAGCTACCGTACATCATCTGTAAAGGAAAAACCAAACAGCTCGGCAACCCAATTTGTTCTGTGTTAGACAACACCTTTAAGATAATATTCCTGACTATTTTGTTCTTATTACAGATACTGAATCTAAATTCCCAAATTTTTGAATGTTTACATAAATTTATGATATTTTTCACTCATTTTTATTGTGTCCATGCTTTAATTTAAAAGATATTGCATTAAATGACGTCGTTGGGTTATTTTGGCATTTTAAAAGGTGTAGGAGTGGTGGAGAAAGTAGAGGTAGAGGTGGAGATAAAGGAATATAAGTATGAGGAATTAGTTAAAGCCCTTGAAAACTTTGAAAATAGGTATTATATCTTTTCTATTCTTTTTGTTTGTTTATCTAATTCTTTGACTGGATTGAAAAGAATTAGATTCCCATAGGTGTATAAAATTTGTTAACCCTGACAAACTTTAGTAGTTTTAGAAATCCTTAAACATTTTTAGCAATTATAAATAAACAGTTAAGTTCTTTCTCAATCCAACATTTTAATCTATTTAGATTTTTATCATTTTGGGTGTATTATTGATGGTTGATAGTTTTGCAAGGCAAGAAGCTTATGATGGGGGGCTTTAGTTGTAGAGCAAAGAGAAGAATGAAGCAATCCAAGATAGACTCTTTTTGATATAGTGTAGAGTCAACAACAATATGCTTGCACCTGTTTTCTCATATTTAATATGATAACTTAAACAAGTCTTATGAAGAAGGTTATTTTTTTTGATAAAATATAGTTAGTGAAGCTGCCTCTAGCAATTTAATAAGATTTTGTTGTTGATTTACAAAACTCTTTGAATATTATGATCATTTGTTATTAGTGCATGTCATATATTTTACTTTCTGTTAGTGTTTCTTTTAAATATGATATGTAATCTTTTGATTTGAATTTTACCCTTTTTGTTGTGAAGGCAATAACCAATGATAGAACTTTATATTATTTTTCATCTACTCAAATTGTAAATCACAACAACAAAGAGTATGTAAGCTACTGCCTAGAATGAACATTGTAAATTACTTCAAATGGGCAATAATTTGCTTTGTTGGCAGATTAAGAAATATATATATATATATATAGACATGCACACACATACCTTGGTTGACCAGCTCAAATCATAATGAAATTTGTATATTCCTTTTTGTGTGAGTTATTCCTTAAAATCCAAAGTGAAAAGGTTTGTTTAAGTTAACTAAATTTCTCTCAACCTGACTAAAAATGCATTTAATCTGATTAAAAAAAAATATTTAGCATTTCTAAGAACTTTCCTATGCATTGCATGAGTTAGCGACTAGTTATTATTATATCTAAAACTGAATCTTTTGACTTTTGGTTGACCTCTCTACAATTTTCCACATCAGTATTTTTTTTTATTTTTTAATTTGATTTATTTGATTTAGTTCTTTCGATTTTATAGTACCAAATTGCAGAAAATTTATAAAATTTCTTTTTAAAAAATTAAATTTAGTTATTTGGTGTCATACAATCACTATACTTAAAGGAGACCTAAATTATCACCTAATCAGGAATTTTTAGATAATCCTAACAAACTATATAATAACTCCATTAATATAAATCTATCCGCAAAAAATAGAATATATCTCCATTAGTTTGATAATTTCTACGTTAATGACAATTAAAAAAAAAAAAAAATCTACCATATTTCCTTATATCTATCAATCACATTTTCTTTCTCTTCTTTTCTTCATTTTTTTTTTTTATATTAACATTCATTAGAAATTATAATTTCAATAGGATTTAAACTCTATAATTATATCTGTAAGGGCAGGTTTTAGTTCCTAAGCCCAAAAGGTAGAAGGATTCAGGCTCAACGAGCCCAACACAATGAATTTTTAGAGAGTGGGCTGAAAACTAGGTTTCGGTCCTATGAATTTAAGACTGAAATAAAACAAAGGAA
The DNA here is from genome assembly GCA_023621385.1 of Quercus gilva. NCBI lineage: Eukaryota > Viridiplantae > Streptophyta > Magnoliopsida > Fagales > Fagaceae > Quercus > Quercus gilva. Next base: position 57,810,977 of record CM042477.1, on the reverse strand, counting down.
AACATGTTTTATGCGAAGAAATCCTTCCTCGACAAAGTCCGAGGAGAGTAGTTCCGGAGTTTATTCTTTTTAAACTTGATTACAATTTCAATTCTTTGTATTATAGTGTTTTTTAGATTTTTAGATGAACTCTCCCCTTTATCCCTGGAGGATCTCTCACATTATATAGCCTCTTTTGGTTGATCTTGGCCCTCTATTTGTTGATTATGCAGGCCACTACTCGAGTGTTTATCCAATCAGATGCCCTCCCAAGTCTTTTGTGAGTTACAACAACCAAGACAGCACTGTTCAGAGGTCTTCTCCACATAAATGCGGCCAGCGTGTTTGGTGAGGTGCATTAAATGTGGTAGCAGCTACCATCCCTCCAATCACATCAAGGTTAACCTCCTTTCTAAAGCTCTTCCTCTACAATATGGCCCCCTCTGGTAATGTGCCATTGACGTGACCACGGCCCGCCTGTCCGGCCTCACCATCCAAGTGTATGGACTCTTCGAAAATGTAATGGCCTCCTCGGCCTTGGGTATGACACATGACATGATTACCTTATTAAATTTCTGTACCCTACAATAGCCCCTCAAAACTCCGATTTTTCTCTCTTATCTGAGGAGAAAAATGGGGTTTTGATCCTGAGTGATTGGTTCCACATGCATCTTTGTTTTTCCCATGTGAGAACGTCACTTCGCATGCCTTATAACCGTTCCTGGAGAGTCGAAGTTTGTAACATCTCCTTAAATGCTTTATGCGACGCCTTGTCTCCCACATCCTTCGGTGAGATGGAGATCCTACGACTGATATTTTTCCTCGAAATTTGGGGCAAGGTAACTCTCGCCCAACTCTGCCTCCTATATAAGGCGCCTAAGGGATTCATTTCTCCCACTTTCGAAATCTTCAAACTTTCAAGACTTTCCAAATCTTCAAACTTCCAAGGCTTTCCAAATCTTCAAACTTTCAAGAAGCTCTTGAAATGACGCTTGCCCTTATTTTCATAAGTTCCCTTGTTCTTAGGTTTCTCTTCTCCTCGGCCAATCTCCTCAACCTTCTATTTTATGTTTCTTTCTTCACAAAAATTTCTTTCCCTTCTCCTTAGTCTGCTTAGATAGGTAGGTTTGCTCATTTAGTAGATTCTTGCACAGGTATGGAAGTGTTTAGGGCCCTTTATTGTATTCCCTAGGGGGTCTCCTTACGATATTGCCCTCTGGGTGAGTGGCATACCCACAGAAAAGAAGAGGAGGTCGTCATTCCCATAATCGCCTTCATAGAAAGGGAATGAGGCTTTCCATGGGTAGGGTGACCAGGGACTACCTGATCACCTATAGGATATGCCCTCACCAATGCGCGCCTAACTTGTTTAGGGTCTTAGGTAGCATAAATGCTCTCAATGAGCAAATGGGGTTGGGCCTCACCTAGCACGATGTTGTTTAAATGTACAAGTGTCATTTGCTCGTAGACTCAAGCTATTACCTTAAGTTTAGGTCTTCTGATGTTAGGCTCATTTCGTGTCTCCCCAAGTCTAACAAGGGCATGAAAGATGACTTTCTAATCACCTTGGGTGAATGGCATGACGGTCTTCACTGCCCAACCTAGGAGGGAGCACTAGGTGGGGTACCCTAGGTTTAGGTTTTTTTTTTTTTTTTTTTGAAAGGGAATTAGTTTTGTAGCTTACTTCCCTTTTCGTTCCTCTGGTATTTTGTTCCCTTCTGACTAAGGGCTGTTTTTTCTAACTGTGGTTTTGCTTTCTCGGTTGTTTTCGCAGATAAAAGATACATGGCCCCCAACTTCAACTTCATCAACATTCCAGATCTCAATAGGGTGCTAAGAGTAGAGGTGTTCATGAGTGAGGACAGACAACTAAGAGCTGTCCACCTTATCCTCGACTTCAAGCCTCTGTTCGACAAGTTTCAGGACGTGGGCATCGCAATCAAAACAGGTGATCCTCACTTGGCCCGGATTGACGTCTCGGAGCCAGGATTCCTTGCTCAAGAAGGCACCATGAAAGTTGAACTGCCCTTCCATTGCTCTCCCCATGAAGCAGTGGTTCCAAGAGAAAAGACAGCTTTTTCGCGCTTGTCACTCGAGGCTGAGATAAACCAATTTCAGCTCGAGGAAAAAAGAGAGGAGCAGGGAGAGCTTGTGGTTTAAGTCTCAGATTCGGAAGATGAGCTTGACAGATCTTCAGGCGTCCGTCCTATCAAACTCGTCATTGCAAGTGTAGTTAGTAGTTCGGAGGAAGAAGAAGAAGAAGAAGAAGAAATGTCGTTGGAGAGGAAGAAGGGTCTTCGTGAACTCCTTGCAAGCAGGACCTAGGTGTCGCCACCCAAAGATGCCTCAGGGTCTCAACTCCCTTCTACTCTTCCTCCTCCTCTCCTTCTTTCAGTTAACCCCTTCGCGCTTGCCAATCTGAAGAAGAGAAAAAAGGACAAGGAGGTGGTCAAGGTGGGAGAGTTGGTCTTTCAAAATGAGAAGGTTCCTCCAAAGGTTCCCAGGAAAGCCAAGGACAAGGGGAAGGCTTCCTCGATCGAGATCAAGAAGGGTTGGCACGTGGCCGAGGTGCGCCCTCAGAATCCAGTGTGGAACCCTTAGCTGAAGCTAGATGGGCCAGCCATACCATGGAACTCCACCATCAGGGAGTTCCAGAGAGGGAACCTTACCCCCTGAAATCCAACAGAATATACTAACTCATAAAGCCATAACAAGTTCTTATGACAGATGGATGTATCTTTTTAAAGGTATTAGTCCTTCTTGTATACAATTCATGTCAGCACCTAAGTCTATTAAAGCAATTTCTGTCAAAGAAAACTCTTTATTAATTACTTAAGTGATTTCTGTATACCAGTTTTGAAAAATTACTCTGTAATTAAACTTAAGAAATTTTGTCTATTGTTGTCTGAAACATCTTTCTCTAATGAAAGGGGGTTTATCATGGGTTTAGAGAATTCTTTCAAATTTATTATTTCTGCAATGTTTTGTTCATTTATGTCAGTGGAATTATCCTCTTTAATTTCTTATTTTACCATTTTTGCATCTTTCATTAAGTCTTGTAAAGTTACTAGTTTTATGTCTATTTCATCTTGTTTTATTTTTGTCTTTCCTTTCTTATCCTTTTCTTTCTTGGCTTTTTCTTTCTCTTTCTTAACTTTTTCTTCTTTTCCACATTCCGTAACATGGTGTCCATATTTTCTACACTTAATACAAATAATGGGTATGTCTATAGAATCTTTCAATGTTAGTAAATAGTCTTTTTTGTCCTTTAGGTGATTAGGTAGGTTATCTATCAATTTCATTATTATGTCTTTTTGTTTCCTTTTTCTTTTATTGACTTTGAGTGGGTTGGTTGATCTTAATTCTATCTTTTTCTTAACTTGATCTATCTCTTTTTTATTAACATTAAATATTCCCATTAGTTCATTTATTATGTCTTTCTCAAAATCTAATTTACTGATTTGTTTAGCAATTTTATTTTGTCTATTACATTGTTTTTTAGTATGTCCATATTTTTTACATTTATAACAAATAGTATATTTGTTATACCTATCAATTTTCTCATTGTTTGATGACTTCGTAATATCTAGAACAACTATGTCTCTTTTTCCTAGGGGTGAATTTAAAATTTCTATCTTTTTAGCAAATTCTGCTAAACTATTATCCTGGGTATATGTCATAAATCTTTCAATTGATTTTAGTCTTTCATCAATTTCTTCCCTTAAACTATTACTCTTCTTGGAACTATTATCTTTCTCTTCTTTGTTGACTAAACTATCACTTTCTTTCTCTTTCCTTATCATGTCTCTTTCTTTCTCTATGTATTTTCCTATATCTAACTTCTTACGTATAGTTCTTAGATTTAGAATGTTATTATTTTGTCTTTCAATTTTCTCTAACATCTCTTTTACTATGCATTACCTTATCATTCCTTTTTCTTTGGCTTCATCAATTATGTCTAGTTTCTTCTTTTGTATTATTTCTATAGCACTAAGATTCTTTTTTTTATTTCCTATACATGTTGTTCTTTCCATTATTAGGCCATCTTTCTTATTATCACTCTTTTGTCTTTCTAGAAGACTACTTTCTTTCTTTTCTGTCAGAGTTGTTTTTAGTGTCTTTGAGTAATTTCTTGCATCATCTTTTCTACACGTTATGTTTATAAGTCTATCGGTACTTACTAAGCTATTCTTTTGTCTATTATGCCAATTATCTGTCATAGTTTTTACTAAAGGTGATCTATAATGAGGTTCAAATTCTCTTTCTTTTTCTAACTTTGAATTTAAAGATTTCATTCTTCCTAGGAGGTCCAAGAAACTATCATTTTTTTATTTCTATTCTAGTGTATGTAATGGATCTTTCAACAGTTTCTAAAGATTCTGATTTTTTATTAATCATGTCTAACACACTATTATTGTGTCTATCAGTCTATCGGTTGATTTTATCTCCTGTTCATGTACTCCAATTATTTGTGTTATTATTATAGTTATAATCATCTATATCACTGTCAGAATCAGAATCTGTTTCATCATAATCCATATTACTATTTAACCAATTATTGTCTATACCATAATCTATATCATCATAGTCCATGTTTCTTATTAATGTGTGCCTAGCCTAAGTGTGAACAAGCAAACAGATGATGAGCTGATAAACGTATTTATTCTACTTCTAAGCAATTAACAATTATTGGTGGAACTATTACTAACCACTGGTATCCTTGCTATTGGGACCACCTCATCGGGAAACTCCATTGTGGGACCACCCAAACAACGCCTGTCCGTCAACTAACAAAACGGGCTGACCAACGCGAAACTATGATTTGCCAACGAGTCTAAGGCTGACCAACGCTATCAAGGAGCAAGTAGTGGCTATTGTAGTAATATCTGTTCCTAGTAACTTCTTAATTGCAAAGAAATAAAACTCATACATCTACTATCCATGGCTCTGATACCAAAACATACCCAGGAGAGAGCACAGCAGTAATATGGAAGCATAAACAATGATAAAATATATAATAAAGAAGAAAATAGCATAATAGATATATTCAAAATAAGTTAAAATGGAATATGGAATATGAAAACAGAAACTAGGAAAATCTTACTTGAATAAAAACTTTTGTCTTTGACTAAAACTGAAAACGTCTGTCTTTGATACAAGATTACAAAATAAAATCTATCTGAAAGGTTACAAGATTATGTCTGTCTGAAGTGAAGGGTTACAAGATTACAAGAAAGGGAGGATTACAAGAGTCTTTCTAAGAGAGAGAAAGAGAAGGCTATCTTCTTTCTGGATTTTGGACTTGGAATTTGGACCTGTTTTCTGTCTTCGGAGTCTGTCTTTTTATAGATGAGATAAACCATGGTAAGTCTTCAAAAGTAACCTGAATTAGTTAACTCAAGTTAATCTTTCGGTGGAGACTTGTAGAATATTGTGGTAAATACTATTGATGAATAGTAGTCTTTCATAAAGTGACTTCTGATGAATCTGTCAGGGTACTATTCACGCGTGCAGATGAATAGTGATTTGTCAAAAATATCTTTCTGGATTTGTCTGGACGGTCTATCTGGAAGCTATTTACGAATAGTGATGTGTCATAATTGTGTTTAGAGGGTCTGCCTAAGAGGGCTATCGTTCTGTCGTTTTGTTTGTCATATGTCATAGGGATTTTAAGAGTCTTGGAATGCTTCTGGGTGAATTCTGTAATTCAAAGAGGAAGATTCTATCATTGCGTCATCTTCATCGTCCGAAATTTGTGATGCAGCTTCAAGTAATTGCTTCTTAAGCTATCTTCTATCTGAGACGAAGGCAAGTTGGCATTGGAATTGGCTTTTTTCTAGAAGGAAATTAGAATTTTCTGTTTGGGAAGGAGAGGGTTTTTTCTGTAGTTCCTGGCAAATATGATCAAAATTAAACTTATTCCACAAGATGATTGTACAATCATCTTGATGATATGCCTATAGAGTTTTTTTCTGTAGGCACCGACATAAAGTACAATCGTCTTGTGAGAAAGACTAATAGAAAAGATACAAAAGAAAGAACTATGCTTACAATTTCTTTTAGTCAATATGAATGGACTGACGGTTTGACAGATGTACAAAGCAAAATTATAATAAATGACATACTTACACCCTTCATAGTAATCTCAAAGACCCATATAACAGATGTTTTAAAAAAAGAAGTCTTGACAAATTCTCCTTTACTGATCATTAAAGAAAACATTAATTGTAGTAATTTCTTGAATAAAGACAGATTTAATTTCTTAACAAACAGAGTTAATCATAGGTCTCTGACAAATTTTCCCCAGACTATTATAGTGGTTGATGAAAGACTTTATGGAGAAGCTCTATTTCACATCATCTCACAGAATGAGATATATAGTAAGACATACAAAACGGATAGAATTATGGCAAACTTTGTAAAGTTTTTGAATTCCAATCACTCTAGCATTGATAGACTTCATCACGATTACTCTTATACCGTTACTCAGCAAAAGCACAAATGTGTAGAGAAAGAAGTTTGTTTTATTATATATGCTTTAAATTTTAAAAATGATTTTCTTATAAAACATTTTAAAGGAATTTTACAAAAAGACATTGACAGAGAAGTTTTTAAAATAAATTTTAAAGAAGCTTTGCAAAGAAATGTTTATTTTCAAAATATTGTTTATTTTCAAGATATTGTTTCAGGACATAATGATATACCAACCAATCCTTTTATCAAAAGCCAATTGTAGGCTAATATGGATAAAAGACCTTCCAGGAAAGAAAAGGGCAAGGCACCAGCGGTGCAACCCAAACAAATCCGAAAGGCTTCAGTAAAGATTTCAGATAAGTATAAAGGCGTCTCAATTGAGACAATATCCCTTCAGGATCCGTTGCTAGTAGAGGCAATGTATTCATGTGGTGAGAAAAGTGAAATTTTGCAAGAAGTGCTCCGCACTGATCTCACTTTTCAGGATGGAGAATTTACAGACCTTCCTTTTCGTATTAAATTACTTTTTGATAATTTCCAAGCAACCTTCACCCTCAGACAGAAACCCTTATTCCAAAAAACCCTTAAGGCTTTGGAATTACGTCTTGTTAGCACCAGTGCATTTACTAAAGCACTTGGTAGTTAACTCCTTGGCAAGGAGGATGGAGATTCAAGCTCCACAAAGACAAAACCACAGTCTCTAAAAAGCTATCTTATGGGAACAAGCTTTTCAAAGCTCCACCCTAAGATTCAGCAAAAAACGAGACTTACCATTGGAACCTTACCCCTTGAAATCCAACAGAATATACTAACTTATAAAGCCATAATAGGTTCTTATGACAAATGGATGTATCTTTTTAAAGTATTAGTCTCTGCAACATTTATCAGGACAAACATGACAGACGACATATGGCTATCTCATAAAGCCACATGGTATGAAAGCTTTGGAGAAACAGAAAAAGTTTATGATGGACAGCATCTGTATCTAGGATTACTTATCAACACAGAGACAGAGGATCTAGTGATTTGTGATCCTTCATGGTTATCTGAAATGCTAGAAATAGGGTTTATCAACAAACTAATCCTAACTTCTGGAATTCAGATTAGTTTATTTCCTAAAGTCATCCAAGAAGTAGCTGCACAGATTGGAGGACTTAATCATATGAAGCTTACTATTTGGAGCACTCTCCTAGCCTAAGACACTAGTTACTATATGGAAGCCCAGCCAGCACAAATTTTGGTTCTTATAAGTGATTTCAGTTGTAGTCCTGACTAATACTAGTATACAGGGGAGACTTACTTATCACTTGATGACCCATATGCTCTAGCACAAGAATGGTCTAATTTCATGAGCAATAAGATTTATGAAGTACAGAAAGAGTTAGATCACAACTTCCATCTATATGGCTACACCAACAAGATAGCTATATATGGACCGAAACCTTCAGCAATGAGGCTTACTAGGAAAAGAAAGATTACTAGAGACCCCAAAATAATGACAAAGAATCGTGCTCCTACCTTTCTTCCTATTTCATACTGCGTCCTATATGGTAATTATGGAGTACTCCAAGAACATGAGCAGTATGAAGATAACTTTGATCCGCTAAATTATGATAACTACACGGATACAGACTGAAAGATAGACAGACATGCCAAGCAAGACAGAATGCTCTCCCGGATAGACAACTGTGACAGACCTCTATTCACTAGCACACGTGAATAGCTTCCAAATAGATCCAAACAGTCCAGACAGATATAGACAGATTTTCATAAGTCACTACTGTTCACTAGCATGCATACTCTGGCAGATTTCCAGACAAACTACTATTCATGAATAGTAAAACTTATACTATTTATTTCCACAAAATTCTACAACTTTCCACCGACAGATTAACTTAAGTTAACTTTACCTACTCAGGTTACTTTTGAAGACTTACCATGGTTTATCTCATCTATAAAACAATGTTATTGATTCCGCTCCGTTCTGGCTGGAACAGCCAGAATATTTCATATCGATATGCAAACCAATACGAGAATAGCTTACATTCCACCTTAGGTTAGATTTCGACCTATTTCGGGTCATTCCAGCCAAAATAAGGATTTCGGCCGGTACTAGATTTTGCCTATTTAAAGGGGAAAAAAAAAAAAAAAAAACTCATCTATGCCATTTTGTCTTCACTGTTTCTCATTCAGCTTCAACATTGTCTCTTTGAGCCACCACACTTCTCTATTGTAGACATTTCCTTTGCTAGAGAACATTTACCTGTTGGGCATGTTAGGATCCAGCCTTGATTGTGTGAGGAAGTGTTAAAACCAAAGAAAGCATTCAAAAAAAAAAAAAAAAGCAGAGATGTTTGTGGAGACTGGAGAAGAAGAATGGAGGAGATCAGATGGAAGGGACATGGTAAGTGAAAATGGAAAATACGTGTGGAGTAACAGAGATTGTAAGGAAACTTCTAGGAAATTTCCTAATTCAAAAACTAATCCTAGATTTTTATTTATTTACAATAATGCCACAAGTAAAAAGTTAAAAAATATTCACATAAATTTTTTATCAACTTTACGTCATTTACTTTTAAGGTGAAAGAGTATACACTATACATTTATTAATTTGTTTACAATTATTCAAAATGTGAATTTTATTTGTAGAAAGTTAAAAATATATAAATATTTTTTAATCCCACTTTATTTAAGATTTTAAAAAAAATTAAATTCACTATTTTATATAATAGTAATAATATATATATTATATATTTTTAAGGAACCTGAAACACCTTGAAACGGTACGCCGAAATAGGTCGGTACTAAAATATTACGTTCTACTGAACAAAACAAAACGGGTCCCGAAACGGAATTAATAACATTGCTATAAAAAGACAAACTCCGAAGACAGAAGATAGGTCCACAGGTCCAAAATCCAGAAAGAAGATAGCCCTCTCTCTCTCTCTTAGAAAGACTCTTGTAATCCTCCCTTCAGACAGATATAATCTTGTAAAAATTCAGGTAGATTTTATTTTGTAATCTTGTATCAAAGACAGACGTTTTCAGTTTTAATCAAAGACAGAAGTTTTTATTTAAGTAAGATTTTACTAGTTTTTGTTTTCATATTCCAAATTCTGTTTTAACTTATTTTGAATATATCTATTTTGCTATTTTCTTCTTTATTATATATTTTATCATTGTTTATGCTTCCATATTACTACTGTGCTCTCTCCATTAGAACCTTAGCCCCTGAAATCCAACAAAATATACTAACTTATAAAGCCATAACAAGTTCTTATGACAGATGGATGTATCTTTTTAAAGATATTAGTCCTTCGTGTATACAATTCATGTCAGCACCTGAGTATATTAAAGCAATTTCTGTCAAAGAAAATTCTTTATTAATTACTAAAGTGATTTCTATATGCCATTTTTGAAAAATTACTCTGTCAATTAAACTCAAGAAATTCTATCTATTTTTGTCTGAAACATCTTTCTCTAAAGAAGGGGGTCTATTATCGATTTAGAAATATCTTTCAAATTTATTATTTCTGCAATGTTTTGTTCATTTATGTCTGTAGAATTATCCTCTTTAATTTTTTGTTTTACCATTTTTGCTTTTGTCATTAAGTCTTGTAAAGTTACTGGTTTTATAGTCATTTCATCTTGTTTTATTTTTGTCTTTCCTTTCTTATCCTTTTCTTTCTTGGCTTTTTCTTTCTCTTTCTTAACTTTTTCTTCTTTTCCACATTCCGTAACATGGTGTCCATATTTTCTACACTTAATACAAGCAATGGGTATGACTATAGAATCTTTCAATTTTAGTAAATAGTCTTTTTTGTCTTTTAGGTGATTAGGTAGGTTATCTATCAATTTCATTGTTATGTCTTTTTGTTTCCTTTTTCTTTTATTGACTTTGAGTGGGTTGGTTGATCTTAATTCTGCCTTTTTCTTAACTTGATCTATCTCTTTAACGTTAAATATTTCCATTAATTCATTTATTATATCTTTCTCAAAATCGAATTTACTGATTTTTTTAGCAATTTTATTACGTTTATCACATTATTTTTTAGTATGTCCATATTCTTTACATTTATGACAAATAGTATTTCTAATGTCTGTCATTTTTCTCATTATCTGATGTCTTAGTAATATCTAAAACTACTACATCTCTTTCTATCTCTTTTTTCTCTAATGGTGAATTTAAAATTTCTATCTTTTTAATTAATTCTGCTAAACCATTGTCTTGGGTATATGTCATAGATCTTTCAATTGACTTTAGTCTTTCATCAATTTCTTCCTTCAAACTATTACTCTTCTTGGAACTATTATTTTTCTCTCCTTTGTTGACTACTTTGACCAAACTATTACTATTATGTCTTTCCTTGTCATGTGTCTTTCTTTTTCTGTATCTCTTTCTATTTCTAACTTCTTACGTAAAGTTTCTATACCGGCTAGCTTTAGAGTGTTATCATTTTGTCTTTCAATTTTTTCTAACATCTCTTTTGCTATGCCTTTTCTTATCATTCCTTTTCCTTTGTCTTCATCAATTATGTCTAACTTCTTCTTTTGTATTATTTCTATAGCACTAAGATTCTTTCTGTTATTTTCTATACGTGTTGTTCTTTCCATTATTAGACCATCTTTCTTATTAATACCCTTTTGTTTTTCTATGTCATCTTTCTCTTGCATTATTTTTATAGAATTACTTTTTTTCTCTAGTTCTATCATTCCTGACTTCTTTTGCACTATGTGACTATCTTCTTTACTTTTTGTCAAAGTTGGTTTTAGTGTATTTAAGTCATTTCTTTCATCATCTTTTCTACACGTCATATTTATAAGTCTGTTGGTATTTACTAAGCTATTTTTTTGTCTGTTATGCCAATTATCTATCATGGTTTTTGCTAAAGGGTAAAGGTGAATTTAAAGGTTTCATTCTTTCAAGGAGGTCCAAAAAACTATCATTTTTTTTTTTTATATACTCTAGTATATATAGTGGATCCTTCAATAGTTTCTAAAGATTCTAATTTATTTGTTATCTTTTATGTACTTAACTATATATCCATTTTCATTATTTCATATGAATATATTTACCAAATTTGTGTGTTAATTTTGTAGGCATTGAAAGATAACAAGCTTGAAGCTTTAACAATGGCGGATTGAGAGAAAAACAGAGAGAAAAAAAATGATAAATCAAGAAAAGATTTCTATTCAAGCTTGTTAAAATGAACACTACGTACACATCCTCTATTTATATCTTACAAAGAATGGTAACCGCCCTGGAAGCTTCTAGAAGGTTCTAATCTAACCACCTGTAACAAACTCCTACCAAAACTGACTGAAGATTACAGCTATATATCTCAGATAAATATATACCAACATCTACAAATATCTACTCTTATTCATAATTGAACCCAGGAGAGGTGAAACAGAGCACGTCTTGAATCTGTGAAGAGGTAAAGGCCTTTGATCAAAACGGCACCGTCTGGTTTAAAGGTTTAATGTGACACATGTGTATAAATGTAAAATGACGTCGTGTCTCATTAAAGTAAAACACTCCGTTTTAACTCTTCACAAGTAGCCGTTGCAAAACTAGCCATTATGCTTTGAGTCTTCAACCTTTGTTTCTTCAACTTCTGTATTACTACTTTCAGGCATGTGTTGGTAAGGAGACTTGCTTAATTGAGGTTTCCGAAGAGACATTTGGAACGACAGAATGTGGTGGAATTTCCAAAAGGCTAGCTATGGAGGCTATCTGCTAGTTTTGCTTCATGTTTTTTAATTTAGATCCAAGGTAATAGATTGTGTTAGATTTAATTTATTTTTTTTTAATTTTAGGTGGGTTATATATTATGTGATTTTGTTTGGTAGTTAGGGAGTTCAATTTTCTCATCTTATACAAAATAAACTAGCTAAGGTCTTTTTTTTTTTTTTTTTTTGAGAAAAAGTTAAGGTCATTTTATGTGTTATATTTCTTTCCTTTTCTCTGTTATCTATTATCTTTTTTATAGCGTAGTGCAATATAGTTCTTGTTGGAGTTTTCCTTCCAAAGCATTATTTAAATCGCTTAGTTGGGGGCTTTTAATGTTATGCCATAAGAATGGATAATCTATATCACTTGGAGTAATCGCAGTAATTATTATTTCAATTAACTTTTTCTTCTCTTAACATTATAATTGAGCACATTAAGTAATTTATGCCTGGATTTACTATCCATGCATGTGAGAAGTGAACATTATTTTCGAAATATTAAATAATTTTTCAAAGATGGGATGTGGATATTGTACATATATTTTGCACAAAAGCTTAAATTTAATGAGGGATGAATTGAAGTTTTCTGCTTATATAGATTAGAAGTTTGGATTCCGCTGCATTCCATTTGCATCTGTAAATCTTGCACAAAACATGTGTCATGATAAGTGGAAAACGAAAGGGGACTAGAAGCTTCGAATTTTTCTTAACATCTATTATTTGAAGGACGGATTGTTAATAAACTGAAAAAAAATCCTTTTGGTGGAGGATAATGCAAATAATGTTTTCAAATTATACCAATACTAATACATTGGATCCCTCCAGAACCCTGCTAAAGAACGCTGCAAGTTAGTGCATTTGGGCGAGAGAATGGAATTAAAATGGGTGATTTCTTGAGAAGTCTTGTGTTGCACCCCTTAAAAAACCTATTAAAAAAAATTATACATATGCTTGTCACCATTACCTAACACGATTACCTATGGCCACCTAAATCATGGTAGTGAAACTAAAAATTAAGATGTGCTGTGTGTGGCAATGCTAACAGGTCAGACAGGTTTGGGGGGGAATAAGTATAACCCTTCTCAAAGCCATACCATTTTTTTTCTTTTTTTCTTTTTTTTAATGTATACAACTCGTTGAATCTTAATTAGATTTAATAATTTTTTTCATAAGCCATTCCACTTATGTACGAGAAACTAAATTTATCCCAAACTAGTTTGTTTATTATATTGCACTCAAGCAAGGTCAAGCTACCCGATGTTAGCTAGTTAAGGTTTTATTTTTTATTGTTTTAGTTTATACTATAGAATTTGAACCTATGAAGTTTATTCTATGATAATTGCTTTTTGCCATTAAACTAAGATATTAATTGGTTTTGGGAGTAAACAGGACTAGTCATTGTTGAGTTCTAAGATATTGTTTCAAATATTTTAGCACTATTCTCATGCATTGATAAAACAATACATGATCCATGCTTTGTTTGTTTCATCACTTCGATATTTGGTATTACTAATATGATAGAGCATGTCCATGGCCATGGGGTTCCACTTTGCAATTCTTGTGGTGGGAAAGTTAGGTCAAGGCCAAATGGGGAGGTGTATGTAGAATGGCATCAGAGCCGGCCCTAGGCCTAGGCCATCGCCTAGGGCCTCCTACTAGAGAAAGGCCCCCAAATTTTGGGGCAACAATTGATATATTTTTTATAGAATTTTTTTTTTTTTTTAGAGATATAGGAAAAAAAAATTAGTTTTACATTTTTGTTTCTACTTTTAAGAAGCCTTAAAGAATGCGTAATGCTAAAAAAATATAACTTTAAATACATGAGTCCTACAAATATATGTGTCATTAATAACAAGAAATGATTCAGATAAGAAAACGCTAAAAATATTATAATTTTATTTCAAAACCTTTATAAATTGATGTGACAATTAATATGATTTATGAACACCAACAACTTATTAAATGCATTTTTGAATTATTTTTTATAATTGGTGATACGTCTTTATAAGTCTCATATTGTAAAATTTATAATATCTCTAACATCGTTTATTCAAGTACTTCTTTATTATTTTCTTGAAGTATTACTAATGACTAATCACATTCATTAATAAATCGTTTGTAAGTTTGTTTTTTAGAGTAAAATATGTTATAGCTTTAACATTTTTCCACAAAAAAGCCATATTACAAAATAAAAGGAATGGATTTTTGTTATAAAAGAATTATGATATTAAACACTAGTTAAATATTATTTAAGGGATAATAAAAAGGCCACATTCAAATATATCGCCTTAGGCCTCCAATTTTGTTGGGCTGCTCCTGCCTGACATGAGTGTAATTCTCCATTTGTATGCAAGGCTTTTGTTTATTATGAGATTAAGGAGGGACAAAAACTATGCTTGCAGTGTGATGCTGCATATGATGGTATCTCTCTAGCTTCAAATTTCTAAAAGGTTTTTTGTTTTGGCCGTGTTTTTGTTTTAATAAGTTATTATGTGTTCATCCTCCATTTGAAATGTTTTCACATAGTTTAAATTTAATATTATAAATCTAAAAAAGTATCCATTGTCACAAGTTTTAATGATGTAATATCAAAAAATTGTGTGTGTGTGTGTTTTTATTTTTATTTTTTTTTATTTTATAAAATTAAAAATTATGTTTAGCATATGGTATGTGGAAGAAGTAAATGGTATTTACACTTGGAATATTAATTATCAATCTATTGGGATTGAGTGTTGTCGTTGAGATTGGGGAAGTTTAAATTAAGCGTGAGGTTAGCCTTTTTGCTATGGTTTGAAAAATATAAAATCTCTCTCTCTCTCTCTCTCTCTCTCTCTCTCTCTCTCTCTCTCTATATATATATATATATATATATTTCCAATCTTGAGCAAGAGAAGAATTGTGTACAGTGGATGCCACACTTGACATGCTAATATGCTTGTAGAGTGCAAGTTCAAGTCTTATGCTAGCCTCATTTTTCAGGCCTTTTATTTTCTAAACATATAGGTTGACTAAACCATGACAAAAAAAACCAATCTGTAACCATTAACCTAGACCAAAAAGTGGTCTCTAACTACACTAAAAACTTATTGGTGAGTGGTGACCCACAAAGTCTCACAGTCAAAGAAAATTGGAACCAATATTTTGTGCAATAGATTTTTACCTTGAGACTCTATGGTTATAAATATTGTTAACATTTTGCTTAATATTGTAGGTTGCTTCGAAATCATTGATTTATGAGATGAAACAAAAACTGAGAATCATGATGATAATGCATAAGCTTGGTGTAAATGACTAAATTTCAACTTTGAAATAAATCAAAGAAGTAAAATGGATTCACATATGTGAATTTGTAATGATCAATGTGTGGTATAATTCTCTGAAATTACAAAAGAATGATCTTCTGATTTGATCTTCTTGAAAGACTTGTTGATTAGATTTGTGGTAATGTGATTTTGACTCAAACACCAAATATCCTTCAATTTGGCTAAAGGATGGATTGAAGACCTTTGAAATAGAATTATAACGAATCTCTAGTTATGAGCTTGTTAGAAATCTTTGTTCTTTGTGTTCTTCACATGTTCTTTATTTTCGAAGGTTTGTGGTGGAAGTTCTTCGAAGCTTTTGGAGCTTGAATTTGTAGAGCTTCGCTAATTTGTGGTTTCTTGAAGTTTTTGGAGGCTTTTAGGCTTGATTCTAGCAAACTTTAAGATCTAGAAAGGTAGTTTGGATAATTCTGCTTCAAATGTTCTTCGTGTTCAAGGTTGAAGTTCTTGAAGGCTTTGAGGCTTGATTCCTGCAGAGCTTCTATACGTCTGAATGCCTCTAAATCTTCTTTGATGTTGCTTGTGGTATTGATGTCTTGGTGTGTGGAAATGCCTTAAAAAGGCTTCTATTTATAGGAATTTAGGTGTGAGTGAGCGACACATGGTGGAGTCGATTGGTGACACATGTCATAGCCTAATTGGAGGAGCTTGAAGACCTTTTTTCCAAGACACATGGCATCATTTGATTGGCAGAAATGTCTTAATTTTCAAGATGACACATGTCAGCAATCGATTGGATTGCTTATGTCATTGTTTACACGGATCGATGTGTGATTCTTTTCTTTCAGTGACACTTGGTAAATTTCTGTTGGTCTTTGTAATTGGCGATACTTTGTGGACTTGGTAATATGATGTGTTAGGTTATGATAGGTCGAAAATTTTTCCTCTCTATACTTGGCAATATGCCTTATTGGATGATTTTATTCCTTTACTTTCCTATCATATTTTCAATCTACATGTTGATTTTTGTGATACCTGGTGCACTTATTTGATAAGAATGCAAACCAATTAATTACTATATCTTTACTCTTTATTTTCCATAAATTTTTTTACTATGTTGCTAAAATGTAGTTTATATTCATTGTGGGGTTAAAAGTCTTTGTATTAAACGACTTTTATATTCAATTTTGTATTTTATTTCATCTATATAAACTTGCAAATTTCATCAGGCATTTCAGGAGCTGCATTTTTTTCAAGTACCATCACATAGTACTGCACAATTGTGCCAAGCAATACAAAGTATAGGAAAAAAAAAATTTTCTTATATATGCCACATTGATTTATCTATTTCTCAATTTAATTTAAAACTTCATTTTGATAATCATTTCAATATAAAATTTGGTCATAAGTTCGAATTCAAAAATTGATGCTTACTCACTATATAATTAATGCCAATACAAGAAGATCATAGTTGCATTGAATGAGGGTTGTCCTTTCCCACAGGCCATCATACAGTTGCACATTGTGGTGCTTTAGTTATGTTGTAATTTACTGTTGTGGTTTTTTTGTCTAAACATAAACATATATTCAAACTCCAATTTAATTTTTCTCAACTATATTCTTTATAGTGTTTTTCATTCATATGGATATGATGGAAGGTTGAGTATCAAAATTTAATATGGAAATATTGTTTACCTTAAAAAAATTATTCTCTTTTTTATGTTTATGTTATTGTTATTTTATATAAAGTTTATCATTAGATAACATAGTTCTAAACATTATATACCAAAAACCCTTTTAGAGTTCTATTTATGATTTATAAAAAGAATACTAGTTAGAATATAATATAGGCAAAGATTAATTTAGCTAATTACATTTAATGATCTTTTTGTAGCTACAATTGTAAGAAAAACATAAAAGTAATTAGTTTCAATCATGACATTCTTAAATTCTAATAATCTAATAAAAACTTAAGAGATTCTTCGAGAATATTTAATTTTAAACATATAGAGGATTTTGTCAAATTTCTTTATTGAAAACAAATAATTACTTAGAGCATGAAAATATGAAACTTAAGCGTGTATATATATATATATATATTTGAATTTTGAAACAGCTAATTAATTCAAATATTGATATAATTATTTTTTGTGTACCTTATTTATATTTGAAAAAAATAACACATGTTTGTGAATACAAAAGTAGAGTGCATCTTTCTTTTACTAATTTTTTTTTTTAATTTCTTTTTTGGATTCATGACCATTTCGATGACTAAAAAACTAGGTCTCTCAAGCCATATGGTGATATCAAATTTATCTTTCTAATAGCTGAGATCTTATTTACCTCCTAGCTGATTTTGTTTTCATGTTAGAAAACCTTTTTGGATAGCAATAGAATAAATCGTGCCAATAGCGGATTACCTTATGGTTTACAAAACTGCCCGACAGCAATTTTTGTTTACTTTATAGAACTATAAGGTCTTTTTTTTGTTTTTGTATTTGTTTTTTTTTTTTAAATTTTTTTTATTAACATGCAACATCAGTTTGCATAATCTTTTTTCTAAGCGGAGTAAGTAAGATACCTAAGTACAAATTGGTAATTTGTTCTATATTTTGTTTCACAATTTGGTATTTTTTTAATTAATAATTTTTATTTTAAAGAAAATGATAGTAGAATTGAATTAAGGTGTCAATCCATCCCATTGTAATGCTCAGAGTTATGTTTTATTTTATTTTATTTTATTATTGTATTTGTGTTTAAACATATGTTTAAACATATAATCAATTCTAAATTATTTTTCACAACCTTACTGCTTCAAATTTTTATCTATCATGTGAGCAAGAAGGAAGTTTAAAAGTCAAATGAGCAAACTGTAGTTATTTTTTTGCAGCACCTTGTGTATGATAGTATATTGGCTTGTTTTTTCCAAAATCTTTTCCCTATTATTTTCAAAAAGAGCATGACATGTCCATCATTTACATGGGTTGAAGCCAAATTCTAGGTGGAGGCGCAAGCTCAATCCTTAACCCTAGATAGATTTCAGAAATCAAAGTAGACAATCATCCGAGTATCAACTTAACAATCAAGCATAAAAGTTGAAGAGACTACCCTTTATTCTTTTTATTCCACAACTTCAATGAAGAGAGGAATACAATGATTGGGGTCTCCATCCACTAGGATATTAGGTGTAAGCCAAGACTTTGTCACATTAGTGATGTCTATAACATTTAGGACATTATCTCTGTCACTTTTAAATATTAATTCACTAAATCTAAAGTAAAAAATAAAAAAGAGTCTGATAAGCGCGCGTGGTGAGTTCATAGCATGCATAGATTAATTACAAATTATATATATATATATATAAAGATAATATTTTATTAATATTATTTAAACTAATGTAAATAAAGGATATAATTTTTTTTAATGAGCTAATATAATTTTTTTTAATTAATGAGCTAATACAAAAGAAAGCTAGACACGTGTGGCCGACCTCTAGTTTAGTTTCTCCTATATATACCCACCCAACCCTCCTCATACTTCAATACTTGCCTTTTTTTTTTTTCAAATTTTTTTTTTTCTTCTTGGGTAATTCCCCCAACGGTAAGATTTTCTTCCATGCATTTAAATTTGATTCCGTTCCCGATTACGATAACGAGTCGGAGTTTGATTGATTTTGTTCATGCTATCTTAGGGTTACATGGAGTTCGATTGATTTTGTTGATGCTAATAATATCTTGTAGAAAATTAGGGTTACGTTTATCGTTGCAAATTATTAGGGTTACGTTTCTTTCATCAAATAAGTTTATAAAATTTTTGAGCGTCTTAGACCATGGATTTTGTTTAATCAATGCGTTTATTCTGAATATTCTCGTTATAATTCTCATTTGGGTTGCGTACTATTGTGATTTTCATCAGTGTTTCAAGATTTTCATCTCGTAGAAAATTAGGGTTACATGGATTTTTGTTTATCGTTGCAAATTATTAGGGTTTCTTTCATCAAATAAGTTGTTTTGTTGATTGTTTTTGACAAAGCAGTATATATGGGACTTGTCTCTCTCTGAACTCACACACCGACTATGATTGGATTTTAATTTAATTTTATGGGTTTCTTTCTGCTTGAATGTTTCTTTAGTCGATATTGTGAAAAATAAATAATAAATTGTTTGTGCAATCGTGTAGGTTTTTTAAAATCCAGAATAGTACAACAGGTTTATGCTTCCTTGTATAGATTTCAAAGTTATAATTTTTGGGGCTTGTTTATGGCTCTGTTGCCCCAATTCTATTTCGTTATTTTTGGATTTTGGAGTAAAAATCATATTTTTAAAGTTTCAACTGTTTTAATGTAAAGGTCATATACTCACTAACTAGAACTTACTATGGTTAATGTTTAACATGATTCGATTGTATTAGACTTTTTTACTTATAGTATTAGGCAGTGTGTAAATGAAGTAGTGGATTCCTTACAACATTTTATTTCCTGATTTATATGAGAAACCTGTATGCCTTTATCAAATTCAAGGAATTGTAATTCTATGTAAGTCTGATGTTTGGTATTTTTTTGCCCTTGCTTGAGCTTATTCGTTGATATTCTCTTCTCTTTTGTTCTTTCTTGCTCCTTAATTACTTGTTTATTTTTAAACAGATAGTTGCTTATTTTTTAATTTATTTTTTTTATAATAGAAGCTTGGATTGTTTGTGATTTGTCAGGTTACATTTTTTTGGTTTCGTATAATTCCTCCAGCCTTGTGCGATGTGATGCAATTCCAGGTTTTTAAACTAGGCTGATTTTGTTTTTTCTTGCTTCTCAATCTTACATCCTCTTTTGTAGTACTCTTCCTTCTTCTTGCAATTTATTCTTGTCTAAGTTGGAGCTTGGATTGTTTGTATTTTCATTTTTCTCTTGCTGGAAATCAATGTCTGCACTTCCATACATGCTTGTACATTCTTTTTTATTTTCTTGCTCTTTTAGTGCCACTTTTTCATCTTGTATTGGCAACCCTATATTGAGTTTGGATTTTAATTTGGCTGTGCACTTGTTTGTAGCAGTAATCAGATAGAGCTTGTGACCTGAGTATGGTTGCTGGGTGAGTATCTTTGTTGGGAAATATGTAAACACACTGATGGATTCTTTATCCCTTTGTGATTACATATATGTTAGGCTATTAATATTGCTGGTTGTCACTGATTCATTTCAACTTGGATTGTTTCTTCTTGAATTCCTAGCCATTGAAAGTGAGCAGATGCTGACCCTGTTCAACCGATGTTTGTCATTGGTCTGAGGCTCTTGCTATTCTGGATTCATATCATATTTTATCACTCAGTAACATAGCTTCTTTATGCGAGGGTAATGTCTATTTTTTTGCTTTTGTGATGAGTAATTTCATAGTTCCTGCAACTCTTTCATACTTCCATACATGCTCAACTTATGTTATCGGTTTTGGTGCTTGGGAGCATTTTTCAGTTTTCTGTTGCTGTAAAGTCGGTTTTTCTAGTTCATTTTTGTTCTCTCGGGCACAAATATGTAAACTTTTCTTTCCCTTATTCCTGTTCCCTTTTTCTATTGCCTCTTGCACTTGTTGGAACTTGTTAGGACTTGAAATCATCAATCTGGTCATTCTGGATTGCAACCTCTATTCTTTTTTGATTCATTATTCTAATCCTTAAAATTGAAGGATTTTGTTTTGCTTGTGTTTTATGTATATATGTATAATAATAATAATAATAATAATAATAATAATTACTGCTGCTGCTGCTGCTGCTGCTGACTGCAACAATAGGCAAACTCTTCCATTCTCTTGAAATCTCAAGTATTTTAATACTATTCACCCAAATGTGATATACTTGTTCAATTTATTTTATAGATTTTGGTGCTTGGTTGCTTTTCAAGGTGTTTGTTGCAGCAAAATTAACTTCTATAAATCAATTTGGTACTCTACTTTGGCGATGAAGTTTGTTAGGGACCTAAGGCTATAAGCTCTCTCTATCTCTTGATTTCAATACTCCTAGCCTAAAATTTGAAGGTTTAAGTATAGGATTAAGATGTTCATGAGCAAGGCTTACCACTATTATGACTGTAAAAAGTTTATATTTTTTTGAAAAAAAAAAAAGAGATTTATATTGAGCATGGTTCTTAATCATAACCTTTTGTGCCTCTGTGTTTTAGATTATACTCTTGATATTTTTTCTCCCTTAACCGGTTGCTTGACCTTTTGGGGGTTGTTGATTTTCTCTTTTATATATATATATATATCTATATTTTTTCTTTCTTTCTTTGTAATCATTTTGTCCTAAAATAATGACCCTTATTTTCAAACTAAGATTTTATTTTTCAAGCTTGGATTTTTTGCTTCCCGGACTGCATTATCAGGGTTTATTTAATTCCAGGGGTTGTGCATTTGCTTGTGGTGCTTTACCCAAGGTTGATTTGTTTTTGTTGCTTCCCAATGAAACAAGCTTTTTCATAGACTTGCTCTTATTTTGAATACAACATTTTTGTAATGTAAAGTTGTCCTGAACTGTATAGTTGGTATTCTCTATTTTTCAGTTTGCTCGTGCAGAAAGTTGATGCATCCGTCTGGTCATCCTATGTCAGTAGTTTCATATCCAATTTGGTTTTGCCACATATTATCTTTCTACGCAGGATTTTTTTTTAATTATTATTTTGGTTGTTTGCAGCTCTAGCTGTGGAGTCTGCTTCCTCCCATTATTTGTTAGTTCATTTTCCTCTCCTACAAACATATGTGGTGTTTTAACTAATGCAGATTCAATTTTCCCATATTATATATATATATATATATAATCCACTAATATGTAGTGGGTAAAATTGTGAAAAACTCAAAGGTACCATTTAATTTAATTTAATTTAATTTATTTTCTAAATTGGAGCTTGGATTGTTTGTATTTTCAGTTTCTTCTATTGCTGGAAATCGGTGCCTAAACCGTGGGTGCACTTCCATACGTGCTTGTATGTTATTGTTATTTTCTTGCTCGTAGTGCAGCTTGTTTATCTTGTATTAACCCCATACCCTGTTTAATTTGGCTGTGCACTTGATGTTTGGAGCAGTAATCACATTGGGCTTGTTGCCTGAGAATGGATGCTAGGGGAGTATTCTTCGTTGGGCAAATGTGATTTAAATATTTGTTAGGCTGTTAAGGTTGCTGGTTTTGTTACTAATTCATCTAAACCTGGATTTTTGTTGATTGATTTCCTAGCCATGGAAAGTGAGTGGGCAGATGCTGTCCTTGTTCAACCAAAGTTTGACTTCAGTCTGACACTCTTGCTAGTAACATAGCTTGGTGATGTTTGTTTTTTGCCTTTCTCCGACTGCATTGGGGCTGGGATTATGATTAAATTATACATATGCAGTGTATTAACTAATGCTGATTCAATTTTGCAGCTTCCCAATCATAAATGCTGATGAGTAACCTGCTCCCCAAACCTTCTATCCTCTTCTTCTTTTTTATTTTACTTTTTACTTTTTTGCTTTTAAATATTCTTGTGATTTACACTTGTCCTCAACTGCAGGTTGGATTGTTGTTTTTTGGTCTGCTATATTGGGAAATCGATGCCATCACAACACCACTGAGGGTTCACACTATCATACAGTCGTGTAAATTTGTCTTCGTTTCGTGTTTTTATTGTTACTTTCTTGCTTTTGATGCACAACTTGGTCATCCTGTTTTGGCAGCCAGTTTCCTGTTTGGATTTTATTCTGGCAGTGAGTGGGCAGTGCTGTTTATGGTCTATAGAACTGGGTTATTTTGGTACTTGGATGTCTCTTTTCTTCCCCTTTTATTTTTTTATTTTTTGTTATTTTCTTCTACAATCATAAGATTTAGAAGTATAATCCATGTTGGCAGCATCATACCTCATTTGCAGGTTAATTTGGTAATGCCTCTTATTGGTGTGGGGCAGTCAGGCTCTTGCTTTACACACATGATTTGCTGCTTGTTTTCTTTGTCACAAAATTTGATTATGCTTTATGGCTCAGCGTTTTCCAAGTTTGTTGCAAGTTTGAAGTTTTTCCTTTTTTGACTTTTTTTTTAAGCATTGTGTACCTTATGCTTGTTTATGCTGGTGATGTTCATTTTGTGATTTTTTTGTTTAGTGCTTTCCTAGTGATATGTTTTGGGTATTGTGTTAGGGTTAATTAAACAGTTTATGATAATGCCTCTTATTGGTGTGGGGCAGTCAGGCACTTGCTTTACTCTCTCATGATATGCTGCTTGTTTTCTTCATTGCAAATTTTGATTATGCTTTATGGCTCAATGTCTTCCAAGTTTGTTGCCAGTTTGAAGTTTTTCCTTTTATAAATTTTTTTTAAGCATTGTGTACCTTATGCTTGTTTATATGCTGGTGATGCTCATTTTGTGATTTATTGTTTAGTGTTTTCCTCGTGATATGATTTGGGTATTGTGTTAGGGTTAATTAAACAGTTTATATTGACGAGAATTGTGTATTATATGCTTTTCGCTATTGTATTTTATATTTACTTTTGATCATAGGTATTGGACTTATTTAACTCTGCCTATGTTTGTGCTTTATTATTCAAGGGGTCCCTAGCCTGGAAAAAAGAGGAAAGGGATATAGTACTTATTTCTTCCTTAACTACTTGCTTGAGCCTTATTTATATTCTCCTCTCTACTAGTTCTTTTTTTTCTTCTGAATTACTTCTTTATATTTAAACTGATATTTGCCTTTTGTTTTTAATTTATAATTTTATAACTGAAGCTTGGATTGTGTGTGATTTGTCTGGCCGGATTTTTGGTCGTATAATTACTGCAGCCTCCTGAGATGTGATGCAATTCTGAGGTTCTAAGCTCTAACCTAGTCTGATTTCATCTTTTCTTCGTTCTCAATCTTTTTTGATTTGCATATATGTTAGGTTCTTAAGCTTGCTGGTTGTGTAAATAATTCATTTAAACTTGGATCGTAGCTTATTGATTTCCTAGCCATGGAAAGAGAGTGGGCAGATGCCGTCCTTGCTCAACCAAAGTTTGACATCAGTCTGATGCTCTTGCTATTTTTGACTGATACTATATATTGGCACTTAGTATCATTGCTTTGTTATATATGGGTGATGCTTATTTTTTGCTTTTGTCAGGCTTCGTTGGGGCTGGAGTTATGATTAAACAACATATGCGATGTTTTAACTAATGCTGATTGAATTTTGTTCCTTCCCAACGATAAATGCTTATTAGTAGACCCCTTCTCCACCGCCTCTTTGTTTTTTTTTTTTGGCTTTTAAATATTATTGTTATTTATACTTGTCCCGAGCTGCAGCTTTGATTTTTTTTTTTTTTTTTTTTTTTTTTTTTTTTTTTTTTTTTCAGTCTGCTAATGTGTGAAATCAAAGCCATCGCTACTCTGGGGGTTCACGTCTTCATATGGCTTTGTAAATTTGTCTTGTTTCTTGCTTTTATTGTTACTTATTACACAACTGGGTCATCCTGTTTGGCAGCCTATTTCCAGTTTGGATTTTATACTGGCAGTGCCATTTATGGTCTTGAGGAACTGGATTTTTTTGGTACTTTGAAGCTAAAGTGGGAGAGCTTGATTTGGTAAGCAGTAGAATCTTTTAGCACGATAGGACAGGGACGGAGTGTAACTAGGGGGAACTTGTTTGATTAAATGAATGAGTTCACGGATGGAACCAATGCTAAACACTTGTGAATAGACCTGAAATGGAGTGAAGTGACTAATCGGTATTAGGCACAAACACTATCACAAGGATAAGCAAAGGAAAATAGTGGAAAATAAGCTCTCTTTTCCTCCTATTTTTTGGTTATTTTCTCCCACAATCATAAGATTTAGAAGTATAATCTATGTTGGCGGCCTCATACCCAAGTCACAGGTTAATTTGGTAATGCCTCTTATTGGTGTGGGGTAGTCAGGTCTTGCTCTATTCTGTCATGATTTTCTGTTTGTTTTCTTAGTTGGCAAATGTGATTAAGCTGATGGCTCCTTGTCTTCGAACTCTGTTGGAAGTCTGAAGTTTTTCCTTTTGTGTATCTGCTTCTTGTTTATTTAGCGATGTGCATTTTGTGGTTTTGTGTTCAATAGTTTCTTTGTGTTATGCAGTTGGGACTATGTTAGGGTCAATTAAAAATTCTTATATCTTACATTCTTTTTTCTAGTACTCTTTTCTTTTTCATGCAATTTATTCCTGTCTAAGTTGGATCTTGGATTGTTTGTATTTTCAGTTTGCTCTTGTTGGAAATCAATACCTGCCTCATGGGTTTGCACTTACATGCTTGTACATTTGCAACCCCATATCCAGTTTGGATTTTAATTTGGCTGTGCTTTTCTTGTTTGTAGCAGTGATCCCATAGAGCTTGTGACCTGGGTATGATTACCGAGGGAGTATCTTCGTGGACAAATGTGAATACCCAGATCTTTTCTTTATCCTTTGTGATTTACCTGTATGTTGGGCTATATAGTTTGCCGGTTGTGTACCTAATGTATATATATATATAAAGCAGACGCCTTAAACGGGAGAGCATGAGGTTTTGCCAAGTGGCACCTTGGTTAAGCATATAAGGTTTTTTTTTTTTTCAACTTCCACCTTATCTGTTATCTCTCTTTTTCTCTCTCTCTCTCTCTAATTGAGTAAAATAACGTTTCCCAATTCAAATTTTAAAGTCTTCCTTTAATCGAGCCTCCTCCTCTTTCTCTCTCTCTCGACTCATTCACTTCCCCAACAATTCCATCAGCTATTCAGATTACAGGCCTTTCAACTGTCTGCCATTTGCAATTTCCTTCAATGTTTTTTTAACTTGCTTCCGGACTACACTAATTAGGTTTTACAGAATGCTCTTTCTCTCTATATCTCTTTACCTATTTCTTTCAAAGCTTAGCAACTACAATCACGACAAGAAGAATAGGGCTACACTCAAATTGGTGTAGCTATAATACCAGTTTCTTCAGATTCAGCTGTGCTAGAATCTAAATTCCACCCATGGTATCCAGGGAGACAATGATGTGAAAAGTTAGGCTACTATGCTTCTTCATTTTTCCCTTTCCCAGATAAACCTTAATCTGCCTCCTCTCTCTCTCTCTCTCTCTATAGGCTGGCCACTGAAATTAGGCTAAGCTTAGAAACCCATACATGTTTTGGTATGCTTTTGCCATAATTTCTCCTCTTTTCTTTTTATGTTTATCCTTTTAATGCTGATTTTTTTTTCATTCCTAAAATTCTAAGTTTGTCAATGCCATTGCTAGCTTTGCAAACATAATCATGAGCATGCCATTGTAGTATTTCTAATACATTTTTAGTCACTCAGTTTTTGAACTCAATATCTTGCATGTGTTATAAAAAAAAATCTTGCATGTGTTATAGTTCAGATTGTGCTTCAAATGCTAAATTGTAAGGAAAAATCTTGGTTTTGCATTCTGGACTCTATAAAATTGAAACATGGTGAGTAAGATTTATAATTTTATTCTTTTTCCCCTTATCTGGAACATCATTGCATATTTAGGTAAGTAAGAGAAAACACAAATACAATGCTTTAACAAATATGAACTAAATTTATTTATTTAAACCAACAAATAGGTTGCTTAAAAAAGAAAAAGAAAAAAACAAAACAAAACAAACAACAATAATAGAGGGTTAGGATTTAATTGTGTTGTTATTAATCTAAGTTAGAGTTTTCAATTTTGACCTGTTGTGTGTTTTGTTGTAATTACAGTAAGAAAATAGATGTGCAGATAAGGAAGTGGTTTATGAAATCCCTTGACAAGGGCAATGGCAAGGAATTTAAGCATATCCAACTTCTCTCTCTCCGCTCCTTCGCCAAAATTGCCAAAATATCATGAGAATCAAAATGTCACTTTGAGGTCAGTTTTTTTCTTTTATTTCTTTCTTTTTTCTAATCTTCTTTGGCTATCCCATTGCAATGTTGATAATTTGTGACTGACATACTTTTGGTGGGATGCTTAGGATCTGAATTTTTGGCGATGAGAAGGGGTTTTTAGGATTTAGAAATCTCTACAAGTTTTAATTTTTCATTAGATATATATATTCATATCTTAAGTCATTTTTCAAAATTATAATTCATAATTGTGTTTTACCCTTTCTTGTTGTCTTTTGCTTTTTTAATTTTTATAATTTTTTCAAGGACATATTTCACATTTTGATTTGTATTCTTTTAATTTGAGACTGGATTGTGTGTATTGTCAATCTACGTTATCTGGATTTATGTATTTGTATGGGTCTGATGTAATGGGGTTCACGTGTGGTGTTTTAATTAAGGTTATTTTGATTTTTTCTATTTTCAATCATAAATATGATTTGTTATAAGGATTTATCTATATATTTGTTGGATTCTACTAAAATATGGTAGTTAGTTCTTTTTATTTGTTCTGTCATTCTTAGGGCATATTAAAAGTCTATTCCTCATAAGTCTACAGGAACTAGCATTTTCATTTTGGGTGTTTAGTAGAAGTGGCTGAATTTGATATAGTGATAAGCTCTCTTTTCTCATCGTTCTCTCTTGCAATCATTAGAACTATACAATTTTGGGCTTTTTAAATTCTCTATAATACTTGGGCTGTTTTTCTTAGGCTTTGGGTTTCTGGACAGCCTTAAATTCAATGTAACACCTGGTGAGAGTTTGAAATTTCCCTAGCAATTATTTTTCCTATGTCCTGTCTTGTTTAATTTTTTCTCACTCAATCCAAATATGGTAATGCCTCTTATTGTTGTGGGACAGGTAAATTAACAAAGTATGTAACCATCATTACGAGAGAATAATAATACAGGTTTTAGCTTTATCCTGTTATGATTTGCATGAGTTGGGCTTTTTGGGAACAACATGGATCAAGCTTATGTCTCTAGAATTGCATCATGGTTTGAGCACTGATTGACTTGTTTCTTTATAAGCTGTTGATGTCTATTTTGTTGTTTTGTGTGAACAATGTTGATTATTTCAATCTTGATCTGTCTACTGCAGTGGAAACTCTTCTGCAACAAGTGTTTACAAAACTCTGTGTAGATGACACTAGCTTCTTACAAATGCAAAAGATACATAAAAAAGGCCATCATCCAGTGTTGGTCTGGCCAAAGTAGGATTCTGCCCAAACAATCTAAATTTTGCACATGACTTGACAGCTTGAGTCTTCCACATAGGAAAGCTAAAAATGTAGAGAATTATTGACTCTTAGATCATGGAGATTGAGTTCCATTAAAAAGTACTAATCACACAGTCCATTTCTTTTGCTATTTTCACAGGCCTTTTAGGTTCTACTATATTAACTAATAGTAATGTTTTTGGTTATTAGTTCCTTGTTGTATTGTGTTCATGTGAAAGATATTTCTTTTTATCTATTTTTTGCAACAACATTGGTGGTCCTTCTTTCTTGCTTCCTTTAATTGTTTTGTTATATTGCAAATGAGTGGATCATGGACATTTGGTTTGAAAAATTGAGAATTCCTTGGAAAGTATTTGTCATGCAGAATTTCTACTCCTTAAATTTTGATTCAGGAATGAACATCCTGATTTTTGTTAATTTTTGCAGAATTCTTAAATTGAGGCTTCTTTCTTTGACTAGGCATGATGTGGTACTAGTTATGCTCTAATTCTTGGTGTCATGTACTTCGTTGGTTATTTCTGATTCTTGCAATATGTTTTTGTGAAAGTAGCACTTATCTTTCATTGATCCCCAGTTGCACTGAAGGTGCAATTTTGTGGTTAGCCTTTTGAAAGATGGTTTTGGTGATGTGGGATCAGGTCTTGCACAGTGGTCCTTTGGTTAGTTTTAGTATTTAGCAAGACTTTTTCCTTACCCTTTTATGTGGTACAATATCTTCTGTTAGTGTTCTTTCTATTGCCTTTTAACCTCATCTGTGGTTATGCATTCTAAGGCACCATCATGTGCCATGTTCTATAAATTTTGTGATTTGATTGTCCTATTTTTTTTTCCCTTTCATTATACACAATGGATTATCTTTTATCTTGCAGAGACACAGCTTAGAAGTTTTATTGGAGCTTGTCCATATTAGCAACCTTACTCTATCTTGCATACATTATTAGACATCCTGGTGCTCTTTTGAGCTTAAAATAGTATTAATTGCTATATCTTCATCTGTATGAATTTGTTCTTTGGATCTGCATTGTCTACTTTTGTTAGTGTTTCAAGCAGTGTTCTTGGAGCGATGACGCAGGACAACCAGAACAAAATTAAAACAACAATAAAATAATTGGATATGACCTAGAGGTCAGCATTTAGGCCTGGCTTGGAGTCGGCATCAAGCAGGAAAACTACTTGGAGTCAGCAACTAGGGTAAACTTGGAGTCAGCACCAGACCAAAGAATGACCAAACGGTCATTTTTTTCATTCATCAAAATATTAACTATTTTCTCAAGGAGTACAATAAGTTTCTTATAAAAGATTGCTAAACCCTAATTTTAATTGGCTTAGGAAACCCTAATTGCCTTATTACAAAAATAACATTGCTTCCAAATTAAAATACTAATAGCCTAATAAACTAATAAGACCTAAAATATAAAAATATAATTGACTCGCAAACATAAATAATACTAAATAAAAATATTCTTGCGTCTTCTGCATCAAGCAGGTTTTGCAAGTTCTTACCCGGGTTGCTTGGCAAGGTTGTAGAAAGTTAGTGGGCAGGTACACTGCTGCTGGATCCTTTTTTGATTGTCATGTACTTGCATTTATCATATCCTTTGTTAAATTTTGATCTTCAATTTTGTCTTTTTGCACTCTAACCTTATGCTTTTTGGAGCTCATCACTGGGGCAGTCACATATTTATGAGTTGTAGAAAGTTAGTGGGCAGGTAGACTATTGCTGGATCCTTTTTTGATTGTCATGTACTTGCATTTATCATATCCTTTGTTAACTTTAGATCATCAATTTGGTCTTTTTGCACTCTAACCTTATGCTTTTTGGAGCTCATCACTGGGCAGTCACATATGTATGAGTTGCATTCTTAAAACATTAGTTCTCTAAATGTCAGGAAAGGAAGGTATTTGTCTTGTAGAGAAGAGTTCTTCCATTTGTTTTTTTTGGTAACTGCTGCAATTTGGAGCGTGTTAAAATCTCAACCCTAACATGCGTACAGGAAATAGACTATCTTTTGGTGCTTGGTTGCTGAAGTGGTGGAGTTTGATTTGGCTATAAGATTTCTTTTACTCCCACTTTCATTATTTTCTTCTACCATCCTAGTCTCGTTAGGTGATGGTTTGAACTTTCATTGTATTCTTTTCCCTTCATTCTTCAATCTTGTTTAATTTTAGGTTATTCTGTCTTGAAAAAGTCATGTCTTGTTCAAATGCAGTAATGCCTATTATTGGAATATAGGTAGGTTGATGGTGGTGATCGTGACCCAACTATGGCTGCTGGGGTAGAATAATATCAATTATGCTTTTGCACTATTGGGCTTTCTAGGAATTTAATGATTTTAACTTGTGTCTTTGGATTTGCATCATAATTTAAAATTAGAATGTTATTGATTTATTTACTAGTCGTAGAATGTGATTGAGCAGACGCCATCCATCTCCAAGCATGACTTCTTTAAGAGCTAGTGATGTTTGTTTTGTAGTTTTTGACAAGTACATTTCTGGTTCCCACAATTCTTTGTTTCGTTTTTGCAAGCTCCTATCTTGTTTGAATGTGTTTATTCCTCTTATTTGTGTGGGGCAGGTAGATTTACACCAATACTGTTGTTTCCAAGGAAGAATTATTCAGGTTATTGGTTTGTCCTGTAATTGGCATTAGTTGGGCGTTCTGTGAATTAAATGATTTTAATTTGCGTCATTATTTATAGAATTTGTATATGTTGCTGTTTAATTTCCAAGTCAGGGAAAATGAGTGAGCAAATGCCATCAAAACTTTCATGGATGTGGTTTGTACAGGTGGACTATGTGGGGGGATATTTTGGGGCTTATGGCTCCGTTACCCCAAATCTTGTGTTTAAAAAATTTCATGTTGTATATCAATTTGGGTGACAGTTTGATGGGGGACCTCAGGCAATATGCTTTCTTTGTGTCTTGATTTCATTCTTTTCTTTTCCTAAAATTTGAAGTTTTAAGTATTGGTGTAAGACATGATGTGTGAGTGAGAAAATAAATTTGTTGTTTACATTGGGCTGAGAACAGGCTTCTATTGCTGTTGTGTTTTAGTTTTTGCTTTTGTTCCTACTACTTGCTTAACTACTTGCTTGACCCTTAAGAGGTTTTTGGTTTTCTGTTTATATATTTTATTTTCTTTCTTTGTAATCATTTTTTAAAATAATAATAATAATAATAATAATAATAATAATAATGCGTTTATTATTTTAATCCACATTTTTATTACTGGAGATTGGATGTCTTCTTAGTCTGCTGTGTCAGGTTTTATTTAATTTAAGTGGTGTTGCATTTGCGTTAGTTTTGCTAGGGTTGATTTTGTTTTGTTGCTTCTCAGTGAAACATGCTTTTGAGTAGTCTTGCTCTTTATTATTATTTTTATTTTTTGTTCGTTTCTTGAAAAAAAAAAAATCTTATAATTTAAAGATGTCCTAAACTAAGTAGCTGGAATTGTGTGTTTTTCAGTTTGCTCATGTAAGAGGTCAATGCAAGCCCCACGAAGGGTTTGAACTTTCTTGTAGTACCTGTACATCTGTCTTGTTTCTATTGATATTTTCATGCTTCTTGTGGAACTTGGTTATATTGTGTTAGCAGTTCTATTTCTAGTTTGGGCTGTCACATTGTTTGTATTCAGGAAGCGAGATTTTTGTTTTTTGGTGCTTCATAGCTTAAGCAGCTGAGTATGATTTAGCAATAAGCTCTGTCTTTCTTCCCTTTTTTTCCTTTCCTTCATGCATAATTTAAAAAAATACATTTTGTTGTTTTAATTCTTTCTAATACTTGGGTTTGTGACTGAATTTCCTAGGTTTCATTTTTGAGGAGGATTATAATTCCCAGTCTTGTGAAGTGATGGTTTGAAATGTCTGTTGCAATTCTTCTCCCTTTATCTTCTTGTCTTATTTTATTTCTGGTTGTTATGTGTTGGCAACCTTAATAGTGAATTTACAGCTTAATCTGGCAATGCCTCTTATTAGTTTAGGCCATAATTATAATCTTAGGGTCTGTTCGGGATCTGCTTATTTTGCTGAAACTGAAAATTTTTTGCTGAAAATACTGTTGATAAAGGTAAAAATTAGCTGAAATAGTATAGTTGAACCCATGAATAGTACCAAAAAGTGCAGTAGGGTCCATGAATAATAACAAAAATAAGCTGAATAGTAAAATAAGTTGGTTTTTTAAGCTGGAGCCAAATGCACACTTAGTGCAACCAATCTTGGAACTTGGGCTCTGTTGATTGCAACTATAAGAAAACTCTTTTTTTTTGGTCTCAAATTTCACATTTTTCTTGTAAGTCTTTAATTTAGTGTTCCTACTACTGTGATAGTATTCTATTCCTTGTTCAATTTACTTACAGGTTTTGGTCCCTGACAGCTCTGTGAAGGCATTTGTTTCTGTGAAGTTGACTTTTCTAGATAGATTTGGTTCTTGTCTATAGGAGCACAATCCCTTATGGCTGGTAATTATGGGTTCAAAAATTAAATTAACATTGTAAACGAAAATTGGTGCTTGCATTGTGTTTTTTTCAGGCTTCATTTGTTCGGTTTTAACTAATCCCAGCACTACCCGGAATTTTTGTCTTGGTTCCTTTTTTTACTGCTGCCTACTGGCACTTCTTACTACTTCTAAGAACCTAAGGTCATCAATATCATCTTTGGGCATTCATATAAAATAAAGGCAGCCAGCTTCAAACATGGTTGTTTTGAATGCCAAAGAAATATAAGATTTACCTTGTAAGGAAGAGCGCATTCATATAAAATAAAAGCAGCCAGCTTCAAACATGGTTGTTTTGAATGCCAAAGAAGTATAAGAATTAAATTGTAAGGAAGAGTTATTCTAGTCATTTTTGTAACTATTGTAATTCTGTGTACATGTGAAAAATTCTCACTGGATTTTTTATTTTTGGTGCCATGCAGCTTAAGTGGTGGAGTTTGGCTTGGCGATAAGCTTTCTTTTTCCCCCTTTTTTCTTTACTCTCCTGCAATTAAATGAATCATAAGGATATTTTTCCACTTGTTCTAATTCTTTCTTATACTTGTGACATGTATGCATTTCTTAGGATTCGGTTTCCTTGAGGATTATAAATTCTAGTCACACTCAGCGAGGGTTTGAAACTTCCGTTGGAATTCTTGTACCCTTGTCGCACTTTGTTTTTCGATTTTTGGCGTTATTAGGGTTTATTCAATTCTAGGGGTGGTGCATTTGCTTGTGGTGCTTTACCAGTTTACCTAAGGTTGATTTGGTTTTGTTGCTTCTCAATGAAACATGCTTTGAAGTAGTGTTCGTGTAATTTAAAGTTATCCTGAACTTTGCAGTTGGGATTGATAATTTTTCAGTTTGCTCATGCAGGTAGTCAATGCCTATGCCACCAAGGGTATAAGCTTTCTACATCTATCTTCATGTCTTGTTTCTTTTGATGTCTTCTGGCTTTGAGTGGATCTAGTCATCCTATGTTGGTAGCACCATATCCAATTTGGTTTGCAACTTATTGTGTATCTGCAGGAAGCAGGATTCTTTTTATTTTGGTTCTTTGTAGGTTAAGCAGTGGAGTCTGATTTGGCAATCGGCTTTCCTTTTCTCCTTTTCTATCCCTGCTACATTGATAAGAGTTTGAAGGGTATATTTTTCTTGTTTTACTTCTTTCTTATACTTGGGTCTATGATTGCCTTTCCTAGAAGGATTATAAATTCTAGTTTCACTGAGTGAGGGTTTGAAACTTCTATTGCAATTCTTGTCCCTTCTTCTTGATGTGTTATTTAATTTTTGGTCATTCTTTGTTTGTAATGTCAATAATGAATTCACTAGCTAATCTGGCAATGCCTCTTATTGGTGTGGGGGCATTAATATAGCTGTTTGTGACCTGAATATGGTTGTAGAGGGAAAACAATACAGGTTCTGCTCTCTCTTCTCCAAGCATTAGTTGGGACTTTTTGGGAATTACATGGAATTAACATTATATTTCTGGATTTGTGTCATTGTTTGTGAACTTGGATTGTTGCTGATTGATATCTTGTTACCAAATATTTGGCAATAAAGAAGACCAGGAATTTAAGAGTTAGAATAATTTATCTTTATAATTGTTGGATTCTATTGAAATATAATTCATTGTTTTGGATTCTTGGTGCATGATAAAAATTTATTCCTCATGTCTTCAGGAACCTTTTTTAATTTATTTTTGCTACTTAGCAGCTTCAATGGCTAAGTTTTCTTTAATGAAAATATCTTTTACTCGACTGTCATTATTCTCTCTTGCAATCATAAGAACTATACATTTTTTGGTTTGTTTTTATTCTTTCTAATTGTTGGACCTATAACTGCTTTTCACAAGCTTTGGTTTTTTGGACTGCTATGAACTCAATGACTCACCTAGTAAGGGTTTGAAATTTCCCTTGCAATTCTTGTTCCTCTGTCTTGTCTTGTTCAAATTTTGGTCATTCAGTTTTGAATATGGTAATGCCTCTTATTGTTATAGGACAGGTAAATAAAAAGGTTCTTGACCTTAGGATGGTTGCCAACGGTAAATAATACAGAGTTTTGCTTTATCTTGTCATGATTTGCATGAGTTGGGCTTTCTAGGAATGACATGGATCCAACTTATGTCTCTAGGTTTGCATCATAGTTCTTTGGATAGAAGTTTGAAAGGCTTGCATCGTAGGTTACGATTACTAAGTAGCTAATTCGTTCAGAAAGGTTTGCATCATAGTTCGTAACCTTAGACAGTTTCTAAGTGATTTTTTAGTTGTAGAATCAGCTAACATGGTTCAACAAGGTAATTCCTTCCCTAGAATTTATTGGTGCCTTTTCTCCTTATTATAATTTAAAAGGCTTATATATTTTTGTGATATGTAACTTAGTAGGCTTATATTGACTATATTTATTTATAATTTTACCTTTCTGCTTTTTCATTTTAGATTGACAGTAATTTCCTCATTAACTTATAAAAAATAAAAGTAATTTCCTCTTTAACTGCTTGGTTGACTCTTTATTGTTGTTATCTTTTGCTCTTTCTTTTTTCAAGGACACATTTTCGTTTGTGTTCTTTTAATTTGAGACTGGATTGTGTGTATTGTCTGTCTCCATTATCTGGATTTATCCATTTGTTTGGGTCTGATGTATTGCAAATTCACTTGTGGTGCCTTAATGATGGCTAGTTTGATTTTGTCTATTTTTAACCATACATATGATTTTGTGTTTTGAGTTGTGTTGCTTTTTTTTTTCTTTTTTTTTTTTCTCCCCTTTTAAAAAATATTTTTTATAATTTATATTTGTCCTGAATTGTAGCTTTGGAATGCATATATTTTCAGTTTGCTCTTATGGAAAATTAATGCCTGCACCACGAGGGATTGCACTTTCATTCAGTGCTTGTGCATTTGTCTTAGTGTCTTGTTTCTGTTCTTATTCTCTGTTTTTTGTGATACTTGCCCCATATCTAATTTGGATTTAATCTGGCATTGCTTCTTATTGGTTACAGGAATGTGGATCCCCCACCCTCCTCCTCTTTGGGCAGCTTTAAGTAGTGGAGTTGATTTGGCAGTAAGATCTCTTCTCTTGTTTTCGTTTTTTGTCTGCTACAATCGTTAGAATTATGGGGAAGAACTTCTTGATTTAATTCTTTCTAATATTTGGGCCTGTGATTGCTTTTCCAGGGCCTGTCATTAAATTCTCTTATGATTTTTGGAGCTTTGGTTGATATGGTGATTTATTGTCTTTTGGTAGACGTGTAAGGTAACAGTAACTTGCTTTAAACATGTCTGCTCTTTAAATTCTTTTAAAGTATAGGTTTATGTTGTCTTATGAGTTGGGCTTTTTGGGAATTACATGGAAAACTTGCATCATGATTTGTAATCTTAGGTTATTGCCGATTGATTTCCTCATCATAGACAGTGAGTGGGCAGAACTTGTCAATATCAAACCAAGTTGTTAGTCTTCAGTCTTTGTTATTCTAGACTCTCTATTATTTGGGAACTGAGTAACGTGTCTTTATAAGCTAGTGGTGCTCTCTTTGTTGTTTTATGAACACAATGTTGATAATTTAATTTTGATTGTTTACAGGAGGCAAAACTTATTTCGACTTTCTTGTATTTATCTTGTAGAGATGAGTTCTTCATTTAAAAAAAAAATTTGGTCAACTTCTACAATTTGGGAGTGTGTTAATTCTCAATCCTTACATGTTTACAGGAAGCAGAATTTTTTTTGGAATTATGGCAGAAGTTTGATTCTGCAATAAGATCTCGTTTCCTCCTGTTAGTGTCAGCCTGTGATAGTTTGAAACTTCCAGTGCAATTCTTTTCCTTTGTACAACAGTCTTGTTTAGTTTTGATCATTCTATGTGGGACACCTCATCTCTTATTCAAATGTGGGAACTCATCTCTTACTTGATGGTGATAGTGACCCAAATTTGGTTGTGGAGGTAGAATAATACAAGTTTTTGCTTTGTCCTGTGATGTCCTGTGATTGGGAATAGTTTGGCATTTTGGCTTTATGTGAATTAAATGTTTTTAACTTGAGTCTTTGTTTTTGCATCATAATTCATGACATTAGAATGTTATTGATTGATTTCATGGTCATTGAAAGTGATTGAGCAGATGACATCCATGTCAAAGCTAGACTTATTTATAAGTTGGTGATTTTTCTTTTTTTGGTGGTTTTGTGACAAGTACTGTCTTCATTCCCATTATTCTTTGTATGCTGGAACTGAGAATGTTCAATAATTTTAATCTTGATATGTCTGTAGGGGGGAATTGTGATTCTGCCTTTTTTGTATTTGAGAAAGAGCATGTATAAGCAAATTTTCTTGCGTCTGGGTTATGTGATTAATTGCAACCATAAGAAAACTCCTCATTCTCTTGATTTCATTTTTGGTTATAGACTTATAGGTCTTCTAATATGTTGTTTCCTCAAACATAATACAATTCCTTGTTCAATTTATTTTATAGAATTTGGTTCATGGTTTCTTGCATAGACTTCTCTTGAATGATAGGAGCATTAATAAGTAAACTTTCCTTTCCTTTCCTTTATTGGTGTCTGGCTGGTAATTGTGGGCTTAAAATTTAAAGCTCTACTCTTAGTCTCTTGATTTCACTTAGTCTCTATCGTATTTTATATTTACTTTTGATTATAGCTATAAAGCTTATTTAACTCCGCCTGTGCTTGTGCCTACTTATTCTCAGCTGGTCCCAATCCTGGAAAAAGGAGGAGCGGATATAGCACTAATTTTGCCCATAACTACTTGCTCTTGATCAATGCTGCACCGTGGGTTTGCACTTCCATACATGCTTGTACATTTTTTTTTTTTTTTTTTTATTGGCCATACATGCTTGTACATTATTGTTATTTTCTTGCTTTTAGTGCAGCCTCTTCATCTTTTGTGTATTTTTAGTTTACTATTATTGGAGCTTGGATGTTTTCTCAGGGTGCAATGTCTAGCTTTATTTACTTTCAGGGGTAATGGTGCTCTGGCTGAGGTTAATTTGGTTTTCCTCTTCTTTCCTCCTCCTTTTTATTCCTTTAAAAAAAGAACTTATAATTTTAAGTTTTCCTGAACTATGTAGCTGTGATTCTATGATTTTCAGTTTGCTCAAGTGGAAAGTAAATGCCAGAGCCATGCCATCAAGGATTTGAGCTTTCATCTAGTGCTTGTACATCTATATTCTTTTCTTGTTTCTATTGATGTTTTCTTGCTTTTTGGGGAACCTAGTTATCATGTGTTGGCAGTTCCATTTCTAGTTTGGATCGCCACTTAAATGTCGGTATATAGGAAGTGGGATTTTATTTATTTATTTATTTTTTTATTTTTTTATTTTGGTGCCTCGCAGCTTAAGCACCATAGTCTGATTTGGTGATAAGCTCTCTTTTCCCCTTGCTTTCATTATTTACTCTTGCAATCATAAGAACTATAAGTTTATCTCTTGTTTTAAGTCTTTCTAATACTTGGGCCTTTAACTACTTTTCTTTGGCTTTCATTTCTTGGACAGTCATAAATTCCAGTCTTATTCAATGAGGGTTTGAAACTCTCAGTGCTATTCTTGTCCTTTTGTCTTGCTTTTTTGTTCAAATTTTAGTCACTCTGTTGGCAAGCTCATATCTAATTTGTATGTCAAAATGCCTTTTATTTGTGTTGGGTAGGTAGGTGAACAGAGATTGTGACTTAAATATGATTGCTGAGGGAGTATATTCAAGTTTTTGCTTTAAACTGTAGTGATTTGCATAATATTTTGTAATCTTAGACTGTTTCTGATTGATTTCCTAATCATAGAAAGACAAGTGGGCAAGTATACTGTTGCTGGTTCCTTTTAACTAATGCTGATTTGATTTTGTTGCTTTCCAATCATACATGTTGTTCAGTAGTCCCCCCACCCCTTTTTTTCCATCTAATTTTTTTTTAGAAGCTTTTTTATATTCTTGTAATTTATACTCGCCCTGAATTTGAGGTTGGATTGTGTGTATTTTTAGTCTGCTCTTGGAGGAAATCAATTTCATCACCATTGAATTTGTGAACTTTCTTGTAGTCTTGGAAATTTGTCTTAATCAACCTATGACCGAACAAAAATGGGTTCGTCACTCTTTTTTTTCACATACACCAGGAGAAAAGGTTACGATAGCAAGCCCCTCCCCAGCCGGAGAGACCCCAGGACAAGGGGGCAGCAGTCAACCATCTACTCTCGAGATTCATATTGATCAATCAATCCTCGGGTCCTGCCAATTCAGTAAGTAGACTCACTCTACCGAGGGGCAACAAAGGCTAGAACTATTCCTGCAAAAACTAGGGGCCTCTGGGAGTTAGCAGGTATGAGAGAGTCCCCTCTCTGTTTGTTTCAGAGTCTTGATTTTGTTAGTTTCTTGCTTTTAATGCAACTTGGTCATCCTGTGTTGGCAGCTTGATTTTAGTCTAGCAGTTTCATTTATAGCCTACAGAACTGTAGATATGTGACCTTTCGTGGAATTTGTTTCTGTTGGTTTGGGGGAGAGTGGAGTTTGGTAGCAGGCTTATATATGGCGCGCTAGGTTGGCCATTTGCTATACTGCTAATGGTTATGCTATATATGATTCATCTTCATATAGTGTGTAAATGAAGTAGCGGATGCCTTACAATGCTTTATGTCCTGATTTATGTGAGAAACCTGTATGCCTTTATCAAATTCAAGGAATCATAAATCTACGTAAAAGTTTGGTGTTTGGAATTTTTTTACCCTTGCTTGAGCTTATTCATTGATATTCTCTTCTTTGTGTTCTTTCTTGCTCCTTAATCACTTGTTTATTTTTAAACAGATAGTTGCTTATCTTTTAATTTATACTTTCATAATAGAAGCTTGGATTGTCTATGATTTGTCAGGCTACATTTTTTGGTTTCATATAATTCCTGTAGTCTTGTGCAATGTGATGCAATTCCGGGTTTTTAAATTAGGCTGATTTTATTTTTTCTTGCTTCTCAATCGTACATCCTTTCCACTCTTCCTTCTTCTTGCAATTTGTTTTTGTCTAAGTTGGAGCTTGGATTTTTTGTATTTTCAGTTTGCTCTTGCTGGAAATCAATGCCTGCACCGTGGGTTTGCACTTCCATACATGCTTGTACGTTCTTTTTTATTTTCTTGCTCTTTTTGTGCCACTTTTTCATCTTGTATTGGCAACCCCATATCCAGTTTGGATTTTAATTTGGCTGTGCACTTGTTTGGAGCGGTAATCAGATAGAGCTTGTGACCAGAGAATGGTTGCTGGGTGAGTATCTTCGTTGGAATAATGTAAACACACAGATTGTTTCTTTATCCCTTTGTGATTACATATATGTTAAGCTATTAATATTGCAGTTTGTGTCACTGATTCATTTGAACTTGGATTGTTGCTTATTGAATTCCTAGCCATGGAAAGTAATTAAGCAGATGTTGACCATGTTCAACCAATGTTTGTCATTAGTCTGAGGCTCTTGCTATTTTGGATTCATATCATATTTTAGCACTTAGTAACATAGCTTTGTGATGAGTACTTACATAGTTCCTGCAACTCTCTGTATGCTGGTGAGGAGAAAGACAATTTTAGTCTTGATATGTCTATTGTAGGGGAAATTGTAAATTTCTCCTCGTACTTTGACTTTGTTGACAGCAAAGATAAGAAAACTGTTATCTTTTTCTCCAGATCTTATATTTTCCTTATGAGTCTTTTAATATACCATTTCCTTAAACTTCATCCTATAACTTGTTCGACTTATGTTATAGGTTTTGGTCCTTGGGAGCATTTTTCAGGCTTCTGTTGCTGTAAAGTCAGTTTTTCTAGTTCAATTTTGTTCTCTTGAGCCCAAATATTTAAACTTTTCTTTTCCCTTATTGTTTGTTGGTTTGGTAATTATGACACAAAATATTTAAATTAACTTTGTGAAAGAAACAGGGTGTATTTTATGCTATGTTTGCATGGTTTAAACTAATTAGAGAACCACTCAGCTTGTTCATCCTGTTCCCTTTTTCTATTACCTCTTACTTGCACTTGTCAGAACTTGCTAGGACTTGAAATCATCAATCTGGTCATTCTGGATTGAAACCTCTATTCTCTTTTGATTCATTATTCTAATCCTTAAAATTGAAGGATATTGTTTTTGCTTGTGTTTTTTTTATTTGTTTATTTTTTTTTATAATAATTTCATCAGCCTGCAATGCATTTCTTGGCTCTGGATTCATAGAGGAGCATATAGATTTAAATTTTCTTCTTCATTTGAGTGGTTGAGGTTTAAGTATTAAATTAAGGTATTTTTGAATTCTTATTCATTGAATGACCTGGGATTTTGATCATGCTTCTTGTTAGTTTTCTCAATTATCTTTTCGCATAGTTAAATTTGAACCATGAAAGATAGAGTTGCTACATAAGCCGCTCCACCCTAGTGGAAGTCTCCAAGGAGATCCTCCACTCTTATTTGAGACAAGTACTTCATGATGGCTACTCCACGACTGTGTGAGAAGAGCACATGACCAATCGAGAATAGCATGAAGACAAAGATTATAAGCTGCCAATGTTTGTTTTGTAGTTTTGGGAGGACAATGTTTAATTTTTTTAATAATGATATATCTGCAAGAGTATGTGCTGTGTTGACGCAACAATAGGCAAACTCTTGTTTTGATTTCTCTCAAGTCTTTTAACACTATTCACCCAAATGTGAACTACTTGTTCAATTTATTTTTTAGATTTTGGTGCTTGGTTGCTTTTCGGGGCGTTTGTTGCACCAAAATTGACTTATGTAAATCAATTTAGTACTCTATTTGGGCGATCAGTTTGTTAGGGACCTAAGGCAATAAGCTCTCTTTATCTCATGATTTCAGTACTCCTATCCTAAAATTTGAAGGTTTAAGTTTAGGATTAAGATATTTATGAGCGAGGTTTACCACTATTATGACTTAAAAAAATTTATATTTTTTTGAAAAAAAAAAGAGATTAATACTGAGCATAGTTGTTAATCATAACCTTTTGTGCCTCTTTGTTTTAGATTAAACTTTTGATATTTTTTCTTAATTAACCAGTTGCTTGACCTTATGGGGGTTGTTGATTTTCTCTTTTATATATAAATATATATATATATATATATTCTTTTTTTGTAATCATTTTTTCCTAAAATAATGGCCCTTATTTTCAAATTTAGATTTTTATTTTTCAAGCTTGGATTTTGTGCTTCCCAAGCTGCATTATCATGGTTTATTTAATTTCAGGGGGGGTGCATTTGATTGTGCTGCTTTACCCAAGGTTGATTTGTTTTTGTTGCTTCCCAATGAAACATGCTTTTAAGTAGACTTGTCCTGAGCTGTATAGTTGGTATTCTCTATTTTTCAGTTTGCTTGTGCAAGAAGTTGATGCATCCGTCTGGTCATCTTATGTCAGCAGTTTCATATCTAATTTGGTTTTGCCACATATTATCTTTCTACTGAATGCATGATTTTTTATATATTATTATTTTGGTGGTTTGCAGCCTAAGAAATCGAGTCTGCTTTGGCTACAAGCTCTCTTTTCCTCCCATTTTTGGCTTTGGGTTTCTGGACAGCCATAAATTCAATGTACCACCTGGTGAGGGTTTGAAATTTCCCTAGCAATTATTTTTCCTCCATCCTGTCTTGTTTAATTTGTTCTCACTCAATCCAAATATGGTAATGCCTCTTATTGTTGTGGGACAGGTGAATTAACGAAGTATGTAACCATCATTACGAGAGAATAATAATACAGGTTTTTGATTTGTTCTGTTATTATTTGCATGAGTTGGGCTTTTTTGGAACAACATGGATCGAACTTATGTCTCTAGAATTGCATCATGGTTCGAGCATTGATTGACTTGTTTCTGTGAAAGCTGTTGATGTCCATTTTGTTGTTTTGTGTGTACATTGTTGATTATTTTAATCTTGATCTGTCTACGGCTGGGGAAACTTTTCTGCAACAACTGTTTACAAAACTTTGTGCAGATGACACTAGCTTCTTACAAAACCAAAAGTTACATAAAAAAGGCCATCATCCAGCGTTGGTCTGGCCAAAGTAGGATTTTGCCCAAACAATCTAAATTTTGCACATGACTTGACAGATTGAGACTTCCACATAGGAAAGCTAAAAATGTAGAGAATTATTGACTCTTATATCATGGAGATTTGAGTTCCATTAAAAAGCCATTATCACACAGTCCATTTCTTTTGCTAATTTCAGATGCCTTTGAGGTTCTACTATATTAACTAATAGTAATGTTTTTGGTCATTAGATCCTTAGAGTTCTATTGTGTTCATGTGAAAGATATTTCTTTTGTTTGAATTATTTTTATCTGTTTTATGCCACGGCGTTGCTCTTCCTTCTTTTACGCTTCCTTTAATATTTTATTTTTTAAATGCAGTATATGATTGTGTTTGTTTGGTTTGCGTTTGCGTCAGACGTGTTTTGCGTTTCAGCCCTTTTTTTTTTTTTTTACTAACCTAGCGCCTCTTGCACTGTTCATGAGCCATGAACAGTGCAAGAAGGCAAGCGAACAATGTTTTCCTTGTGAACAGTAATCCGAATTTTTTTTTTAATTGTTTTCAGTTTTCAGCAAAATAAGTGGTATCCAAACGTACACTATATGTAATCATTATAAAATTTTATGTCGTAGTTTTGCTATATTGCAAATGAGTGAATCATGGACATTTGGTTTGAAAAATTGACAATTCCTTGGAAGTGTTTATCACACAAAATGTCTACTCCTTAAATTTTGGCTTAGGAATGAACATCCTGGCTTTTGTTAATTTTTGTAGAATTCCTAAATTGAGGCTTCTTT
The DNA here is from genome assembly GCA_023621385.1 of Quercus gilva. Lineage (NCBI taxonomy): Eukaryota > Viridiplantae > Streptophyta > Magnoliopsida > Fagales > Fagaceae > Quercus > Quercus gilva. The sequence goes on along the minus strand of CM042477.1, from coordinate 57,767,182 downwards.
TGGTGGCTAAGCATGATGTGATAATAGTTATGCTGTAATTCTTGATTTCATGTACTTCATTGGTTATTTCTAATTCTTGCAATATGTTTTTGTGAAAGTAGCACTTCATTGATCCCCAGGTCCCCTAAAGGTACAATTTTGTGGTTGGTCTTTTGAAAGATGGTTTTGGTGATGTGGGATCAGGTCTTGCACAGTGGTGCTTTGGTTAGTTTTAGTATTTAGAAAGAGACTTTTTCCTTGCCCATTTATGGTACAGTATCTTCTATTAGTGTTCTTTCTATTGTCTTTTAACCTCATATGTGGTTATGCATTTTGAGGCACCATTATGTGCCATGTTCTATAAATTTTGTGATTAGATTGTCCAATTTTTTTTTTTCCTCTCGTTATACAAAGTGGATTATCTTTTATCTTGTTGAGACAACTCAGAAGTTTTATTGGAGCTTGTCAATATTAGCTACCTTACTTTATCTTGCATACATTATTTGACATCCTGGTGCTCTTTTGGGCTTAAAATGGTATTAATCACTATATCTTCATCTGTTTGAATTTGTTCTTTGGATCTGCATCGTCTACTTTTGTAGGTGTTTCAAGCAGTGTGCTTGGAGCAGGTTTTGCAAGTTCTTACCCGGGGTGCTTGGCAAGGTTGTAGAAAGTTATTGGGCAAGTAGACTGTGCTAGATCCTTTTTTGATTGCCATGTACTTTGTTAACTTAAGTTCATCAATTTGGTCTTTTTGCACTATAACCTTATGCTTTTTGGCACTCATCACTAGGCAGTCACATTTGTAGGAGTTGCATTCTTTAAACATTGGTGCCCTAAATCTCAGGAAAGGAAGGAATTTGTCTCGTAGAGAAGACTTCTATTTTTTTTTTTTTTTTGTAACTGCTGCAATTTGGGGTGTATGTTAAAATCTCAATCCCTACATGCGATCTTAGGAAAGGAAGGCATTTGTCTTGTAAGTGTTCTAAATCTCAGGAAGCAGATTTTATTTTTGGTGCTTTGTTGCTGAAGTGGTGGAGTTTGATTTGGCTATAAGATTTCTTTTCCTCCCACTTTCATTATTCTCTCCTAAAATCCTAGTCTCATTCGGTGATGGTTTGAACTTTCATTGTATTCTTTTCCCTTTGTACTGCAATCTTGTTTAATTTTTGGTTAATCTGTCTTGAAAAAGTCATCTCTTGTTCAAATGCGGTAATGCCTATTATTGGAATACAAGTAGATTGATGGTGGTGATTGTGACCCAACTATGGTTGCTAGGGTAGAATAAATATCAATTATGCTTTGCACTATTGGACTTTCTAGGAATTAAATGATTTTAACTTGTGTCTTTGGATTTGCATCATAATTTGAAAATTAGCTTGTTATTGATTTATTTATTAGTCATAGGATGTGATTGAGCAGATGCCATCCATCTCCAAGCATGACTTCTTTAAGAGCTGGTCATGTTTGTTTTGTAGTTTTGTGACAAGTACATTCCTGGTTCCCACAATTCTTTGTTTCTTTTTTGCAAGCTCCTATCTTATTTGAATGGGGTTATTCCTCTTCTTTGTGTGGGGCATGTAGATTTACGCCAATACTGTTGTTTCCAAGGAAGAATTATTCAGGTTATTGGTTTGTCCTGTAATTGGCATTAGTTGGGCTTTCTGTGAATTAAATGCGTTTAATTTATGTGTTTGAATTTTGCATCATTATTCATAAAATTTGTATATGTTGCTGATTGATTTTCAAGTCAGAGAAAATGAGTGAGCAGATGACATCAAAACTTCTATGGCTGTGGTTTGTACAAGTGGACTGTGTGGGGGGATATTTTGGTGCTTATGGCTCCGTTACCCCAAATCTTGTGTTTAAAAAGGTTCATGTTGTATATCAACTTGGGTGACAAAGTTTGATGGGGGACCTCCAACAATAACCTCTCTTTATGTCTTGATTTCATTATTTTCTTTTCCTATAATTTGAAGTTTTAAGTATTGGTGTAAGATATGATGTGTAAGAAAATAAATTTGTAGGATTTCAATTGAGTTGATAATAGGCTTCTATTGCTGCTATGTTTTAGTTTTTGCTTTTGATCCTAGTACTTGCTTAAATACTTGGTTGACCCTTTAGAGGTTTTTGGTTTTCAGTTTATATATTTTCTTTTCTTTCTTTGAATTCTTTTTGAAAATAATCACAATAATAATGCGTTTATTATTTTAATCCACATTTTTATTACTGGAGATTGGATGTCTTCCCAGTTTGCGGTGTCAGGTTTTATTTAATTTAAGTGGTGTTGCATTTGCATTAGTTTTGCTAGGGTTGATTTTGTTTTGTTGCTTCTTGGTGAAACATGCTTTTGAGTAGTCTTGCACTTTTTTTTTTTTTTTGTTCTTTCCTGAAAATAAATCTTATAATTTAAAGATGTCTTAAACTACGTAGCTGGAATTGTGTGTTTTTTTGTTTGCTCATGTAGTAGGTCAATGCAAGCACCACGAAGGTTTTGAGCTTTCGTGTAGTACATGTACTTTTGTCTTCTTGTCTTGTTTCTATTGACATTATTGTGAGCAATATGAATGGCACTTTGATTGTCATAATAAAGAGGAGTAGCAGAGGATGTGGACACACCTAAGTCCTTAAGAAGTCATTGTAGTCAAAGGAGCTTAGTTGCGGTATCAGCAAGGGATGATGTTCTGCTTCAATACTGGAGCGGGCCACAAGGGTTTGTTTCTTGCTTTGCCAAGAAATCAAAGAACTAAGAAGAAAGCAATAACCAGTGGTGGACCTGGGATCAATGGGATCTCCTGCCCAATTAGCATCAGAGAATGCGGTCAATGCAAGCACCAGAAAGGGTTTGAGCTTTCATGTAGTACATGTACTTCTGCCTTCTTGTCTTGTTTCTATTGATATTATTGTGAGTAATATGAATGACACTTTGATTGTCACAATAAAAAGGAGTTGCAGAGGATGTGGACACACCTAAGTCCTTAAGAAGTCATTGTAGTCAAAGGAACTTAGTTGTGGTATCACAAGGGATGATATTCTGCTTCAATACTCGATTGGGCCACAAGGGTTTGTTTCTTGCTTCGCCAAGAAATCAAAGAACTAAAAAGAAAGCAATAACCAGTAGTGGACCTGGGATCAGTGGGATCTCCTGCCCATTCAGCATCAGAGAATGCACGGAGAACAAGAGGAGACTGAGCAAAATGGAAAAGGCTATGGAAGAGAGTGCCCTTCAGGTATCGAAGAATGCGCAGAACAGCATCATAGTGAGTTGATCGTGGAGCAGAAAGATACTGGCTCACCTGGTGAACAACATAGAAAATGTCTAGACGAGTGACAGTAAAATAAACTAGGCTGCCAACCAATCGTCTGTAAAGAGAGAGATTAGACAATGGTTTCCCCCCCCCCCCCCCGAGGGAGTCAGATGCGCACTAATTGAGAAAATTCCTGAGTTCTTGAATGCCACTGAGGTTATCACCAGTTATGATTATATCATCCATATATAGGAGAAGCGAAATGGTGCATTTGTCGATGTGACGAAGAAATAAGGCAGAATCATAATGACTAGCAATGTAACCTAAGCAAGAGATGGTAGAGCTGAACTTGATAAACTAAGCTCGTGGAGCTTGTTTAAGGCCATAAAATGCATGTCGAAAGTGACAAACCTTGTTTGGTTCAATAGAGAGACCAAGAGGAGGTTGCATATAAACTTCTTCACTTTAATTCCCATTAAGGAAGGCATTTTTGAAATCCATTTGAAAAAGATACCATTTAATGGCAGCAGCAACAACTAAGAGGGCACAAACAAATGAGATTTGAGCAACTTGAGCAAAAGTTTTTTCATAATCAATCCTATACTCCTGTGTAAAACCTTTTGTAACAAGATGAGTTTTATATTGCTCAATGGACCCATCAGAATGAGTCTTGATCTTATAGATTCATTTACAACCAACCATAGATTTCCTAGGGGGGAGAGTCACCAAATCCCAAGTATGGTTTTTAGATAATGCATCAAGTTCTGCTTTTATTGCAATCTGCCATAAAGGACCAATGGAGGCCTCACGATAGGTGTGAGGCTCGTGCAGTGTAGTAAGGGTAGTATAACAATGATAGTCAAGTAAATGTGCAAGAATGAATCTTACCTGTGTTGAGTGACAAGGTGAAATGTCTTGTGCAAGATCTTCAGGCGGAGCAAGAGTAGAGGACCCAAGCTCAGGGTTGGGTGGCTCATCTTCGACCTGTTCATTAGAGGGTGATCTAGGAGAGGTATCAAAAATATCTGATGGTTGGACAGAGAAGTCTATAAGAGGATCAGGAGTAACTATAGAAGGAATATGTGGCTCATCTGGAAAAAGATCTAAGACAGAGGAGGTAGATAGGGAGGCACGGAAGTGAGAGAGCTCGACAAAGAAGTGATGTTCCCAAAAGACAACATTACGGGAGATACAAAGACGATGAGAGATAGGATCGATACCCCTTTTGAGTTTCGCCATAGCCAAGAAAACAACAAAATCTAGACCGAGGCTCAAGTTTGTTATAATCATGTGGCTAAAGAAGAACAAAGCAAGCAGAACTGAAGGAGCGAAGGTGGTGATAGTCTGGAGATGACTCAAAAAGGTGCTCATATGGAGTTTGATTTTGGATGATAGGACTGGGAATGCGGTTAATAGTATGAACAATATGAAGAGCAGCTTCATCCCAAAAAGGAGCAGGAATTTTGGTAGAGAGAAGGAAAGCACGAAAAGTGTCAAGAATATGACAGTTTTTGTTCAATTCTACCATTTTGCTAAGAGGTACCTGAAAAATTTAGTTGATGAACAGTGCCATAAGAATGCAATGCGTCTTCATTATGATCTTCATCTTGTTGTATTCCTTCCTCTTCATCTTCAACTCCAATGTGTAAGCTTTTCTTCTTTGGGCATTGATAACCCATATGACCTAATTCACCACACTTGAAGCATTTAATTTCCTTTCCACTAGAATTATTTGACATGAGGCCTTTACCTTTAGATTCAGCCAAATTGGTAGATGGTTTTGATCCATTTGACCAATTAAATGGTTTAGCACCACTACTTGACTTAGCAAACTTTTTAGATGCTGTCTCCCCAGTTTGTGATCCAATTTTTCTAGGATTTGGATACCTCAAGTATAGCTCCATGTCTAAAGCCACCTGGAATGCATGTTTCGCATTATAGACAGGTTGTCTAAGCATCTACCTTCGTATATCAGCCCTCAAACCAGTCTTGAATCGAGCTAGTGTTTGGCAAGGCTCTTCGGCTACCTGACTCATAGTCTTAAGTTCATCAAATTTTTGCATATACTCAGCTACTACATGCTGCCCTGTTTCAAGTTAGAAATTTGTTCATACAACTTATCTTGATAATTAGCAGGCACATTTTTCTCGGAGCTTAACCTTCGTCTCTTGCCATGTGCCTATAAGCGGTTGGCCTATTCTCCTTATATCGTTTTCTAGACCAGACCACCACACTTTTGCCAAGCTTACAAGCTTCATCTTAGCAAACCTTACTCGCCTATCGTCTGCCATATCATACCAATCAAAATACTCCTCAATAGAAGCAAATCCAATCCGAGAATATTGTGGGATCAACCTTTCCTTCAAAATCTGGAACTTCCACCCACACCTTCTTTGTGATATCACCAGCTGTATCATAAGATTCATATCACCTTCTAATATTTCTCTAGCCCACTCAAGAGTTGAATCTTGTGGTACTCCTTGCGTACGATACCCCTTCAATTTTGACGCTTGATTGGTGTTGACACGCTCTTTTGCTGTTTGTTCCTTTTCATTCTTATCTTCCTCACCATTATTGGCTTCGGATGTTTCCCCTACTATAACAGCAATTTGTTGATCATTAGGTTTAGAAATTTGACTCTCTAAATCATTCAATCGAAGGTTAAATTCATCGAGTTGATCTATGATTTGAAAAATAAAATCATCACTTTCACCATCACTCAATTTCCCCCTAAACGATCTCCCTGATCATGTAGACATGATGCAAAAATCCCCGCTTTGATACCAAACTGACATAGGACAAGGGGAAACTAGGTTTAATAGGGCTCTAGGAATGAAACCAAGGTGAAAAAAATAAAGATTTGGGTTGCTGTGAACAATGCTGTGAATGGTAACTGTGAACAATAAATAAAATGCAAAAATACACTTTTGGCCCTTACATTTTGGGCCAATTCTCATTCTAGTCCCTAAATTGATTTTGCTACTAACGTAGTCCCTAAAAAAGAAAATCGATTTTATTTTAGTCCTTGCTGTCAAGCCACTAATGGAAACCTCCTACGTGGCAGACGATAGATGGAGTACCTTGTTTGCTGATGTGACGCTAATGTGGCTATTAAAATATTATTAAAAAAATTATTTGGAATTTTTTAAATGCTGCGTCAGATTTAAATTAATAAAAAATTAAAACAAAAAAATTTTAATTCCTTAATTTTAATTTTAATTTTAAAAAATAAAAAATAAACAAAAGTTTTACTTTTTTAGTTTTAAACAATTTTTTTATTAATCTAAGGATCTATTTGGGATCCACTTATTTTACTGAAACTGAAATTTTTTTGCTAAAAGTACTATAGATAAAGGTAAAAGTTAGCTGAAGTAGTACTGTAAGACCCATAAATAGTATCAAAAAATACAGTGGGATCGATGAATAATAACAAAAATAAGCCGAATAGTAAAATAAGTTGACAAAAATAAATTTTGCCAAACACACACTAATTAAATTAATTAGAAAATTCAAAAAAAAAATTATCATTAGCCCATTTTAGTTTTAAGTGTATTTACTTTTTTTTAAGTGTGTTAGTCAAAAGTGTTTTTACTTTAAAAATCATCAAACTATTTTTTATTATTATTATCATTAGACCATTTTAAATTGTGATTTGAGTTGAGAGAGAGACAGAGAGTGAAAGGGGGGGGGGGGGGAGAGAATGAGATGAGGTCGGCGGTTTGGAGCAGATCTGAAGGAAGGGGGCTGACAGTAGTTTAGAGAGAATGAAGCTTAAAGTGCAATGTTTAGAGAGAATGGTTTAGAGAGAGTAGATCCAGATTGCAAAATTTCGGCCTCTGTCCCAATCTCGGCCTCCGTCTTGGCCACAATGAAGCTCGATCTCGGCCTCTGTCCTGGTCCGTTGATGATTGCAAAATCCTTCTTCCTCTCTCTTGTTTGATCAATGATGGTGGTAGTGGGTTTGGTGACTTTGTTGGCGTGGGTTTGGTGATTGGTTCGATGGGTTTGGTAACTGATCAATGGGGTGGAACGTTGGTTTGGTGATTGATCAGTGGTAGTGGTGGTCATGTTCTATAATTTTTGTAGGTTTTTGAGTTGAAGTTCATGTTCTGGGGAAATAATTTTGATTGGTGGGGTGGTGGTGGGATATGGGTTTGATTGTGTTGGTTTAGGTTTGATTGTGTTGATCTGGGTTTGTTGCGATTGGTTTCTTGATCTGGGTTGGTTTGTTTATTGGGTTTATGGGTTTGATTTGCTGGAGAATTTAGTGTTGATTGTGTTAGAATTTGGGGAAGAACATGAAGAATTCGATGGTCTTGATTTGTAGTAGATCTGATGGTGCTGGGTTTGATGATCTTTGAGGTGTTGAATTTGGGTTCTTTCTTCTTGTTTTCATTTATGTCTTAGTAATCTGGGTTTGAGTTCTTGGGCTGCTGGGTTTGTCTTCTTGTGATGGGTTTGAGTTTTTGGTTGTTGGGTTTGATTTGGGAAGACTATGAAGAATAAGTTGTAAAATGAAGAACAAGTTAAAGACCATGAAGAACATTAGGAATTATTTTTTTTAAATTAAAATTTTAAATTAAATTAGATTTAAGTTTTTTTAATTTAATTTAATTTAATTTTTTAAAAATTTTTTGACATGGTTTTTTTTTTTAAAAAAAATTAATTAAAATGCTGACATGTCATTAAAAAAAACGCCAAATAAATTTTTTTAATAATATTTTAATGGCCACGTCAGTGCCATGTTAGCAAGCAATGTACTCTGTCTGCCACGTAGGAGGTTTCCGTTAGTGGGTTGACAGTAGGGACCAAAATAGAATCAATTCTCTTTTTTTATGGAATACATTAGTAGCAAAATCAATTTAGGGACCAAAATGAGAATTGGCCCAAAAGTTAGGGACCAAAAGTGTAATTTCGCCTAAATAAAAGATAAATTCCCAAGAATCACTTCTAGGGTTCCTTGGCATCACACCTTGGTAAAGGTTGCATCACACAAACCATAAAACAAAGCATAGCTCTTAAAACATTCATTAATCTCTGCCTCAATACAAAGTACTATAACTCTTTAAATAGAAGGCTACTACCTAATCCTAGTTGAACTAGGATTTCTTAAAACCCTAATAAGACTTGGACTTGGACTTGGACTCAAGCTTTTACTACTAAGCCCAACTATATAACCAAACTTAAAATAAAGCCCAAAAGAAGATCTAATGGACTGTTAGCACAGCCTATTCCAGAATATTATGAAATTACAAAACTGCCCTTGATACATAAAATCAAATAAAATATAATAAATCAGTCTTCCCATTGCCTCCTGCATCAACCTTGCAAGTCAGTAAGTGGCTCATCATCTCTTTGCATTTTTTCAGTGAGCTTGGATGTGAAAACAGCTATAGTATTACAGAAGTGCTTAAAGATTAGTAACATTTAATTACCAAAGGATCATTGAGATCATGGAGATCCTAGCATGATGAAAATTATATGAATTCTCAATTGACCCTAAATGAATTGGTATCAATGTAAAAAAAAAAAACTCGTGTTTCAATCTTGGCTTCGTCACTACATTGTATTGTTTGTCTTGATCTAAATAAATATGTTTATTGAGTTGTATACACACTTTCCTACTCATAATGCTTCGCAGTGGTAATATCCACTGGATTATAAAGTTACATTTTGCTTCTGATTTCAGCTCATGATATTGGCATCTTTAATGAGTAATATCATTATCATAGGGGTTTCTCGTAAAAATGCATCAGCAATGAAGGGGCTTCTCACAGCATTGTTTTATAACCCCGTGAGTTTCCTATGGAGGCCATGAATCTGGCCTAAACAGTTGGATCTAAATCAATAGGTTCTAATGTTATTAATGTCATTTTCAAGAATGCAAATTTTGGTATATATTGTTTCTTTCAATTTGTTCAAAAAATTTTATGGCACCGTTTGATATGTGAATTTTGTGTTTTGGCCTACAATGTGATAACTATATGGTTTGATATATGACAGAAGACATGATTTACTATTGTAATTATATCATGTCATATATGAGATATTCTTTCTTGCAACTTTTCATACATGATTATATTTTCTATTTTCAGTATATTGTGTTCCCTCTCTCTCTCTCTCTCTCTCTCTCTCTCTCTCTCTCTCTCTCTCTCTCTCTCTCTCTCCAATAATAAGGTATTTCATATCAAGTAATTTTGAAGCATTAAAAACAAGAATAGAAGATTGGTAATGCTGCTTTCCTGCAGTCAATTGCTGATTATGATCTCTATGGCAGATCATTGACATTCATCAACATCACCTTTATAAAACATTAAGAGCAGGAGTGGGGCATACAAGTGTATCCTTGTAAATTTCGAGGATTCTGTTTTTGGTTGACCTGTCTTATGTTCCGTTTATGTAAACTTACGGTTGGTTCGTCAACATATTTTCTTGCTCATTGCTTTTCTTTTTTTCCCCTAAATGTGTTCTGTTCTTTCTTTGTATACCTTATGTGTATGAGACCTGTATTGTATTTCTTCCACCTTAACTCTATTTTAAAGATCTGTAGCAGTGTGCAGTTCCTTCCTTGGAGACCCTGGGAAGGTATCTCTTGTAAATTTAATTGATCTCTCTCTCTCTCTCGTGCATATGTGCAAGCATGTACTTGGATGCAACTAGCTTTAGTGATTGCATATTGGACATCAATCTACTTACATAGTAGTTTGCTACTTTGCTTATTCAACATAAAGCATTGGCAAATTTAAAGGAGCCCCTTTACAGTTGATTGGTTTGTGAATTCATCAAGTCTGAAGTTTAGTTAATATGGGACAATGATGAAGTTTAGAGGAAAGCAAGGTCTTCTTAGAATTATGGTTTCCTTGTAGGAGGTAAAGTGTGAGTGCATGGGAAGGCATAATCGATGCTTTGACTGGAATATTATGTGTCCAAGTCCGAGCTTTGTCATGGAAGACAAGAAAGAAAAATGTACCACTACAACCATGCAATTGGCTTGAAATATTTTCAAATGTTTCATTTTCTAGTGAGTGATACAGACTGCCAAGTGCCAACTGTATCAATGGCATCTGGTTTTGCTGTAGTCCATTATTTTTTGCTATGATTACCTTGTAACAAAGGATGGCCACTCAAATTTCAGGGGCACCCAAAACCCCAAATACAGCCCAAGTTTCCTTAAAACGGAACAAATGATCGATTCAGTCTCAACCATTACTTTCATTCTTCTGATGTGTACAAACCTGCTATAACTCAACTCATGGAAATCACTGTATCATTGATTTCCTTGCATTGACTTCGTTATTCACTGTGTTTGAAACTTGCATCTAGTAACTAGTCACTTGTCTGAGAGTATGCTATTTGCCACTATTACGAGTGAACTTGGGTGGTAATGGCAATGGTTTTGAGAAAAATATGTTAGCATTTCCTGGGAGTTCAGATGCCCATTATCAAATTTCAGTATGATGCTACTATTTATATGAACTTAGTTGCTATTGGAGTCATCTTTTGCCAGGGTTTTGTATAATTTTTGTTATGATTTTTGAACCATTCACATGTAACATAAATGTTGTACTCGTGCAGTTTGTACCAAAATCTAAAAGACTTGCATCTGAATCTTTAATCTTCATTATTTGAGTACTTATTTCCGATTTGGGAATGTTGGCAGTTATTACTGGAGGTCTTGATTCAAAGATTATGTGGGACTTCTCCAAAGGGCGACCATACAAAGTTGTGGATTTTGGTATGTATCTTATATGTTCTGTTCTATGATATATATTGCCACTATCTCATTTCAAACTTCCCATGACTATTGTGGTTTTACCAAAATTGGATCTAGTGCCACTTTTGAATGGGCTTCAGCAATTGTTATTTATCATGCTAACTTTGGAACATTACTTTTCTACTAGCTTGTTTTGTTGCACCCGTTGCAAAGTGTGCCCAACTTTTTATTTGTTATCTTTTTACAGTTTTCCAGATACCAAACAATTTTTGTGGTGCAGAGAATATAATGTTCTTGCAATCTGTTAATTTGATTGTTAGCTGCAAGAATATGTGCTGTGTAGATTGCAACAATAGGCAAACTCTTCCCTTCTCTTGTTCTCTGAAGTCTTTTAACACTTTTCACCCAAATGTGATACTACTTGTTCAATTTATTTATAGATTTTTTGGATGCTTGGTTGCTTTTCGAGGCGTTTGTTGCAGCAAAATTGACTTCTGTAAATCGATTTTGTACTATACTTGGGCGATGAAGTTTGTTAGGGGCCTCAGGCAATAAGCTGTCTCTATATCTTGATTTCAGTACTACTATCCTAAAATTTGAAGGTTTAAGTATAGAATTAAGATATTTATGAGCGAGGTTTACCACTATTATGAGTTAAAAAATTTTATATTTAAAAAAAAAAAAAAAAAAAAAAAAAAGAGATTTGTATTGAGCATAGTTATTTATCATAGGGGTAGAGGGATGGATTTTGTTGACTGGTGCATTATGTGTCGTTGTAATGGGGAGATGGTGGATCATTTGCCACTTCATTGCGATAAGGCTTATAGGTTGTGGAGTTTGGTTTTTATATCTTTTGGGATTTCATGGGTCTTGCCAAGATCGGTTGTAAATACTCTCTTTGGTTGGTGGAATTGGCTTGGAAAGCATTCGTCTAGCATCTAGAATTTAGCTCTGTTGTGCTTAATCTGGTGTCTTTGGAGGGAGCGAAATTGGAGGACGTTTAAGGATATGGAAAGCTCCGACGACCAGCTATTGGCTTCTTTCAGTGGCTCCCTTTTTGACTGGTCTAAAGCTTGGGGACTCACCTCTAGTGATTCTCTCCGTATGTTCTTTAGCTCTCTCTTTTGTAATTAGTTTCTTTTCTTTCTTTTTTTATCTTCTTTTTCTGTGATCTTTTTTCTGCCTTATGACTTTCTGCATGAGGTAGTGTTTTTGAATATACATCTTTATTACTTATCCCAAAAAAAAAAAAAAAAACTTTTGTGCACTGTGTTTTTGATTTTTCTTTTGATATTTTTTCTCCTTTAACCAGTTGCTTGACCTTTTGGGGGTTGTTGATTTCTCTTATATATATATATATATATATTTTTTTTTTCCTTTCTTTGTAATCGTTTTTTCCTAAAATAATGACGCTTATTTTCAAATTTAGATTTTTATTTATCAAGCTTGGATTTTGTGCTTCCCAGGCTGCATTATCACGGTTTCTTTAATTCCAAGGGTGGTGCATTTGCTTGTGGTGATTTACCCAACTTTGATTTGTTTTTGTTGCTTCCCAATGAAACGTGCTTTTGAGTTGACTTGCTCTTATTTTGAATACAACATTCTTGTTGTCCTGAACTGTATAGTTGGTATTCTCTATTTTTTAGTTTGCTTGTGTAGGAAGTTGATGCGTTTGTCTAGTCATCCTATGTCGACAGTTTCATATCCAGTTTGATTTTGCCACATTATCTTTCTACTGAATCCCTGATTTTATTTATTTATTATTATTTTGGTGGTTTGTAGCTTAAGAAGTCGAGTCTCCTTTGGCTACTGGCTCTCTTTTCCTCCCATTTGATGTTACTTTATAATACTTGGGCTGCTTTTCTTAGGCTTTGGGTTTCTGGATAGCCATAAATTCAATGTACCACCTAGTGAGGTTTTGAAATTCCCTAGCAATTATTTTTCCTCTGTCCTGTCTTGTTTAATTTTTTGTCACTCAATCCGAATATGGTAATGCCTCTTATTGTTGTGGGATAGGTAAATTAACGAAATATGTAACCACCATTACGAGAGAATAATAATACAGGTTTTTGATTTATCAACAGCTTTTTTGGAACAATATGGATCGAACTTATGTCTCTAGAATTGCATCATGGTTTGAGCACTGATTGACTTGTTTCTTTATAAGCTGTTGATGTCCATTTTGTTGTTTTGTGTGTACAATGTTGATTATTTTAATCTTGACTGTTGATATCCATTTTTGTTGTTTTGTGTGTACAATGTTGATTATTTTAATCTTGATCTGTCTACTGCAGGATAAACTCATTTGCAAAAGGTGTTTACAAAATTGTGTAGATGACACTAGCTTCTTACAAATCCAAAAGATACATAAAAGAAGCCATCATCCAGCATAGGTCTGGCCAAAGTAGGATTATGCCTAAACAATCTAAATTTTGCACATGACTTGACAGCTTGAGACTTTTGCATAGGAAAGCTGAAAATGTAGAGAATTATTGACTCTTAGATCATGGAGATTGAGTTCCATTAAAAATCCATAATCAGTCCATTTCTTTTGCTGCTTTCGGAGGCCTTTTAGGTTCTACTATATTAACTGATAGTAATGTTTTTGGTCATTAGATCCTTAGAGTTGTATCGTGTTTATGTGAAAGATATTTCTCTTTTCTGAATTCTTTTTATCTGTTTTATGCAACAGCGTTGGTGTTCCTTCTTTCGTGCTTCCTTTAATATTTTATTTTTTAAATGCAGTATATGACTATATGTAATTATTCTAAAATTTTATGTCGAAGTTTTGCTATATTGCAAATGAGTGGATCATGGACATTTGGTTCGAAAAATTGAGAATTCCTTGGAAAGTATTTTTCACGCAAAATGTCCACTCCTTAAATTAGCTACTCTGTTGGAAGAAATATGTTGGAGACAGAAATCTAGAGTTCTCTGTGTTAGGGAAGGAGACAGGAATACTAAATTTTTCCACCGTATAGATAACTCTCACAGGAGGGTTAATTCTATTGATAGGTTTATGGTCGATGGGGAGTTATCTTCAGACCGACAACTATAGCAGACTGTATCTCTCAATTCTATAGGCAACTTTATTTTGAGGATGTGGCTCATAGACCTGTCTTAGATGATGTGGACTTTTCTAGTATCTTAGTGGAAGATGCAAGTTGGCTAGATAGACCTTATGAGGAGGAAGAGGTGTTTGGGGTAATCAATGATTTTAATGGTGTTAAGGCACCGAGCCCGGATGACTTTTCCATGGCATTCTTCTAGTCTTGCTAGTGTGTTTTGAAAACAGAAATTATGACTGTATTCCACAATTTTCATACTCAGGCGGTGTTTGAGAAGAGTTTTAATGCTTCGTTCCTTGCCTTTATTCCCAAGAAAGTGGATGTTGTGGAGGTCAAGGACTTTTGGCCTATTAGCTTAGTTGGTGGATTTATAAGATTATTTCTAAGTTGTTGGCTAATCGGCTTCGTAGGATGGCACATGGGCATATTTCGAATTCACAAAATGCTTTTGTGAAGGGCAGACAAGTTTTGGATTCCATTTTAATTGCTTCTGAATGTATTGATAGTAGGTTGAAGTCAGGAGTTCTAGGTGTGTTGTGTAAATTGAATGTGGAGAAGGTGTATGATCATGTGAGTTGGGATTTTTTAGTGTATATGCTTCAGCATTATGGTTTCTCAAAGAAATGGAGAAAATGGATAAGGTATTGCATTTCTTTCAACTGTAAAGTTTTCCATTCTGATCAATGGTAGCCCATCTAATTTTTTTGGAAGTTCTAGGGGGCTTCGACAAGGGGATCCATTATCTCCATTGTTGTTTGATATTGTGATGGAGGCATTAAGTCATATGTTGGATGTGACTACCTCCGCTGGGCAATTCTTAGGCTTTTCTGTGGGTAGTACAACTGGTCCATCAGTGATGGTGTCTCACATTTTATTTGCAGATGACACGCTAATTTTTTGTGATGCTAATCCTTCTCAAATTGCTAATTTGAGGGCGATTCTTGTTAGATTTGAGGAGGTATCAGGGCTTCGTATTAATTTGGCGAAATCTAAGTTAGTACCTGTTGGTGGGGTGCACAATTTGGAGGTTTTGGTTGGTCTGTTGGGGTGTGGGCAGTCTTTTCTGCCCTTGAAATATTTGGGCCTTCCATTAGGTGCAAAGTTTAAGGATTTATCTGTTTGGAATCCTATCCTAGAGAGAATGGAGATGAGACTAGCAGGTTGGAAGAGAATGCATTTATCTAAATGGGGTAAGGTGACACTCATTAAAAGCTCACTCTCGTGTTTACCTAAATACTTTCTTTCTCTTCTTCCTTTACCGGGTAAGGTGGCAAAGCGTATGGAGAAATTATAGAGAGTTTTTGTGGAATGTGATTGGTGGTGAACCTAAAATACATTTAGTTAATTGGGCCAAGGTCTATAAGCCTTTGTAGGTTGGGGGGTTGGGTATAAGACGGTTGGGTTTAATTCTGCCATGCTACTTCTATCATTCCTTACTTCTTTTGTACTATGTGACTATCTTCTTTACTTTCTGTCAAAGTTGGTTTTACTGTCTTTAAGTCATTTCTTTCATCATCTTTTCTACACGTCATATTTATAAGTCTGTTGGTACTTACTAAGCTATTCTTTTGTCTATTATGCCAATTATCTATCATGGTTTTTGCTAAAGGCTAATGGTGAATTTAAAGGTTTCATTCTTTCAAGGAGGTCCAAAAAACTATCATTTTTTCTTTATACTTCAGTGCATATAGGGGATCTTTCAATAGTTTCTAAAGATTCTAATTTATTTGTTATCTTTTATGTACTTAACTATATATCCATTTTCATTATTTCATATGAATATATTTACCAAATTTGTGTGCTAATTTTGTAGGCATTGAAAGATAACAAGCTTGAAGCTTTAACAATGGTGGATTGAGAGAAAAACAGAGAGAAAAAAATGATGAATCAAGAAAAGATTTCTATTCAAGCTTGTTAAAACGAACACTACGTACGCATCCTCTATTTATATCCTACAAAGAATGGTAACCGCTCTGGAAGCTTCTAGAAGGTTCTAATCTAACCACCTATAACAAACTCCTACCAAAAATGACTGAAGATTACAGCTGTACATCTCAGATAAATATCTACCAATATCTACAAATATCTACTCTTATTCATAATTGAACCCAGGAGAGGAGAAACAAAGCACGTCTTGAATCTGTGAAGAGGGAAAGGCCTTTGATAAAAACGGCACCGTCTGGTTTAAAGGTTTAATGTGACACGCGCGTATAAATTTAAAACGACGTTGTGTCTCATTAAAGTAAAACACTCCGTTTTAACTCTTCACAAGTAGCCGTTGCAAAACTAGCCATTATGCTTTGAGTCTTCAACCTCTGTTTCTTCAACTTCTGTATTACTAATTTCAAGCATGTGTTGGTAAGGAGACTTGCTTAATTGAGGTTTCTGAAGAGACATTTGGAACAACAGAATGTGGTGGAATCTCCAAAAGGCTAGCTATGGAGGCTATCTGCTAGTTTTGCTTCATGTTTTTTAATTTAGATCCAGGGTAATAGATTGTGTTAGATTTAATTTATTTTTTTAATTTTAGGTGGGTTATAGATTATGTGATTTTGTTTGGTAGTTAGGGAGTTCAATTTTCTCATCTTACACAAAATAAACTAGTTAAGGACTTTTTTTTTTTTTTTTTTTTGAGAAAAAGTTAAGGTCATTTTATGTGTTATATTTCTTTCCTTTTCTCTGTTATCTACTATCTTTTTTATAGCGTAGTGCATTATAGTTCTTGTTGGAGTTTTCCTTCCAAAGCATTACTTAATGTGCTTAGTTGGGGGCTTTTAATGTTATGCCATAAGAATGGATAATCTATATCACTTGGAGTAATCGCAGTAATTATTATTTCAATTAACTTTTTCTTCTCTTAACATTATAATTGAGCACATTAAGTAATTTATGCCTGGATTTACTATCCATGCATGTGAGAAGTGAACATTATTTTCAAAATATTAAATAATTTTTCAAAGATGGGATGTGGATATTGTACATATATTTTGCACAAAAGCTTAAATTTAATTAGGGATGAAGTCAAGTTTTCTGCTTATATAGATCAGAAGTTTGGATTCTGCTGCATTCCATTTACATCTGTAAATCTTGCACAAAACATGTGTCATGATAAGTGGAAAACAAAAGGGGACTAAAAGCTTTGAATTTTTCTTAACATCTATTATTTGAAGGACGGATTGTTAATAAACTGAAAAAAAATCCTTTCGGTGGAGGATAATGCAAATAATGTTTTCAAATTATACCAACACTAATACACTAGATCCCTCTAAAACCTTGCAAGTTAGCGCATTTGGGCGAAAGAGTGGTATTAGAATGGGTGATTTCTTGAGAAGTCTCGTGTTGCACCCCTTAAAAAACCTATTAAAAAAAAATTATACATAAGCTTGTCACCATTACCTAACACGATTACCTATGGCCACCTAAATCATGGTAGTGAAACTAAAAATTAAGATGTGCTGTGTGTGGCAATGCTAATAGGTCAGACAGGTTTGGGAGGGAATAAGTATAACCCTTCTCAAAGCCAGACCTGTTTTTTTTTTTTTTTTTTTTTTTTTTTTTTTTTTAAATGTATACAACTCTTTGAATCTTAATTAGATTTAATAATTTTTTTCATAAACCATTCCACTTATGTACGAGAAACTAAATTTATCCCAAACTAGTTTGTTTATTATATTGCACTCAAGCAAGGTCAAGCTGCTCGATGTTATTCCATGATAATTGTTTTTTGCCATTAAACTAAGATATTAATTGGTTTTGGGAGTAAACGGGACTAGTCATTGTTGAGTTCTAAGATACTGTTCAAAATACTGTAGCACTATTCTCATGCATTGATAAAACAATACATGATCCATGCTTTGTTTGTTTCGTTACTTCGATATTTGGTATTACCAATATGACAGAAACTATGCTTGCAGTGTGATGCTCCATATGATGGTATCTCTCTAGCTTCAAATTTCTAAAAGGTTTTTTGTTTTGGCTGTGTTTTTGTTTTAATAAGTTATTATGTGTTCATCCTCCATTTGAAATGTTTTCACATAGTTTAAATTTAATATTATAAATCTAAAAAAGTATCCATTGTCACAAGTTTTAATGATGTGATATCAAAAAATTGTGTGTGTGTTTTTTTTTTAATTTTATAAAATTAAAAATTATGTTTAGCATATGGTATGTGGAAGAAGTAAATGGTATTTACCCTCGGAATATTCATTATCAATCTTTTGAGATTGAGTGTTGTCATTGAGATTGAGTGTTGTCATTGAGATTGGGGAGGGTTTAAATTAAGCGTGAGGTTAGCCTTTTTGCTATGGTTTGAAAAATATAAAATCTCTCTCTCTCTCTCTCTCTCTCTCTCTCTCTCTCTCTCTCTCTCTCTCTCTCTCTCTCTCTATATATATATATATATATATATGTCCAATCTTGAGCAAGAGAAGAATTGTGTACAATGGATGCCACACTTGACATGCTAATATGATTGTGCTCCTACCTTTCTTCCTATTTCATACTGCATCCTATATGGTAATTATGGAGTACTCCAAGAACATGAGCAGTATGAAGATAACTTTGATCCGCTAAATTATGATAACTACGCAGATACAGACTGAAAGATAGACAGACATGCCAAGCAAGACAGAATGCTCTCCCGGATAGACAACTGTGACAGACCTCTATTCACTAGCACGCGTGAATAGCTTCCAAATAGATCCAGACAGTCCAGACAGATATAGACAAATTTTCATAAGTCACTACTATTCACTAGCATGCGTACTCTGGCAGATTCCCAGACATACTACTATTCATGAACAGTAAAACTTTTACTATTTATTTCCACAAAATTCTACAACTTTCCACCGACAGATTAACTTAAGTTAACTTTACCTACTCAGGTTACTTTTGAAAACTTACCATGGTTTATCTCATCTATAAAACAATGTTATTGATTCCACTCCGTTCTGGCTGGAACAGCCGGAATATTTCGTACCAATATGCAAACCAATACGAGAATAGCTTACATTCCACCTTGGGTTAGATTTCGGCCTATTTTGGGTCATTCCGGCCAATTTCAGCCGGTACTAGATTTTGCCTATTTAAAGGAAAAAAAAAAAAAAAAAAAAAAAAAAAAAAAAAAAAAACCTCATCTACGCCATTTTGGGCTTCACTGTTTCTCATTCAGCTTCAACATTGTCTCTTTGAGCCACCACACTTCTCTATTGTTGACATTTCCTTTGCTAGAGAACACTTACCTGTTGGGCATGTTAGGGTCCACCCTTGATTGTGTGAGGAAGTGTTAAAACCAAAGAAAGCATTCAAAAAAAAAAAAAAAAAAAAACAGAGAAGTTTGTGGAGACTGGAGAAGAAGAATGGAGGAGATCAGATGGAAAGGACATGGTAAGTGAAAATGGAAAATACGTGTGGAGTAACGGAGATTGTAAGGAAACTTCTAGGAAATTTCCTAATTCAAAAACTAATCCTAGATTCTTATTTATTTACAATAATGCCACAAGTAAAAAGTTAAAAAATATTCACATAAATTTTTTATCAACTTTACATCATTTACTTTTAAGGTGAAAGAGTATACACTATACATTTATTAATTTGTTTACAATTATTCAAAATGTGAATTTTATTTGTAGAAAGTTAAAAATATTTAAATATTTTTTAATCCCACTTTATTTAAGATTTAAAAAAAAATTAAATTCATTATTTTATAGAATAGTAATAATATATATATATATATATTATATATTTTTAAGGAACCGGAAACACCTTGAAACAATACGCTGAAATAGGTCGGTACTGAAATATTCCGTTCCACTGAACAAAACAAAATGGGTCCCGAAACAGAATTAATAACATTGCTATAGAAAGACAGACTCCGAAGACAGAAGATAGGTCCACAGGTCCAAAATCCAGAAAGAAGATAGCCCTTTCTCTCTCTTTTAGAAAGACTCTTGTAATCCTCCCTTCAGACAGATATAATCTTGTAAACATTCAGGCAGATTTTATTTTGTAATCTTGTATCAAAGACAGACGTTTTTAGTTTTAATCGAAGACAGAAGTTTTTATTTAAGTAAGATTTTACTAGTTTTTGTTTTCATATTCCAAATTATGTTTTAACTTATTTTGAATATATCTATTTTGCTATTTTCTTCTTTATTATATATTTTATCATTGTTTATGTTTCCATATAACTGCTGTGCTCTCTCCATTAGAACCTTAGCCCCTGAAATCTAACAAAATATACTAACTTATAAAGCCATAACAAGTTCTTATGACAGATGAATGTATCTTTTTAAAGGTATTAGTCCTTCTTGTATACAATTCATGTCAACACCTGAGTATATTAAGGCAATTTCTGTCAACGAAAACTCTTTATTAATTACTAAAGTGATTTCTATATGCCATTTTTGAAAATTTACTCTGTCAATTAAACTCAAGAAATTCTGTCTATTGTTGTCCGAAACATCTTTCTCTAATGAAGGGGGGTCTATTATGAGTTTGGAAATATCTTTCAAATTTATTATTTCTGCAATATTTTGTTCATTTACGTCTGTGGAATTATCCTCTTTAATTTCTTGTTTTACCATTTTTGCTTCTGTCATTAAGTCTTGTAAAGTTACTGGTTTTATAGTCATTTCATCTTGTTTTATTTTTGTCTTTCCTTTCTTATCCTTTTCTTTTTCTTTCTCTTTCTTAACTTTTTCTTCTTTTCCACGTTCCGTAACATGGGGTCCATATTTTCTACACTTAATACAAGCAATGGGTATGACTATAGAATCTTTCAATTTTAGTAAATAGTCTTTTTTGTCTTTTAGGTGATTAGGTAGGTTATCTATCAATTTCATTATTATATCTTTTTGTTTCCTTTTTCTTTTATTGACTTTGAGTGGGTTGGTTGATCTTAATTCTATCTTTTTCTTAACTTGATCGATCTATTTAACGTTAAATATTTCTATTAATTCATTTATTATATCTTTCTTGAAATCGAATTTATTGATTTTTTTTAGCAATTTTATTACGTTTATCACATTATTTTTTAGTATGTCCATATTCTGTACATTTATGACAAATAGTATTTCTAATATGTCTGTCATTTTTCTTATTATCTGATGTCTTAGTAATATCTAAAACTGCTACATCTCTTTCTATCTCTTTTTTCTCTAATGGTGAATTTAAAATTTCTATCTTTTTAATTAATTATGCTAAACCATTGTCTTGGGTATATGTCATAGATCTTTCAATTGACTTTAGTCTTTCATCAATTTCTTCCTTCAAACTATTACTCTTCTTGGAACTATTATTTTTCTCTTCTTTGTTGACTACTTTGACCAAACTATTACTATTATGTCTTTCCTTTTCTATCTCTTTCCTTGTCATGTGTCTTTCTTTTTCTATATTTCTTTCTATTTCTAACTTCTTACGTAAAGTTTCTATACCGGCTAGCTTTAGAGTGTTATCATTTTGTCTTTCAATTTTTTCTAACATCTCTTTTGCTATGCCTTTTCTTATCATTCCTTTTTCTTTGTCTTCATCAATTATGTCTAACTTCTTCTTTTGTATTATTTCTATAGCACTAAGATTCTTTCCATTATTTTCTATACGTGTTGTTCTTTCCATTATTAGACCATCTTTCTTATTAATACCCTTTTGTTTTTCTATGTCATCTTTCTCTTGCATTATTTCTATAGAATTACTTTCTTTCTCTACTTCTGTCATTCCTGACTTCTTTCGCACTATGTGACTATCTTCTTTACTTTCTGTCAAAGGTGGTTTTAGTGTCTTTAAGTCATTTCTTTCATCATCTTTTCTACACGTCATATTTATAATTCTGTTGGTATTTACTAAGCTATTCTTTTGTCTATTATGCCAATTATCTATCATGGTTTTTGCTAAAGGGTAAAGGTGAATTTAAAGGTTTCATTCTTTGAAGGAGGTCCAAAAAACTATCATTTTTTTTTTTATACTTTAGTATATATAGTGGATCTTTCAATAGTTTCTAAAGATTCTAATTTATTTGTTATCTTTTATGTACTTAACTATATATCCATTTTCATTATTTCATATGAATATATTTACCAAATTTGTGTGCTAATTTTGTAGGCATTGAAAGATAACAAGCCTGAAGCTTTAACAATGGCGGATTGATAGAAAAATAGAGAGAAAAAAAATGATGAATCAAGAAAAGATTTCTATTCAAGCTTGTTAAAACGAACACTACGTACACATCCTCTATTTATATCTTACAAAGAATGGTAACTGCCTTGTAAGCTTCTAGAAGGTTCTAATCTAACCACCTGTAACAAACTCCTAGCAAAACTGACTAAAGATTACAGCTGTACATCTCAGATAAATATATACCATTATCTACAAATATCTACTCTTATTCATAATTGAACCCAGGAGAGGAGAAACAGAGCACGTCTTGAATCTGTGAAGAGGTAAAGGCCTTTGATCAAAACGGCACTGTCTGGTTTAAAGGTTTAATGTGACACGCGTGTATAAATGTAAAACGACGTTGTGTCTCATTAAAGTAAAACACTCCGTTTTAACTCTTCACAAGTAGCCGTTGCAAAACTAGCCATTATGCTTTGAGTCTTCAACCTCTGTTTCTTCAACTTCTGTATTACTACTTTCAGGCATGTGTTGGTAAGGAGACTTGCTTAATTGAGGTTTCTAAAGAGACATTTGGAACAACAGAATGTGGTGGAATCTCCAAAAGGCTAGCTATGGAGGCTATCTCCTAGTTTTGCTTCATGTTTTTTAATTTAGATCCAGGGTAATCGATTGTGTTAGATTTAATTTATTTTTTTAATTTTAGGTGGGTTATAGATTATGTGATTTTGTTTGGTAGTTAGGGAGTTCAATTTTCTCATCTTATACAAAATAAACTAGTTAAGGTCTTTTTTTTTTTTTTCTTTTTGTGAAAAAGTTAAGGTCATTTTATGTGTTATATTTCTTTCCTTTTCTTTGTTATCTATTATCTTTTTTATAGCGTAGTGCATTATAGTTCTTGTTGGAGTTTTCCTTCCAAAGGGGGGCTTTTAATGTTATGCCATAAGAATGGATAATCTATATCACTTGGAGTAATAGCAGTAATTATTATTTCAATTAACTTTTTCTTCTCTTAACATTATAATTGAGCACATTAAGTAATTTATGCCCGGATTTACTATCCATGCATGTGAGAAGCGAACATTATTTTCGAAATATTAAATAATTTTTCAAAGATGGGATGTGGATATTGTACATATATTTTGCATAAAAGCTTAAATTTAATTAGGGATGAAGTCAAGTTTTCTGCTTATATAGATCAGAAGTTTGGATTCCGCTGCATTCCATTTGCATCTGTAAATCTTGCACAAAACATGTGTCATGATAAGTGGAAAACAAAAGGGGACTAAAAGCTTTGAATTTTTCTCAACATCTATTATTTGAAGGACAGATTGTTAATAAACTGAAAAAAAAATCCTTTCGGTGGAGGATAATGCAAATAATGTTTTCAAATTAAACCAATACTAATACACTGGATCCCTAATGAACCCTGCTAAAGAACCCTGCAAGTTAGCGCATTTGGGCAAGAGAGTGCAATTAAAATGGGTGATTTCTTGAGAAGTCTCGTATTCCACCCCTTAAAAACCTATTAAAAAAAAATTATACATAAGCTTGTCACCATTACCTAACACGATTACCTATGGCTACCTAAATCATGGTAGTGAAACTAAAAATTAAGATGTGCTGTGTGTGGCAATGCTAACAGGTCAGACAGGTTTGGGAGGGAATATGTATAGCCCTTCTCAAAGCCATACCATTTTTTTTCTTTTTTTTAAAATTTTTTTTTAATGTATACAACTCGTTGAATCCTAATTAGATTTAATAATTTTTTTCATAAACCATTCCACTTATGTACGAGAAACTAAATTTATCCCAAACTAGTTTGTTTGTTATATTGCACTCAAGCAAGGTCAAGCTGCCCGATGTTAGCTAATTAAGGTTTTATTTTTTATTGTTTTAGTTTATACTATAGAATTTGAACCTATGACGTTTATTCTATGATAATTGCTTTTTGCCATTAAACTAAGATATTAATTGGTTTGGGGAGTAAACAGGACTAGTCATTGTTGAGTTCTAAGATATTGTTTCAAAATATTGTAGCACTATTCTCATGCATTGATAAAACAATACATGATCCATGCTTTGTTTGTTTCATCACTTCGATATTTGGTATTACTAATATGATAGAGCATGTCCATGGCCATGGGGTTCCACTTTGCAATTCTTGTGATGGGAAAGTCAGGTCAAGGCCAAATGGGGAGGTGCATGTGGAATGGCATCAGAGCCAGCCTTAGGCCTAGGCCATCGCCTAGGGCCTCCTACTAGAGAAAGGCCCCCAAATTTTGGGGCAACAATTGATATATTTTTTATAGAATTTTTTTTTAGAGATATAGGAAAAAAAAAATAGTTTTACATTTTTGTTTCTACTTTTAAGAAGCCTTAGAGAATTGTGTAATGCTAAAAAAAATATAACTTTAAATACATGAGTCCTACAAATATATGTGTCACTAATAACAAGAAATGATTCAGATAAGAAAATGCTAAAAATATTATAATTTTATTTCAAAACCTTTATAAATTGATGTGACAATTAATATGATTTATGAACACCAACAACTTATTAAATGCATTTTTGAATTATTTTTATGATTGGTGATACATCTTTGTAAGCCTCATATTGTAAAATTTATAATATCTCTAACATCGTTTATTCAAATACTTCTTTATTATTTTCTTGAAGTATTACTAATGACTAATCACATTCATTAATAAATCATTTGTAAGTTTGTTTTTTAGAGTAAAATATGTTATAGCTTTAACATTTCTCCACAAAAAAGCCATATTACAAAATGAAAGGAATGGATTTTTGTTATAAAAGAATTATGATATTAAACACTTGTTAAATATTATTTAAGTGATAATAAAAAGGCCACATTCAAATATATCGCCTTAGGCCTCCAATTTTGTTGGGCTGCCCTTGCCTGACATGAGTGTAATTCTCCATTTGTATGCAAGGCTTTTGTTTATTATGAGATTAAGGAGGGACAAAAACTATGCTTGCAGTGTGATGCTCCATATGATGGTATCTCTTTAGCTTCAAATTTCTAAAAGGTTTTTTGTTTTGGCCGTGTTTTTGTTTTAATAAGTTATTATGTGTTCATCCTCCATTTGAAATGTTTTCACATAGTTTAAATTTAATATTATAAATCTAAAAAAGTATCCATTGTCACAAGTTTTAATGATGTAATATCAAAAAATTGTGTGTGTGTGTGTGTTTTTTTTTTAATTTTATAAAATTAAAAATTATGTTTAGTATATGGTATGTGGAAGAAGTAAAAGGTATTTACCCTTGGAATATTAATTATCAATCTGTTGGGATTGAGTGTTGTCATTGAGATTGGGGAGGGTTTAAATTAAGCGTGAGGTTAGCCTTTTTGCTATGTTTTGAAAAATATAAAATCTCTCTCTCTCTCTCTCTCTCTCTCTCTCTCTCTCTCTCTCTATATATATATATATATATATATTTCCAATCTTGAGCAAGAGAAGAATTGTGTACAGTGGATGCCACACTTGACATGCTAATATGCTTGTAGAGTGCAAGTTCAAGTCTTGTGCTAGCCTCATTTTTCAGGCCTTTTATTTTCTAAACATATAGGTCGACTAAACCATGACAAAAAAACCAGTCTGTAACCATTAACCTAGACCAAAAAGTGGTCTTTAACTACACTAAAAACTTATTGGTGAGTGGTGGCCCACAAAGTCTCACAGTCAAAGAAAATTGGAACCAATATTTTGTGCAATAGATTTTTACCTTGAGACTCTATGGTTATAAATATTATTAACATTTTGCTTAATAATGTAGGTTGCTTCGAAATCATTGGTTTATGAGATGAAACAAAAACTGAGAATCATGATGATAATGCATAAGCTTGGTGTAAATGACTAAATTTCGACTTTGAAATAAATCAAAGAAGTAAAATAGATTCACATATGTGAATTTGTAATGATCAATGTGTGGTACAATTCTCTGAAATTACAAAAGAGTGATCCTCTGATTTGATCTTCTCGAAAGACTTGTTGATTAGAATTGTGGTAATGTGATTTTGACTCAAACACCAAATATCCTTCAATTTGGCTAAAGGATGGATTGAAGACCCTTGAAATATAGTTATAACGAATCTCTAGCTATGAGCTTGTTAGAAATCTTTGTTCTTTGTGTTCTTCGCATGTTCTTTATCTTCGAAGGTTTGTGGTGGAAGTTCTTCGAAGCTTTTGGAGCTTGAATTTGTAGAGCTTCGCTAATTTGTGGTTTCTTGAAGTTTCTGGAGGCTTTTGGGCTTAATTCTAACAAACTTTAAGATCTAGAAAGGTAGTTTGGATAATTCTGCTTCAAATGTTCTTCGTGTTCGAGGTTGAAGTTCTTGAAGGCTTTGAGGCTTGATTCCTACAGAGCTTCTGTACGTCTAAATGCCTCTAAATCTTCTTTGATGTTGCTTGTGGTATTGATGTCTTGGTGTGTGGAAATGCCTTAAAAAGGCTTCTATTTATAGGAGTTTGGGTGTGAAGGAGCGACACATGGTGGAGTCTGATTGGTGACACATGTCATAGCCTGATTGGAGGAGCTTGAAGACCTTTTTTCCAAGACACATGGCATCATTTGATTGGCATAAATGTCTTAATTTTCAAGATGACACATGTCAGCAATCGATTGGATTGCTTATGTCATTGTTTACACGCATCGATGCGTGATTCTTTTGTTTCGGTGACACTTGGTAAATTTATGTTGGTCTTTGTAATTGGTGGTACTTTGTGGACTTTGTAGTATGATGTGTCAGCTTATGATAGGTCGGGAATTTTTCCTCTCTACACTTGGCAATGTGCCTTATTCGATGATTTTATTCCTTTACTTTCCTATCATATTTTCAATCTACATGTTGATTTTTGTGATACCTGGTGCACTTATTTGATAAGAATGCAAACCAATTAAGTACTATATCTTTACTCTTTATTTTCCATAAATTTTTTTACTATATTGCTAAAATGTAGTTTATATTCATTGTGGGGTTAAAAGTCTTTGTATTAAACGACTTTTATATTCAATTTTGTATTTTATTTCATCTATATAAACTTGCAAATTTCATCAGGTGTTT
This sequence comes from Quercus gilva, assembly GCA_023621385.1. Classification (NCBI taxonomy): domain Eukaryota; kingdom Viridiplantae; phylum Streptophyta; class Magnoliopsida; order Fagales; family Fagaceae; genus Quercus; species Quercus gilva. The sequence continues at coordinate 57,739,974 of CM042477.1, read as the reverse complement.
CAGGAGCTGCATTTTTTTCAAGTACCATCACATAGTACTGCACAATTGTGCCAAGCAATACAAAGTATAGTAAAAAAAAAAAAAAAAAAAATTCTTATTGTAGGGGTAAGAGCCCGAACTTGTATACTGGGCCTTGGGCCCTGTTCGTGGATACACCCGAGGAGGAATAAATAATAAGGAAAGGCCTCGGAATAGAGGACCATGCAAGGAAAGGATGGAGAAATATAGTTCGAGGAGGTTGACCTTCTCGGATAGGATGAATGTCAGTCAAGCAAGTGTTTGGATGATTTAAGTGACCTTCCAGGAAGTTTCAACAATAAGGATGAACTTTAAGCACGTACAAAGGTGATAATAATACGGAAATATCTCAAAGAAAAGCTGCTACCACCGCATTAAATGCACTGCAACAACTTTTCTGACCGCATTTATGGGGAGAAGACCCCTGAACAGTGCAGTTTTCAGCTACTGCCACTCACAGATAACAAAAAAAGATGCTTGATGGGACATGTACTCAAGTAAGGGTTTAGATGGATAACAAGTGTATGATCAGGATGGCCTGAAAAGACCTATATAATGTAAAAGATCTCCTATGAGTTGGGGGGCGGAAAAAATAGAAAATGAAAAGGGAAGAAAAAATTACTGTAGCATTAAGAGCTGTACTAACTTCCATAACTATTGTATTGAGTCATAATCTCTCTCCTCGTACAACCATTTTATCAAGTTTTACGTGTAGTTCACCCTTGTTCATCATTGAAATATTTACTAGCCGTTATTGTAAATCACTAAAACCTAGCTCTTTAGCCCATTCTCTACAAATTTATTGTATTGGGCTTACTAAACCATCGTCCGAATAATTTTTGGGCCTGGGCCAAAAATTTGTAACCCTACACTTATATATGCCACATTGATTTATCTATTTCTCAATTTAATTTAAAACTTCATTTTGATAATCATTTCAATATAAAATTTGGTCATAAGTTCAAATTCAAAAATTGATGCTTACTCACTATATAATTAATGCCAATACGAGAAGATCATAGTTGCATTGAATGAGGGTTGTCCTTTCCCACAGGCCATCATACGGATGCACATTGTGGTGCTTTAGTTATGTTGTAATTTATTGTTGTGGTTTTTTTGTCTAAACATAAACATATATTCAAACTCCAATTTAATTTTTCTCAACTATATTCTTTATAGCATTTTTCATTCATATGGAAATGATGGAAGGTTGAGTATCAAAATTTAATATGGAAATATTGTTTACCTTAAAAAAATTATTCTCTTTTTTATGTTTATGTTATTGTTATTTTATATAAATTTTATCATTAGATAACATAGTTCTAAACATTATATACCAAAAACCTTTTTAGAGTTTTATTTATGATTTATAAAAAGAATACTGGTTAGAATATAATATAGGCAAAGATTAATTTAGCCAATTACATTTAATGATCTTTTTGTAGCTACAATTGTAAGACAAACATGAAAGTAATTAGTTTCAATCATGACATTCTTAAATTCTAATAATCTAATAAAAACTTAAGAGATTCTTTGAGAATATTTAATTTTAAACATATAGAGGATTTTGTCAAATTTCTTTATAGAAAACAAATAATTACTTAGAGCATGAAAATATGAAACTTAAGCGTATATTATATATATATATATATATTTGAATTTTGAAATAGCTAATTAATTCAAGTATTGATATAATTATTTTTTGTGTACCTTATTTATATTTGAAAAAATAACACATGTTTGTGAATACAAAAGTAGAGTGCATCTTTCTTTTACTAATTTTTTTTTTTTAATTTCTTTTTTGGATTCATGACCATTTCGATGACTAAAAAACTAGGTCTCTCAAACCATATGTAATATCAAATTTATCTTTTTAATAACTGAGATCTTATTTACCTCCTAGTTGATTTTGTTTTCATGTTGGAATACCTTTTTGGATATCAATAAAATAAATCGTGCCAATAGTGGATTACCTTATGGTTTACAAAACTACCCGACAGCAATTTTTGTTTACTTTATAGAACTATAAGGTTTTTTTTTGTTTTTGTATTTGTTTTTTTTATTTTTTTATTAACATGCGACATCAGTTTGCATACTTTATCTTTTTTCTAAGCAGAGTAAATAAGATACCTAAGTACAAATTGGTAATTTGTTCTATATTTTGTTTCACAATTTGGTATTTTTTAATTAATAATTTTTATTTTAAAGAAAACGATAGTAGAATTGAATTAAGCTGTCAATCCATCCCATTGTAATGCTTAGAGTTATGTTTTATTTTATTTTATTATTGTATTTGTGTTTAAACATATGTTTAAATATGTTTAAACATATAATCAATTCTAAATTATTTTTCACAACCTTACTACTTCAAATTTTTATCTATCATATGAGCAAGAAGGAAGTTTAAAAGTCAAATGAGCAAACTGTAGTTATTTTTTTGCAACACCTTGTGTATGATAGTATATTGGCTTGTTTTTTCCAAAATCTTTTCCCTATTATTTTCAAAAAGAGCATGACATGTCCATCATTTACATGGGTTGAAGCCAAATTCTAGGTGGAGGCGCAAGCTCAATCCTTAACCCTAGATAGATTTCAGAAATCAAAGTAGACAATCATCTGTGCATCAACTTAACAATCAAGCATGAAAGTTGAAAAGACTACCCTTGATTCTTTTTATTCCACAACTTCAATGAAGGGAGGAATACAATGATTGAGGTCCCCATCCACTAGGATATTAGGTGTAAGCCAAGACTTTGTCATATTAGTGATGTCTATAACAATTAGGACATTAGCTCTATCACTTTTAAATATTAATTCACTAAATCTAAAGTAAAAAATAAAAAAGAGTCTAATAAGCGTGCGTGATTAGTTCATAGCATGCATAGATTAATTACAAATTATATATATATATATTTATAAAGATAATATTTTATTAATATTATTTAAACTAATGTAAATAAAGGATATAATTTTTTTTTAATGAGCTAATATAAATTTTTTTAATTAATGAGCTAATACAAAAGAAAGCTAGACACGTGTGGCCAACCTCTAGTTTAGTTTCTCCTATATATACCCTCCCAACCCTCTTCATACCTCAATAGTTCAATACTTGCCTTTTTTTTTTTTTTTTCAATTTTTTTTTCTTCTTCTTGGGTAATTCCCCCAACAGTAAGATTTTCTTCCATGCATTTAAATTTGATTCTGTTCCCGATTACGATAACAAGTCGGAGTTTGATTGATTTTGTTCATGCTATCTTAGGGTTACATGGAGTTCGATTGATTTTGTTGATGCTAATAATATCTTTTAGAAAATTAGGGTTACGTTTATCGTTGCAAATTATTAGGGTTACGTTTCTTTCATCAAATAAGTTTATAAAATTTTTGAGCATCTTAGACCGTGGATTTTGTTTAATCAATGCGTTTATTCTGAATATTCTCGTTATAATTCTCATTTGGGTTGCGTATTATTGTGATTTTCATCAGTGTTTCAAGATTTTCATCTCGTAGAAAATTAGGGTTACATGGATTTTTGTTTATCGTTGCAAATTATTAGGGTTTCTTTCATCAAATAAGTTGTTTCGTTGATTGTTTTTGACAAAGTAGTAGTTATGGGACTTGTCTCTCTCTGAACTCACACACCAACTATGATTGGATTTTAATTTAATTTTATGGGTTTCATTCTGCTTGAATGTTTCTTTAGTCGATATTGTGAAAAATAAATAATAAATTGTTTGTGCAATCGTGTAGGTTTTTTAAATTCCAGAATAGTACAACAGGTTTATGCTTCCTTGTATAGATTTCAAAGTTATAATTTTTGGGGCTTGTTTATCGCTCTGTTGCCCCAATTCTATTTCTTGTGTTTAATGTTGTGTATCAACTTGGGTGGCGAAGTTTGATGGGGGGACCTCAGGTAGTAAGCCCTCTTTTATGTCTTTATTTCGTTATTTTTGGATTTTGGAGTAAAAATCATATTTTTAAAGTTTCAACTGTTTTAATGTAAAGGTCATATACTCACTAACTAGAACTTACTATGGTGAATGTTTAACTTGATTGGATTGTATTATAGACTTTTTTACTTATAGTATTAGGGGGTTCTTTGTTTGGATCTCACTGGGACAAAACTTATTTGATTTTTTGCTTAAATATTGAGAGAAACTTAGTAATAGTATCAGAAAATTCTTTTGATCCTTTGTTAATTCTCTCAAAATGAAACATATTCCAAGCATTATTTATTGTGTCAATTTGTTATTTGTATATTATAACTTTATAAAGTTGTTGTATTTGTAAATGTATCTCTTGCACAAGTTGTTTCCATTTTGCTTTATTCATATTTCTTCATAATAGTGGTTTTTTTTTTTTTTTTTTTTTAAACTATGATACCATTGTGTCACAATTAACTGGCCTGCCATTTGAATTTGGCATGAGGCTTTCCATGGGTAGGGTGACCGGGGACTACCTGATCGCCTATAGGATATGCCCTCACCAATGTGCGCCTAACTTGTTTAAGGTCTTAGGTAGCGTAAATGCTCTCAATGAGCAAATGGGGTTGGGCCTCACCTGCCACGATGTTGTTTAAATGTACAAGTGTCATTTGCTCGCAGACTCAAGCTATTACCTTATGTTTAGGTCTTTTGACGTTAGGCTCATCTCGTGTCTCCCCAAGTCTAACAAGGGCATAAAAGATGACTTTCTAATCACCTCGGGTGAATGGCATGACGGTCTTCACTGCCCAACCTAGGAGGGAGCACTAGGTGGGGTACCCTAGGTTTAGGTTTTTTTTTTTTTTTTTTTTTTTTTTTAAAGGGAATTAGTTTTGTAGCTTACTTCCCTTTTCGTTCCTTTGGTATTTTGTTCCCTTCTGACTAAGGGCTGTTTTTTTTCTAACTGTGGTTTTGCTTTCTCGACTGTTTTTGCAGATAAAAGATACATGGCCCCCAACTTCAACTTCATCAACATTCCAGATCTCAATAGGGTGCTAAGAGTAGAGGTGTTCATGAGTAAGGATAGACAACTAAGAGCTGTCCACCTTATCCTCGACTTCAAGCCTCTGTTCGACAAGTTTCAAGACGTGGGCATCGCAATCAGAGCAGGTGATCCTCACTTGGCTCAGATTGATGTCTCGGTGCCCGGATTCCTTGCTCAAGAAAGCACCATGCAAGTTGAACTACCTTTCCATCGCTCTCTCCGTAAAGCAGCGGTTCCGAGAGAAGAGATAGCTTTTTCGCACTTGTCACTCGAGGCTGAGATAAACCAATTTCAGCTAGAGGAAAAGAGAGAGGAGTAGGGAGAGCTTGTGGTTTAAGTCTCAAATTCGAAAGACGAGCTTGACAGATCTTCAAGTGTCTGTCCTATCGAACTCGTCGTTGCAAGTGTAGTTAGTAGTTCGGAGGAAGAAGAAGAAGAAGAAGAAATGTCGCTGGAGAGGAAGAAGGGTCTTTGTGAACTCCTTGCGAGCAGGACCAAGGCGTCGACGCCCAAAGACGCTTCAGGGTCTCAACTCCTTTCTACTCTTCCTCCTCCTCTCCCTCCTTCAGTTAACCCCTTCGCGCTTGCCAATTTGAAGAAGAGAAAAAAGGACAAGGAGGTGGTCGAGGTGGGAAAGTTGGTCTTTCAAAATGAGAAGGTTCCTCTAAAGGTTCCCAGGAAAGCCAAGGACAAGGGGAAGGCTTCCTCGATTGAGGTCAAGGAGGGTTGGCACGTGGTCGAGGTGCACCCTCAGAATCTAGTGTGGAACCCTCAACTGGAGCTAAATGGGCCAGCCATATCATGGAACTCCACCATCAGGGAGTTCCAGAGAGGGAACCTTACCCCCTGAAATCCAACATAATATACTAACTCATAAAGCCATAACAAGTTCTTATGACAAATGGATGTATCTTTTTAAAGGTATTAGTCCTTCTTGTATACAATTCATGTCAGCACCTACGTCTATTAAAGCAATTTCTGTAAAAAAAAACTCTTTATTAATTACTCAAGTGATTTCTATATACCATTTTTGAAAAATTACTCTGTCAATTAAACTTAAGAAATTCTGTCTATTATTGTCTGAAACATTTTTCTCTAATGAAAGGGGGTTTATCATGGGTTTAGAGAATTCTTTCAAATTTATTATTTCTGCAATGTTTTGTTCATTTATGTCTGTGGAATTATCCTCTATAATTTCTTATTTTACCATTTTTGCATCTTTCATTAAGTCTTGTAAAGTTACTGGTTTTATGTTTATTTCATCTTTTTTTATTTTTGTCTTTCCTTTCTTATCCTTTTCTTTCTTGGCTTTTTCTTTCTCTTTCTTAACTTTTTCTTCTTTTCCACATTCCGCAACATGGTGTCCATATTTTTTACACTTAATACAAGTAATGGGTATGTCTATAGAATCTTTCAATGTTAGTAAATAGTCTTTTTTTGTCTTTTAGGTGATTAGGTAGGTTATCTATCAATTTCATTATTATGTCTTTTTGTTTCCTTTTTCTTTTATTGACTTTGAGTGGGTTGGTTGATCTTAATTCTATCTTTTTCTTAACTTGATCTATGTCTTTTTTATTAACATTAAATATTCCCATTAGTTCATTTATTATGTCTTTCTCAAAATCTAATTTATTGATTTGTTTAGCAATTTTATTATGTCTATTACATTGTTTTTTAGTATGTCCATATTTTTTACATTTATAACAAATAGTATATTTGTTATGCTTGTCAGTTTTCTCATTGTTTGATGACTTCGTAATATCTAGAACAACTATGTCTCTTTTTCCTAAGGGTGAATTTAAAATTTCTATCTTTTTAGCTAATTTTGCTAAACTATTATCTTGGGTATATGTCATAAATCTTTCAATTGATTTTAGTCTTTCATCAATTTCTTCCTTTAAACTATTACTCTTCTTGGAACTATTATCTTTCTCTTCTTTGTTGACTAAACTATCACTTTCTTTCTCTTTCCTTATCATATCTCTTTCTTTCTCTATGTATTTTCCTATATCTAACTTCTTACGTATAGTTCTTAGATTTAGAATGTTATTATTTTGTCTTTCAATTTTCTTTAACATCTCTTTTACTATGCATTTCCTTATCATTCCTTTTTCTTTGTTTTCATCAATTATGTCTAGTTTCTTCTTTTGTATTATTTCTATAGCACTAAGATTCTTTTTTTTATTTCCTATACATGTTGTTCTTTCCATTATTAGGCCATCTTTCTTATTATCACTCTTTGTCTTTCTAGAAGACTACTTTCTTTCTTTTCTGTCAAAGTTGTTTTTAGTGTCTTTGAGTAATTTCTTTCATCATCTTTTCTACACGTTATGTTTATAAGTCTGTCGGTACTTACTAAGCTATTCTTTTGTCTATTATGCCAATTATCTATCATAGTTTTTACTAAAGGTGATCTATAATGAGGTTCAAACTCTCTTTCTTTTTCTAACTTTGAATTTAAAGATTTCATTCTTCCTAGGAGATCCAAGAAACTATCATTTTTTTTATTTCTATTCTAGTGTATGTAATGGATCTTTCAACAGTTTCTAAAGATTCTAATTTTTTATTAATCATGTCTAACACACTATTATTGTGTCTATCAGTCTATCGGTTGATTTTATCTCCTGTTCATATACTCCAATTATTTGTGTTATTATTATAGTTATAATCATCTATATCACTGTCAGAATCAGAATCTGTTTCATCATAATCCATATTACTATTTAACCAATTATTGTCTATAACATAATCTATATCATCATAATCCATGTTTCTTATTAATGTGTGCCTAGCCTAAGTGTGAACAAGCAAAACAAATGATGAGCCAATAAACGTATTTATTCTACTTCTAAGCAATTAACAATTATTGGCAGAACTATTACTAACCACTGGTATCCTTGCTATTGGAACCACCTCCTCGGGAAACTCCATTGTGGGACCACCCAAACAACGCCTGTCCATCAACTAACAAAACGGGCTGACCAACGTGAAACTATGGTTTGCCAATGAGTCTAAGGCTGACCAATGCTATCAAGGAGCAAGTAGTGGCTATTGTAGTAATATCTGTTCCTAGTAACTTCTTAATTGCAAAGAAATAAAACTCATACATCTACAATCCATGGCTCTGATACCAAAACATACCCAGGAGAGAGCACAGTAGTAACATGGAAGCATAAACAATGATAAAATAGACAATAAAGAAGAAAATAGCATAATAGATATATTCAAAATAAGTTAAAATGGAATATGGAATATGAAAACAGAAACTAGTAAAATCTTACTTGAATAAAAACTTTTGTCTTTGACTAAAATTGAAAATGTCTGTCTTTGATACAAGATTACAAAATAAAATCTATCTGAAAGGTTACAAGATTATGTCTGTCTGAAGTGAAGGGTTACAAGACTACAAGAAAGCGAGGATTACAAGAGTCTTTCTAAGAGAGAGAAAAAGAGGGCTATCTTCTTTCTGGATTTTGGACCTGGAATTTGGACCTGTCTTCTGTTTTCGGAGTCTGTCTTTTTATAGATGAGATAAACCATGGTAAGTCTTCAAAAGTAACCTAAATTAGTTAACTCAAGTTAATCTTTCGATGGAGACTTGTAGAATATTGTGGAAAATACTATTGATGAATAGTAGTCTTTCATAAAGTGACTTCTGATGAATCTATTAGGGTACTATTCACGCGTGCAGATGAATAGTGATTTGTCAAAAATATCTTTCTGGATTTGTCTGGGTGGTCTGTCTGGAAGCTATTTACGAATAGTGATGTGTCATAATTGTCTTTGGAGGGTCTGCCTAAGAGGGCTAACGTTCTGTCGTTTTGTTTGTCATATGTCATAGGGATTTTGAGATTCTTGGAATGCTTCTGGGTGAATTCTGTAATTCGAAGAGGAAGATTCTATCATTGCGTCATCTTCATCGTTCGAAATTTGTGATGCAGCTTCAAGCAATTGCTTTTTAAGCTATCTTCTATTTGAGACGAAGGCAAGTTGGCACTGGAATTGGCTTTTTTCTAGAAGGAAATTAGAATTTTCTATCTGGGAAGGAGAGGGTTTTTTCTGTAGTCCCTGGCAAATATGATCAAAATTAAACTTATTCCCCAAGATGATTGTATAATCATCTTGATGATATGCCTATAGAGTTTTTTCTGTAGGCACTGACATAAAGTACAATCATCTTGTGAGAAAGACTAATAGAAAAGATACAAAAGAAAGAACTATGCTTACTGTAAGGACTCGAAATGTATTGGGCTCAAAAAAAGGTGGGATTCGAGCCCAACAAGTCCAAACAATAAAATTTATAAAGAATGGGCGTAAGAACTAGCTCCAGTGAGAGGAAAAAGACATCGTCCCTCTGCAGCAAAAGGAACTTCAAACTAAATGAAAGAAAAACCCTCTCCTCCTTGTCCTCGGCTAGATTTTTAATGTTTATGTCTCTGGATTTTCTCTCTTCTTACTCTTGCCTTTTTTCTCTTTTCCAAAATATCATCCCCCACCTAATGTCTTCCGATTTCACGTTATGTACTACCTTCCTCCTTCTGCTTCCACCGTCCACGTGTAGGTTCCATTCTCATAACTTCTTTCTGTCCCATCCAGAACTTCCTGGATTTTTCATCTAATGGTTAGAAGGCTACTTGATTACTGTTCAGGTATCACCTCCACATTAATGCGGCCAGAGAGTTAGCTGGGAAGCATTTAATGTGGAGGTAGCGGCTTTTAGGGGATATTTGTTACTTTTCCCGGTTCCTTCTTGGCTCAATGTTCATTAGTTAGTTTGCATGCAATTCTGTGAAGTTCCTTGATTATTAAAAGAATTACGCCTACCTCGGACGTAGTTTGAGAAGTAAATCCTATCCTCGGACTTGAGATTGTCCTCAGATTGGGCTGCTAGCCCACTTCCCATGAACTCTCTATTTATCTTTTTGGGCCGCTGGCCCCACAATAGCCCCTCAAAATCTCACTTTTTGCCACCTCGGAAAAAGGGGGATTTTGATATCACGCTCCTACTCCCTTCGGTGGGCTTTTCTAAATTTCAGACCGACTTTTCACCTGCCCAAGGCACGTTCCTGACGTTTTGGCGTCTGGAACACGCCATTATTAAATGATGGCGGTTTTTTTCGTTCGCCACGTTTCAACATGATGCGAATCAACGGCGGAGGGCTGTCGAAATTTATGAGCGGGATTTTTCCCGCTTACGGTTTCTGTGCCCCTATAAAGAGCTTTTCAAATCAAATGTCTTTTCAGTTGCAAAAAATCTCAACCTTCTTAGCGAGTATTCATTGCACCTGTCCCTCTCTCTTTCTTCTTGACGTTCTCATAAATATTTGAAGTCAGTCCGAGGAGCTCATTTTTCACACCTGTAAGTTTCTTTACCCTTCTTCAATCTTAAATCTTCTTCGTTAATTTTTCTTTACAATTCCTAAGAAATGGGTAGGTTTAAGTATCTAGTTGATTCCGAGGAGCAAATAGAGAAATTCAGGGCTAAGTATAGGATTCCCTCCACGGTGGGTATGAGATATGCCTCCCCAGAAACGTGGTTTGATGATAGAAAAACGAGGGAAGTAGTCATCCTAATGATCGATTTCATAGAGGGAGGGATGACTATCCCGATGGGTAATCTCACTAGGAATTATCTCAGGTTTTTTAGATTGTCCCCCACTCAGTGCGCCCCCAACATGTTCAGGGTGTTAGGGAGCATAGAAGCCCTTAACAATAGGATGAATCTAGGTCTTACCCACCACGATATAAATTGGATATATGATCTTCATAAGTTGAAGGATCAGGGATACTATCTTAAGTCTAGATACCCTGAGGTAAGATTAATCCAATGTCTCCCTCAATTGAACAAGGGCCTGAAAGATAATTTTCTCATTTTTTCTGGGGAATGGCACGACGGTTTACCCTGTCCGATGCAAGTGGGAACACCAGGTGGGATTTTTGGACTGAGCGCCTCTAAATCTGAATTTGTGCTCTTTACAATAAATTATCTTTATTTCTGACAAAGATTTCTTTGCTGTCTTACTGGTTTTGCAGATAAGCGCGCCACCAAGCCTCAATTCGGACTAGTTAATAGAGAGAGCTTGGACAAAATTCTACGATCTAAGATATACGTGAATCCATCTGACGGTCAATTGAAGGCAACGCACATCATCCTCCGGTACAAACCAATTTCCACATCATTTCAAGCGCCTAAGTGTGTGATAAAGTCCAAGGATCCTCGGCTGCATCGAATCAGTGTAGCCTTTGACGGATTTATAGTTCCTGAGGGTACTCTAATCCCTGAAGGCACCCCTTTTACCCAGCCATTACCCGTGGCCACGGTCTCTGTAGCTGCTTCCTCGTCCCGTTCTATTCAGCAAGAAGCGAAGGAGGAAGGGGAAGAAGAAGAAGAAGAAGAAGAAGAAGAAGAAGAAGAGGAAAAAGTTGTAAAGGTATCGGATTCTGCCAACGAATTCGAAGTTTTTAACCAACTTCTATCTCCCGAGGTAACATCTGATAACATGGGTATCCAAAGAAAAAGCCAAAAGAGCCTATTAGACGTAATTGAAGGCAAATCTGAAAAGGGGGCGTCAGTGAAGTCTACTCAGACTAGTCTTCTCCCTCCTCCTCCCACTCAACCAACTCAAACACAGAGGGTTGAACCCACTGATCCCAAGAGGAGGAGGGAACAGAAGGGTAAAGAGGTAGAGACTGGAAGGCCTCGCACAACTCTTGAAGACGAGGTCCAAAGGGCTCCGAAGCAACAAAAGACAACCCATGGATCCCAGCAAGTTGCGGCCAAACAGATTACGCGGCCATCGGAGCCTAAGGCCTGGCTTCCTACTCCCATGCTTGGTGGAGAGCCTTTAAGGGAAGATGCCTCAATCAAGGACTACAACGGTGGAATTGGATGCCACGTTGCCTCGGCCCTAGAAGAGACACTCCTTCTTCCCAAGGACATGACTGAGCTCAGAGGCATGAAGAAGAATGAGATCTTCATGAATACAAAAAGGCACCTGGGCATGGTATGGTATCCTTACTGCTTTACTTGTTACCTTTAGTTTATTGCACCTCCAATGGTATCCTTACTGCTTTACTTGTTACTTTTAGTTTATTGCACCTCTGACTCTTTTTCTTGACTTAAAGGTTGTTCAAGCCACTTTTAAGCTAGAGCAGATGATCAATACCTCATATCAGCAGCTAGATGAGGAGAGGAAGTGGTGAAATGCTGCAGTTCAGACCCTTTCTATCAGCGAGAGAAATGTAGAAGAGATGAAGAAGAAGTTGGCTGAGGAAGAGCGTGCTCGAAAGAGCGCTGACTCTGCTTTGACCGGCTTTCAAAAGCAAGTTGAAGCTTAGAGGAAAAGCCTCCGTGATGTTCATAAGCAGCTGGCAGCTTCTAAAGGACAAATATCAACTTTGATGAAGTAGCTTGAAGAAGCTCAAAAACTGAGAGGCCAAGCTGAAAAGGGGAGGGATGAGGCTAAAAAAGCGAAAGCTGTGGCTGAGAAGGAGAAGAATGAGGTTGAGCAACAAGGATATGACGTTGGCGTGGCTAAGACCGAAGATAGATTCCGAGCTGAGGTCCCAGTTGTGTGCCGAACTTACTGTGCACAAACCTGGGAGGAAGCTCTTAATCGCGCTGGGGTTGAACTATCATCAGAGCTGAGAAAGCCTAAGAATACTTATTTTCCCCCAGCCATACGAGCCCCAATTCCCTCTTCTCAGCAACAAGAGGTATCCTCTACTGCCGTTGGCTCGACTAAAGAAGCTCAGAAACAGAACCCTCTCCCAACCAATCAGCAGAAGCCGCCTGAAGGGTCTGAAGAAGTCACAGAGATCTCCTAGGCCAAGGCCGCAGAGAGGCCTAAGGATGGAAAAGCCTCTCAGAGCTTTGAAAAGGACTTAGCTTCCACCATCTTGCCTGTTGGGGAGGTTCCAAAGGAGAAGGAGAAAGATGTTCCTCCTCAGGAGACCGCTAAAGTTCCCTCTCCCAAACTACAAATAAAGCTTAGCCAATAGTTGATATGACTTTTTAAGTTTAGTTTAACTTCCTTATTTTCTTTTTTGAGGATGCTTTCTAGTGTGGTGTACATTTCCCTTCCCAGACTTATATAAAACATTGTGATTTTATCTATTACTTGTGTAATTTCCTGCATGACTATTCTTTTGCTTTATGGAAAAGTAAATTCAGACCTAACTTAAGTTTTGCTCAATACTTCAACAATTTGAGTGTATTAATTTCCACCAAGCTGTGGTCCGAGGACCTGACATGACTTAGTTTCTGTTTAATACTTCTATAATTTGAGAGACACAAGCAATATAATTAGGGATAAGCTATAAGAGGGAAATAAGACGGGACTATTCATATTAATAGTAATACTTCTTTAAGTTATTTACATTCCAAGGATGAAGTACAGTTTTTTCGTCTAAATCTTCTAAGTAGTAAGCCCCTATTCCTGCTACGGATGTAATGCGATATGGTCCTTCCCAATTAGGCCCTAACTTTCCCCAGGCTGGATTTTTGGTAGCTCCCAAGACTTTTCTCAATACCAAGTCCCCTGGAGTTAATGGCCTCAGCTTCACATTTGCATCATAGCCTTGTTTCAGCTTATGTTAATAGTAAGCCAACTGAACTATCGCATTCTCTCGTCGTTTATCTACTAGGTCTACGTTCTTACTTAAAAGCTCATCATTACCATCCGAGGTGAAAGTGCTGGTCCTTAGTGTGGGAAAGCCTGTTTCAAATGGAATTACAGCTTCAGCCCCATACGTCATTGAAAATGGGGTTTCTCCTGTTGACCGTCTAGGTGTCGTTCGATATGTCCAAAGGACATGTGGCAGCTCTTCCACCCATTTTCCCTTTGCATCATTTAGCCTCTTCTTAAGTCCGCTCACTACGACTTTATTGACGGCCTCTACTTGCCCATTTTCCTGTGGATAAGCCGGAGTGGAATATCTGTTCTTTATCCCCAGCTCGGAACAATACTTTCTGAAAGCCTTGCTATTAAATTAAAGACCATTATCCGAGATGAGAGCTTGAGGCACCCCAAATCGTGTGATGATGTTCTTTCAGACAAATCTTTTTACATCCACATCCCTGATATTAGCCAGAGGTTCAGTTTCGACCCACTTCGTGAAGTAATCCGTGCCAACTAGCAGATACCGTTTATTTCCTATTGCCCTAGGAAAAAGACCAACAATATCCAAACCCCACTGAGCAAAAGGCCAAGGACTAGATAGAGGGTTCAGAACACCTCCTGGTTGATGGATGTTCGGAGCAAATCTTTGGCACTAATCACACTTCCTAACGTATTCTTGGGCTTCCTTCTACATGCCTGGCCACCAATACCCTTGGGTGATTGCTCGGTGAGATAAAGATCTTCCTCTAGTATGACTCCCACAAATCCCTTCATGGAGCTCTTCTAAGAGTGCCTCCGAGGTTTCGGGGTGCACACAAAGCAGATATGGCCTAGAGAAAGATCGCTTATACAATTTTTTGTCCTCGGACAACTAGAACCGAGGAGCTTTTCTCCGTATCTTATCAGCTTCTGAACCGTCCTCGGGTAATATATCCTTCTCAAGGTAGAGCATTATAAGATCCTTCCAGCTTGGTGCAGAGCTAATTAGATTGATTTGAATTGTGTTTTCCAACACTGGGGTAGGCGCACTCAAGTCTTCAACCACAACCACGCGAGGTAAGTCCTTCGCCGAGGACATTGCGAGGGTGGCCAAAGAATTTGCATGAGTATTCCCACACCTGGGGATATGGGACAACTCAAAGAATTTGAAATCCCCTTCCATGCGCCTAACCTGGCTCAAATAAGCCTGCATTCTTGTGTCACGAGCTTCCAACTCCCTTTTTACCTGGCCCACAATCAGCGCTGAATCCGAGAACATTTCTACTGTCTTTCCTCCCAGTTTTTTAACCATCCCCATTCCCATTAGCAGAGCTTCATACTCGGCCTCGTTGTTGGTGGCTGAGAATCCCAATCTTAAAGATTTCTCAATGATGGTCTGTTCAGGAGATATTAGAACCAGCCCCACTTCTGATCCCCTCTGGTTTACCGCTCCATCTACATACACCTTCTAGGGGGAGGAACGTTCTGTGGAGATAAGGCCAACCAATTTTTCATCCATGCCCTGCGGGCTAGATTCAATTTCTTCAGGGCTTTCAGCAAATTCAGCCACTAAGTCCGTCAGAATCTGACCTTTCACAGAAGTATGAGGCATATACTTAATATCAAAAGCCCCTAGAATTGTGCCCTACTTGGCAACTCTGCCGGTATAATCGGCACTCCGAAGAACTGCTTTGATTGGATATTGAGTCGAACGACTACAGTGTGCGCTTGAAAGTAATAGGGAAGTTTCCTCGTTGCATGCACCACTGCCAGAATGGCCTTCTCCAACGGTAAATAACGCACTTCAGCCTCATGAAGTGATTTGCTCACATAGTAAACTGGTCGTTGTACACCATTGTCCACTTGTATCATAACGAAGCTGATCGCATAAGGGGCTATCGCCAAGTAGGCAAAAAGAACCTCGTCCACCTCAGGGCTGGACATAATAGGCGGCTGAGATAAATACTCCTTGAGCTGTCGAAATGCTAGAGCACACTCCTGAGTCCACTCAAACCCTTTCCATTTGTGAAGTAAAAGGAAAAAGGGTCTGCACCT
The DNA here is from genome assembly GCA_023621385.1 of Quercus gilva. Taxonomy (NCBI): domain Eukaryota; kingdom Viridiplantae; phylum Streptophyta; class Magnoliopsida; order Fagales; family Fagaceae; genus Quercus; species Quercus gilva. The sequence goes on along the minus strand of CM042477.1, from coordinate 57,724,336 downwards.
ATCTGCCGACCTTGATATGAATCTGTTCAGCGCAGCGGTCATCCCAGTCAACTTCTGAACTTCCTTTGGATTCCGGGGTGGTTGCAAGTTGTTTATGGCCTTAATTTGGTCGGGGTTCACTTCAATTCCCCGGTGGGTCACCATGTAGCCCAAAAACTTTCTAGAGCAAACCCCAAAGGAGCACTTGGAAGCGTTCAATCGTAACTTATGCTTCCTTAGAATCTCAAACGTGCTGGTGAGGTCCGTCACATGCTCGGCCACTACCTTACTCTTTACAACCATATCATCAATATACACCTCTATGTTTTTGCCTAACTGTGGCTCAAACATCTTCGTCATCATCCGTTGATAAGTAGATCCTGTGTTTTTCAAGTCGAAGGGCATCACTTTGTAATGAAAGTTCCCATTAGGGGTGAGGAAAGCGGTCTTCTCCTGGTCATCCAGTGCTAGTGGGATCTGATGATAGCCCTGAAATGCATCAAAAAATCTCATCCGAGGATGACCCACCATTGCGTCCACAAGTTGATCTATACGGGGCATAGGAAAAGGATCCTTCGGACAAGCTCTATTAAGATCTGTGAAATCAACACATACTCACCATTTTCCATTTTTCTTCCTTACCACCACCGTATTAGCCAACCACTGAGGGTAAAACACCTCCTTAATAGCCCCTGCCTCTTTAAGCTTAGTCACCTCATCTTTGATAGCCTCGACATGTAATTTAGAAGGACGTCGAGGTGGCTGTTTCTTTGGTGTAACAGCTGGATTGACATTCAAATGATGACAAATGAAGTTTGGATCAACCCCTGGAGCTTCGTAGGCATTCCATGCAAACACATCAACGTTTTTCCTTAGGACCTCAACCAATTGCTCTTTTTCCAACGCAAGTAGTAGTGCTCCGACCTGAAAGTACCTGTCTGGATCACCGCCAGCATTAACTCTCTCCAGATTCTCACACTCAGTTTCCTCAGCGGACGTATCGGATATGGTACTCGGATTCTTTGACTGCTATAAATCATCCTCTGCCTTGGCCGATATGCTTACTTCTGGCTGATGTCGAATGGCTACTATCATGCACTGCCTTACCATATTTTGATTCCCCAATATTTCTAGCACTTGGCCTCCTGATGGGTATTTCACCTTCTGATGCAAAGTGGAAGAAACAGCCCCTAGGGTGTGCAACCAAGGCCTACCCAGAATCGCCGTATACGGAGAAAAGACGTCTACCACAATAAAATCCACCTCCATCACATCTGAGCCTGCTTGCACCAGTAATCTAATCATACCCATCAGAATGACTAACCTTCCTTCGAAACTTACCAATGGGGAACTATAAGCCGTTAGGTCCTAGGGTGTCAAATTCAACCCCCTGTACAGGTCAGGATACATCACCTCGGCAGCGCTTCCTTCATCTATCATCACCCTTCTCACATCATACCCCCCAATTCTAAGCGTAACTACCAAGACGTCGTCATGCGGTTGTATTGTTCCTCTCTTATCCTCATCCGAAAAACCCAACACCAGCGAGGCGTTCAGTTTTGTTTTCTTCGGCATCGAGCTGGAGCCCCCATCCCCACATTGAGACACGGACATTATCCTGGAGGGACAGGGTCCCGTTCTTCCTGGGGCAGCAAATATAACATTTATTGTGCCCAGTGGGGCTTCTGACGAGGCATTCCCCCGAAACGTTGATCCTGACTGACCTCCTCGGCCACTAGAGTGATGCAGCAAGTGTGTCAACTTTCCCTCTCAGACAAGCTCCTCCAAGTAATCCCACAGGTTTCTGCAGTCTTTAGTAACGTGTCCATGGTCCTGGTGATATTGACAGTAAAGGTTTTGGTTATGCTTCATAGGATTCCCTGCCATTCTATTGGGCAGTCTGAAGTAGGGCTCGTCTTTTATTTTCTCTAGAACCCGTTGCACTGGTTCTCAGAATACAACATTAACTGTTTGGGAGTTAGCTGATCCTGATTGTCCCCCAAAGTCCCTCCGAGGTCTATTGTTATTGTATCGGTCCGATCTAAAATCCCTCCTCTTCTGAGGGATTACCTTGGACTTTCCTCTACCCCGTATCTAATCCTTCTCTACCCTTCTGTATTTGTCAATTCGGTCCATAAGCTGTGGCATGCTGGTAACAGGTTTGCCAATCAACAAACTCCTCAGATCATGCTCGGTTAGGAGGCCCTCCTTGAAGGTATTAATGGCCACGTTGTCATTGGCCCTATCAACCTCGTTAAACATTTCCCAATATCTGTCAGAATAGGCTTTCAGTGTTTCTCCCTCTCGCATAGACATTGATAATAACGACCCCAAAGGCTGAACAACCTTTCTGCAAGTAATAAAGCGAGCACCAAAAGCTTGGATGAGCCTCTCAAAAGAGTCAATAATGTTCGCTTCTAAACCGTTGAACCATCACATCGCCACTAGACTTAGGCTTGAGGGAAAAACCTTGCACATCAAGGTCTCGTCCCTAGAATGGATGGCCATTCTCTGACCGAAATGGCTAACATGCTCCACCGGGTCCGTCTGACCATTATAAATGGTGAACGTAGGTTGATGGAACCGTTAAGGAAGACTTGCATCCTCTATACGTCGCGTGAACGGCGATTTGAAAACTTGGCTCAGTGCTTTGTTCAAAGCATCGTTTCCTAAGCCTTGACGAGGTAGACTCTTATGTGTCCACCCACGGTGCTGCTCCTCATCACGTGAAAAAAGCTCACTGGGCGGAGTTCTAGACCTTCGTCTGTAACTGGTATCATCGGACTCCTCAGAGGACTGCCTTGCGTTGTGAGTCGAACGCCTTCGTCGCTCGTAGCGTAATTCCCGTTTTAGTCTATTAATCTCACGCTGCATGTCCCCATCATTCCTCGCATGGGAGACATGGCTCTTCCCCTTAGATTGACTCTTCTCTGTGTGGGTTGTTCGCGCGCTTCCCTCGCGATCCCCTCCCTGCTCATGAATTACCAACGGGTCACCATGTTGGGGCCCCATGGATTCTGCCTGGTGTGGATTGGCATCCCTTTGCTGCGGTGCTCCTTCTGCCATCAACTGTTGCACCTGTCTTTTCCTACAATCGGATCAAGCTCTTCCCACAGATGGCCTCAATTGTAAGGACTCGAAATGTATTGGGCTCAAAAGAAAGGTGGGATTCGAGCCCAACAAGTCCAAACAATAAAATTTATAGAGAATAGGCGTAAGAACTAGCTCCAGTGAGAGGAAAAAGACATCGTCTCTCTGCAGTAAAAGGAACTTCAAACTAAATGAAAGAAAAACCCTCTCCTCCTTGTCCTTGGCTAGATTTTTTATGTTTATGTCTCTGGATTTTCTCTCTTTTTACTCTTGCCTTTTTTCTCTTTTCCAAAATATCATCCCCCACCTAATGTCTTCCGATTTCACGTTATGTACTACCTTCCTCCTTCTACTTCCAACGTACACGTGTAGGTTCCATTCTCATAACTTCTTTCTGTCCCATCCAGAACTTCCTGGATTTTTCGTCTAGTGGTTAGAAGGCTGCTTGATTACTGTTCAGGTATCACCTCCACATTAATGCAGCCAAAGAGTTAGCTAGGAAGCATTTAATATGGAGGTAGCGGCTTTTAGGGGATATTTGTTACTTTTCCCGGTTCCTTCTTGGCTCAATGTTCATTAGTTAGTTTGCATGCAATTCTGTGAAGTTCCTTGATTATTAAAAGAACTAGTCGCTAACCCATGCGATGCACAGGATAGTTAAATAAAATGACAATTAACCAACATCACGTTAAGGTAAAAGAATTAGTGAGAGACTGATTTGCCCACCAAGAATTTAAAAGAAAAAAAGATTGATATAATAAAATCTAAGAAATTTAGAAATAGAAAATTGGGTTAATAATATGCATATTATAGACATTTTGCTAGTTAGCGTTTAACAAAAAAATGGATCTGTTATAACTAAATAAAATACAATGAGAATAAATATTTAACTTCTATGCTTTTCATTAGTTTAGAAGTGTTGTCTAACGTAGAATGTTATTGGATTGTAAGAAAGATTTTTATAAAATGTTAATACCATATATATATGCTTATATTGTCAATGTCTCACTGCAGGTACATAGTTACTGAAACCTACAAAGTAATTTACAATTTTTAAATTAATAAAGCAAAATTCCTAAAAGTTATATATATACACACACTCAAAACTGATATAAACTACAAAGATAAAAACAAATCTTATTTAGTCGTATTAATAACAATATAAACAATTCAAAACATGGAATATTATCAAATTTACAACACATAATTCCATTATCTTTTACGTTGAATCCAAACAAATAATTAATTGAAATTAATCCAAACAAATAATTAATCAACCAAAAATCAAAGCTTTAATTAAGAAAACAAAAAATCACATGAACCCAAAATAAAAATTCTCAATAAAGAAAAAACATATAAGGTAAAGAATTAAGATCAACCTACTAAGACACAAATACCAAAAACCCCAAAACTTAAACCTTCCAAATTTTATAGAATCCCCAAATTCTACTTCAAAACCAAACAAAACCCTTCAAATTCAAAAAATTCATATATAATATACCAAATAAAAATTTACCACACCTTGAGTTGGAAGACATAGGTTGCAACTTTGATTTTTCTCCAAAAAATAGAGATGTTTCATCTACTGTATACAATATAAAATAATTATTAGAAATTTCAACCCAAAAACCAAACCCACAAAAACACTATCAAAATATAGAGATTAACCCAAATACTTAGAAGAAAATAAATTCTAAACATAACAAAACAATAAGATAGAATGAAAATTTCAGGCACATATGAAAGCAAATAAAAAAGACAAAACTTACGTTTTTTTTTTTTTTTTAGTTGAGTCTCTCTCCTTCTTATTTTTTTAATTTTAAAGTGAAGTTAAGTTTAGGGTTTTGAGATGGTAATTGCTAGGGTTTTAAGGAGAGAAGAGAGAGTCCTACCAGGAGTCTAAATAATATAAACAATTCAAAACATGGAACATTATTAAATTTATAACACCTAATTCCATTATCTTTTACGTTGAATCCAAACAAATAATTAATTGAAATTAATCCAAACAAATAATTAATCAACCAAAAATCAAAACTTTAATAAAAAAAAAAAAAAAAATCATATGAACCCAAATAAAAATTCTCAATAAAGCAAGAACATATAAAAATTTACCATACCTTGCGCTGAAAGACATAGTTGCAGCTTTGATTTTTCTCCAAAAAATAGAGATGCTTCATCTGCCATATACAATATAAAATAATTATTAGAATTTCAACCCAAAAACCAAACCCATAAAAACACTATCAAAATATAGAGATTAACCCAAATACTTATAAGAAAATCAATTCTAAACATAATAAAACAATAAGATAGAATGAAAATTTCAGGCACATATGAAAGCAAATAAAAAAAGACAAAACCTATGTTTTTTTTTTTTTTTTTTTTTTTTTTTTTTTTTTTACGTGAGTCTCTCCTTCTTATTTTTTTAATCTTAAAGTGAAGTTGAGTTTAGGGTTTTGAGATGGTAATTGCTAGGGTTTTAAGGAGAGAAAAGATTTTGGTATTTTTATGCAAAAAACGTTATTTTAGGTCTAGGTGATTTATTTCCTTGTTTTTAGGCTCTTTTAATGTTTTTTTAGGTCAAATTTGGTTCCTATTATAGTTAGGTATTAATTATGGCTTATTTTAGAATATATTTTCTTGTCCATCAAGTTTTATGGAGCCCTTAAATAGGCCTCCAAGTTTTTATAAGTTTTTCAATATTATTATTATAAGATATAAAACCTAAAATAAAAAGAATCAAAAATAAAAAGAAAAAGAAAATAGTGATGATGTGGAAAATTGTGAGAGCTTCAAAAGTTTCGATTTTATATATATATATAGATTATGCCCACCTCGGATGTAGTTTGAGAAGTAAATCCTATCCTTGGACGTGAGATTGTCCTCGGATTGGGTCGCTAGCCCACTTCCCATGAACTCTCTATTTATCTTTTTGGGCCACTGGCCCCACACTTACAATTTCTTTTAGTCAATATGAATGGACTGACGGTTTGACAGATGTACAAAGCAAAATTATAATAAATGACATACTTACACCCTTTATAGTAATCTCAAATACTCATATAACAGATGTTTTAATAAAAGAAGTCTTGACAAATTCTCCTTTACTGATCATTAAAGAAAACATTAATTGTAGTAATTTCTTGAATAAAGACAGATTTAATTTCTTAACAAACAGAGTTAATCATAGGTCTTTGACAAATTTTCTCCAGACTATTATGGTGGTTGATGAAAGACTTTATGGAGAAGCTCTATTTTACATATTCTCACAGAATGAGATATATAGTAAGACATACAAAACGGATAGAATTATGGCAAACTTTGTAAAGTTTTTGAATTCCAGTCACTCTAGCATTGACAGACTTCATCATGATTACTTTTATACCATTACTCAGCGATAGCACAAATGTGTAGAGAAAGAAGTTTATTCTATTATATATGCTTTAAATTTAAAAAATGATTTTCTTATTAAACATTTTAAACGAATTTTACAAAAAGACATTGACAGAGAAGTTTTGAAAATAAATTTTAAAGAAGCTTTGCAAAGAAATGTTTATTTTCAAAATATTGTTTATTTTCAAGATATTGTTTCAGGACATAATGATATACCAACCAATCCTTTTATCAAAAGCCAATTGTAGGCTAATATGGATAAAAGACTTTCCAGGAAAGAAAAGGGCAAGGCACTAGCGATGCAACCCAAACAAATCCGAAAGGCTTCAGCAAAGATTTCAGATAAGCATGAAGGCGTCTCAATTGAGACAATATCTCTTCAGGATCCGTTGCTAGTAGAGGCAATGTATTCATGTGGTGAAAAAAGTGAAATTTTGCAAGAAGTGCTTCGCACTGATCTCACTTTTCAGGATGGAGAATTTAGAGACCTTCCTTTTCATATTAAATTACTTCTTGATAATTTCCAAGCAGCCTTCACCCTCAGACAGAAACCCTTATTCCAAAAAACCCTTAAGGCTTTGGAATTACGTCTTGTTAGCACCAGTGCATTTACTGAAGCTCTTGGTAGTTAACTCCTTGGCAAGGAGGATGGAGATTCAAGCTCCACAAAGACAAAACCACAGTCTCTAAAAAGTTATCTTATAGGAACAAGCTTTTCAAAGCTCCACCCTAAGATTCAGCAAAAAACGAGACTTACCATTAGAACCTTACCCCTTGAAATCCAACGGAATATACTAACTTATAAAGCCATAACAGGTTCTTATGACAAATGGATGTATCTTTTTAAAGTATTAGTCTCTGCAACATTTATCAGGACAGACATGACAGACGACATATGGCTATCTCATAAAGCCACATGGTATGAAAGCTTTGGAGAAACAGAAAGAGTTTATGATGGACAGCATCCCTATCTGGGATTACTTATCAACACAAAGACAGAGGATCCAGTGATTTGTGATCCTTCATGGTTATCTGAAATGCTAGAAATAGGGTTTATAAACAAACTAATCCTAACTTCTGGAATTCAGATTAGTTTATTTCCTAAAGTCATCCAAGAAGCAGCTGCACAGATTGAAGGACTTAATTATATGAAGCTTACTATTTGGAGCACTCTCCTAGCCTAAGACACTAGTTACTATATGGAAGCCCAGCCAGCACACATTTTGGTTCTCATAAGTGATTTCAGTTGTAGTCCTGACTAATACTAGTATACAGGGGAGACTTACCTATCACTTGATGACCCATATGCTCTGGCACAAGAATGGTCTAATTTCATGAGCAATAAGATTTATGAAGTACAGAAAGAGTTAGATCACAACTTCCACCTATATGGCTACACCAACAGGATAGCTATATATGGACCGAAACCTTCAGCAATGAGGCTTACTAGGAAAAGAAAGATTACTAGAGACCCCAGAATAATGACAAAGAATCGTGCTCCTACCTTTCTTCCTATTTCATACTGCGTCCTATATGGTAATTATGGAGTACTCCAAGAATATGAGCAGTATGAAGATAACTTTGATCCACTAAATTATGATAACTACGCGGATACAGACTGAAAGATAGACAGACATGCCAAGCAAGACAGAATGCTCTCCCAGATAGACAACTGTGACAGACCTCTATTCACTAGCACGCGTGAATAGCTTCCAAATAGATCCAAACAGTCCAGACAGATATAGACAGATTTTCATAAGTCACTACTGTTCACTAGCATGCGTACTCTGGCAGATTCCCAGACAGACTACTATTCATGAATAGTAAAACTTTTACTATTTATTTCCACAAAATTCTACAACTTTCCACCGACAGATTAACTTAAGTTAACTTTACCTACTCAAGTTACTTTTGAAGACTTACCATGGTTTATCTCATCTATAAAACAATGTTATTGATTCCGCTCCGTTCTGGTTGGAACAGCGGGAATATTTCGTACCGATATGCAAACCGATACGAGAATAGCATACATTCCACCTTGGGTTAGATTTCGGCCTATTTCGGGTCATTCCGACCGAAATAAGGATTTCGACCAGTACTAGATTTTGCCTATTTAAAGGGGGGAAAAAAAAACTCATCTACACCATTTTGGGCTTCACTGTTTCTCATTCAGCTTCAACATTGTCTCTTTGAGCCACCACACTTCTCTATTGTTGACATTTCCTTTGCTAGAGAACACTTACCTATTGGGCATGTTAGGGTCCACCCTTGATTGTGTGAGGAAGTGTTAAAACCAAAGAAAGCATTCAAAAAAAAAAAAAAGCAGAGAAGTTTGTGGAGATCGGAGAAGAAGAATGGAGGAGATCAGATGGAAAGGACATGGTAAGTGAAAATGGAAAATACTTGTGGAGTAATGGAGATTGTAAGGAAACTTCTAGGAAATTTCCTAATTCAAAAACTAATCCTAGATTCTTATTTATTTACAATAATGCCACAAGTAAAAAGTTAAAAAATATTCACATAAATTTTTTATCAACTTTACTTCATTTACTTTTAAGGTGAAAGAGTATACACTATACATTTATTAATTTGTTTACAATTATTCAAAATGTGAATTTTATTTGTAGAAAGTTAAAAATATTTAAATATTTTTTAATCCCACTTTATTTAAGATTTAAAAAAAAATTAAATTCATTATTTTATATAATAGTAATAATTTATATATTATATATTTTTAAGGAACCTGAAACACCTTGAAACGGTACGCCGAAATAGGTCGGTACTGAAATATTCCATTCCACTAAACAAAACAAAACGGGTCCCGAAACGGAATTAATAACATTGCTATAAAAAGACAAACTCCGAAGATAGAAGATAGGTCCACAGGTCCAAAATCCAGAAAGAAGATAGCCCTCTCTCTCTCTCTTAGAAAGACTCTTGTAATCCTCCCTTCAGACAAATATAATCTTGTAAACATTCAGGCAGATTTTATTTTGTAATCTTGTACCAAAGACAAACGTTTTCAATTTTAATCAAAGACAGAAGTTTTTATTTAAGTAAGATTTTACTAGTTTTTGTTTTCATATTCCAAATTCTGTTTTAACTTATTTTGAATATATCTATTTTGCTATTTTCTTCTTTATTATATATTTTATCATTGTTTATGCTTCCATATTACTACTGTGCTCTCTCCATTAGAACCTTAGCCCCTGAAATCCAACAGAATATACTAACTTATAAAGCCATAACAAGTTCTTATGACAGAAGGATGTATCTTTTTAAAGGTAATAGTCATTCGTGTATACAATTCATGTCAACACCTGAGTATATTAAAGCAATTTCTGTCAAAGAAAATTCTTTATTAATTACTAAAGTGATTTCTATATGCCATTTTTGAAAAATTACTCTGTCAATTAAACTCAAGAAATTCTGTCTATTTTTGTCTGAAACATCTTTCTCTAATGAAGGGGGTCTATTATGGGTTTAGAAATATCTTTCAAATTTATTATTTCTGCAATGTTTTGTTCATTTATGTCTAAAGAGTTATCCTCTTTAATTTCTTGTTTTACCATTTTTGCTTTTGTCATTAAGTCTTGTAAAGTTACTGGTTTTATAGTCATTTCATCTTGTTTTATTTTTGTCTTTCCTTTCTTATCCTTTTCTTTCTTGGCTTTTTCTTTCCCTTTCTTAACTTTTTCTTCTTTTCCACGTTCCGTAACATGGTGTCCATATTTTCTACACTTAATACAAGTAATGGGTATGACTATAAAGTCTTTCAATTTTAGTAAATAGTCTTTTTTGTCTTTTAGGTGATTAGGTAGGTTATCTATCAATTTCATTATTATGTCTTTTTGTTTCCTTTTTCTTTTATTGACTTTGAGTGGGTTGGCTGATCTTGATTCTGTCTTTTTCTTAACTTAATCTATCTCTTTAATGTTAAATATTTCCATTAATTCATTTATTATATCTTTCTCAAAATCGAATTTATTGATTTTTTTAGCAATTTTATTACGTTTATCACATTATTTTTTAGTATGTCCATATTCTTTACATTTATGACAAATAGTATTTCTAATATGTCTGTCATTTTTCTCATTATTTGATGTCTTAGTAATATCTAAAACTACTACATCTCTTTCTATCTCTTTTTTCTCTAATGGTGAATTTAAAATTTCTATCTTTTTAATTAATTCTGCTAAACCATTGTCTTGGGTATATGTCATAGATCTTTCAATTGACTTTAGTCTTTCATCAATTTCTTCCTTCAAACTATTACTCTTCTTGGACCTATTATTTTTCTCTTCTTTGTTGACTACTTTGACCAAACTATTACTATTATGTCTTTCCTTTTCTATCTCTTTCCTTGTCATGTGTCTTTCTTTTTCTATATCTCTTTCTATGTCTAACTTCTTACGTAAAGTTTCTATACTGGCTTACTTTAGAGTGTTATCATTTTGTCTTTCAATTTTTTCTAACATCTCTTTTGCTATGCCTTTTCTGATCATTCCTTTTTCTTTGTCTTCATCAATTATGTCTAGCTTCTTCTTTTGTATTATTTCTATAGCACTAAGATTCTTTCCGTTATTTTCTATACGTGTTGTTCTTTCCATTATTAGACCATCTTTCTTATTAATACCCTTTTGTTTTTCTATGTCATCTTTCAATTGCATTATTTTTATATAATTACTTTTTTTCTCTACTTCTATCATTCCTGACTTCTTTTGCACTATGTGACTATTTTCTTTACTTTTTGTCAAAGTTGGTTTTAGTGTCTTTAAGTCATTTCTTTCATCATCTTTTCTACACATCATATTTATAAGTCTGTTGGTATTTACTAAGCTATTCTTTTGTCTATTATGCCAATTATCTATCATGGTTTTTACTAAAGGGTAAAGGTGAATTTAAAGGTTTCATTCTTTCAAGGAGGTCCAAAAAACTATCATTTTTTTTTTTTTTTTACTTTAGTATATATAGTGGATCTTTCAATAGTTTCTAAAGATTCTAATTTATTTGTTATCTTTTATGTACTTAACTATATGTCCATTTTCATTATTTCATATGAATATATTTACCAAATTTGTGTGCTAATTTTGTAGGCATTGAAAAATAACAAGCTTGAAGCTTTAACAATGGCGGATTGACAGAAAAACAGAGAGAAAAAAAATGATAAATGAAGAAAAGATTTCTATTCAAGCTTGTTAAAATGAACACTACGTACACATCCTCTATTTATATCTTACAAAGAATGGTAACCGCCCTGGAAGCTTCTAGAAGGTTCTAATCTGACCACCTGTAACAAACTCCTACCAAAATTGACTGAAGATTACAGCTATACATCTCAGATAAATATATACCAATATCTACAAATATCTACTCTTATTCATAATTGAACCCAGGAGAGGTGAAACAGAGCACGTCTTGAATCTGTGAAGAGGTAAAGGCCTTTGATCAAAACAGCACCGTTTGGCTTAAAGGTTTAATGTGACACGTGTGTATAAATGTAAAACGACGTTGTGTCTCATTAAAGTAAAACACTCCGTTTTAACTCTTCACAAGTAGCCATTGCAAAACTAGCTGTTATGCTTTGAGTCTTCAACCTATGTTTCTTCAACTTCTGTATTACTACTTTTAGGCATGTGTTGGTAAGGAGACTTGCTTAATTGAGGTTTTTGAAGAGACATTTGGAACGACAAAATGTGGTGGAATCTCCAAAAGGCTAGCTATGGAGGCTATTTGCTAGTTTTGCTTTATGTTTTTTTAATTTAGATCCAAGGTAATAGATTGTGTTAGATTTAATTTATTTTTTTTAATTTTAGGTGGGTTATAGATTATGTGATTTTGTTTGGTAGTTAGGGAGTTCAATTTTCTCATCTTATACAAAATAAACTAGCTAAGGTCTTTTTTTTTTTTTTTTTTTTTTTTGAGAAAAAGTTAAGGTCATTTTATGTGTTATATTTCTTTCCTTTTCTCTGTTATCTATTATCTTTTTTATAGCGTAGTGCATTATAGTTCTTGTTGGAGTTTTCCTCCCAAAGCATTACTTAATGCGCTTAGTTGGGGGCTTTTAATGTAATGCCATAAGAATAGATAATCTATATCACTTGGAGTAATCGCAGTAATTATTATTTTAATTAACTTTTTCTTCTCTTAACATTATAATTGAGCACATTAAGTAATTTATGCCTGGATTTACTATCCATGCATGTGAGAAGTGAACATTATTTTCGAAATATTAAATAACTTTTCAAAGATGGGATGTGGATATTGTACATATATTTTGCACAAAAGCTTAAATTTAATTAGGGATGAAGTCAAGTTTTCTGCTTATATAGATCAGAAGTTTGGATTCCGCTGCATTCCATTTGCATCTGTAAATCTTGCACAAAACATGTGTCATGATAAGTGGAAAACGAAAGGGGACTAAAAGTTTCGAATTTTGCTCAACATCTATTATTTGAAGGATGGATTGTTAATAAACTGAAAAAAAAATCCTTTCAATGGAGGATAATGCAAATAATGTTTTAAAATTATACCAATACTAATACATTAGATCCCTCCAAAACCCTGCTAAAGAACCCTGCAAGTTAGCGCATTTGGGCGAGAGAGTGGAATTAAAATGGGTGATTTCTTGAGAAGTCTCGTGTTCCACCCCTTAAAAAACCTATTAAAAAAAAATTATACATATGCTTGTCACCATTACCTAACACGATTACCTATGGCCACCTAAATCATGGTAGTGAAACTAAAAATTAAGATGTGCTGTGTGTGGCAATGCTAACAGGTCAGACAGGTTTGGGAGGGAATAAGTATAACCCTTCTCAAAGCCATACCATTTTTCTTCTTTTTAAATTTTTTTTTTTAATGTATACAACTCGTTGAATCTTAATTATATTTAATAATTTTTTTCATAAACCATTCCACTTATGTATGAGAAACTAAATTTATCCCAAACTAGTTTGTTTATTATATTGCACTCAAGCAAGGTCAAGCTGCCCGATGTTAGCTAGTTAAGGTTTTATTTTTTATTGTTTTAGTTTATACTATAGAATTTGAACCTATGACGTTTATTCTATGATAATTGCTTTTTGCCATTAAACTAAGATATTAATTGGTTTTGGGAGTAAACAAGACTAGTCATTGTTGAGTTCTAAGATATTGTTTCAAAATATTGTAGCACTATTCTCATGCATTGATAAAACAATACATGATCCATGCTTTGTTTGTTTCATCACTTCAATATTTGGTATTACTAATATGATAGAGCATGTCCATGGCCATGGGGTTCCACTTCGCAATTCTTGTGGTGGGAAAGTCAGGTCAAGGCCAAATGGGGAGGTGTATGTGGAATGGCATCATAAATTTAAAAGTCAAATGAGCAAACTGTAGTTATTTTTTTCCAACACCTTGTGTATGATAGTATATTGGCTTGTTTTTTCCAAAATCTTTTCCCTATTATTTTCAAAAAGAGCATGACATGTCCATCATTTACATGGGTTGAAGCCAAATTCTAGGTGGAAGCGCAAGTTCAATCCTAAACCCTAAATAGATTTCAAAAATCAAAGTAGACAATCACCTGTGTATCAACTTAACAATCAAGCATGAAAGTTGAAAAGACTACCCTTTATTCTTTTTATTCCACAACTTCAATGAAGGGAGGAATACAATGATTGAGGTCCCCATCCACTAGGATATTAGGTGTAAGCCAAGACTTTGTCACATTAGTGATATCTATAACAATTAGGACATTATCTCTATCACTTTTAAATATTAATTCACTAAATCTAAAGTAAAAAATAAAAAAGAGTCTAATAAGCGTGCGTGATGAGTACATAGCATGCATAGATTAATTACAAATTATATATATATATATATATATAAAGATAATATTTTATTAATATTATTTAAACTTTTTTTTTGAGAAAGAATATTATTTAAACTAATGTAAATAAAGGATATAATTTTTTTTAATGAGCTAATATAAGTTTTTTTTAATTAATGAGCTAATACGAAAGAAAGCTAGACACGTGTGGCCGACCTCTAGTTTAGTTTCTCGTATATATACCCACCCAACCCTTCTCATACTTCAGTACTTGCCTTTTTTTTTTTTTTCAATTTTTTTTTTTCTTCTTCTTGGGTAATTGCCCCAACGGTAAGATTTTCTTTCATGCATTTAAATTTGATTCCGTTCCCGATTACGATAACGAGTCGGAGTTTGATTGATTTTGTTCATGCTATCTTAGGGTTACATGGAGTTCGATTGATTTTGTTGATGCTAATAATATCTTGTAGAAAATTAGGGTTACGTTTATCGTTGCAAATTATTAGGGTTACGTTTCTTTCATCAAATAAGTTTATAAAATTTTTGAGCGTCTTAGACCATGGATTTTGTTTAATCAATGCGTTTATTCTGAATATTCTCGTTATAATTCTCATTTGGGTTGCGTACTATTGTGATTTTCATCAGTGTTTCAAGATTTTCATCTCGTAGAAAATTAGGGTTACATGGATTTTTGTTTATCGTTGCAAATTATTAGGGTTTCTTTCATCAAATAAGTTGTTTCGTTGATTGTTTTTGACAAAGCAGTATATATGGGACTTGTCTCTCTCTGAACTCACACACCGACTATGATTGGATTTTAATTTAATTTTATGGGTTTCTTTCTGCTTGAATGTTTCTTTAGTCAATATTGTGAAAAATAAATAATAAATTGTTTGTGCAATCGTTTAGGTTTTTTAAATTCCAGAATAGTACAACAGGTTTATGCTTCCTTGTATAGATTTCAAAGTTATAATTTTTGGGGCTTGTTTATGGCTCTGTTGCCCCAATTCTATTTCTTGTGTTTAATGTTGTGTATCAACTTGGGTGGCGAAGTTTGATGGGGGGACCTCAGGTAGTAAGCCCTCTTTTATGTCTTTATTTCGTTATTTTTGGATTTTGGAGTAAAAATCATATTTTTAAAGTTTCAACTGTTTTAATGTGAAGGTCATATACTCACTAACTAGAACTTACTATGGTTAATGTTTAACATGATTGGATTGTATTAGACTTTTTTACTCATAGTATTAGGGGGTTCTTTGTTTGGATCTCACTGGGACAAAACTTATTTGATTTTTTGCTTAAATATTGAGAGAAACTTAGTAATAGTATCAGAAAATTCTTTTGATCCTTTGTTAATTCTCTCAAAATGAAACATATTCCAAGCATTATTTATTGTGTCAATTTGTTATTTGTATATTATAACTTTTTAAAGTTGCCGTATTTGTAAATGTATCTCTTGCACAAGTTGTTTCCATTCTGCTTTATTCATATTTCTTCATAATAGTGGTTTTACTAGGGTTTTTTTTTTTTTTTTTTTAAAAACTATGATACCATTGTGTCACAATTAACTGGCCTGTCATTTGAATTTGGCATCAGATTTTTGAGTTATGAATTTTAATTGTTTCTCATTCAGCATCTTTTCTAGTAGTAAGATAAATGTGATGAAATAATTTGACCCTTCAGAGGTTTTTGGTTCTCTGCTATATATTTTATTTTCTTTCTTTGTAATCTTTTTTTTTTTTTTTTAAATAAAATAAAAATAATAATAACAACACTAATTATTTTAATCTACATTTTTATTATTGGAGATTGGATGTCTTGCTTGTCTGCATTGTCAGGTATATAAGAAGTGGGATTTCCAGTTTGGATTACCACTTAAATGTTGGTATATAGGAAGTGGCATTTTTTTATATTTTATTTTGGTGCCTCGCAGCTTAAGCAACATAGTCTGATTTGGTGATAAGCTCTCTTTTCCTCTTGCTTTCATTATTTTCTCTTGTTTTAAGTCTCTCTAATAGTTGGGCCTGTAACTGCTTTTCTTAGGCTTTGGTTTCCTGGACAGTCATAAATTCCAGTCTTACTCAATGAAGGTTTGAAACTCTCAGTGCTATTCTTGTCCTTTTTTGTTTGATTTTTAGTCATTCTCTGTTGGCAAGCTCATATCTAGTTTGTATGTTGAAATGTCTTTTGTTGGTGTGGGGCAGGTAGGTGAATAGAGATTGTGACTTAAATATGATTGCTGAGGGAGTATATACAAGTTTTTGCTGTGTCCTGTAGTGATTTGCATCATATATTGTAATCTTAGACTCTTTCTGATTGATTTCCTAATCATACTGTTGCTGGTTCCATTTAACTAATGCTGATTTGATTTTGTTGCTTCCCAATCATACATGCTGTTGAGTAGTTCCTCTACCCATTTTTTTTTTCCATCTATTTTTTTTAGAAGCTTTTTTTATATTCTTGTAATTTAAACTTGTCCTGAATTGGAGCTTGGATTGTGTGTATTTTCAATCTGCTCTTGGAGGAAATCAATTTCATCATCATTGAATCTGTGCACTTTCTTGCAGTCTTGGAAATTTGTCTTTGAGTTGTGATTTTGTTGTTCGTTTCTTGCTTTTAATGCAACTTGGTCATCCTGTGTTGGCAGCCCTTATCCTGTTTGGATTTTAGTCTAGCAGTTTCATTTATAGCTTACAGAACTGTAATATGTGACCTTTTGTGGATTTTGTTTCTGTTGGTTCAGGGGAAAGTGGAGTTTGGTAGTAGGCTTATTATATGGTGGGCTAGGTTGGGCATTTGCTATTCTGCTAATGGTTATGCTATATACGAGTCATCTTCGTAGAGTGTGTAAATGAAGTAGTGGATTCCTTACAACATTTTATTTCCTGATTTATATGAGAAACCTGTATGCCTTTATCAAATTCAAGGAATTGTAATTCTATGTAAGTCTGATGTTTGGTATTTTTTTGCCCTTGCTTGAGCTTATTCGTTGATATTCTCTTCTCTTTTGTTCTTTCTTGCTCCTTAATTACTTGTTTATTTTTAAACAGATAGTTGCTTATTTTTTAATTTATTTTTTTTATAATAGAAGCTTGGATTGTTTGTGATTTGTCAGGTTACATTTTTGGTTTCGTATAATTCCTCCAGCCTTGTGCGATGTGATGCAATTCTAGGTTTTTAAACTAGGCTGATTTTGTTTTTTCTTGCTTCTCAATCTTACATCCTCTTTTGTAGTACTCTTCCTTCTTCTTGCAATTTATTCTTGTCTAAGTTGGAGCTTGGATTGTTTGTATTTTCATTTTTCTCTTGCTGGAAATCAATGTCTGCACTTCCATACATGCTTGTACATTCCTTTTTATTTTCTTGCTCTTTTAGTGCCACTTTTTCATATTGTATTGGCAACCCTATATTAAGTTTGGATTTTAATTTGGCTGTGCACTTGTTTGTAGCAGTAATCAGATAGAGCTTGTGACCTGAGTATGGTTGCTGGATGAGTATCTTTGTTGGGAAATATGTAAACACACTGATGGATTCTTTATCCCTTTGTGATTACATATATGTTAGGCTATTAATATTGCTGGTTGTGTCACTGATTCATTTCAACTTGGATTGTTTCTTCTTGAATTCCTAGCCATTGAAAGTGAGCAGATGCTGACCCCGTTCAACCAATGTTTGTCATTGGTCTGAGGCTCTTGCTATTCTGGATTCATATCATATTTTAGCACTCAGTAACATAGCTTCTTTATGCGAGGGTAATGTCTATTTTTTTGCTTTTGTGATGAGTAATTTCATAGTTCCTGCAACTCTTTCATACTTCCATACATGCTCAACTTATGTTATAGGTTTTGGTGCTTGGGAGCATTTTTCAGTTTTCTGTTGCTGTAAAGTTGGTTTTTCTAGTTCAGTTTTGTTCTCTCGGGCACAAATATGTAAACTTTTCTTTCCCTTATTCCTGTTCCCTTTTTCTATTGCCTCTTGCACTTGTCGGAACTTGTTAGGACTTGAAATCATCAATCTGGTCATTCTGGATTGCAACCTCTATTCTTTTTTGATTCATTATTCTAATCCTTAAAATTGAAGGATTTTGTTTTGCTTGTGTTTTATGTATATATGTATAATAATAATAATAATTACTGCTGCTGCTGACTACAACAATAGGCAAACTCTTCCCTTCTCTTGAAATCTCAAGTATTTTAATACTATTCACCCAAATGTGATATACTTGTTCAATTTATTTTATAGATTTTGGTGCTTGGTTGCTTTTCAAGGTGTTTGTTGCAGCAAAATTAACTTTTGTAAATCGATTTGGTACTCTACTTTGGTGATGAAGTTTGTTAGGGACCTAAGGCTATAAGCTCTCTTTATCTCTTGATTTCAATACTCCTAGCCTAAAATTTGAAGGTTTAAGTATAGGATTAAGATGTTCATGAGCAAGGCTTACCATTATTATGACTGTAAAAAGTTTATATTTGTTTGAAAAAAAAAAAAAGAGATTTATATTGAGCATGGTTCTTAATCATAACCTTTTGTGCCTCTGTGTTTTAGATTATACTCTTGATATTTTTTCTCCCTTAACCGGTTGCTTGACCTTTTGGGGGTTGTTGATTTTCTCTTTTATATATATATATATATATTTCTATATTTTTTCTTTCTTTCTTTGTAATCATTTTTTCCTAAAATAATGAGCCTTATTTTCAAACTAAGATTTTATTTTTTAAGCTTGGATTTTTTGCTTCCTGGACTGCATTATCAGGGTTTATTTAATTCCAGGGGTGGTGCATTTGCTTGTGGTGCTTTACCCAAGGTTGATTTGTTTTTGTTGCTTCCCAATGAAACATGCTTTTTCATAGACTTGCTCTTATTTTGAATACAACATTCTCGTAATGTAAAGTTGTCCTGAACTGTATAGTTGGTATTCTCTATTTTTCAGTTTGCTCGTGCAGAAAGTTGATGCGTCCGTCTGGTCATCCTATGTCGGTAGTTTCATATCCAATTTGGTTTTGCCACATATTATCTTTCTACTGAATGCAGGATTTTTTTTTTTTTAATTATTATTTTGGTGGTTTGCAGCTCTAGCTGTGGAGTCTGCTTCCTCCCATTATTTGTTAGTTCATTTTCCTCTCCTACAAACATATGTGGTGTTTTAACTAATGCAGATTCAATTTTCCCATATTCTATATATATATATATATATATAATCCACTAATATGTAGTGGGTAAAATTGTAAAAAACTCAAAGGTACCATTTAATTTAATTTAATTTATTTTCTAAATTGGAGCTTGGATTGTTTGTATTTTCAGTTTGTTCTATTGCTGGAAATCGGTGCCTAAACCGTGGGTGCACTTCCATACGTGCTTGTATGTTATTGTTATTTTCTTGCTCGTAGTGCAGCTTGTTTATCTTGTATTAACCCCCCATTCCCTGTTTAATTTGGCTGTGCACTTGTTGTTTGGAGCAGTAATCACATTGGGCTTGTTGCCTGAGAATGGATGCTGGGGGAGTATTCTTTGTTGGACAAATGTGATTTAAATATTTGTTAGGCTGTTAAGGTTGCTGGTTTTGTTACTAATTCATCTAAACTTGGATTTTTGTTTATTGATTTCCTAGCCATGGAAAGTGAGTGGGCAGATGCTGTCCTTGTTCAACCAAAGTTTGACTTCAGTCTGACACTCTTGCTAGTAACATAGCTTGGTGATGTTTGTTTTTTGCCTTTCTCCGACTGCATTGGGGCTGGGATTATGATTAAATTATACATATGCAGTGTATTAACTAATGCTGATTCAATTTTGCAGCTTCCCAATCATAAATGCTGATGAGTAACCTGCTCCCCAAACCTTCTATCCTCTTCTTCTTTTTTATTTTACTTTTTACTTTTTTGCTTTTAAATATTCTTGTGATTTACACTTGTCCTCAACTGCAGGTTGGATTGTTGTTTTTTGGTCTGCTATATTGGGAAATTGATGCCATCACAACACCACTGAGGGTTCACACTATCATACAATTGTGTAAATTTGTCTTCGTTTCATGTTTTTATTGTTACTTTCTTGCTTTTGATGCACAACTTGGTCATCCTGTTTTGGCAGCCAGTTTCCTGTTTGGATTTTATTCTGGCAGTGAGTGGGCAGTGCTGTTTATGGTCTATAGAACTGGGTTATTTTGGTACTTGGATGTCTCTTTTCTTCCCTTTTTTTGTTGTTGTTATTTTCTTCTACAATCATAAGATTTAGAAGTATAATCCATGTTGGCAGCATCATACCTCATTTGCAGGTTAATTTGGTAATGCCTCTTATTGGTGTGGGGCAGTCAGGCTCTTGCTTTACACTCATGATTTGCTGCTTGTTTTCTTCGTCACAAAATTTGATTATGCTTTATGGCTCAACATCTTCCAAGTTTATTGTAAGTTTGAAGTTTTTCCTTTTTTGACTTTTTTTTTTAAGCGTTGTGTACCTTATGCTTGTTTATGCTGGTGATCTTCATTTAGTGATTTTTTTGTTTAGTGCTTTCCTAGTGATATGTTTTGGGTATTGTGTTAGGGTTAATTAAACAGTTTATGATGATGCCTCTTATTGGTGTGGGGCAGTCTGGCTCTTGCTTTACTCTCTCATGATATGCTGCTTGTTTTCTTCATCGCAAATTTTGATTATGCTTTATGGTTCAATGTCTTCCAAGTTTGTTGCCAGTTTGAAGTTTTTCCTTTTATAAATTTTTTTTAAGCATTGTGTACCTTATGCTTGTTTATATGCTGGTGATGCTCATTTTGTGATTTTTTGTTTAGGGCTTTCCTCGTGATATGATTTGGGTATTGTGTTAGGGTTAATTAAACAG
Organism: Quercus gilva; assembly: GCA_023621385.1. NCBI lineage: Eukaryota > Viridiplantae > Streptophyta > Magnoliopsida > Fagales > Fagaceae > Quercus > Quercus gilva. The sequence continues at coordinate 57,703,226 of CM042477.1, read as the reverse complement.
TTTATATTGACGAGAATTATGTATTATATGCTTTTCAGTATTGTATTTTATATTTACTGTTGATCATAGGTATAGGACTTATTTAACTCTGCCTATGTTTGTGCTTTATTGTTCAAGGCTGGGTCCCTAACCTAGAAAAAAGAGGAAAGGGATATAGTACTTATTTCTCCCTTAACTACTTGCTTGAGCCTTAGTTATATTCTCCTCTCTTTTAGTTCTTTTTTTTTCTTCTGAATTACTTCTTTATATTTAAATTGATATTTGCCTTTTGTTTTTAATTTATGATTTTATAACTGAAGCTTGGATTGTGTGTGATTTGTTTGGCCGGATTTTTGGTTGTATAATTCCTGCGGATTCAAATCCTCTAGATTTTCTAGGGTACTCTACTAGTAGATTTCTTTAAATTCTAACCACTCTTTAATAATTTAATGGTCAAGATTCTGTCATGTCAGCATTCTACTAACAATATTCTTAAAATAATAAAATAATGTTGCAAACAAAACAATTAAGATTATTGTTAGTGGAATGCTGACATGGCAGAATCTTAACCATTAAATCATTAAAGAATGGTTAAGATTTAAAGAAATCTATTTGATAGAGTACCCTAGGAAATCTAGAAGATCTGAATCCAATTCCTGCAGCTTCCTGAGATGTGATGCAATTTTGGGGTTCTAAGCTCTAATCTAGTCCGATTTCATCTTTTCTTGCTTCTCAATCTTTTTTGATTTACATATGTTAGGTTCTTAAGCTTGCTGGTTGTGTAAATTATTCATTTAAACTTGGATCGTTGCTTATTGATTTCCTAGCCATGGAAAGTGAGTGGGCAGATGCTATCCTTGCTCAACCAAAGTTTGACTTCAGGCTGATGCTCTTGCTTTTGGACTGATATTATATATTAGCACTTAGTATCATTGCTTTTTTATATGTAGGTGATGCATATTTTTTACTTTTGTCAGGCTTCGTTGGGGCTGGAGTTATGATTAAACAACATATGCGGGGTTTTAACTAATGCTGATTGAATTTTGTTCCATCCCAATGATAAATGCTTATTAGTAGACCCCTTCTCCATCGCCTCTTTGTTTTTTTTTTGGCTTTTAAATATTGTTGTTATTTACAGTTGTCCTGAATTGCAGCTTGGATTGTTTGTTTTTTTCAGTCTGCTAATGTGTGAAATCAAAGCCATTGCCACTCTGGGGGTTCACGTCTTCATACTGCCTTGTAAATTTGTTTTGTTTCTTGCTTTTATTGTCACTTATTACACAACTGGGTCATCCTGTTTTGGCAGCCTATTTCCAGTTTGGATTTTATTCTGGCAGTGCCATTTATGGTCCTGTGGAACTGGATTTTATTCTGGACGTGCCACTTTGAAGCTAAAGTGGGAGAGCTTGATTTGGTAAGCAGTAGAAGCTTTTAGTGCGATAGGGTAGGGACGGAGTGTAACTGGGGGGTCCCTGATGGATGTGCCCCCAGAAATATGTTGATTAAATGAATGAGTTTAGGGAAGGAACCAATGCTAAACACTTATGAATAGACTTGAAAGGGATTGAAGTGACTAATCTGTATTAGGCACGAATGCTATCACAAGGATAAGCAAAGGAAAATAGGGGAATACAAGCTCTCTTTTCCTCCAATTTTTTTATTTATTTTTACCCACAATCATAAGATTTAGAAGTATAATCTATGTTGGCAGTCTCATTCCCAATTCACAGGTTAATTTGGTGTAATGCCTCTTATTGGTGTGGGGTAGTCAGGTCTTGCTCTATTTTGTCACGATTTTCTGTTTGTTTACTTAGTCGGCAAATGTGATTAAGCTGATGGCTCCTTGTCTTCGAACTCTGTTAAAAGTCTGAAGTTTTTCCTTCTGTGTATCTTATGTTTGTTTATATGGCGATGTGCATTTTGTGGTTTTGTGTTTAATAGTTTCCTTGTGTTATGCATTTGGGATTATGTTGGAGTCAATTAAAAATTTTATTTCTGACATCCTTTTTTCTAGTACTCTTTTCTTTTTTCATGCAATTTATTCTTGTCTAAGTTGGATCTTGGATTGTTTGTATTTTCAGTTTGCTCTTGTTGGAAATCTATACGACTATACCTGCCTTGTGGGTTTGGACTTACATACATGCTTGTTCATTTGCAACCCCATATCCAGTTTGGATTTTAATTTGGCTGTGCTTTTCTTGTTTGGAGCAGTGATCACATAGAGCTTGTGACCTGGGTATGGTTACTGAGGGAGTATCTTTGTCGGGCAAATGTGAACACACAGATCTTTTCTTTATCCTTTTGTGATTTACATGTATGTTGGGCTATGTAGTTTGCCGGTTGTGTACCTAATTCTTAAACTTTGAATTGTTTCTTATTGTTTTTCATATTGATTTCCTAGCCCTGGAAAGTGAGTGAGTAGATGATGTCCAATTTAAGCCAAAGTTTGACATTATTGTGAAGCCCTTGCTATTTTGGACTTGTATCATATATTAGCACTTAGTAACATAGCTTATTTTTATGTGGGTAATGTTTGTTTTTTCTTTTTGTCAGCTGCATTGGAGCTGGGGTTATGAAAGATAGTAGTTCTTCTGTTGTAGTGCAGTTTGGAGTGCATATTAGAAATATCGATCCTAATATGTCTGCAGGGGCCTGGGAGTTAATTTGCTCAGTGGCAGAGTTTGATTTGGTGATAAGCTCTTATTTCTTTCCTTCCCTTTTCATATCTTTTATATGACTTTTATAACATTAATACATTATGTATCTTTTATATGACTTTTATTTTAATGTCACATTGTATCATCAGTTTTGTTACCATCCTTCAACCTTTTTTTTTTTGATAGAGCATCTTTCAACTCTCCCTCAAAAGAAATTTATGTTGAATTTTATATTGTTCATTAAAAACTGAGATGGTTCATTTTATAAATGATTTTGAAAATCAATTTCTTTAATCTTATTAGAGAAATTAAGTTGCTACTTTTCAAGGCTTTTGTTGCACCTTGTTTGGCATCTAGTTCATTTTGCTTGACTCTTTATTCTTGTTACCTTTTGCTTTTTTATATTTTTTATTTTTATAATTTTTTTAAGGACACATTTCACATTTCGATTTGTATTCTTTTAATTTGAGACTGGATTATGTGTATTGTTAGCCTGCATTATATGGATTTATGTATTTGTATGGGTTTGATGTAATGGGGTTCACTTGTGGTGTTTTAATTAAGGCTAATTTGATTTTTTTCTCTTTTCAATCATACATACAATTTGTTATAAGGATTTGTTCTGTCATTCATAGGGCATGTTAAAAATCTATTCCTCATAAGTCTATAGGAACTGGCATTTTCTTTTTGGGTCCTTAGTAGAAGTGGCTGAATTTGATATGTTGATAAGCTCTCTTTTCTCATCGTTCTCTCTTGCAATCATAAGAACTATACAATTTTGGGCTTTTTAAATTCTTTATAATACTTGGGCTGCTTTTCTTAGGCTTTGGTGGACAGCCATAAATTCAATGTACCTCCTGGTGAGGGTTTGAAATTTCCCTAGCAATTATTTTTCCTCTGTCTTGTCTTGTTTAATTTTTTCTCACTCAATCCGAATATGGTAATGCCTCTTATTGTTGGGGGACAGGTAAGTTAATGAAGTACATAACCATCATTGCGAGAGAATAATAATACAGGTTTTTGCTTTATCCTGTTATGATTTGCATGAGTCGGGCTTTTTGGGAACAACATGAATCAAACTTATGTCTCTAGAATTGCATCATGGTTTTAGCACTGATTGACTATTTTTTTTTTAAACGGAAAAAATTTAACTTCTGATTAAGTTATGTTGTCATTTGTAATAATGAAATAGGATAGTTGCATTTGCTGGTTTGGTATGCAATACAAAAATGTGCAGCTTGTAATGGAAGTTGGGAAGGAACCCATTTCTTCATTATGTTTCAAGTATGGTATTTTTATATATATATATATATATATATTTATTATTATTATTTATTTTAAGTTTTTGATTTATTGGGTATTAATTTCTTTAGTTCAATCTATAACTGATTTCTTTAATACTGTGTATATTGGTGATATGTTTGGTATCTAATTGAGTTTACAGTCAGGTTTATGATCAAAGTTCACATTAGTTATTGTTGCTTGATTCAGGGAATGAAGATATCATTTATGCCTCTTCAGGAAAGGAAGTCCAGTGTTTTGATGTGCATCTGGTAATCCTTTCTCATATAATAACCTTTTGGCTTTGCCTTTTATATATTTTTTTATTTTTGGTTTTAACTAATATTATGCTTGTGCATCAGTGTGAGGTTTAGTGTAAAATTTAGAACTTTATTAGCCTAGTTTGTAAATATTTCATGATTATGTACCTCTTAGTTACTGATTTACAGTAGATTTGTCATGGTTACCAACAAACCTTTTTTTTTTTTGGTCTTTAGGAGGCCACCTCATAGAAGCCACTACAGAGTTATAGTTACAATAAAGAGGAGTTAAATCAGGTAGGCATTTTTAGTGATGCTTTTTATGATTTGAATTAGATTTTTTGGCCGTATGTTACATTTTGACCCGTGTATCTGTATATTACTGCTGTTTTAATGTTAAAACAATGCCGTGAAGTTCTACTACTCATGGAATAGTGCCTTTTTATTTTTATTTTTTATTTTTTATTTTATGAATCATGGAATGATGTATACACATTCATCATAAGCTGTAAGCATTTTTTTTTAATTCAAAAAATTTGTGATATGAATTCCCAGATCAATATACTGCCCCAATTATGTCTTGTGACTCTTCTTCATATTTTCCTTCTATTCATATAATTTTATATATATATCACTTTCAGTATGTGCAGCTACATATTATGTCTTTTTCTATTTTCATTTATTCTGGCTCTATATTTAAGTATTAATCTCCAGAACTACTTCTGGGCCTATTTAATGCTTAAACATATTAATTATATATTAATCAATTCATACTAAGATCTCTTAAAATAATCTTGTTTCTGTTTTTGCAGATTGCATGCAACTCTATGTTGTCTTTTCTTGCTGCTGCAGATGATGGTGGTGATGTTAAAGGTACTAATGATTTTTTGACTCACTGGATCATGGGCGGGAGTAGGTTGGTCCAGGGGGAGACAATTGCCATCTGCCCCACAAACAAAAAGAAAAAAGAAAATAAAATCTTGTCCTCCTGGAAAAACCTATAAAAACATATTTGATCCCACCCAAACAAGTCTTGCCTTGCCCCAACTAATAGTAAGAGTCATGTGGCCTCATCACCCACATTAAAATTGTAAGTTAAACTTAAAAAATAGCGGGACGAAATATTTTAGTAATATTTTCAGGTATGTTATCATGTTTCACAATTTTACATCAATTTCTTTTCTATTTATATTCTCAGTTAAAGGAATTTTTTATGTGTAATAAGTTACATTTTAATTTCCTCTTAAATAATTATCAAATTAATTGTCTAAATTCTTATAATTAGATCAAGTGTAGATCTTTCTTAGTTAATTGTGTCTTCATGCATACACGCATGCATCCTCATGCTTGTAAGAGTGTATATTTTTAATTCTCATTGAAACTTGACTCCCATCAAGATTATATCCACCTAGGCAGCCATAAGACCTTGCAAGTCAGTAAGTGGCTCATAGTCTCTTTGCATTTTTTCAGTGAGCTTGGATGTCAAAACGTCTATAGTATAACAAAAGTGCTTAAAAGATTAGTAACATTTAATTTCCAAAGGATCATTGAGATCATGGAGATTCTAGCATGGTGGGGATTATATTAATTCTCAATTAACCCTAAATGAATTGGTATCAATGTAAAAAAAAACCTTGTGTTTCAATCCTGGCTTTGTCACTACATTGTATTGTTTATCTTGATCAAAATTGATATGTTTATTGAGTTGTATACACACTTTCCTACTCATAATGCTTTGCAGTGGTAATATGTCCACTGGATTATAAAGTTACATTTTGCTTCTGATTGCAGCTCATGATGCTGGCATCTTTAATAAGTAATATCGTTATCATAGGGGTTTCTCGTAAATGTTTAAAATGCATCAGCAATGAAGGGGCTTCTCACAGCATTGTTTTATAACCCCATGATTTTCCTATGGAGGCCATGAATCTGGCCAGAGCAGTTGTATCTAAATCAATAAAGTTCTAATGTTATTAATGTCATTTTTAAGAATGCTAATTTTGGTATATACTGTTTCTTTCAGTTTATTCAAAAAAAATTTATGGCACCATTTGATATGTGAATTTTGAGTTTTGACCCACAATGTGATAACTAGATGGTTTGATATATGACAGAAGACATGATTTGCTTTTGTAATTATATCTTGTCATATATGAGATCTTCTCTTGTTACCTGAGAATTCTTTCTTGCAACTTTTCATACATGATTATATTTTCTATTTTCAGTATATTGTGTCCCCTCATACAATAATAAGGTTTTTCATATGAAGTTATTTTGAAGCATTAAAAACAAGAATAGAAGATTGGTAACGCTGCTTTCCTGCAGTCAACTGCTGGTTATGATCTCTATTGCAGATCATTGACACTGATCAGCATCACCTTTATATAACATTAAGAGCAGGAGTGGGCCATACAAGTGTATCCTTGTAAATTTCAAGGATTCTGTTTTTGGTTGACCTGTCTTATGTTCCATTTATATAACTTACGGTTGGTTTGTCAACATATTTTCTTGCTCATTGCTTTTCTTTACTTTTCTTTTTTCCTCAGATTTTCAAAATACTTTTTTCCCCTAAATGTGTTCTGTTCTTTCTTTGTATACCTTATGTGTATGAGACCTGTATTGTATTTCTTCCACATTAACTCTATTTTAAAGATCTGTTGCAGTGTGCAGTTCCTTCCTTGGAGACCCTGGGAAGGTATCTCTTGTAAATTTAATTGATCTCTCTCTCTCTGTCTCTCTCTCTCTCGTGTGCATATGTGCAAGCATGTACTTTGGGTGTCAATGGTGATATAAGAGCATGGCTACATTGGATGCAACTAGCTTTAGTGATTGCATATTGGACATTAATCTGCTCACATGGTAGTTTGCTTCTTTGCTTATTCAACATAAAGCATTGGCAAATTTAAAGGAAACCCTTAACAGATGATTGGTTTGTGAATTCATTAAGCCTAAAGTTTAGTAAATAAGGGGCAATGATGAAGTTCAGAGGAAAGCGGGTCTTCTTAGAATGATGGTTTCCTTGTAGAAGGTAAAGTGTGAGTGCATGGGAAGGCATAATTAATGCCTTGACTGGAATATTATGTGTCCAAGTCCGAGCTTTGTCATGGAAGACAAGAAAGAAAAGTGTACCACTACAACCATGAAATTGGCTTGAAATATTGTCAAATGTTTCATTTTCTAGTGAGTGATACAGACTGCCAAGTGCCAACTGTATCAATGGCATCTGGTTTTGCTATAGTCCATTATTTTTAGCTATGATTACCTTGTAACAAAGGATGGCCACTCAAATTTCAGGGGTACCCAAAACCTCAAACACAGCCTAAGTTTCCTTAAAAAGGAACAAATGATCGATTCGGTCTTAACCATTACTTCCGTTCTTCTGATGTGTACAAACATGCTGTAACTCAACTTATGGAAATCACTGTATCATTGATTTCCTTGCATTGACTTTCATTATTCACTGTGTTTGAAACTTGCATCTAGTAACAAGTCACTTGCCTGAGAGTATGCTAATTGCCACTATTACGAGTGAACTTGGGTGGTAATGGAAATGGTTTTGAGAAAAATATGCTAGCTTTTCCTCGGAGTTCAGATGCCCATTATCAAATTTCGGTATGATGCTATTATTAATATGAACTTAGTTGCTATTGGAGACATCTTTAGCCAGGGTTTACATAGGATTTTTGTTATGACTTTTGAACCATTCATATGTAACATAAATGTTGTACCTGTGCAGTTTGTTCCAAAATCTAAAAGACTTGCATTTGAATCTTTAATCTTCATTATTTGAGTACTTATTTCTGCTTTGGGAATGTTGGCAGTTATTACTGGAGGTCTTGATTCAAAGCTTATTATGTGGGACTTCTCCAAAGGGCGATCATACAAAATTGTGGATTTTGGTATGTATCTTATATGTTCTGTTCTGTGATATAAATTGCCACTGTCTCATTTCAAACTTCCCATGACTCCTGTGGTTCTACCAAAATTGGATCTGGTGCCACTTTTGAATGGGCTTCAGAAATTGTTATTTAGCATGCTAGCTTTGGAACATTACTTTTCTACTAGCTTGTTTTGTTGCACCTGTTGTGCCCAACTTTTTTTTTTGTTATCTTTTTATAGTATTCCAGATACCAACCAATTTTTGTGGTGCAGAGAATATAATGTTCTTGCAATCTTTTTATTTGATTGTTAGCTGTAAGTGTATGTGCAGTGTTGACTGCAACAATAGGCAAACTCTTCCCTTCTCTTGATTTCTGTGTCTTTTAACACTATTCACCCAAATGTGATACTACTTTTTCAATTTATTTTATAGATTTTGGTGCTTGGTTGCTTTTCAAGGCGTTTGTTGCAGCAAAATTGACTTTTGTAAATCGATTTGGTACTCTACTTGGGCGATGGAGTTTGTTAGGGACCTATGGCAATAAGCTCTCTCTATATCTTGATTTCACTACTCCTATCCAAAAATTTGAAGGTTTTAGAATAGGATTAAGATGTTTATGAGCGAGGTTTATCACTATTGTGAGTTAAAAAAAAAATTATATTTTTTTGAAAAAAAAAAAAAAAGATATTTATGTCGAGCATGGTTATTTATCATAACCTTTTGTGCCCTGTGTTTTAGATTTTACTTTTGATATTTTTTCAGATCTTACTTTTAATATTTTTTCTCCCTTAACCAGTTGCTTGACCTTTTGGGGGTTGTTGATTTTCTCTTTTATATATATATATATATATTATTTTTTCTTTGTAATAATTTTTTCCTAAAATAATGACCCTTATTTTCAAACTTAGATTTTTATTTTTCAAGCTTGGATTTTGTGCTTCCCTGGTTGCATTATCAGGTTTTATTTAATTCCAGGGGTGGTGCATTTGCTTGTGGTGCTTTACCCAAGGTTGATTTGTTTTTGTTGCTTCCCAATGAAACATGCTTTTGAGTAGACTTGCTCTTATTTTGAATACTACATTCTTGTAATGTAAAGTTGTCTTGAACTGTGTAGTTGATATTCTCTATATTTCAGTTTGCTCATGCAGGAAGTTGATGTGTCCATCTGGTCATCCTATGTCGGCAGTTTCATATCCAATCTGGTTTTGCCACATATTATCTTTCTACTGAATGCAGGATTTTTTATTTATTTATTTATTTATATTAATATTTTGGTGGTTTGCAGCTTAAGCAGAGTCTTCTTTGGCAACAGGGTCTCTTTTCCTCCCATTTTATGTTAGTTTATTTTCCTCTCCTACAAACATATGCGGTGTTTTAACTAATGCAGATTCAATTTTCCCATATTCTATATATGCGATCCACTAATATGTAACTGTAGTGGGTAAAATTGAGAAAAACTCAAAGGTGCCATTTAATTTTTTGTCTAAATTGGAGCTTGGATTGTTTGTATTTTCAATTTGCTATCTTGCTAGAAATCGGTGCCTAAACCGTGGGTGAAGTTCCATACATGCTTGTATGTTATTGTTATTTTCTTGCTCGTAGTGCAGCTTGTTCATCTTGTATTTGCAACTTCATAACCTGTTTAATTCTCTGTGCACTTGTCGTTTGGAGCAGTAATCACATTGCGCTTGTGGCCTGAGAATGGATGCCGGGAGTATCTTTGTTGGACAAATGTGATTCAAATATTTGTTAGGCTCTTAAGGTTGCTGGTTTTGTCACTAATTCATCTTAACTTGGATTTTTGTTTATTGATTTCCTAGCCATGTAAAGTGAGTGGGCAGATGCAGTCCTTGTTTAACCAAAGTTTGACTTTAGTCAGATGCTCTTACTTAGTAACATAGCCTGGAGATGTTTGTTTTTTTTGCTTTTGTCCAACTGCATTGGGGCTGGGATTATGATTAAATAACATATGCAGTGTATTAACTAATGTTGATTCAATTTTGCAGCTTCCCAATCATAAAGACTGATGAGTAAACCCGCTCCCCAAACTTCCTCCTCCTCTTCTTCTTTTTATTTTATTTTTTATTTTTTTTGCTTTTAAATATTCTTGTGATCTACACTTTTCCTGAACTGCAGGTTGGATTGTTGTTTTTTTGGTCTGCTATATTGGGAAATTGTTGCCATCACACTACTGAGGGTTCACACTATCGTACAGTTGTGTAAATTTGTCTTCATTTCATGTTATTATTGTTACTTTCTTGCTTTCAATGCACAACTTAGTCATCCTGTTTTGGCAGCCAGTTTCCTGTTTGGATTTTATTCTGGCAGTGAGTGGGCAGTGCTGTTTATGGTCTATAGAACTGGGTTATTTTGGTACTTGGAAGTCTCTTTTCTTCCCATTTTTATTTATTGTTGTTATTTTCTTCTACAATCATAAGATTTAGAAGTATAATCCTTGTTGGTAGCATCATACCTAATTTGCAGGTTAATCTGGTAATGCCTCTTATTGGTGTGGGGCAGTCAGGCTCTTGCTTTACTCTCTCATGATTTGCTGCTTGTTTTCTTCGTCGCAAAATTTGATTATGCTTTTTGGCTCAATGTCTTCCAATTTGTTGCAAGTTTGAAGTTTTTCCTTTTTTTAGACTTTTTTTTTAAGCATTGTGTACCTTATGCTTGTTTATAAGCTGGCGATGTTCATTTTGTGATTTTTTGTTTAGTGCTTTCCTAGTGTTATTATTTGGGTGTTAGGGTTAATTAAAAAATTTATATTGACGTGAATTATGTATTATAAGCTTTTTGCTATTGTATTTTATATTTACTTTTGATCTTAGGTATAGAACTTATTTAACTCTGCCTATGTTTGTGCTTTATTGTTCAAAGCCGGGTCCCTAGACTGGAAAAAGGAGGACGGGATATAGTACTTATTTCTCCCTTAACTACTTGCTTGAGCCTTATTTATATTCTCCTTCCTAGTTCTTTTTTGTTCTTCTGAATTACTTCTTTATATTTAAACTGATATTTGCCTTTTGTTTTTAATTTATAATTTTATAACTGAAGCTTGGATTGTGTGTGATTTGTCTGGCCAGATTTTTGGTCGTATAATTACTGCAGCCTCGTGAGATGTGATGCAATTCTGAGGTTCTAAGCTCTAACCTAGTCTGATTTCATCTTTTCTTGCTTCTCAATCTTTTTTGATTTACATATATGTTAGGTTCTTAAGCTTGCTGGTTGTGTAAATAATTCATTTAAACTTGGATCGTTGCTTATTGATTTCCTAGCCATGGAAAGAGAGTGGGCAGATGCTGTCGTTGCTCAACCAAAGTTTGACATCAATCTGATGCTCTTGCTATTTTGGACTGATATTATATATTAGCACTTAGTATCATTGCTTTGTTATATATGGGTGATGCTTATTTTTTGCTTTTGTCAGGCTTCGTTGGGGCTGGAGTTATGATTAAACAACATATGCGATGTTTTAACTAATGCTGATTGAATTTTGTTCCTTCCCAACAATAAATGCTTATTAGTAGACCCCTTCTCCACCGCCTCTTTGTTTTTTTTTGGCTTTTAAATATTATTGTGATTTATACTTGTCCCGAACTGCAGCTTTGATTTTTTTTTTTTTTTTTTTTTTTTTTTTTTTTTTTTCGGTCTGCTAATGTGTGAAATCAAAGCAACGCTACTCTGGGGGTTCACGTCTTCATATGGCTTTGTAAATTTGTCTTGTTTCTTGCTTTTATTGTTACTTATTACACAACTGGGTCATCCTGTTTTGGCAGCCTATTTCCAGTTTGGATTTTATACTGGCAGTGCCATTTATGGTCCTGAGGAACTGGATTTTTTTGGTACTTTGAAGCTAAAGTGGCAGAGCTTGATTTGGTAAGCAGTAGAAGCTTTTAGCGCGATAGGACAGGGACGGAGTGTAACTAGGGGGAACTTGTATGATTAAATGAATGAGTTATGGGATGGAACCAATGCTAAACACTTGTGAATAGACTTGAAATAGAGTGAAGTGACTAATCGGTATTAGGCACAAAAACTATCACAAGGATAAGCAAAGGAAAATAGTGGAAAATAAGCTCTCTTTTCCTCCTATTTTTTGGTTATTTTCTCCCACAATCATAAGATTTAGAAGTATAATCTATGCTGGCGGCCTCATACCCAAGTCATAGGTTAATTTGGTAATGCCTCTTATTGGTGTGGGGTAGTCAGGTCTTGCTCTATTCTGTCATGATTTTCTATTTGTTTCTTAGTTGGCAAATGTGATTAAGCTGATGGCTCCTTGTCTTCGAACTCTGTTGGAAGTCTGAAGTTTTTCCTTTTGTATATCTTCTTGTTTATTTAGCGATGTGCATTTTGTGGTTTTGTGTTCAATAGTTTCTTTGTGTTATGCAGTTGTGATTATGTTAGGGTCAATTAAAAATTTTATATCTTACATTCTTTTTTCTAGTACTCTTTTCTTTTTCATGCAATTTATTCCTGTCTAAGTTGGATCTTGGATTGTTTGTATTTTCAGTTTGCTCTTGTTGGAAATCAATACCTGGCTCATGGGTTTGCACTTACATACACTGCTTGTACATTTGCAACCCCATATCCAGTTTGGATTTTAATTTGGCTGTGCTTTTCTTGTTTGTAGCAGTGATCCCATAGAGCTTGTGACCTGGGTATGATTGCCGAGGGAGTATCTTTGTGGACAAATGTGAATACCCAGATCTTTTCTTTATCCTTTTGTGATTTACTTGTATGTTGGGCTATATAGTTTGCCGGTTGTGTACCTAATATATATATATATATATATATAAAGCAGAAACCTTATACGGGAGAGCATGAGGTTTTGTCAAGTGGCACCTTGGTTAAGCCTATAAGGTTTTTTTTTTTTTTTTTTTTTCAACTTCTACCTTATCTGTTATCTCTCTCTCTCTCCAATTGAGTAAAATAACGTTTCCCAATTCTAATTTTAAAGTCTTCCTTTAATCGAGCCTCCTCCTCTTTCTCTCTCTCTCTTGACTCATTCACTTCCCCAGCAATTCCATCAGCTATTCAGATTACAGGCCTTTCAACTGTCTGCCATTTGCAATTTCCTTCAATGTTTTTTTAACTTGCTTCCGGACTACACTAATTAGCTTTTACAGAATGCTCTTTCTCTCTATATCTCTTTACCTGTTTCTTTCAAAGTTTAGCAACTACAATCACGACAAGAAGAATAGGGCTACACCAAAATTGGTGTAGCTATAATACCAGTTTCTTCAGATTCAGCTGTGCTAGAATCTAAATTCCACCCATGGTATCCAGGGAGACAATGATGTGAAAGGTTAGGCTACTATGCTTCTTCTTTTTTTTTTTTTCCTTTCCCAGATAAACCTTAATTTGCCTCCTCTCTCTCTCTCTCTCTCTCTCTCTTTATAGGCTGGCCACTGAAATTAGGCTAAGCTTAGAAACCCATACATGTTTTGGTATGCTTTTGCCATAATTTCTCCTCTTTTTCTTTTTACGTTTATCCTTTTTATGCTGATTTTTTTTTTCCTTCCTAAAATTCTAAGTTTGTCAATGCCATTGCTAGCTTTGCAAACATAATCACATGAGCATGCCATTGTAGTATTTCTAATACATTTTTAATCACTCAGTTTTTGAACTCAATATCTTGCATGTGTTATACTTATAAAAAAAAATCTTGCATGTGTTATAGTTCAGATTGTGCTTCAAATGCTAAATTGTAAGGAAAAATCTTGGTTTTGCATTCTGGACTCTACAAAATTGAAACATGGTGATTAAGATTTATAATTTTATTCTTTTTCCCCTTATCTGGAACATCATTGCATTTTTAGGTAAGAGAAAACACAAATACAATGCTTTAACAAGTATGAACTAAATTTATTTATTTAAACCAACAAATAGGTTGCATAAAAAAGAAAAATAAAAAAACAAAACAAAACAAGCAACAATAACAGAGGGTTAGGATTTAATTGTGTTGTTATTAATCTAAAGTTAGAGTTTTGAATTTTGACCTGTTGTGTGTTTTGTTGTAATTACAGTAAGAAAATAGATGTGCAGATAAGGAAGTGGTTTATGAAATCCCATGACAAGGGCAATGGCAAGGAATTTAAGCATATCCAATTTCTCTCTCTCCGCTCATCCTCCAAAATTGCCAAAATATCATCAGAATCAAAATGTCACTTTGAGGTCAGTTTTTTTCTTTTATTTCTTTCTTATATCTGATCTTCTTTGGCTATCCCATTGCAATGTTGATAATTTGTGACTGACATACTTCTGGTGGGACGCTTAGGATCTGATTTTTTGGTGATGAGAAGGGTTTTTAGGGTTTAGAAATCTCTACAAGTTTTAATTTTTCATTAGATATATATTCATATCTTAAGTCATGTTTCAAAATTATATTTCATAATTGTGTTTTACTCTTTCTTGTTATCTTTTGCTTTTTTAATTTTTATAATTTTTTCAAGGACACATTTCACATTTTGATTTGTATTCTTTTAATTTGAGACTGGATTGTGTGTATTGTCAATCTACGTTATCTGGATTTATGTATTTGTATGGGTCTGATGTAATGGGGTTCACGTGTGGTGTTTTAATTAAGGCTATTTTGATTTTTTTTTCTATTTTCAATCATAAATATGATTTGTTATAAGGATTTATCTATATATTTGTTGGATTCTACTAAAATATGGTAGTTCTAGTTCTTTTTATTTGTTCTGTCATTCTTAGGGCATATTAAAAGTCTATTCCTCATAAGTCTACTGGAACTGGCATTTTCTTTTTGGGTCCTTAGTAGAAGTGGCTGAATTTGATATAGTGATAAGCTCTCTTTTCTCATCGTTCTCTCTTGCAATCATTAGAACTATACAATTTTGGACTTTTTAAATTCTCTATAATACTTGGGCTGTTTTTCTTAGGCTTTGGGTCTCTGAACAGCCTTAAATTCAATGTAACACCTGGTGAGAGTTTGAAATTTTCCTAGCAATTATTTTTCCTCTGTCCTGTCTTGTTTAATTTTTTCTCACTCAATCCAAATCTGGTAATGCCTCTTATTGTTGTGGGACAGGTAAATTAACAATGTATGTAACCATCATTACGAGAGAATAATAATACAGGTTTTTGCTTTATCCTGTTATGATTTGCATGAGTTGGGCTTTTTGGGAACAACATGGATTGAACTTATGTCTCTAGAATTGCATCATGGTTTGAGCAGTGATTGACTTGTTTCTTTATAAGCTGTTGATGTCTATTTTGTTGTTTTGTGTGAACAATGTTGATTATATCAATCTTGATCTGTCTACAGCAGTGGAAACTCTTCTGCAACAAGTGTTTACAAAACTCTGTGTAGATGACACTAGTTTCTTACAAAACCAAAAGATACATAAAAAAGGCCATCATCCAGTGTTGGTCTGGCCAAAGTAGGATTCTGCCCAAACAATCTAAATTTTGCACATGACTTGACAGCTTGAGTCTTTCACCTAGGAAAGCTAAAAATGTAGAGAATTATTGGCTCTTAGATCATGGAGATTGAGTTCCATTAAAAAGTACTAGTCACACAGTCCATTTCTTTTGCTATTTTCAGAGGCCTTTTAGGTTCTACTATATTAACTGATAGTAATGTTTTTGGTTATTAGTTCCTTGTTGTATTGTGTTCATGTGAAAGATATTTCTTTTTATCTATTTTTTGCAACAGCATTGGTGGTCCTTCTTTCTTGCTTCCTTTAATAGTTTTGTTATATTGCAAATGAGTGTATCATGGACATTTGGTTTGAAAAATTTAGAATTCCTTGGAAAGTTTTTGTCATGCAGAATTTCTACTCCTTAAATTTTGATTCAGGAATGAACATCCTGGTTTTTGTTAATTTTTGCAGAATTCTTAAATTGAGGCTTCTTTCTTTGGCTAGGCATGATGTGGTACTAGTTATGCTCTAATTCTTGGTGTCATGTACTTCATTGGTTATTTCTGATTCTTGCAATATGTTTTTGTGAAAGTAGCACTTATCTTTCATTGATCCCCAGTTCCACTGAAGGTGCAATTTTGTGGTTAGTCTTTTGAAAGATGGTTTTGGTGATGTGGGATCAGGTCTTGCACAGTGGTCCTTTGGTTAGTTTTAGTATTTAGCAAGACTTTTTCCTTACCCATTTGTGGTACAGTATCTTCTGTTAGTGTTGTTTCTATTGTCTTTTAACCTCATCTGTGGTTATGCATTCTAAAGGCACCATTATGTGCCATGTTCTATAAATTTTGTGATTTGATTGTCCTACTTTTTTTTTTTTTTTCCTTTCATTATACAAAATGGATTATCTTTTATCTTGTAGAGACACAGCTTAGAAGTTTTATCGGAGCTTGTCCATATTAGCAACCTTACTCTATCTTGCATACATTATTAGACATCCTGGTGCTCCTTTGGGCTTAAAATAGTATTAATTGCTATATCTTCATCTGCATGAATTTGTTCTTTGGATCTGCATTGTCTACTTTTGTTAGTGTTTCAAGTAGTGTTCTTGGAGCAATGACGCAGGACAACCAGAACAAAATTAAAACAACAATAAAAGAAATGGATATGACCTAGGGGTCAGCACTTAGGTCTGGCTTGGAGTTAGCACCAAGCGGGAAAATCACCAGGAGTCAACACCTAGAGTAGACCTGGAGTCAGCACCAGACCAAAGAATGACCAAACGGCCATTTTTTTTCATTCATCAAAATATCAACTATTTCCTTAAGGAGTACAATAGGTTTCGTACAAAGGATTGCTAAACCCTAATTCTAATTGGCTTAAGAAACCCTAATTGCTTTATTACAAAAATAACATTGCTACCAAATTAAAATACTAATAGCCTAATAAACTAATAGGACCTAAAATATAAAAATATAATTGACTTGCAAACATAAGTAATACTAAATAAAAATCTTCTTGCGTCTCCCACATCAAGCAGGTTTTGCAAGTTCTTACCCGGGGTGCTTGGCAAGGCTGTAGAAAGTTCTCTAAATGTCAGGAAAGGAAGGTATTTGTCTTGTAGAGAAGAGTTCTTCCATTGACAACTTAAGGAAAAGAAAGGTTTGCATTTTGGATTGGTGTTATATGGGCAAATGTAATAGTGAAACTATTGACCATCTTTTCCTTCATTGCCCGGTTGCTTTGGAGTTGTGGGATATGGTTTTTGGGTTATTTGGAGTTTGTTGGGTTATGCCATTCTTTGTTGTTGGGCTTTTGGCTTGCTGGCAAGGTCGTTTTGGTCGCCATCGTAATGGAGATTTACGGATGGTTGTTCCTCATTGTTTGATGTGGTGTATTTTGGAAGGAGAGAAATAGTAGGTGTTTTGAAGACAAGGAGCGTCCCATGCCTGATCTCAAGCTTCTTTTCTTTAGAACCTTACTTGATTGGTTCTCTGTGTGGAGAAACCATCCTTTTTCTTCTATTTTGGATTTTCTTGATTTTTGTAATGTTTGTTTTTGATTTGTTCTCCCCTATATACTCCCTGTGTACTTGGGTGTTTCTCTCTTTTTGATATCAATGAATCTTTATTACTTATAAAAAAAAAAAAAAAGAGTTCTTCCATTTGTTTTTTTTGGTAGCTGCTGCAATTTGGAGTGTGTTAAAATCTCAACCTTAACATGCATACAGGAAACAGACTGTCTTTTGGTGCTTGGTTACTGAAGTGGTGGAGTTTGATTTGGCTATAAGATTTCTTTTCCTCCCACTTTCATTATTTTCTTCTACAATCTTAGTCTCGTTAGGTGATGGTTTGAACTTTCATTGTATTCTTTTCCCTTCATTCTTCAATCTTGTTTAATTTTTGGTTATTCTGTCTTGAAAAAGTCATGTCTTGTTCAAATGCAGTAATGCCTATTATTGGAGTATAGGTAGGTTGATGGTGGTGATCGTGACCCAACTATGGCTGCTGGGGTAGAATAATATCAATTATGCTTTGCACTATTGGGCTTTCTAGGAATTTAATGATTTTAACTTGTGTCTTTGGATTTTCATCATAATTTAAAATTAGAATGTTATTGATTTATTTACTAGTCATAGGACGTGATTGAGCAGACGCCATCCATCTCCAAGCATGACTTCTTTAAGAGCTGGTGATGTTTGTTTTGTAGTTTTTGACAAGTACATTTTTGGTTCCCACAATTCTTTGTTTCGTTTTTGCAAGCTCCTATCTTTGTTTGAATGTGTTTATTCCTCTTATTTGTGTGGGGCAGGTAGATTTACACCAATACTGTTGTTTCCAAGGAAGAATTATTCAGGTTATTGGTTTGTCCTGTAATTGGCATTAGTTGGGCGTTTTGTGAATTAAATGATTTTAATTTGCATAATTATTTATAGAATTTGTATATGTTGCTGATTAATTTCCAAGTCAGAGAAAATGGGTGAGCAAATGCCATCAAAACTTTCATGGATGTGGTTTGTACAGGTGGACTGTGTGGGGGGATATTTTGGGGCTTATTGCTCCGTTACCCCAAATCTTGTGTTTAAAAAATTTCATGTTGTATATCAATTTGGGTGACAGTTTGACGGGGGACCTCAGGCAATTTGCTCTCTGTGTCTTGATTTCATTATTTTCTTTTCCTAAAATTTGAAGTTTTAAGTATTGGTGTGAGACATGATGTGTGAGTAAGAAAATAAATTTGTTGTATTTACATTGGGCTGAGAACAGGCTTCTATTGCTGCTGTGTTTTAGTTTTTGCTTTTGTTCCTACAACTTGCTTAACTACTTGCTTGACCCTTAAGAGGTTTTTGGTTTTCTGTTTATATATTTTATTTTCTTTCTTTGTAATCATTTTTTAAAATAATAATAATAATAATAATAATAATAATAATAATAATGCGTTTATTGTTTTAATCCTCATTTTTATTATTGGAGATTGGATGTCTTCCTAGTCTGTTGTGTCAGGTTTTATTTAATTTAAGTGGTGTTGCATTTGCGTTAGTTTTGCTAGGGTTGATTTTGTTTTGTTGCTTCTCAGTGAAACATGCTTTTGAGTAGTCTTGCTCTTTATTATTATTTTTATTTTTTGTTCGTTTCTTGAAAAAAAAAATCTTATAATTTAAAGATGTCCTAAACTAAGTAGCTGGATATGTGTGTTTTTCAGTTTGCTCATGTAGGAAGTCAATGCAAGCCCAACGAAGGGTTTGAACTTTCTTGTAGTACCTGTACATCTGTCTTGCTTCTTTTGATATTTTCATGCTTCTTGTGGAACCTAGTTATATTGTGTTAGCAGTTCTATTTCTAGTTTGGGTTGTCACATTGTCTGTATGCAGGAAGCGAGATTTTTATTTTTTGGTGCTTCACAGCTTAAGCAGCTGAGTATGATTTAGCAAAAAGCTCTGTTTTTCTTCCCTTTTTTTCCTTTCCTTCATGCATAATTAAAAAAAATACATTTTGTTGTTTTAATTCTTTCTAATAGTTGGGTTTGTGACTGAATTTCCTAGGTTTCATTTTCGAGGAGGATTATAATTCCCAGTCTTGTGAAGTGATGGTTTGAAATGTCTATTGCAAGTCTTCTCCCTTTATCTTGCTGTCTTATTTTATTTTTGGTCGTTATGTGTTGGCAACCCCAATAGTGAATTTACAGCTTAATCTGGCAATGCCTCTTATTAGTTTAGGCTATAATTATAATCTTAGGATCTGTTCGGGATTTGCTTATTTTGCTGGAATTGAAAATTTTTTGCTAAAAATACTGTCGATAAAGGTAAAAGTTAGTTGAAATAGTATAGTTGGACCCATGAATAGTACCAAAAAGTGCAGTAGGGCCCATGAATAGTAGCAAAAATAAGCTAAATAGTAAAATAAGTTGGCTTTTTAAGTTGGAGCCAAATGCACACTTAGTGCGACCAATCTTGGAACTTGGGCTGTGTTGATTGCAACAATAAGAAAACTCTTTTTTTTTTTTTTTTTGGTCTTAAATTTCACATTTTGCTTATAAGTCTTTAATATAGTGTTCCTACTACTGTGATAGTATTCTATTCCTTGTTCAGTTTACTTATAGGTTTTGGTCCTTGACAGCTCTGTGAAGGCATTTGTTTCTGTGAAGTTGACTTTTCTAGATAGATTTGGTTCTTGTCTATAGGAGCACAATCCCTTATGGCTGGTAATGATGGGTTCAAAAATTAAATTAACATTGTAAACGAAAATTGGTGCTTGCATTGTGTTTTTTTAAGGCTTCATTTGTTCAGTTTTAACTAATCCTAGCACTATTCGGAATTTTTGTCTTGGTTCCTTTTTTTACTGCTGCTTACTGGAACTTCTTACTACTTCTAAGAACCTAAGGTCATCAATATCATCATTGGGCATTCATATAAGATAAAGGCAGCCAGCTTCAAACATGGTTGTTTTGAATGCCAAAGAAATATAAGATTTACCTTGTAAGGAAGAGCGCATTCATATAAAATAAAAGCAGCCAGCTTCAAACATGGTTGTTTTGAATGCCAAAGAAGTATAAGATTTAAATTGTAAGGAAGAGTTATTCTAGTCATTTTTGTAACTATTGCAATTCTATGTACATGTGAAAAATTCTCACTAGATTTTTTATTTTTGGTGCCATGCAGCTTAAGTGGTGGAGTTTGGCTTGGCGATAAGCTTTCTTTTTCCCCCTTTTTTCTTTACTCTCCTGCAATTAAATGAATTAGAAGGATATTTTTCCACTTGTTCTGATTCTTTCTTATACATGTGACATGTATGCATTTCTTAGGATTCGGTTTCCTTGAGGATTATAAATTCCAGTCACACTCAGCGAGGGTTTGAAACTTCCATTGGAATTCTTGTACCCTTGTCACACTTTGTTTTTCAATTTTTAGGCGTTATTAGGGTTTATTCAATTCTAGGGGTGGTGCATTTGCTTGTGGTGCTTTACCAGTTTACCAAGGTTGATTTGGTTTTGTTGCTTCTCAATGAAACATGCTTTGGAGTAGTGTTCTCGTAATTTAAAGTTATCCTGAACTTTGCGGTTGGGATTGATAATTTTTCAGTTTGCTCAAGCAGGTAGTCAATGCCTATGCCACCAAGGGTATAAGCTTTCTACATCTGTCTTCATGTCTTGTTTCTTTTGATATCTTCTGGCTTTGAGTGGATCTGGTCATCCTATGTTGGTAGCACCATATCCAATTTGGTTTGCAACTTATTGTGTATCTGCAGAAAGCAGGATTCTTTTTATTTTGGTTCTTTGTAGGTTAAGCAGTGGAGTCTGATTTGGCAATCGGCTTTCCTTTCCTCCTTTTCTATCCCTGCTACATTGATAAGAGTTTGAAGGGTATATTTTTCTTGTTTTACTTCTTTCTTATACTTGGGTCTGTGATTGCCTTTCCTAGGAGGATTATAAATTCTAGTTTCACTGAGTGAGGGTTTGAAACTTCTATTGCAATTCTTGTCCCTTCTTCTTGATGTGTTATTTAATTTTTGGTCATTCTTTGTTTGTAATGTCAATAATGAATTCACTGGCTAATCTGGCAATGCCTCTTATTGGTTTGGGGGCATTAATATAACTGTTTGTGACATGAATATGGTTGTAGAGGGAGAACAATACAGGTTCTACTTTCTCTTCTCCAAGCATTAGTTGGGACTTTTTGGGAATTACACGGAATTAACATTATATTTCTGGATTTGTGTCATAGTTTGTGAACTTGGATTGTTGCTGATTGATATCTTGTTACCAAATATTTGGCAATAAAGAAGACAGGGGTTTAAGAGTTAGAATAATTTATCTTTATAATTGTTGGATTCTATTGAAATATAATTCATTGTTTTGGATTCTTGGTGCATGATAAAAATTTATTCCTCACGTCTTCAGGAACCTTTTTTAATTTATTTTTGCTGCTTAGCAGCTTCAATGGCTAAGTTTTCTTTAATGAAAATATCTTTTACTCGATTGTCATTATTCTCTCTTGCAATCATAAGAACTATACATTTTTTGGTTTGTTTTTATTCTTTCTAATTCTTGGACCTGTAACTGCTTTTCACAGGCTTTGGTTTTTTGGACTGCTATAAACTCAATGACTCACCTAGTAAGGGTTTGAAATTTCCCTTGCAATTCTTGTTCCTCTGTCTTGTCTTGTTCAAATTTTGGTCATTCAATTTTGAATATGGTAATGCCTCTTATTGTTATAGGACAGGGAAATAAAAAGGTTCTTGACCTTAGGATGGTTGCCGACGGTAAATAATACAGAGTTTTGCTTTATCTTGTCATGATTTGCATGAGTTGGGCTTTCTAGGAATGACATGGATCCAACTTATGTCTCATGGTTTGCATCATAGTTCTTTGGATAGAAGTTTGAAAGGCTTGCATCGTAGGTTACAATTACTAAGCAGCTAATTCGTTCTGGAAGGTTTGCATCATAGTTCGTAACCTTAGATTGTTTCTAAGTGATTTTTTAGTTGTAGAATCAGCTAACACGGTTCAACAAGGTAATTCCTTCCCTAGAATTTATTGGTGCTTTTTCTCCTTATTATAATTTAAAAGGCTTATATATTTTTGTGATATGTAACTTAGTAGGCTTATATTGACTTTATTTATTTATAATTTTACCTTTCTGCTTTTTCATTTTAGATTGACAGTAATTTCCTCATTAACTTACTAAAAAATAAAAGTAATTTCCTCTTTAACTGCTTGGTTGACTCTTTATTCTTGTTATCTTTTGCTCTTTCTTTTTTCAAGGACACATTTCTGTTTGTGTTCTTTTAATTTGAGACTGGATTGTGTGTATTGTCTGTCTCCATTATCTGGATTTATCCATTTGTTTGGGTCTGATGTATTGCAAATTCACTTGTGGTGCCTTAATGATGGCTAGTTTGATTTTGTCTATTTTTAACCATACATATGATTTTGTGTTTTGAGTAGTGTTGCTTTTTTTTTTTTTTTTTTTTTTTTTTTTTTTTTTTTTTTCCACTTTTAAAAAATATTTTTTATAATTTATATTTGTCCTGAATTGTAGCTTTGGAAAATTTATATTTTTCAGTTTGCTCTTATGGAAAATTAATGCCTGCACTGCGAGGGATTGCACTTTCATTCAGTGCTTGTGCATTTGTCTTAGTGTCTTGTTTCTGTTCTTATTCTCTGTTTTTTGTGATACTTGCCCCATATCTAATTTGGATTTAATCTGGCATTGCTTCTTATTGGTTACAGGAATGTGGATCCCCCACCCTCCCCCTCTTTGGGCAGCTTTAAGTAGTGGAGTTGATTTGGCAGTAAGATCTCTTTTCTCTTGTTTTCGTTTTTTGTCTGCTACAATCGTTAGAATTATGGGGAAGAACTTCTTGATTTAATTCTTTCTAATATTTGGGCCTGTGATTGCTTTTCCAGGGACTGTCATTAAATTCTCTTATGATTTTTGGAGCTTTGGTTATTGCCGATTGACTTCCTCATCATAGATAGTGAGTGGGCAGAACCTGTCAATATCGAACCAAGTTGTTAGTCTTCAGTCTTTGTTATTCTGGACTCTCTATTATTTGGGCACTGAGTAACGTGTCTTTATAAGCTAGTGGTGCTCTCTTTGTTGTTTTATGAACACAATGTTGATAATTTAATTTTGATTGTTTACAGGAGGCAAAACTTATTTCGACTTTCTTGTATTTATCTTGTAGAGAAGAGCTCTTCATTTAAAAAAAAAAAAAAATTTTTTTTTTTGGTCAACTTCTGCAATTTGGGAGTGTGTTAATTCTCAATCCTTACATGTTTACAGGAAGCAGAATTTTTTTTGGAATTATGGCAGAAGTTTGATTCTGCAATAAGATCTTGTTTCCTCCTGTTAGTGTCAGCCTGTGACAGTTTGAAACTTCCAGTGCAATTCTTTTCCTTTGTACAACAGTCTTGTTTAGTTTTGATCATTCTATGCGGGACACCTCATCTCTTATTCAAATGTGGGAACTCATCTCTTACTTGATGGTGATAGTGACCCAAATTTGGTTGTGGAGGTAGAATAATACAAGTTTTTTCTTTGTCCTGTGATGTCCTGTGATTGGGAATAGTTTGGCATTTTGGCTTTATGTGAATTAAATGTTTTTAACTTGAGTCTTTGTTTTTGCATCATAATTCATGACATTAGAATGTTATTGATTGATTTCATGGTCATTGAAAGTGATCGAGCAGATGACATCCATGTCAAAGCTAGACTTATTTATAAGTTGGTGATTTTTCTTTTTTTGGTGGTTTTGTGACAAGTACTGTCTTCATTCCCATTATTCTTTGTATGCTGGAACTGAGAATGTTCAATAATTTTAATCTTGATATGTCTGCGGGGGAGAATTGTGATTCCGCCTTTTTTGTATTTGAGAAAGAGCGTGTATAAGCAAATTTTCTTGCGTCTGGGTTATGTGATTGATTGCAACCATAAGAAAACTCCTCATTCTCTTGATTTCATTTTTGGTTATAGACTTATAGGTCTTCTAATATGTTGTTTCCTCAAACATAATACAATTCCTTGTTCAATTTATTTTATAGAATTTGGTTCATGGTTTCTTGCATAGACTTCTCTTGAATGATATGGTTTCCTTATAGGAGCATTAATGGGTAAACTTTCCTTTCCTTTCCTTTATTGGTGTCTGGCTGGTAATTGTGGGCTTAAAATTTAAAACTCTACTCTTAGTCTCTTGATTTCACTTAGTCTCTATCGTATTTTATATTTACTTTTGATTATAGCTATAAAGCTTATTGAACTCCACCTGTGCTTGTGCCTACTTATTCTCAGCTGGTCCCAATCCTGGAAAAAGGAGGAGGGGATATAGCTCTAATTTCTCCCATAACTACTTGCTCTTGATCAATGCTGCACCGTGGGTTTGCACTTCCATACATGCTTGTACATTTTTTTTTTTTTTTTGATTGGCCATACATGCTTGTACATTATTGTTATTTTCTTGCTTTTAGTGCAACCTCTTCATCTTTTGTGTATTTTCAGTTGACTATTATTGGAGCTTGGATGTTTTCTCAGGCTGCAATGTCTGGCCTTATTTACTTTCAGGGGTAATGGTGCTCTGGCTGAGGTTAATTTGGTTTTCCTTTTCTTTCCTCCTCCTTTTTATTCCTTTAAAAAAAGAACTTATAATTTTAAGTTTTCCTGAACTATGTAGCTATGATTCTATTATTTTCAGTTTGCTCAAGTGGAAAGTAAATGCCTGAGCTTTCATCAAGTGCTTGTACATCTATATTCTTTTCTTGTTTCTATTGATGTTTTCTTGCTTTTTGGGGAACCTAGTTATCATGTGTTGGCAGTTCCATTTCTAGTTTGGATCGCCACTTAAATGTCGGTATATAGGAAGTGGGATTTTATTTATTTATTTTGGTGCCTCGCAGCTTAAGCACCATAGTCTGATTTGATTTGGTGATAAGCTCTCTTTTCCCCTTGCTTTCATTATTTACTCTTGCAATCATAAGAACTGTAAGTTTATCTCGTTTTAAGTCTTTCTAATACTTGGGCCTTTAATTGCTTTTCTTTGGCTTTGGTTTCTTGAACAGTCATAAATTCCAATCTTATTCAATGAGGGTTTGAAACTCTCAGTGCTATTCTTGTCCTTTTGTCTTGCTTTTTTGTTCAAATTTTAGTCACTCTGTTGGCAAGCTCATATCTAATTTGTATGTTAAAATGCCTTTTATTTGTGTTGGGCAGGTAGGTGAACAGAGATTGTGACTTAAATATGATTGCTGAGGGAGTATATTCAAGTTTTTGCTTTAAATTGTAGTGATTTGCATAATATTTTGTAATCTTAGACTGTTTCTAATTGATTTCCTAATCATAGAAAGACAAGTGGGCAGGTATACTGTTGCTGGTTCCTTTTAATTAATGCTGATTTGATTTTGTTGCTTCCCAGTCATACATGCTGTTCAGTAGTCCCCTCACCCTTTTTTTTCCATCTAATTTTTTTTTAGAAGCTTTTTTATATTCTTGTAATTTAAACTTGTCCTGAATTGGAGGTTGGATTGTGTGCATTTTCAGTTTGCTCTTGGAGGAAATCAATTTCATCACCATTGAATCTGTGAACTTTCTTGTAGGCTTGGAGATTTGTCTTAACCAACCTATGACCGAACAAAAATGGGTTCGTCACTCTTTTTTTTCACATACACCGGGAGAAAAGGTTACGATAGCAAGCCCCTCCCCAGCCGGAGAGCCCCCAGGACAGGGGGTAGCAGTCAACCATCTACTCTCGAGATTCATATTGATCAATCAATCCCCGGGTCCTGCCTGTTCACTAAGTAGACTCACTCTACCGAGGGGCAAAAAAGGCTGGAACTATTCCTGCCAAAAACTAGGGGCCTCTGGGAGTTAGCAGGTATGAGAGAGTCCCCTCTTTGTCTGTCTCGAAGTCTTGATTTTGTTGTTAGTTTCTTGCTTTTAATGCAACTAGGTCATCCTGTGTTGGCAGCTTGATTTTAGTCTAGCATTTTGATTTATAGCCTACATAACTGTAGATATGTGACCTTTCGTGGAATTTATTTCTATTGGTTTGGGGGAGAGTGGAGTTTGGTAGCAGGCTTATTATATGGCTTGCTAGGTTGGCCATTTGCTATACTGCTAGTGGTTATGCTATATATGATTCATCTTCATAGAGTGTGTAAATGAAGTAGCGGATGCCTTGCAACACTTTATATCCTGATTTGTGTGAGAAACCTGTATGCCTTTATCAAATTCAAGGAATCGTAAATCTACGTAAAAGTCTGATGTTTGGAATTTTTTTGCCCTTGCTTGAGCTTATTCATTGATATTCTCTTCTCTTTGTGTTCTTTCTTGCTCCTTAATCACTTGTTTATTTTTAAACAGATAGTTGCTTATCTTTTAATTTATACTTTTATAATAGAAGCTTGGATTGTCTATGATTTGTCAGGCTACATTTTTTGCTTTCATATAATTCCTGTTGCCTTGTGTAATGTGATGCAATTCCGGGTTTTTAAATGAGGCTGATTTTATTTTTTCTTGCTTCTCAATCGTACATCCTTTCCACTCTTCCTTCTTCTTGCAATTTGTTTTTGTCTAAGTTGGAGCTTGTATTGTTTGTATTTTCAGTTTGCTCTTGCTGGAAATCAATGCCTGCACCATGGGTTTGCACTTCCATACATGCTTGTACGTTCTTTTTTATTTTCTTGCTCTTTTTGTGCCACTTTTTCATCTTGTATTGGCAACCCCATATCCAGTTTGGATTTTAATTTGGCTGTGCACTTGTTTGGAGCAGTAATCAAATAGAGCTTGTGACCAGAGAATGGTTGCTTGGTGAGTATCTTCGTTGGAATAATGTAAACACACAGATTGTTTCTTTATCCCTTTGTGATTACATATATGTCAGGCTATTAATATTGCTGTTTGTGTCAATGATTCATTTGAACTTGGATTGTTGCTTATTGAATTCCTAGCCATGGAAAGTAATTAAGCAGATGTTGACCATGTTCAACCAATGTTTGTCATTAGTCTGAGGCTCTTGCTATTCTGGATTCATATCATATTTTAGCACTTAGTAACATAGCTTTTGTGATGAGTACTTAACGTAGTTCCTGCAACTCTCTATATGCTGGTGAGGAGAGAGACAATTTTAGTCTTGATATGTCTATTGTAGGGGAAATTGTAAATTTCTCTCATACTTTGGCTTTGTTGATAGCAAAGATAAGAAAACTGTTATCTTTTTCTCCTAATCTTATATTTTCCTTATTAAAGTTTTAATATACCATTTCCTCAAACTTCATCCTATAACTTGTTCTACTTATGTTATAGGTTTTGGTCCTTGGGAGCATTTTTCAGGCTTCTGTTGCTGTAAAGTCAGTTTTTCTAGTTCAATTTTGTTTTCTTGAGCCCAAATACTTAAACTTTTCTTTTCCCTTATTGTTTGTTGGTTTGGTAATTATGACACAAAATATTTAAATTCACTCTGTGAAAGAAACAGGGTGTATTTTATGCTATGTTTGCATGGTTTAAACTAATTAGAGAACCACTTGGCTTGTTCATCCTGTTCCTTTTTTCTATTACCTCTTACTTGCACTTGTCGGAACTTGTTAGGACTTGAAATCATCAATCTGGTCATTCTGGATTGCAACCTCTATTCTCTTTTGATTCATTATTCTGATCCTTAAAATTGAAGGATATTGTTTTTGCTTGTGTTTTTTTTATTTGTTTATTTTTTTTTATAATAATTTCATCAGCCTGCAATGCATTTCTTGGCTCTGGATTCATAGAGGAGCAGATAGATTTAAATTTTCTTCTTCATTTGAGTGGTTGAGGTTTAAGTATTAAATTAAGGTATTTTTGAATTCTTATTCATTGAATGACCTGGGATTTTGGTCATGCTTCTTGTTAGTTTTCTCAATTATCTTGTCGCATAGTTAAATTTGAACCATGAAAGATAGAGTTGATACATAAGCAGCTCCACCCTAGTGGAAGTCTCCAAGGAGATCCTCCACTCTCATTTGAGACAAGTACTTCATGATGGCTACTCCACGACTGTGTGAGAAGAGCACATGACCAATCGAGAATAGCATGAAGACAAAGATTATAAGCCGCCAATGTTTGTTTTGTAGTTTTGGGAGGACGATGTTTAATTTTTTTAATAACGATATGTCTGCAAGAGTATGTGCTGTGTTGACGCAACAATAGGCAAACTCTGCCCTTATTTTGATTTCTCTTAAGTCTTTTAACACTATTCACCCAAATGTGAACTACTTGTTCAATTTATTTTATAGATTTTGGTGCTTGGTTGCTTTTCAGGGCGTTTGTTGCAGCAAAATTGACTTATGTAAATCGATTTAGTACTCTATTTGGGCGATGAAGTTTGTTAGGGACCTAAGGCAATAAGCTCTCTTTATCTCTTGATTTCAGTACTCCTATCCTAAAATTTGAAGGTTTAAGTTTAGGATTAAGATATTTATGAGCGAGGTTTACCACTATTATGACTTAAAAAAATTTATATTTTTTTGAAAAAAAAAGAGATTAATACTGAGCATAGTTGTTAATCATAACCTTTTGTGCCTCTTTGTTTTAGATTAAACTTTTGATATTTTTTCTTAATTAACCAGTTGCTTGACCTTATGGGGGTTGTTGATTTTCTCTTATATATATAAATATATATATATATATATATATTCTTTCTTTGTAATCATTTTTTCCTAAAATAATGGCCCTTATTTTCAAATTTAGATTTTTATTTTTCAAGCTTGGATTTTGTGCTTCCCAGGCTGCATTATCACGGTTTATTTAATTCCAGGGGGGGTGCATTTGATTGTGGTGCTTTACCCAAGGTTGATTTGTTTTTGTTGCTTCCCAATGAAACATGCTTTTGAGTAGACTTGTCCTGAGCTGTATAGTTGGTATTCTCTATTTTTCAGTTTGCTTATGCAGGAAGTTGATGCATCCGTCTGGTCATCTTATGTTGGCAGTTTCATATCTAATTTGGTTTAGCCACATATTATCTTTCTATTGAATGCATGATTTTTTTATATATTATTATTTTGGTGGTTTGCAGCCTAAGAAATCAAGTCTGCTTTGGCTACAAGCTCTCTTTTCCTCCCATTTTAGGCTTTGGGTTTCTGGACAGCCATAAATTCAATGTACCACTTGGTGAGGGTTTGAAATTTCCCCAGCAATTATTTTTCCTCTATTCTGTCTTGTTTAATTTGTTCTCACTAAATCCAAATGTGGTAATGCCTCTTATTGTTGTAGGACAGGTGAATTAACGAAGTATGTAACCATCATTACGAGAGAATAATAATACAGGTTTTTGATTTGTTTTGTTATTATTTGCATGAGTTGGGCTTTTTTGGAACAACATGGATCAAACTTATGTCTCTAGAATTGCATCATGGTTTGAGCATTGATTGACTTGTTTCTGTGAAAGCTGTTGATGTCCATTTTGTTGTTTTGTGTGTACAATGTTGATTATTTTAATCTTGATTTGTCTACAGCTGGGGAAACTCTTCTGCAACAACTGTTTACAAAACTTTGTGTAGATGACACTAGCTTCTTACAAAACCAAAAGTTAAATAAAAAAGGCCATCATCCAGCTTTGGTCTGGCCAAAGTAGGATTTTGCCCAAACAATCTAAATTTTGCACGACTTGACAGATCGAGACTTTCACATAGGAAAGCTAAAAATGTAGAGAATTATTGACTCTTATATCATGGAGATTTGAGTTCCATTAAAAAGCCATAATCACACAGTCCATTTCTTCTGCTAATTTCAAATGCCTTTGAGGTTCTACTATATTAACTGATAGTAATGTTTTTGGTGATTAGATCCTTAGAGTTCTATTGTGTTCATGTGAAAGATATTTCTTTTGTTTGAATTATTTTTATCTGTTTTATGCCACAGCGTTGCTCTTCCTTCTTTTACACTTCCTTTAATATTTTATTTTTTAAATGCAGTATGTGACTATGTGTTTGTTTGGATTGCGTTTGCGTCAGACGCGTTTTGCATTTCAGCCCCCTTTTTTTTTTTTTTTTTAATACTAACCCAGTGCCTCTTTCACTATTCATGGGACATGAGCAGTGCAAGAAGGCAAGTGAACAGTGTTTTTCTTGTGAACAGTAATCCGAAATTTATTTATTTATTGTTTTTAGTTTTCAACAAAATAAGCAGTATTCAAATGCATACTATATGTAATTATTATAAAATTTTATGTCGAAGTTTTGCTATATTGCAAATGAGTGAATCATGGACATTTGGTTTGAAAACTTGACAATTCCTTGGAAGTGTTTATCACACAAAATGTCTACTCCTTAAATTTTGGCTTAG
The DNA here is from genome assembly GCA_023621385.1 of Quercus gilva. Lineage (NCBI taxonomy): Eukaryota > Viridiplantae > Streptophyta > Magnoliopsida > Fagales > Fagaceae > Quercus > Quercus gilva. Next base: position 57,672,477 of record CM042477.1, on the reverse strand, counting down.
GAATGAACATCCTGGCTTTTGTTAATTTTTGTAGAATTCCTAAATTGAGGCTTCTTTTGGTGGCTAAGCATGATGTGATAATAGTTATGCTGTATTTCTTGGTTTCATGTACTTCATTGGTTATTTCTGATTCTTGCAATATGTTTTTGTGAAAGTAGCACTTATCCTTCATTGATCCCCAGGTCCATGAAGGTACAATTTTGTGGTTGGTCTTTTGAAAGATGGTTTTAGTGATGTGGGATCAGGTCTTGCACAGTGGTGCTTTGGTTAGTTTTAGTATTTAGCAAGAGATTTTTTCCTTACCCATTTATGGTACAGTATCTTTTGTTAGTGTTCTTTCTATTGTCTTTTAACCTCATATGTGGTTATGCATTCTGAGGCACCATTATGTGCCATGTTCTATAAATTTTATGATTCAATTGTCATATTTTTTTTTTCTTTCGTTATACAAAGTGGATTATCTTTTATCTTGTTGAGACAACTCAGAAGTTTTATTGGAGCTTGTCAATATTAGCTACCTTATTCTATCTTGCATACATTATTTGACATCCTGGTGCTCTTTTGGGCTTAAAATGGTATTAATCACTATATCTTCGTATGTTTGAATTTGTTCTTTGGATTTGCATCGTCTACTTTTGTAGGTGTTTCAAGCAGTGTGCTTAGAGCAGGTTTTGCAAGTTCTTACCCGGGGTGCTTGGCAAGGTTGTAGAAAGTTATTGGGCAGGTAGACTATGCTAGATCCTTTTTTGATTCCCATGTACTTTGTTAACTTAAGTTCATCAATTTGGTCTTTTTGCATTATAACCTTGTGCTTTTTGGCACTCATCACTAGGCAGTCACATTTGTACGAGTTGCATTCTTTAAACATTGGTGCCCTAAATATTAGGAAAGGAAGGCATTTCTCTTGTAGAGAAGAGTTCTATTTTTTTTTTTTTTTTTTTTGGGTAACTACTGCAATTTGGGGTGTATGTTAAAATCTCAATCCCTACATGCGATCTCAGGAAAGGAAGGCATTTGTCTTGTAGGTGCTCTAAATCTCAGGAAGGGAAGGCATTTGTCTTGTAAGTGCTCTAAATCTCAGGAAGCAGATTTTATTTTTGGTGCTTGGTTGCTGAAGTGGTGGAGTCTAATTTGGCTATAAGATTTCTTTTCCTCCCACTTTCATTATTCTCTCCTAAAATCCTAGTCTCATTCGGTGATGGTTTGAACTTTCATTGTATTCTTTTCCCTTTGTACTGCAATCTTGTTTAATTTTTGGTTAATATGTCTTGAAAAAGTCATCTCTTGTTCAAATGCGGTAATGCCTATTATTGGAATACAAGTAGATTGATGGTGGTGATTGTGACCCAACTATGGTTGCTAGGGTAGAATAATATCAATTATGCTTTGCACTATTGGGCTTTCTAGGAATTAAATGATTTTAACTCGTGTCTTTGGATTTGCATCATAATTTGAAAATTAGCATGTTATTGATTTATTTATTAGTCATAGGATGTGATTGAGCAGATGCCATCCATCTCTAAGCATGACTTCTTTAAGAGCTGGTCATGTTTGTTTTGTAGTTTTGTGACAAGTACATTCCTGGTTCCCACAATTCTTTGTTTCTTTTTTGCAAGCTCCTATCTTATTTGAATGGGGTTATTCCTCTTCTTTGTGTGGGGCAAGTAGATTTACGCCAATACTGTTGTTTCCAAGGAAGAATTATTCAGGTTATTGGTTTGTCCTGTAATTGGCATTAGTTGGAATTTCAGTGAATTAAATGCTTTTAATTTATGTGTTTGAATTTTGCATCATTATTCATAAAATTTGTATATGTTGTTGATTGATTTTCAAGTCAGAGAAAATGAGTGAGCAGATGACATCAAAACTTCTGTGGTTGTGGTTTGTACAGGTGGACTGTGTGGGAGGATATTTTGGTGCTTATGGCTCCGTTATCCCAAATCATGTGTTTAAAAAGGTTCATGTTGTATATCAACTTGGGTGACAAAGTTTGATGGGGGACCTCCAGCAATAACCTCTCTTTATGTGTTGATTTCATTATTTTCTTTTCCTATAATTTGAAGTTTTAAGTATTGGTGTAAGATATGATGTGTGAGTAAGAAAATAAATTTGTAGGATTTCAATTGGGTTGATAATAGGCTTCTATTGCTGCTGTGTTTTAGGTCTTGCTTTTGATCCTACTACTTGCTTAAATACTTGGTTGACCCTTTAGAGGTTTTTGGTTTTCTATTTATATATTTTCTTTTCTTTCTTTGTATTCTTTTTTGAAAATAATCATAATAATAATGCGTTTATTATTATAATCCACATTTTTATTGCTGGAGATTGGATGTCTTCCCAGTTTGCGGTGTCAGGTTTTGTTTAATTTAAGTGGTGTTGCATTTGCATTAGTTTTGCTAGGGTTGATTTTGTTTTGTTGCTTCTTGGTGAAACATGCTTTTGAGTAATCTTGCACTTTTTATTTTTATTTTTTTATGTTCTTTCCTTAAAATAAATCTTATAATTTAAAGATGTCTTAAACTATGTAGCTAGAATTGTGTGTTTTTTTGTTTGCTCATGTAGTAGGTCAGTGCAAGCACCACGAAGGGTTTGAGCTTTCATGTAGTACATGTACTTCTGTCTTCTTGTCTTGTTTCTATTGACATCATTGTGAGCAATATGAATAGCACTCTGATTGTCACAATAAAGAGGCGTAGCAGAGGATGTGGACACACCTAAGTCCTTAAGAAGACATTGTAGTCAAAGGAGCTTAGTTGTGGTATCAGCAAGTGATGATATTCTACTTCAATACTGGAGCGGGTCACAAGGGTTTGTTTCTTGCTGCGCCAAGAAATCAAAGAAGAACTAAGAAGAAAGCAATAACCAGTGGTGGACTTGGGATCAGTGGGATCTCATGCCCAATCAGCATCAGAGAATGCATGGAGAACAAGAGGAGACTGAGCAAAATAGAAAAGGCTATGGAAGAGAGTTCCCTTCAGGTATCGAAGAATCCGCAAAACAGTAGCATTGTGAGTCGATCGTGGAGTAGATAGATACTGGCTCACCTGGTGAACAACATAGAAAATGTCTAGACGAGTGACAGTGAAATAAACTAAGCTGCCAACCAATCGTCTGTAAAGAGAGGGAGTAGACAGTGGTTTCCCCCCTGAGGGAGTCAGATGCACACTAAGTTCAAGTGGAGTGTCAACAGTCTTGCTATCAATAAATCTAGCTCAATACAAAAGTTCAGAAGCATACTTGGCCTGAGTAATATAAAGACCATCTATGGAATGAGTGATTTCAAGACTCAAGAAGTAGTTGAGATGTCCATGATTTTTCATCTCAAACTGCTAATTGAGAAAATCCTTGAGTTCTTGAATGCCACTGAGGTCATCATCAGTTATGATTATATCATCCACATATAGGAAAAGCAAAATGGTACATTTGTCGGTGCGACAAAGAAATAAGGTAGAATTATAATGACTAACAATGTAACCTAAGTGAGAGATGGTAGAGCTAAATTTTGCAAACTAAGCTCCTGAAGTTTGTTTAAGGCCATAAAATGCATGTCGAAAGTGACAAACCTTGTTTGGTTCAGTAGAGAGACCAGAAGGAGGTTGCATATAAACTTCTTTACTTTAATTCTCATTAAGGAAGGCATTTTTGAAATCCATTTGAAAAAGGTACCATTTAATGGCAGCAGCAACAACTAAGAGGGCACAAACAGATGAGATTTGAGCAACTGGAGCAAAGGTCTCTTCATAATCAATCGTATACTCCTGTGTAAAACCTTTTGTAACAAGACGAGCTTTATATCGCTTAATGGATCCATTAGAGCGAGCCTTGATCTTATAGATTCATTTACAACCAACCACAGATTTCCTAGGGGGAGAGTCACCAAATCCCAAGTATGGTTTTTAGATAATGCAACAAGTTTCGCTTTCATTGCAATCTACCACAAAGGGCCAGTGGAGACCTCACGATAGGTGTGAGGCTTGTACAGTGTAGCAAGGGTAGTGTAACAATGATAGTCAAGTAAATGTGCAGGAATGGATCTTACCAGAGTTGAGTGACAAGGTGGAATGTCTTGTGCAAGATCTTCAGGTGGAACAGGAGTAAGGGACCCAAGCTCAGGGTTGGGTGGCTCATTTTTGACCTGTTTATTAGAGGGTGATCTAGGAGAGGTATCAAAAATATCTGATGGTTGGACAGAGAAGTCTATAGGAGGATCAGAAGTAACTATAGAAAGAATATGTGGCTTATCTGGAAAAAGATCTAAGACAGAGTAGGTAGATAGGAAGGCACGAAAGTGAGAGAGCTCGACAAAGGAGCGATGTTCTCAAAAGACAACATTGTGGGAGATACGAAGACGATGAGAGATAGGATCGATAGAGTTTCGCCATAGCCAAGAAAACAACAAAATCTAGATCGAGGCTTAAGTTTGTTATAATCATGTGGCTAAAGAAGAACGAAACAAGCAGAACTGAAGGAGAGAAGGTGGTGATAGTCTGGAGATGACTCAAAAAGGCGCTCATATGGAGTTTGATTTTGGATGATAGGACTAGGAATGCGGTTAATAGTATGAACAACATGATGATCAGCTTCACCTAAAAAAGGAGCAGGAACTTTGGTAGAAAGAAGGAGAGCATGAAAGTGTCAAGAATATGACAAAGTTTTCATTTAACTCTACCATTTTGCTGAGAGGTACTTGGACAAGTTAGTTGATGAACAGTGCCATAAGAATGCAATGCGTTTTCATTATGATCTTCATCTTGCTGTATTCCTTCGTCTTCATCTTCAACTCCAATGTGTAAGCTTTTCTTCTTTGGGCATTGATAACCCATATGACCTAATTCACCACACTTGAAGCATTTAATTTCCTTTCCACTAGAATGATTTGACATGACTCCTTTACCTTTAGATTCAACCAAATTGGTAGATGGTTTTGATCCATTCGACCAATTAAATGGTTTAGCACCACTACTTGACTTAGCAAACTTTTTAGATTTTGTCTCCCCAGTTTGTGATCCAATTTTCCTATGAATTGGATACCTCAAGTATTCTTCCATGTCTAAAGCCACTTTCCATGTCTAAAGTCACTTGGAATGCATGTTCCACATTATAGACAGGTTGTCTAAGCATCTACCTTCGAATATCAGCCCTCAAACCAGTCTTAAATCAAGCTAGTGTTTGGCAAGGCTCTTCGGCTACCTGACTCCTAGTCTTAAGTTCATCAAATTTCTGCATATACTCAGCTACTACATGTTGCCCTGTTTCAAGTTAGAAATTTGTTCACATAACTTATCTCGATAATTAGCAGTCACATTTTTCTCAGAGCTTAACCTTCGTCTCTTGCCATGTGCCTATAGGCGGTTGGCTTATTCTCTTTATATCGTTTTCTAGACCAGGCCACCACACTTTTGCCAAGCCTACAAGCTTCATCTTAGCAAACCTTACTCGCCTATCGTCTGCCATATTATACCAATCAAAATACTCCTCAATAGAAGCAAATCCAATCCGAGAATATCGTGAGATCAACCCTTCCTTCAAAATCTGGAACTTCCATCCACACCTTCTTTGTGATATCACCAGCTATATCATAAGATTCATATCACCTTCTAATATTTCTCTAGCCCACTCAAGAGTTGAATCTTGTGGTACTCCTTGGGTATGATACCCCTTCAATTTTGACCCTTGATTGGTGTTGACATGCTCTTTTGCTGTTTGTTCCTTTTCATTCTTATCTTTCTCACCATTTTTGGCTTCGGATGTTTCCCCTACTGTAACAGCAACTTGTTGATCATTAGGTTTAGAAATTTGACTCTCTAAATCATTCAATCGAAGGTTAAATTCATCGAGTTGATCCATGATTTGAAAAATAAAATCATCGTGCTCACCATCACTCAATTTCCCCCTAAACGACTGATCATGTAGACATGATGCAAAAATCCTTGCTTTGATACCAAACTGACGTAGGACAAGGGGAAACTAGGTTTAATAGGGCTTTAGGAATGAAACAAAGGTGAAAAAAATCAAGATTTGGGTTGCTATGAACAGTGCTGTGAATGGTAACTGTGAACAGTAAATAAAATGCGAAAATACATTTTTGATTCTTACATTTTGGGTCAATTCTCATTCTAGTCCCTAAATTGATTTTGCTACTAATTTAGTCCATAAAAAAGAAAATCGATTCTATTTTGGTTCTTGTCGTTAAGCCACTAACGGAAACCTCCTACGTGGCAGACAGTAGACAAAGTATCCTATTTGCTGACGTGGCGCTAATGTAGCTATTAAAATATTATTAAAAAAATTATTTGGAATTTTTTAAATTCCGCGTCAGATTTAAATTAATAAAAAATTAAAACAAAAAAATTTTAATTCCTCAATTTTAATTTTAATTTTAAAAAATAAAAAACAAACAAAAATTTTACTTTTTTAGTTTTAAATAATTTTTTTATTAATCTAAGGGTCTATTTGGGATCCGCTTATTTTATTGAAACTGAAAACTTTTTGCTGAAAATATTGTAGATAAAGGTAAAAGTTAGCTGAAATAGTACCGTGAGACCCATAAATAGTATCAAAAAATATAGTGAGATCTATGAATAGTAACAAAAATAAGCCGAATAGTAAAATAAGTTGACAAAAATAATTTTTGCCAAACACACTAATTAAATTAATTAGAAAATTCAAAAAACAATTTATCATTAGCCCATTTTAGTTTTAAGTGTATTTACTTTTTTTTTAAGTGTGTTAGTCAAAAGTGTATTTACTTTAAAAATCATCAAATGATTTTTTATTATTATTATCATTAGACCATTTTAAACTGTGATCTGAGTTTAGAGAGAGAGAGTGAGAGAAAGGGGGAGGGGGGAGAATGAGATGAGGCTGGCCGTTTGGAGCAGATCTAAAGGAAGGGGGCCGGCAATAGTTTAGAGAGAATGAAGCTCAAAGTGCGATGTTTAGAGAGAATGGTTTAGAGGGAGCAAATCCATATTGCAAAATCTCGGCCTCTGTCCCGGTCTCGGCCACAATGAAGCTCGATCTCGGCCTTTGTCCTGGTCCGTTGATGATTGTGAAATCCTTCTTCCTCTCTCTTGTTTGATCAATGATGGTGGTAGTGGGTTTGGTGACTTTGTTGGCGTGGGTTTGTTGATTGATCGGTGGGTTTGGTGATTGGTTCGGTGGGTTTGGTAACTAATCAGTGAGGTGGAACGTTGGTTTGGTGATTGATCGGTGGCAGTGGTGGTCATGTTCTGGAATTTTTGTGGGTTTTTGAGTTAAAGTTCATGTTCTGGGGAAATGTTTTTGATTGGTGGGGTGGTGGTGGGATTTGGGTCTGATTGTGTTGGTCTAGGTTTGATTGTGTTGATCTGGGTTTGTTGCGATTGGTTTCTTAATCTGGGTTGGTTTGTTTATTGGGTTTATGGGTTTGATTTGTTGGAGAATTTGGTATTGATTGTGTTAGAATTTGGGGAAGAACATGAATAATTCGATGGTCTTGATTTGTAGTAGATCTGATGGTGCTAGGTTTGATGATTTTTGAGGTGTTGAATTTGAGTTTTTTCTTCTTGTTTTCATTTATGTCCTAGTAATCTGGGTTTGAGTTCTTGGGCTGCTGGGTTTGTCTTGTGATGGGTTTGAGTTTTTGGTTGCTGGGTTTGATTTGGGAAGAATATGAAGAGCAAGTTGTAAAATGAAGAACAAGTTAAAGACCATGAAGAACATTGGGAATAATTTTTTTTTAAAATTAAAATTTTAAATTAAATTAGATTTAAGTTTTTTTAATTTAATTTAATTTTTTTAAAATTTTCTAACATGGTTTTTTTTTAATTAATTAAAATGCTGATGTGGCATTAAAAAAATGCCAAATAAAATTTTTTAATAATATTTTTATGGCCACGTCAGTGCCATGTCAGCAAGCAAGGTACTCTGTCTGCCACGTAGGAGGTTTCCGTTAGTGGGTTGACAGCAGGGACCAAAATAGAATCGATTCTCTTTTTTTAGGGACTAAAACGCAACCTCGAAATGCGTTTTTTGTAGTGGGAGAAGGGATAGGTGTAGGGTGAGAAGCATATAATCGGTCATGAAATCTGCTAAAAAATTAAACTTGGGGTCTCTAGAGAGGGAAGGGCTAATTTAGTAGCAAAATCAATTTAGGGACCAAAATGAGAATTGGCCCAAAAGGTAGGGACCAAAAAAGTAATTTTGCCTAAATAAAAGATAAATTCCCAAGAATCACTCCTAGGGTTCCCACATCGCACCTTGGTAAAGGTTGCATCACACAAACCATAAAACAAAGCATAGCTCTTAAAACATTCATTAATCTCTACCTCAATACAAAGTACTATAACTCTTTAAATAGAAGACTATTACCTGATCCTAGTTTGAACTAGGATTTCTTAAAACCCTAATAAGACTTGGACTTGGACTCAAGCTTTTACTACTAAGCCCAACTATATAACCAAACTTAAAATAAAGCCCAAAAGAAGATCTAATGGACTTTTAGCACAGCCCATTCCAGAATATTATGAAATTACAAAACTTCTCTTGATACATAAAATCAAATAAAATATAATAAATCAGTCTGTCTTCCCATTGCCTCCTGCATCAACCTTGCAAGTTAGTAAGTGGCTCATTGTCTCTTTGCATTTTTTCAGTGAGCTTGGATTTGAAAACGGCTATAGTATTACAGAAGTGCTTAAAGATTAGTAACATTTAATTACCAAAGGATCATTGAGATCATGGAGATCCTAGCATGATGAGGATTATATGAATTCTCAATTGACCCTAAATGAATTGGTATCAATGTAAAAAAAAAAAAAACACTCGTGTTTCAATCTTGGCTTCATCACTACACTGTATTGTTTGTCTTGATCTAAATAGATATGTTTATTGAGTTGTATACACACTTTCCTACTCATAATGCTTCGCAGTGGTAATATCCACTGGATTATAAAGTTACATTTTGCTTCTGATTGCAACTCATGATGCTGGCATCTTTAATGAGTAATATCATTATCATAGGGGTTTCTTGTAAAAATGCATCAGTAATGAAGGGGCTTCTCACAGCATTGTTTTATAACCCCGTGAGTTTCCTATGGAGGCGATGAATCTGGCCTAAAAAGTGGATCTAAATCAATAAGTTCTAATGTTATTAATGTCATTTTCAAGAATGCAAATTTTGGTATATATTGTTTCTTTCAATTTGTTCAAAAAATTTTATGGCACCGTTTGATATGTGAATTTTGTGTTTTGGCCTACAATGTGATAACTATATGGTTTGATATATGACAGAAGACATGATTTGCTATTGTAATTATATCATGTCATATATGAGATCTGCTCTTGTTACCTGAGAATTCTTTCTTGCAACTTTTCATACATGATTATATTTTCTATTTTCAGTACATTGTGTTCTCTCTCTCTCTCTCTCTCCAATAATAAGGTTTTTCATATCAAGTAATTTTGAAGCATTAAAAACAAGAATAGAAGATTGGTAATGCTGCTTTCCTGCAGTCAACTGCTGATTATGATCTCTATGGCAGATCATTGACATTCATCAGCATCACCTTTATAAAACATTAAGAGCAGGAGTGGGCCATACAAGTGTATCCTTGTAAATTTCAAGGATTTTGTTTTTGGTTGACCTGTCTTATGTTCCGTTTATGTAACTTACGGTTGGTTTGTCAACATATTTTCTTGCTCATTGCTTTTCTTTTTTTGCCCTAAATGTGTTCTGTTCTTTCTTTGTATATCTTATGTGTATGAGACCTGTATTGTATTTCTTCCACCTTAACTCTATTTTAAAGATATGTAGCAGTGTGCAGTTCCTTTCTTGGAGACCCTGGGAAGGTATCTCTTGTAAATTTAATTGATCTCTCTCTCCTTCGTGCATATGTGCAAGCATGTACTTGGATGCAACTAGCTTTATGGCCTGTTTGGATGTTTAAAAATGGAGGGGGAGTAGAGTAGAGGGGGGAGAGTAATCTAATTACCTTGTTTGGAAGTTTTTTAAGGAAGGAGGGGGAGGAGTTAGGAGGGATTTGGAGAGGTTTCAACTACCTCCAACCCCCTATTTTTAATTCCCCCCAATTGGAGAGATTTGGAGGGAGAGTAGAGCACATAAATTATTGAATATGTAAATTACCTCATTTACCCTTATTATATTAAAAAAATTACAAGGTATTTTAACGTCCAAAAAAAAAAAAAAAACCGTAACCCACAAACTCTCTTAGCTCTCTCAGCCACAAATTTCTCCCAAGCTCTCTCAGTTCTCTCAACTCTGTAACCCACAAATTTCTCTCAAACTCTCTCAGTTCTCTTAGCTTATGCTGGCTCTCTCTCTCTCTCTCACGGCTTCTTCACTCTTGGATTGTCTTTCACTCTTCTCTCTCACGCCTAGCATTCTCTCACAAAGGTAAACTCTGCTTTAATTTCTGTTTCATGGGTTTCTTTTAAGTTGAATCAAGTAACTATGTTCTTAAAATTGTGATTTTATTCGGTAATTTCTTATTATTTGTGATTTTATGGGGTAATAACATGTTATTTGTGGGTGGGTTTCGGATCTGAGGGCTTTTTTTCTTAAATTTAAAAGTTTCAAAGTATTGCTCATTACGTGTTTGATAAAGTGCTTGAGTGAGTCTAGATTGTGAACTTGCATAAATTTGTATATTTTGGTTATAAATGGATCTGTGTTTCCTGTTTATTTTTATTTTGTAACTTCTTGTTTTTTGTGAATGGGTTTCTGATTTGGGTAATTTCTTGTTTTTTTTTTTTTTTTTTTTTTGTGAATGGGTTTCTGATTTGGCTCCTCCTTAGACCCAACCAAAATGGTATTCTCTTAGCTTTGTGATGTTCAAGTTTGAACTGGAAAATGGATCTGATTTATGTTTTTGGCATTTGGGTTTTGAGAAAACTGTTAGCTTTTAGCTTGAAATCGTGTTTGCTTTCATTTTTCCTGTTGTTTGCTTGCTGAGAAAATAATAAAGGAGAATTTCTGTTTGTTTGTTTGTTGTTTATATGATGTTATTATGCTTAACCATATGCTGGTTTAGCTTGAATATGATGATTTTTTCCTGTTTGGATATTATTATATATTTATATCGTTTTTTTGAAAATATTTGATTTGAAATCAGCTTAAGCAAACCAATTGAAACAGATGGTTTAAGTAGCTTAGAGGCTTTGAATCATATTAAAGATTTTCTGGGTTGTTTATATTTTGTGTTGAAGTTGCTGATATTTTACACTGGTCCAAAAGGAAAAGTTTATCATGAAAACATGCATTAATTTACAAGAAGATGGACTGTTTTGATTGATTCCTTTTGATTTTCTGCATGCAGGGTGTTGTTGATCATGTTTGTCTCAGTCTCATTCCAACAAGTGAGGGTAGCTGGGTCACTGCTGTAAGGGCATTAAGGTAATAGCCAATACTCTGTATATGGTTCCATTCAATTATTTTACGAAATTGGGGACTCTTAAGTACTTTCACTTGTATTTGGCTGTTTCATATGCTGTGCTTACCTTTGTCACAAGACAAACTTTGTTGTGTAAAACCTAGCTTTCAATGATCTCGTGAGCCAAGTGTAAGCCTGAAGTGGTTTAGTTTACCAAGTTTGGGCAGAGTTCAACTGGGCTTGGCTTGTTTAATGCTCGGCTAGTTTCCATTGTCTTTTTTTTTTTTTTTTTTTGGTAGCTTTAATTGTTGCTGGCCGTATACTCTCTGGTCAGACGTGGGATTATTCCAAAGTTACAATTAGGCCAAGTTTAGTGTAGACAGAACTGATTTTATGAACTTGTAGTGGAAATTGAAGTCAAGAGTTCTAGTCCAGGATTGAGAAATGAAAGGATTAACTGTAGGCAACTGAGTTATGCATTCTTAAAACTATGGTTTTATCAAGAAGAAATTTGTTAAAGGAGGGTGTATTAAATTAACTTAAGGGAAATATTTCTAGCCATTTTTGGTTTTAACTATGTTATAATAATTATTGTGGTACTTATTGGTGGTTACTATTTTAAAGCATAATTATGATTTACACTCAGACTATCTAGTCTTCTTTGTTTCTTTTGTCCTTTGAACTCCTCTTTTTCTTTTTCTTTTTAAAGATATTTTAAAGTTATCATTCTTCCCTTGTACTATTTTCCTATGGATGTGGATGGTCAAGCTTTATACTGAAATTGATCAGTTTTACGTAATTCTAGCCCTCAAGCTAAAGGATTCCTCTATGATATTGCTTAAAGATTATGGTACTTATTATTGAGGTTTCAAAAGGTATACCTGTAATTAAGTTTGGTTACTTTGTCTTGTTCTTTGAAGAGCATTTTGGTGCCTCCAAATAATAGAGAAGTTAATAGTGAAAAATTCATAAGCTGTCACAATAACAATTTTTCAAGCCATGCTATAAATTTTCCAGAATGGTTTGATAAATTCTTAATTTTGAAGTGACAAGACATTTTATTTGTTTTGATAACTTTTTATCTTTTCTTGAAAGATCAAATAATGTGGTGATATTGCAAATAGCTAAAGTTTAATTAGTGTCGTATGTCTTTATTTTATTTTTTTTGGTAAACAGAGAGGAAAATTAAAATGTTGCTGTAGGATATGTTTTTGTTGTGTACATCTTGACTCCCATTTGTTATAGATCTTGCTCAAATCATACGGACTTTTACCACCACATAGTGCTTATTATGTCATTCGCTTTTTGGCTTTAATTAATGTCAGTAGCTGGGAAGGGTTAGTATATTAATCGCAGTTTCTATTGCAGCAATGATGTTCATTAAGTTATATTATGGTGATACTTTTATTTGTCTTGTAAAGTTGTTGATGCTGGCTATGAAGTTGTTTCTTTGATTTGATTTTAGTTTTAGTCATTACTATAACCATGAAGTGGCATTTCACTAGCAAGCCAAATGCTTTCTAAGTTTTATATTCTTATATAATAGATTACACAAAACACACTGAATTGTAATAGCTTAGTGTATTTATGCATATCATGGATTGTAATAGCTTTGCTGTCATGGGATAATTTTATTAGATGGATAGACAAGAGAATAAAAGGAGACGTGTATTGCAAATTTGGGAATTACTGGTATAGGGTCTGTGAAGGAGAGACCGAGTCTATTGTTCAAAGACCATGGCATTTAATATGGAAATCAAGACGGCTGATGGACATAGTGTCAGCAATTGCATCAAGGTTGAATTGGGATTATGACGCAGTTCACATAGAGAGAGGAGAGAAGGCAAGAAACAGGGAGCTCTGGCCTAATCTTGCTACAGATACTTCACCTGATACGCTTATCTCAACCTTAAGGGACAAGATTGAAGATGGGAGAAGCCCTTATATCGCAACAAATGAACCTGATACATTGTTCTTTGACCCTTTGAAGGACAAGTATTCTACTCATTTTCTTGACGAGTACAAGGATCTTTGGGATGAGAATTGCAAGTGGAACTCAGAGATGACAAAGCTTAACAATGGTAATCCGATTGAATTTGATGGTTACATGAGGATATCAGTTGATACAGAAGTGTTCCTGAGAGGTAAAAAACAGATTGAAACTTTCAATGATCTCACTAACGATTGCAAAGATGGTATCAACACCTGCAGCACTTCGGCCAGCTAAATCATCAAGACACTATATATGAGGAGGTTTGAAACTTTGCTGCTTGCTGCAGCTACTTTTGGAAATATGAAATCACGTGTACTTTTAGCTATTCTATTATATGTTGCATTTGAGAAATTGTAAGCTTTACTTCTAAATTATTAGCATTGAGTAGCATGAATCATGAATTTTGTACCTGTAAAAGCGACTATCAATGTTTAATTTACTTGGTATCTTTTGAGATCCTAATTGAACTTGGGTTAGTGCTTGAATTTTATTTAATTTGTGTACTCTTAAGTCATATGGCAACTTTTCAGGATAGAATATGCTTCATAGATTGCCTGCCTTGGAATGATTATTTTTTCTTTTGATAGTCATGCATCTACATGATTCTATGTTTATTTTGGCAATTCACTAATTTGTATCAAATGTCATTTGTTTTGATTGAAATTTGTGTGCTATTGCTTAGTATTTAGTAGGGATATTCTCGAGAATTTTGAGTTGCTTTCTTTTTTGAATAGTAAGTGGCTAAACACTTGAATTTAAATTACATAGTAGGATCTTATTTTTTGAGTTAATTCATAGAGTCACTCTCCCTAACTTTTTTGTTTTTTTAGGTCTCAATTCTTCTTAGAATCCTCAAAAAATTAAATTCACGTACTAAGAAAAATAAAAAAAATATTAAAAAAAATAATAATAAATGAAAGAAACACTCAAAATTTAATATTTTGTTGATTTTTTCAGTAAACAAACAAACCAAATATCTTTTTCTTATTTTAATTATTATCAATTAAGGATAGTTTTTTTTAGTATAATAAAAAAGCAAAAAAAAATATTTAATCATAGACCAATGTTGATTATTTAATTTACATTAGAAAAAAAAAATTGCATGCTATAGTCATAATTATTTAATCTAACAAATTAATCATAGACCAATATTGCAAGTCCATTTTCAAATAGGGGTAAATTTGTCTATTTCAATCATTTCCTCTCCTCTCCTCTCCATCCTAATTTTAAAAATATCCAAACAAGGTGGAGGGGAATCATTCCCCTCTACTCCCCTCCCCACTACTCTCCTCCCCTCTACTTCCCTCTACTCTCCTCCCTCTCTAAACTTCCAAACAGGCCATTAGTGATTGCATATTGGACATCAATCTGCTTACATAGTAGTTTGCTACTTTGCTTATTCAACATAAAGCATTGGAAAATTTAAAGGAGCCCCTTTACAGTTGATTGGTTTGTGAATTCATCAAGTCTGAAGTTTAGTAAATAAGGGACAATGATGAAGTTCAGAGGAAAGCGGGTCTTCTTAGAATTATGGTTTCCTTGTAGGAGGTAAAGTGTGAGCGCATGGGAAGGCATAATCAATGCTTTGACTGGAATATTATGTGTCCAAGTCCGAGCTTTGTCATGGAAGACAAGAAAGAAAAATGTACCACTACAACCATGCAATTGACTTGAAATATTTTCAAATATTTCATTTTCTAGTGAGTGATATAGACTGCCAAGTGCCAACTGTATCAATGGCATCTGGTTTTGCTATAGTCCATTATTTTTAGCTATGATTACCTAGTAACAAAGGATGGCCACTCAAATTTCAGGGGCACCCAAAACCCCAAATACAGCCCAAGTTTCCTTAAAACGGAACAAATGATCGATTCAGTCTCAACCATTACTTTCGTTCTTCTAATGTGTACAAACTCGTTGTAACTCAACTCATGGAAATCACTGTATCATTGATTTCCTTGCTTTGACTTTCGTTATTCACTGTGTTTGAAACTTGCATCTAGTAACTAGTCACTTGTCTGAGAGTATGCTATTTGCCACTATTACGAGTGAACTTGGGTGGTAATGGCAATGGTTTTGAGAAAAATATGTTAGCTTTTCCTGGGAGTTCAGATACCCATTGTCAAATTTCGGTATTATGCTACTATTTATATGAACTTAGTTGCTATTGGAGTCATATTTTGCCAGGGTTTTGTATAAACTTTTTTATGATTTTTGAACCATTCACATGTAACATAAATGTTGTACTTGTGCAGTTTGTACCAAAATCTAAAAGACTTGCATCTGAATCTTTAATCTTCATTATTTGAGTACTTATTTTTGATTTAGGAATGTTGGCAGTTATTACTGGAGGTCTTGATTCAAAGATTATGTGGGACTTCTCCAAAGGGCGACCATACAAAGTTGTGGATTTTGGTATGTATCTTATATGTTCTGTTTTGTGTATATTGCCACCATCTCATTTCACACTTCCCATGACCCTTGTGGTTTAAACAAAATTAGATCTGGTGCCACTTTGAATGGGCTTCAGCAATTGTTATTTATCATGCTAACTTTGGAACATTACTTTTCTACTAGCTTGTTTTGTTGCACCCGTTGCAAAGTGTGCCCAACTTTTTATTTGTTATCTTTTTACAGTTTTCCAGATACCAAACAATTTTTGTGGTGTAGAGAATATAATGTTCTTGCAATCTGTTAATTTGATTGTTAGCTGCAAGAGTATGTACTGTGTAGACTGCAACAATAGGCAAACTCTTCCCTTCTCTTGTTCTCTGAAGTCTTTTAACACTTTTCACCCAAATGTGATACTACTTGTTCAATTTATTTATAGATGTTTTGGGTGCTTGGTTGCTTTTCAAGGTGTTTGTTGCAGCAAAATTGACTTCTGTAAATCGATTTTGTACTCGGGCGATGAAGTTTGCTAGGGACCTAAGGCAATAAGCTGTCTCTATATCTTGATTTCAGTACTACTATCCTAAAATTTGAAGGTTTAAGTATAGGATTAAGATATTTATGAGCGAGGTTTACCACTATTATGAGTTAAAAAAAATTTATATTTAAAAAAAAAAAAAGAGATTTATATTGAGCATAGTTATTTATCATAGGAGTAGAGGGATGGATTTTTTTGATTGGTGCATTATGTGTTGTTGTAATGGGGAGACGGTGGATCATTTGCTACTTCCTTGCGATAAGGCTTATAGGTTGCGGAGTTTGGTTTTTAGATCTTTTGGGATTTCATGGGTCTTGCCAAGATCGGTTGCAGATACTCTCTTTGGTTGTTGGAATTGGCTTGGAAAGCATTCGTCTAGCATCTGGAATTTAGCTCTGTTGTGCTTAATGTGGTGTCTTTGGAGGGAGCGAAATTGGAGGACGTTTGAGGATATGGAAAGCTCCGATGACCAGCTGTTGGCTTCTTTTAATGGCTCTCTTTTTGATTGGTCTAGGGCTTGGGGACTCACCTCTAGTGATTCTCTCCGTATGTTCCTTAGCTCTCTCCTTTGTAATTAGTTTCTTTTTTTATCTTCTTTTTCTGTGATCTTTTTTCTGCCTTATGACTTTCTGCATGAGTTAGTGTTTTTGAATATACATCTTTATTACTTATCCAAAAAAAAAAAAAAAAACTTTTGTGCACTGTGTTTTAGATTTTACTTTTGATATTTTTTCTCCCTTAACCAGTTGCTTGACCTTTTGGGGGTTGTTGATTTTCTCTTATATATATATATATATATATTTTTTTTTCCTTTCTTTGTAATCATTTTTTCCTAAAATAATGACACTTATTTTCAAATTTAGATTTTTATTTATCAGGCTTGGATTTTGTGCTTCCCAAGCTGCATTATCACGGTATATTTAATTCCAAGGTTGGTGCTTTACCCAAGGTTGATTTGTTTTTGTTGCTTCCCAATGAAACATGCTTTTGAGTTGACTTGCTCTTATTTTGAATACAACATTCTTGTAATTTAATGTTGTCCTGAACTGTATAGTTGGTATTCTCTATTTTTTAGTTTGCCTGTGCAGGAAGTTGATGTGTCCGTCTGGTCATCCTATGTTGGCAGTTTAATATCCAGTTTGATTTTGCCACATTATCTTTCTACTGAATCCCTGATTTTTTTTATTTATTATTATTTTGGTGGTTTGTAGCTTAAGAAGTTGAGTCTGCTTTGGCTACTGGCTCTCTTTTCCTCCCATTTTATGTTAGTTTATAATACTTGGGCTGCTTTTCTTAGGCTTTGGGTTTCTGGATAGCCATAAATTCAATGTACCACCTGGTGAGGTTTTGAAATTCCCTAGCAATTATTTTTCCTCTATCATGTCTTGTTTAATTTTTTGTCACTCAATCCGAATATGGTAATGCCTCTTATTGTTGTGGGATAGGTAAATTAACGAAGTATGTAACCATCATTACGAGAGAATAATTATACAGGTTTTTGATTTATCAACAGCTTTTTTGGAACAATATGGATCGAACTTATTTCTCTAGAATTGCATCATGGTTTGAGCACTGATTGACTTGTTTCTTTATAAGCTGTTGATGTCCGTTTTGTTGTTTTGTGTGTACAATGTTGATTATTTTAATCTTGACTGTTGATGTCCATTTTTGTTGTTTTGTGTGTACAATGTTGATTATTTTAATCTTGATCTGTTTACTGTAGGATAAACTCATCTGCAAAAGGTGTTTACAAAACTGTGTAGATGACACTAGCTTCTTACAAATCCAAAAGATACATAAAAAAGGCCATCATCCAGCATAGGTCTGGCCAAAGTAGGATTTTGCCTAAACAATCTAAATTTTGCACATGACTTAACAACTGAGACTTTTGCATAGGAAAGTTAAAAATGTAGAGAATTATTTACTCTTAGATCATGGAGATTGAGTTCCATTAAAAGCCATAATCAGTCCATTTCTTTTGCTGCTTTCAAAGGCCTTTTAGGTTCTACTATATTAACTTATAGTAATGTTTTTGGTCATTAGATCCTTAGAGTTGTATTGTGTTTATGTGAAAGATATTACTTTTTTTTGAATTCTTTTTATCTGTTTTATGCAACAGCATTGGCGTTCCTTCTTTCGTGCTTCCTCTAATATTATATTTTTTAAATGCAATATTTGACTATATGTAATTATTCTAAAATTTTATGTCGAAGTTTTTGCTATATTGCAAATGAGTGGATCATGGACATTTGGTTCGAAAAATTGAGAATTCCTTGGAAAGTATTTATCACGCAAAATGTCTACTCCTTAAATTAGCTACTCTGTTGGAAGAAATATGTCAGAGGCAGAAATCTAGAGTTCTCTGTGTTAGGGAAGGAGATAGGAATACTAAAATTTTCCACCGTATAGCTAACTCTCATAGGAGGGTTAATTCTATTGATAGGCTTATGGTGGATGGGGAGTTATTTTCGGACCCGACAACTAAAGCAGACTGTATCTCTCAGTTCTATAGGCAGCTTTATTTTGAGGGTGTGGCTCATAGACCTATCTTAGATGATGTGGACTTTTCTAGTATCTCAGTGGAAGATGCAAGTTGGCTGGATAGGCTTTTTGAGGAGGAAGGGGTGTTTGGGGTAATCAATGATTTTAATGTTGTTAAGGCACCGGGCCCGAATGACTTTTCCATGGCATTCTTCTAGTCTTGTTGGTGTGTTTTGAAAACAGAAATTATGGTTATATTCCACAATTTTAATACTCAAGTGGTGTTTGAGAAGAGTCTTAATGCTTCGTTCCTTGCCCTTATTCCCAAGAAAGTGGATGCTATGGAGCTCAAGGACTTTCAGCCTATTAGCTTAGTTGGTGGGATTTATAAGATTATTTCTAAGGTGTTGGCTAATCGGCTTCGTAGGGTGGCGCATGGGCTTGTTTTGAATTCACAAAATGCTTTTGTGAAGGGCAGACAGATTTTGGATTCTGTTTTAATTGCTTTTGAATGTATTGATAGTAGGTTGAAGTCAGGAGTTCTAGGTGTGTTGTGTAAATTGGATGTGGAGAAGGCGTATGATCATGTGAGTTGAGATTTTTTAGTGTATATGCTTCAGCGTTATGGTTTCTCAGAGAAATGGAGAAAATGGATAAGGTATTGCATTTCCTTCAACTGTAAAGTTTTCTATTCTGATCAATGGTAGCCCATTTGATTTCTTTGGAAGTTCTAGGGGGCTTCGACAAGGGGATCCATTATCTCCATTGTTGTTTGATATTGTGATGGAGGCATTAAGTCATATGTTGGATGTGACTGCCTCCGTTGGGCAATTCTCAGGCTTTTCTGTGGATAGTACGGCTGGTCCATCAGTGATGGTGGCTCACCTTTTATTTGCAGATGACATGCTGATTTTTTGTGATGCTGATCCTTCTCGAATTGCTAATTTGAGGGCGATTCTTGTTAGATTTGAGGAGGTATCAGGGCTTTGTATTAATTTGGGGAAATCTGAGTTGGTACCTGTTGGTGGGGTGCACAATTTGGAGGTTTTGGTTGGTTTGTTGGGGTGTGGGCAATCTTCTTTGCCCTTGAAATATTTGGGCCTTCCATTAGGTGCAAAGTTTAAGGATTTATCCGTTTGGAATCCTATCCTGGAGAGAATGGAGATGAGACTAGCAGGTTGGAAGAGAATGTATTTATCTAAAGGGGGTAAGGTGACACTCATTAAAAGCTCACTCTCGTCTTTACATAAATACTTTCTTTCCCTTATTCCTTTACCAGGTAAGGTGGCAAAGCGTATAGAGAAATTACAGAGAGATTTTCTTTGGAATGTGATTGGTGGTGAACCTAAAATACATTTAGTTAATTGGGCCAAGGTCTATAAGCCTTTGTAGGTTGGGGGGTTGGGTATACGGTTGGGTTTATTTTGTTTTGCTAGGAAAATGGTTATGGAGGTATGGCATGGAGACTGATGCTTGGAGGAGGGTTATAGAGGCAAAATATGGGAATATTTGGGGTGGTTGGTGTACGAAAAAGGTGACAAGTTCTTATGGGGTTAACGTATGGACATACATTAGAAGTGGCTGGTTGAACTTCTCTAAACTCCTTGTATATGATGTGGGGGATGGTACTAGAGTGAAATTTTGGAAGCATGTGTGGTTGCGGGGATTGTACTTTCCAAAAGGCCTTTCCATAGCTTTATTGTCTTAGTAGGTCAAAGGATTCCTCGATGGCTGAAGTTATGGGTTGGTCTGCTGGGAGGTTTCACTGGAATGTGCAATTTCGTCATCCACCACAAGATTGGGAAGAAGAAGCCTTTGATCGGTTTATGGGGTTGGTCTATTCTTTGACAGTGCGGGGGTTTGGCCCAAATAAGGTTTGTTGGAAGCCTGTAAGGAATAAAGGTTTTGAGGTTAGAGGATATTATAGCTCCTTCTATCATTCTAATTTTGTTTCCTTTCCATGGAGAATGATATGACAATCGAAGGTTCCTCCAATGGTGGCTTTCTTTTCTTGGTCTGCTTCCTTAGTAAGATCTTAACAACAGACAATGTTCGTAAAAGACGTGTGATAGTGCTTGACTGGTGCTATATGTGTAAGTGTTGTGGGGAGTCAGTGGATCATCTTCTACTTCATTGTTCCATAGCTTGGGAGTTGTGGTCTTTGGTTTTCTGCTTGTTTGGTATTCAATGGGTTATGCCTTATATTGTTCTTGAGTTGTTTGAGGCTTGGCAAGGAAAGTTTGCGACATCGTCACATTGATGTTTGGAAATTAGTGCCTCGTTGCTTGATTTGGTGCATTTAGCGTGAAAGGAATGCTAGAAGTTTTGAGAGTTGTGAACATTCTTTGTTAGAGATTAAGTCTTTTTTCTTGCACGCTCTCTATGAATGGAATGTGGTCTTTTCTCATTTTTCTTGTTCTTCCTTTCCTATTTTTCTTGACCATTGTACTATTGTTTCCTGATTTGTGCCCCCATAGTACACCCTCAATGTACTCAGTTTGGCACTTTTTCTATTATTAATAAAATTCTTAAATTACTTATCAAAAAAAATTTTGGCCCAAGAATGAACATCCTGTTTTTTGTTAATTTTTGTAGAATTCTTAAACTGAGGCTTCTTTCTTTGGCTAAGCATGATGTGATACTAGTTATGCTCTAATTTTTGGTTTCATGTACTTCATTAGTTATTTATGATTCTTGCAATATGTTTTTGTGAAAGTAGCACTTATCCTTCATTGATCCCCAGGTCCACTGAAGGTATAATTTTGTGGTTAGTCTCTTGAAAGATTGTTTTGGTGATGTGGGATTAGGTCTTGCACAGTGATGCTTTGGTTACTATTTAGCAAGAGACTTTTTCGTTACCCATTTATGGTGCAGTATCTTTTGTTAGTGTTCTTTCTATTGTCTTTTAACCTCATATGTGGTTATGCATTTTGAGGCACCATTATGTGCCATGTTCTATAAATCCATAATTAATATATATATATATATATATTATGTTCTATACTTTGTTACTCAATATGATACTTTATAATTAATAAATGTTAATAAATTTAATTTTTTGAAAAAATGAAAGTAGAATTGAGTTAAGGTGTGTACTTGTTGTAGTTATGTTTTTCATTTTATTGTTGTATTTTTGTTTAAAAATACGTTTAAACATATAATTATCTCTAGAATAATTTTTCTCAACATACTCCTTATAATTGTTTATCTATCGTATGAGAAAGAATGAAGTTTAAGAATCACAAGTGAAGACTTAGGGTAGAGAATTAATTTTTTGCTACATGTTTTTTTTTTTTTTTCATAATCTTTCCTTTTTTGTTTTCAAAAAGAGTATGACATGTCTCTCATTTATACAAGTCAAACCCGAACCCTAGGTAAAGACACAAGCCTGATCCTTATCGTTAGATAAATTTTGGAGATCAAAGTAGACAATCATCCCTAGAACAGCTTAGCCGTCACGGATGAAAGTTGAAAGACTCCCCTTGATAGGCTTTATTCCACAACTTTTGTGAAGGGTGGAATACAATAATTGAGGTCCCCATCCAATAGGATATTTAGGTGGAAGCAATGACCTTGTTTCATATAGTGATGCCTAGTTAGATGGACTACCCATGAGGTTGAAGCCAAGTGTGCAACTAGTCCTAATATTTGCCACAACTAGTAACATGATATGTTGTGATTGCTGTATAATACAAATGATGTCATTGATGTTGCTCTAATCATGATAGGCTATGTCAATTAATAGTTGTAAAAAATATTATTTTGTTAGTATTTCTTGTCGATACCATATTTTATTTGGCCTCATATAACATGCCAAAATATTTATTAAAACCCTAAAAAAGTGAAAATCATGTTTTTGAAAACCAAAAGTTGGGAACTATGTAAAAAAAATCCTATTTACCTTGATCGGACGATGGAACAAACCATCAAATTTTTTTAAATTTCAAATTTGCCATATTTGACAAAGTTTGACTGACTCTAACTAAACCCTAAATTGGGAGTGGTCAAAAGCCACTACAGATTTATAGTTACAATCATGGTTGTCAAAATCCCGATCTGGATCCTACGATCCTACGATTTTACGATCTCACCTACCCAAAACAATCTAGATCTTTCAAGGATTTTTCGATCATTCAGGATTGGTAGGATCGTATGATTCTAACGATCCCCAACGACCTTAGTTTCTTGTAATCTTTTTTAACTTGATAGAAGGCTCAGTTGGACCTAAATGAAAAATAAAATCTCAAAAACTAAGTTTTTCCACTCTAATATAGAGAGATGTCAGTTAGACCCAAATAAAAAATATCCCCATAGAGTGTCACATTTTGAGGTTTTTGACCTCTTTAAATGATGCTTACAAATGGATATAGTGATATACAGTAATTATATCGATGAATGTATAATTTATGTGATTATTTAACATACCAATGTGTATTTTTTGTTTTTTTCTCAAATAATGTAGGATCTTATGATCTACGATCCAATCCTACGATCTATGATCTGATCCTACCTTCTACGATCCTACGTAGGACCCCGATTTTGACAACCTTGGTTACAATAAAAAGGAGATAAATCAGGTAGGCATTTGTAGTGGTGCATTTTAAGATTTGAATTAGATTTTTTGGCCATATGTTTTATTTAGACCCTTGTATACGTATGTTAATTCTGTTTTAATGTTAAAACAATGCAATGATGTTCTACTACTCATAGATATGACAAAACGAGTCAGAATTTTCTGACCCAACCTGAAACCGATTTTTTTAACTGAAGAAAAAACGAGTTGACCCATGACTCAACCTGTGTTTTTTTGCGGGTCAGCCTGACTCGACCCGTACTATTTTTTAAAACTTTTTTTTTTGATAAAAAATAATAAAATTAAGACAATATCAGTTTAATTGTTTGTTGTGAGTTTTAAGGAAATAATTGAGACATTTACATAATTGAATACAAATTAATTGAAAGATGAATGGTTGAACATTCTGTAATTAGTAAAGATTTTTAGATATCAAATAGCAAAGTATATGCCAAGATAATCAGGTTACAATAGAGTTAAAAATATAGATTTAAAATTGTAGACATGTGTGAGAAACATTCACAAGTGTGAAAATAGTGAAGCCAAAGTATCAAATTAGCATAAATAATGAATGCTTAGACCTATTTTTTAACAATTTATGTCCAAAATAAACGGCTTTTCAAAATAAATTATGATATTTCCTAGAGTGTGTGTTGCTTAACAATGATATGATATTCATAAAAGAGACCATGTATAAATAAGTAAACAATCAAACTTTAATGTATATCTCAAATTGAAATAGAGTGTCAACCACAATTGATAATAGATTATAGAATTAATTTTCAAGATTGTAAATTTCTTATATATTTTTATTCTTTGTCAAATGAGTTATCTAATAAGTTATTTGTAATTTTGTTTTATATTTTGGGATGTTGATATTGTGTAGAAATAAAACTTATGATTTGTTTTACTTATCTTTGTGTTATTTTGTTTTAGATAGCAATGTTAGGATTGGTATAATTTTAAAATTATTGAATAAGTATTAATAAGTTTAACTAAGTTTATTCTTGATATAAGTGATGAATTCAAAGTATTAAGTTTACATCAAGTAATTTGTTGCATGACTTTCCAAATGGCAAATACATGTTGTTTTCTTTATAAAAAAATAAAAATTTCATGTGAAAAATACGGGTCAACTCGACTCGACCTGCAACTTGAACCCGTTTTTAACCCACTTAAAATGACCCATCTTGACCCGCAAACTGTTTGACCCGACTTGACTTGCTCGTTTTGCCATGCCTAACTGCTCATATGGAGTAGTACTGTTTTTTATTTATTTTATTTATTTATTTATTATTATTTATTTATTTTTTAGTGTTAACAAATCATGTAAGTTGTAACCATATTGTAGTTAAAACATTTGTGATATGAGTTCCCGAATCAAAATACTATCCCAATTATGTCATGCAACTCTGTCATATTTTCCTTCTATTCATAAAATTAATATGTATATCGCTTTCAGTTTGTGCAGCTACAATATTATGTCTTTTTCTATTTTCATTTTTTCTGGCTCTATATTTAAGTATTAAGCTCCAAAATTACTTCTGGGCCTATTTAATGCTTAAACATATTAATTATAACATTAATCAATTCATACTAAGATCTCTTAAAATAATCTTGTTTCTGTTTTTGCAGATTGGATACAACTCTAAGTCGTCTTTTCTTGCTGTTGCAGACGATGGTGGTGATGTTAAGGTACTTATGATGTTTTGACTCACTGGATCATGGGCGGGAGTAGGGTAGTCCAGAGGATACAATTGCCCTCTGCACCACAAACAAACAAAAAACTTGTCCTTCTACAAAAAAAAACCTATAAAAACATATTTGATCCCACACCCGTCTCCCCCCGCCGCCGCCACACCACCAACCCCCCCCCCCCCCCCCCCACACCCACACACACACAAACCCAAAAAAAACAAGTCTTGCCTTGCCCCAACCAATAGTCAGGGTCATGTTGCCCTCATCACCCACATTAAAATTGTAAGTTAAACTTAAAAAATTAGTGGGACGGAATATTTTAGTAAAATTTTCAGTTATGTTATCATGTTTCACAATTTTTAGATCAATTTCCTTTCTTTATTCATTCTCAATTAAAGAGTAGTTTTTATGTATAATAAGTTTTTTTTTTTTTTTTTTAAATTTTCTCTAAAGTAATTATCAAATAACTTGTCTAAATTCTTTTAATTAGATCAAATGTAGATCTTTCTTAGTTAATTGTGTGTGCATGCATACACACATGCATCCTCGTGCTTGTAAGAGTGCATATTTTTTTTAAGCCCCATTGAAACTTGACACCCATCAAGATTATATCCACCTAGACAGCCATAATACCTTGCAAGTCAGTAAAGGCTCATTGTCTCTTTGCATTTTTTCAGTGAGCTTAGATGTCAACACGTCTATAGTATTACAAATTAAAAGTGTTTAAAGATTAGTAACACTAGTTGTATATATTTAATTTAAAATATTTTATAAAAAATCTATATATTTTTTGTATGAAATTATCTTTATCACCATGAGTAATACTTAGTACCCCTTTGGATACAGCTGATAAAGGCCAGCATCTGCATTTTGGCGTTTTGACTTTTTTTTTTTTTTTTGAGAAGAGCGTTTCATGTGGGATTATGCTTTTCCAGTAGGTCCCGTGCATTGTTCACACATTTAAAAATTATTTTGCTACAGTGTTTTTAGTTTTTAACAAAATAAGCAGTATTCAAACAGATCTTTATTATTAATATTGTTATCTCTACCTTTGGTCCCAGCCATGAATCCATGAATTACCTTCCTCCTTAGAATGAAGCTTCTAAATCCAAAATTCTCTCCCTTTGCAACTCAATGCTACAATGAGCGACTTGTTATCATCGTAAATCAAAACTCCTGCTTTCACTTTATTCTTTAAAAATAGCTCTATCAAAGTTTATTTTGAAGGACAACTCATAAGAGGTTGCTATTTATATTTGATTGGACAAATGTGTAGAGACAATCCATTGAATCTTACGCTTGCAATAATTCTACATTGAACTTAGTTCTTGAAGGACACGTCTTAAGGGGGGTTGATATTTATGCTTAACTGGTCAAATGTGTAGAGACAAATAATCATATTATACCCAATCCATTGAATCTAACTCTTGCAATTCTACATTAAACTTTGTTCTTATGTAGGAAAAAGTAAATTGAAAAGTTATCATTGACTCTATCTAAAGCATTTAAAGTAATAAAGGCATATTAAAGATTTAAATTGTTTGGCTAATTTAAAACATCAGCCCATTGTTTGGAATACAATGGGAAGAGCATACTTTTTGTTGTACTCTTGATTGCATGTATATCAATTGTTACCGAAGAAACTAAATATGAGCAAGCTAATATCATAATTTAAATCAATAGTAAAAAATAGAAATAAATAAAAACATTTTTGAATATGGCTTAATGCATTCTCACATTCATGGAACGATACTAATTTAACTGATTACACTAATTATAGTTTTAATCCATCGGAGTATGTTGCAAATTTGCAATAATATAAGTGCTTGTTGAATAAAATATCTCTAATAAAACAACTTACATATCTCAAGATATGACACTACCAAGATGCCCTTGATGGTTCTTCTTGCCAAAATCAATCTTGAGCACAAAAACTTCAAAACTACACATTAAAATTATTAGTTACAATGTAAAAAGATTAGATTGCATGCATTTTTTATATTTTTAAGAAATGCTTTTTTAAGTTGTTCTTGGCCATTTAGTAACTTTAGCTCAATGAGATAAATGTCAGCATACTTAATTTATTTATAGTAGATATATTTTATAGTAGATATATGTTTGTGTGGTTTCTCCTTAAACACGTATCTTTTTGCAATCGTGTTCATGATGGCTAAAACTTTTTAAACTTAAAATGAAAATGAAGCACAGAACAACCTCAAATTTAATATATCTTTAGGAAAGTTACTCTTATGAATGTATAAGATCAACCAACAAACACAATAGAATCAAATTGTGTATAATAAAATTGAAACATTGGCTTAACCACAATACTAACTTGAAAAACCAAAAGGGAAAAGGACCAAGAAAACAATAGTTATGCTCATTCCATTGAAGTTGAAATGATAGATCCTTCAAGACATATTTAATACATTGATGAGTTTAGAAAATTTTATATCTATCAAAAACAAAATGTAGAAACACAAATAATTAGAAAAACCCATAAGTTTGTTATGCTTAATATTAACCCAAAAAAAAAAAAAAAACTAAATTTTGACAATCTTAATCTATTAATAGAACTTGATAAAAATCATAATTAACAAATAAAAAATGGAATAAAGAGTATCTTATTATATGACTATATCACTCTCTAGAGGCCCAAGCCCCAAAAGCCCATAAGAACGATAATTAGCAAATGGAAAGTATATGTAAGTAAAAGAGCATCTTAGTACCATTTAAAAAAAAAAAAAAAAGAAAAAAAAAAAAAGAAACCATATAGAACCATGACCATTATGACATGAAGCAAGTGGAAGATGAGCATTATTGTTGTTTATTATCCTAGGTGAGTAAACATATGCCTTTTTGGAAGATGCATGTGTTCTTGAATAATCTGAATGTATTTCAGTTTGTGTAAATTATAGAACATAGAATTGGTAATTGAGCAACACATAGGAGAAGGCATGTAGTGGTTTAGGAAGAGTAGGCATTTAGTTTTTTTTTTTTTTTGAGAATCGAGTAGGCATTTAGTTATAAGGGAAGAAGAGTAGGCATAAACATAAGAAATACTTTGGACGGAAGAATAAGGAACAAAAAGAGTTTTTGATGATTAACATCCCTCTATCTTATCAATTAGTCTTATTTATTACTAATTGAAATCTATTGAGTTTAGTAAATAACTGATGTGACATCTAATAAGTGCAATAAATTGAGAATGATGTATTTTATTTCAACACCAAAAAAAAAAAAAAAAAAATCAATTACATTTTCAAAGAAAGTGCCACTTGGCAAAACTTAATACTCTCTTGCATGAGGTCTTTGCTTATATATATATATATATATATATATTGATTTAATTACCAAAGGATCATTGAGATCATGGAGTTGCTAGCATGATGAGGATTATATGAATTCTCAATTGACCCTAAATGAATCAGTATCAATATAAAAAATAAAAAATAAAAAAAAAAACCTTGTGTTTCAATCTTGGCTTCGTCACTACATTGTATTGTTTGTCTTGATAAAAATAGATATGTTTATTGAGTTGTACACACTTTCCTACTCATAATTCTTCGTAGTGGTAATATTTCCACTGGATTATAAAGTTACATTTTGCTTCTGATTGCAGCTCATGATGTTGGCATCTTTAATAAGTAATATCATTATCATAGGGGTTTCTCATAAATGTTTAAAATGCATCAGCAATGAAGGGGCTTCTCACAACATTGATTTATAACCCCATGAGTTTCCTATGGAGGCCATGAATCTGGCTTAAATAGTTGGATCTAAATCAATAATGTTAGGTTCTAAGAAATTAGGAATTAATGTATTAGAACTTCAATATGTATATGTTAGCAAATCATGATCAAAACGTTTAGTCTAGGTTTAGGCTTACAGAAAGTATGTTTATTTGTAAGTTTGGAATTGAGTAATTGCTGGAAATTACTATTCAATTTCTACAAGGCTCGATCAATCAAAGAACAGGCTCGACCGATCGAGAATTGTATCTGTAGAATTTGAATTAAGCCCAAACAGCAGTTCAAACCCAGTAGTTCGAGTAGAACTCTCTTTTTCATTTTATTCACATATTTCATGCATTTAAAGGGAAATTTTAAGACCTATAGGAATTTGGGGTTTTTTATTTTTAAGTTGTTTTCTTTCCAAATTGATCATTGGGTTTTTGTTCTAAGATGTTGTAAACTTGTGTATCATGCTTTAATTTGATAAATTTGGTGATTTGAGAACAATTTGAAATTCTAGGGCTTGAAACTACTTGAATTTGGGGATTTTGTTCAATTGGGCTTAATTTGGTAAAATTGACATGTGAAATTGATTGATTATGTCATTATATACTGTTATCTAACTAGTGTAATGATAAATTGATCAATTTGTAGGGATTTGTGAACTTGGATTTTCCAAAATTTGGGGTTTTTGTTTTACACTCTATGTTCAAGTCAAATTCTTGGTTTATGAAGTAAAATTGAACTGTTCTCAATGCATTAGAGCATGTATCATTTGTTCATTATGTTCATGCATCATATAGATTGTTCTTTTCCATATTTTTTGTGCTCTAACTCAGTCTGATGTAGTCTGCCATTGGTTTTCTTTGTTTCTTTTTGGTTTCTGTTTTGATCTTTCCTTTCCTTTCCTTAGCACCATGGTTAGGAAGACTAGAGCCAATAAGAAAACCACCTCCACCTCTACCCCTGCCTTTGATAGTGAGCGGTTTAGGTTTAAGAAAAACCAAGAAACCTATGAGAAGTTGAACATTCTTAGGTCTATTTAGGCTGAGTGGAAGGTTGTGTTAGATGAGCTTGATCCGGAGATTAGGAGGAACTTTGAGCGTAGGGGTTGGCTTCCTTTGTTAGATATTTCTTATCCCCTTCCGGCTACATTGATTAGAGAGTTCTACTCGAACCTCTCTGTCCACTCCAATGATTCCAACGAATAGTATGTGATGAGTTGGATAAGGGGTGAAGAGTATACCATTACTCCTTTAGTAGTGGCCTCTGCTCTTGGGGTACCTTTGGTACGACAGCTAGTCTACCCTTATGATGAGACCCCTCCTTTTGATGACATTATGTCATATCTCACCGGTACTTCCATTCAGTGGGGTACTGATTCTCGGATTATCTCCCATAAGCTTACTGAGATTCATTATTTGTTTTTCTAGATTTCTTGTCATTCTATCTGGCCCATCTCTCACTTGCACACAATTCCTATTGAGAGATGTGCATTTTTGTATGCCCTTGTGACTGATGCTCCTATGAGTTTTCCTACTCTTTTCATTCGATCCTTGGTTGAGGTCCATAGGAGTAGTTCTACATCACATGGTCTTTTCTTCCCTATTTTTATACATAGGATTTTGTTACATCTAGGATTAGATGAGTTTCCTGCGTCTGAGCCCTTACACATTATAGCTCCTATAGGTGCCACCTTCCTTAGGCAGAGAGTAACTCAGATGAAAGCTAGCTCTAAACGCCCTAGAGTAGAGTCTTCCTCTGGTGCACCTCCTCCTCCTTCTTCAAGTGACCCTACGGTTGAGGAGTATGTCAATCCCACTGCCGCAATTGATCATCCACCTTCTACTTCGGGTGATTCTAGCATTCGAAGTATGTTAGATACTGTCATGACCGTTCAGGTGGCTCATGGTAAGCTTTTGATGGACGTGCTCATGGATTGCGAGTGGATTTGGCGAGCATTCGGCGGTCTTCTCCACCACCTCCTTTTGATGATGAGTCTTGATTGCCCTTTGGCAATTTGTCACAAAAAGGGGGAGTATATATGGATGGAGATAGGGGGAGATTTTGTTTTTGGAGCTTTGGAGCTTTAGATTGTATCTAGGTGCTTCATGATGTATTTATTTTTTTTTTTTTTGGCTCATGATGTATTTATTTTCTTATGGGTTGTATATGTTAAGGGGAGACATTATGTTTTTATTTCTATTTCTTGTTTCACAAGTGTTACATTGGCTGTTGATTTATATTATGAGGTTATTCATGATATATGTCTTTTATTTTCTGTTTTGTGAAATCAAGAATTTATTTTGTTTATATTTGTATTTTCCACACATGCATTTATGTGTTTGTTGAGTGTTACAAGAATATACAGGTTGATTCAGTCTTGCTGCTGTCTACATTGGCAATTAATAGATAGTAGGTAGGTTGAATTGTTTTTGGACATTTTGTTGTAATGGCCTGTTTTGTAACTTTGAGCATTTTTGTTTTAGTATGTGTTTTGTCACTGATTGCCAAAGGGGAAGTTTGTTAGGTTCTAAGAAATTAGGAACTAATGTATTAGAACTTCAATATGTATATTTTGGCAAACCATGATCAAAATGTTTAGTCTAGATTTAGGCTACTCAAAGTGTGTGTATGTGTAAAGTTGGAATTGAGTAATTGCAAGGCTTGATCGATTGAAAATTAGAATCGATCAATCGAAAATCGTGCAGATTGTTTTTCTGCAAAATTTTCCAACACAGCTTAAGCCCATATGATGTGTAGGGTTTTATGTTTTGCTTCTAGTACAAAAAGAAAAACCCTAGCCACATTTTAGTGGTTGTTGATATGCTGTATGTGTGTATCTCTTGTGAGATCTAGAGGTGTTTGCCTTCATACATACTTAGGGTCATCAAGATCAAGATTGATGTCGAGAGCTTGGTGATCACTTTAGTTGCTATTTCAAAGAGCTTAAAGAAAACACAAGTAGGAGTACTTGTGGTTGCTGTGGATCAAGAAAGAAGTAGTCCGTGGACTCGGAGCTGTCACGTGGTCTTGATAGTAAGTTTTCTACTTGAGGTAGCAATAAAATGTTAGTGGTCTAAGTCGCTATTGTAAAATTTCAATTCTTTGATAGTGGATTTGTTTTACCTTGAGGATAGTTAGGTTAAATTCTCCCGAAGTTTTTTACCAGTTTAGTTTTCTTGGGTTAACATATCATTGTGTTCTTTATTTTCTTCATTGTTTACTTGATATGATTTACTTGTGTTAACCTAGATTTGAATAATTTACCTAATTAATCACTTGGCTAAATAACTAGGTTAAACATCTTGTATTTTAAGGGGTCTAAAAACGTACAAATAAAGTTATAATATTATGCAATTTTGGTATATACTGTTTCTTTCAATTTATTCAGAAAATTTTATGGCTTCATTTGATACGTGAATTTTGAGTTTTGACCCACAATGTGATAACTATATGGTTTGACATATGACAGAAGACATGATTTGCTATTGTAATTATATCTTGTCATATATGAGATCTTCTCTTGTTACCTGAGAATTCTTTCTTGCAACTTTTAATGCATGATTATATTTTCTATTTTCAGTATATTGTGATCTCTCTCTCTCTCTCTCTCTCTCTCTCTCTCTCCAATAATAAGGTTTTTCATATCAAGTTATTTTGAAGCATTAATAACAAGTATAGAAGATTGGTAATGCTGCTTTCCTGCAGTCAACTGCTAATTATGATCTCTATGGCAGATCATTGACATTCATTAGCATCACCTTTATAAAACATTAAGAGCAGGAGTGGGCCATACAAGTGCATCTTTCTAAATTTCAAGGATTCTGTTTTTTCTTGACTTGTCTTATGTTCCATTTATGTAATTTAGGGTTGGTTCGTCAACATATTTTCTTGCTCATTGCTTTTCTTTTCTTTTTTTCCCAAACTGTGTTCTGTTTTCTTTGTATACCTTACGTGTATGTGTTGGAGCATTTTAATATTAAATAAATAAAATGAATAAATGTAATAACATAAATGAAAAGATATAGGAGTAAATATGGGAGATGAGGAGTTAGTGAAAATGTTTAATCCCACATTGAAAAGGAGAGAGACTTTTTTATTCTTTTTAATTGTGGTAATTAATGGGCTAAAATGTATTAACTCAGATATTGGGCTAGATACGTGCGCAAGGGGGAGGTGAAGAGTGGAGGTATCAAATTTGGAAATGAATCAGCCTCTTGGATCCTCCTACTTGACAGCCCATTCAGAGTAATTTCCATATCCGTTGGTGAGTAAATGGCCCGAATTAATACTCCATTTTTACTATGAAAATAAAGAGCCATTAACCCACTTAATGGACTATCCGTTTGGGCCTTTTCATTCTTCAGAAACTCCTTATCAGACCATTAATTGTGTAACTCCAGCCCATCAGATTAATGTCTAACAATTAATCTTATAACACCCACTAAATCAGAATAATGGACCTAATTAATCAGAATGAATTGGGTAATAATTTCGTGAGGCCCATTGAGCCTATAAATAGACTCATTCAGACTCAATCCATACTACTACAATACTCACTAAAAAAATAGAGAGATTCTTGGCAGAGAAAGGTGTTCTTCTGGTGAAGCTTTGGGCTTGAACACTTTGTGCAGAAGCTGTTCTAGCCATACAACACTTGTTGGGCTGTTGTATCCTGGGGGAGACAAGTCAGAGAAGGTCTGCACCGGTTACAAAGTTTAGCCAACCAAGGGCTTGAATCTCCTTAAAGAGAGCGAGTGCCGCGCCTCAGTCCAAATAGTGTTGTGTAATTTCTCTCTTTAAAGTAATAAAATAAAAGAAGTATTATTCAGTTTCTCTTTGTGTTATTTCTATTATTATTGTATTTGCACCAACAATTTTAAGGAGATTCAACCATATGGAGCCTACACAAGAGAAACCAAATGAGCCTGTTGGAGATCTTAACAAGCCCTTTCGCTTTAAGGGAGCCCACTTCAAGAGGTGGAAAGGAAAGGTCCTCTTCTACTTGAGCCTTCTCAAAGTTTCCTACATCCTCACTGAGAAGAACCCATCCAAAGTTCCTACCGATGAGATGAGTGATGAAGAATATATTCTCCATCAAGAAAAAATAGATAAGTATACAAAAGATGAGTATAACTGTCGCTCTTATCTATTGAATTGTCTTGCTGATCATTTCTATGATTATTATGATACAACTTACAATTCTGCTAAGAAAATTTGGAAAGCTTTACAAAGCAAGTATGATACCGAGGAGGCAGGTGCAAAGAAGTATGCTGCTAGCAAATTTTTCCGTTACCAAATGGTGGATGGAAAATCGGTGGTGGATCAAGCACAAGACTTCCAAATGATTGTGGCAGAATTGAGATCCGAAGGCATAAAGATTGGGGACAACTTGGTGGTAGCTGGCATAATTGACAAACTACCACAATCTTGGAGGGAGTTCCAAAAGACTTTGCGGCACAAACAAAAGGAGACATCCTTGGAGACTTTGATCACACACATCCGTGTGGAGGAGGAGGCTAGAGGACAAGATGCACTCATGACACAAAAGAGTAATGGTAATTCCACCACAAAGGTAAATCTTATTTCAGCTAATAATAATAATATGCCCAAAAATCATTTTCCTAGAAATAGTCATTTGAAGCCTAAAAAGAGAACCTTTAAAAATAATAATAGACCTCAAGGAAGGGGAAACCCGAATAAAAATTACAATAAGAACCAAGGACCCCCTTCACAAGATCAATTTAATAGATCCTGTTTTGTCTGTGGCAAGAGTGGGCATATTGCTCGATTTTGCAAATTTCGGAAACGTGAATCTGTCCCGCAGGCTAACGTAACCGAAGAGCCTTTAGTGGCTATGATTACAGACATCAATATGGTGCAATATGTTGAAGGGTGGTGGGCAGATTCTGGTGCTAATAGGCACGTCTGCTATGACAAAAATTGGTTCAAATTGTACACTCCTTTTGAAGAAGAAAAAACTGTTATGCTTGGTGACTCTAGCAAAACCAAGGTTCTTGGGAGTGGTGAGGTTGAATTGAAATTCACTTCTGGACGCGTGCTAACATTGAAAGATGTTCTTTACACTCCGTCCATGAGGAAGAATTTGATGTCAAGTTTTTTGCTTAACAAGGCTGGCTTCAAGCAAACTATAGAATCTGATAATTATGTAATCACTAAAAAGGGATTATTTGTGGGCAAGGGTTATGCTTGTGATGGAATGTTTAAATTGAATGTTGAGAATAATAAAGCAACTACCAGTTCAGTTTATATGCTTTCTTCTATTAATTTTTGGCATGCTCGTTTGTGTCATATAAATAGTAGATATGTGGGAATCATGAGTAGTTTAGGATTAATTCCAAGACTGTCAAAAGATTTTGAAAAATGTGAAACTTGTAGTCAAGCTAAGATTACAAAAAGGCCTCATAAAAATGTTGTAAGAAATACCGAATTGCTTGAGTTAATTCACTCCGATTTATGTGAATTTGAGGGAATTTTAACTCGTAGAGGAAATAGATATATTATCACTTTTATTGATGATTTCTCAAAATATACAACTATCTATTTGTTGAAAAATAAAAGTGATGCTTTTGAAAAATTTCAAGATTTTTTAAAAGAAGTTGAAAATCAATTCGGTAGAAAAATAAAAAGAATAAGAAGTGATAGAGGCCGTGAGTATGAATCAAGTGCATTCAACTCATTTGTTCAGTCTTTGGGAATTATCCATGAAACTACTGCACCATATTCACCCGCTTCTAATGGTGTGGCTGAAAGAAAAAATAGAACTTTAATTGAGTTAACAAATGCCATGTTAATTGAATCTGGTGCACCTTTACATTTTTGGAGTGAAGCTATTTTAACTGCATGTCATGTTTTGAATAGGGTGCCACATAAAAAGTCACATACCACACCTTTTGAGATGTGGAAAGGACATAAGCCAAATTTGGGATATTTGAGAGTATGGGGTTGTCTTGCTTATGTAAGGCTTACTGACCCTAAAATGCCTAAATTGGGTATTAGAGCTACTACCTGTGCTTTTCTTGGTTATGCAATTAATAGTGCAGCCTATAGATTTTTTGATCTTGAAAACAAAATAATTTTTGAATCTGGTGATGCAATTTTTCATGAAGAAAAATTTCCTTTTAAATTGAAAAATAGTGGGGGTGAAGAAAATATTGTGTCACAACCTAGCTCTTCTACTTCACATTTACAAAGTCAAGAAAATTTTGAAATGGAACCTAGGAGTAAAAGAGCTAGAGTTGAAAAGGATTTTGGTCCTGATTATTATGTTTTTAACATTGAGGAAAATCCCCAAAATTTAAAAGAGGCTTTAACATCACCTGATGCTATATTTTGGAAAGAAGCTGTAAATGATGAGATGGAATCTCTAATTTCTAATAGAACTTGGAAATTAGTAGATCTTCCACCGGGTTGTAAGACCATAGGTTGTAAATGGGTCCTTAGAAAAAAGTTGAAACCGGATGGATCAATAGATAAGTTTAAAGCTAGACTTGTTGCAAAAGGCTTTAAACAAAAAGCTGATCTTGATTTCTTTGATACTTTTTCTCCGGTAACAAGAATTACATCTATTAGATTGTTAATTGCTATTGCTGCAATTTTTGATTTGAAAATTCATCAAATGGATGTAAAAACTGCTTTTCTAAATGGGGACCTAGAGGAAGAGATTTACATGGATCAACCCGAAGGCTTTGTAGAGCCTGAACAAGAAAGCAAGGTATGTAAGCTAACTAAATCCCTATATGGCTTAAAACAAGCACCTAAGCAGTGGCATGAAAAGTTTGATTCCTGCATGATTGAAAATGGATATAAATCAAATGAATGTGATAAATGTATTTATTCTAAATCATGGAATAATTTACATGTTATTATTAGCCTCTATGTGGATGATATGTTAATTTTTGGCTCAAATATGCATGTTATAAGTGAGACAAAAAAAAAATGCTTAAAAGCCATTTTGATATGAAAGATCTTGGTGAGGCTAATTTTATTTTGGGCATGAAAATTACAAAAACATGTGATGGAATATATCTTGATCAATCACATTATGTTGAGAAAATATTGATAAAATATAATTTTCATGATCACAAAAGTGTAGCTACTCCTTTTGATTCTAGTGTTCGATTATTTCCTGTGAATAATGATGATGAGATTTTTAATCAAAAGGATTATGCTAGTATCATTGGTAGTTTGCGTTATGCTACTGATTGTACTAGACCTGACATTGCATATGCAGTAGGAGTGCTTAGCAGATTTACTAGCAAGCCTAGTAAAGATCATTGGCTAGCTATTGAGCGAGTCATGAGATATTTAATTGGTACCAAAAGCTACGGCTTATTTTATAAAAAGTACCCCGCTGTGATTGAAGGTTTTAGTGATGCCGATTGGAATACTTTGTCAGGTGATTCTCTCTCTACCACTGGTTATATTTTTACCTTAGGTAGTGGTGCTATTTGTTGGAAATCTAAAAAGCAAACAATAATTGCTAATTCAACGATGGAAGCTGAATTAATAGCATTAGCTTCAGCTAGTAAAGAGGCAAATTGGCTTAGAGATTTATTATATGAAATTCCACTTTGGGAAAAGCCAATTCCACCTATATTAATTCATTGTGATAGCACTGCTGCAATTGGTAGAGTTAAAAACCGTTACTACAACGGTAAATCCAGACCTATAAGAAGAAAGTATAGTACCGTGCGATCTTATTTGAGTTGTGGCATCATAACTGTGGATTATATTAAATCTAATGATAATCTTGCAGATCCATTTACCAAGGCCTTGGCAAAAGATAGAGTCTGGAATACATCGAGGGGGATGGGACTAAAGTCCATAGAATCATGAGCCATGTATGAGGATACCCAACCCAAGGACCAGAGATCCTGAGAATTGGGTTCAATGGGAAAAACGAATCATATGATGGTCGTAAGAAATGCACAATTTATTTAATGTTAATTATTTATTTTGTAAATAATTTTTTAATTGCTCATCCCTATGATGTAAGTGCATTTATCCTGTAATGTAGAGAGGTTGAGTAAAAAACTCTTAATGAAATTTGTAGCTCGTATGAGTGGGGTGTTAGAATTACAGGAGCACCCTTGACAAATTTCACCTATGTGAGTGTGGGGGTGGGGCCGCTCCCTATGAGATTTGGACTTAGTCTCAAATACACTCATGAAACCGGGATCAGCACATGGCCGTAAAGTGCTAGCTATAAAAGCTCATGTCAACACCTGGGTTGTTATGTGTAAGCAGTGACACTTAATTTCCCTAAAGCAGTCCTAGTTCAAGTCGGAGACCACTACGACTCTGGAGTTGAGATTGCTGTTTTACTAAGTGAAGGTTCAATGCAGAGCACACCTTCATGATGCATAATGACCTGTCTTTGCCTGGTAATCTCTCTTTAACTAAAAATTTAATATTAAAATGAGTGGGGGACTGTTGGAGCATTTTAATATTAAATAAATAAAATGAATAAATGTAATAACATAAATGAAAAGATATGGGAGTAAATATGAGAGATGAGGAGTTAGTGAAAATGTTTAATCCCACATTGAAAAGGAGAGAGACTTTTTTATTCTTTTTAATTGTGGTGATTAATGGGCTAAAATGTATTGACTCAGATATTGGGCTAGATACGTGCGCAAGGGGGAGGTGAAGAGTGGAGGTATCAAAATTGGAAATGAATCAGCCTCTTGGATCCTCCTACTTGATAGCCCATTCAGAGTAATTTCCATATCCGTTGGTGAGTAAATGGCCCGAATTAATACTCCATTTTTACTATGAAAATAAAGAGCCATTAACCCACTTAATGGACTATCCATTTGGGCCTTTTCATTCTTCAGAAACTCCTTATCAGACCATTAATTGTGTAACTCCAGCCCATCAGATTAATGTCTAACAATTAATCTTATAACACCCACTAAATCAGAATAATGGACCTAATTAATCAGAATGAATTGGGTAATAATTTCGTGAGGCCCATTGAGCCTATAAATAGACTCATTCAGACTCAATCCATACTACTACAATACTCACTAAAAAAATAGAGAGATTCTTGGCAGAGAAAGGTGTTCTTCTGGTGGAGTTTTGGGCTTGAACACTTTGTGCAGAAGCTGTTCTAGCCATACAACACTTGTTGGGCTGTTGTATCCTGGGGGAGACAAGTCAGAGAAGGTCTGCACCGGTTACAAAGTTTAGCCAACCAAGGGCTTGAATCTCCTTAAAGAGAGCGAGTGCCGCGCCTCAGTCCAAATAGTGTTGTGTAATTTCTCTCTTTAAAGTAATAAAATAAAAGAAGTATTATTCAGTTTCTCTTTGTGTTATTTCTATTATTATTGTATTTGCACCAACAGTATGAGACCTGTTATTGTATTTCTTCCACCTTAACTCTATTTTAAAGATCTGTAGCAGTGTGCAGTTCCTTCCTTGGAGACCCTGGGAAGGTATCTTTTGTAAATTTAATTGATCTCTCTCTCTCTCTCTCTCTCTCTCTCTCTCTCTCTCTCTCTCTCTCTCTCTCTCTCTCTCTCTTGTGCATATGTCCAAGCATGTACTTGGGGTGTCAATGATGATATAAGAGCCATGGCTACATTGGATGCAACTAGCTTTAGTGATTGCATACTGGACATTAATATATGCTCACATGGTAGTTTGCTACTTTGCTTATTCAACATAAAGCATTGGCAAATTTGAAGGAGCCCCTTAACAGTTGATTGATTTGTGAATTCATCAAGTCTAAAGTTTAGTAAATAAGGGACTATAATGAAGTTCAGACAAAAGCAGGGTCTTCTTAGAAGTATGGTTTCCTTGTAGCAGGTAAAGTGTGGGTGCATGGAAGGCATAATGAATGCCTTTGACTGGAATATCATGTGTCCCAAGTCCAAGCTTTGTCATGGAAGACAAGAAAGAAAAATGTAACACTACAACCATGCAGTTGGCTCAAAATATTGTCAAATGTTCCATTTTCTGGTGAATGATACAGACTGCCAACTGTATCAATGGATTCCGGTTTTCCCGTAGTCCGTTATTTTTAGCTATGATTTCCTTGTAACAAAGGCTGGCCGCTCAAATTTCAGGGGCACCCAATGCCCCAAACATAGCCTAAGTTTCCTTAAAAAGGAACAAATGATCGATTCAGTCTTAACCATTACTTTCCTTCTTCTGATGTGTACAAACATGCTGTAACTCAAGAATTAGTTTTGAAGATGGTCATTTTTGTTGCCATGATGATGAGCTATTTTGATTTGTATTCGTTACAGTTGAAAGCTCTAAAAGCCTCAACGATCTTCTAGCTAAGTTGCAAGTTATCAATGTAATCTATCTCTGATAACTTCCTTCACTCTTTTTTTTTGTAATGTTGGTACAAAATACACAAAGTCAGTCCAGTAAGCTTGGTCAGTGCAATGAGCCAAAGCGAGAGGGCCACAAATACAAATATTAACAAGCAGTAGCCCGCCAAACTGTCCCTTTGGAAAGGGTCTTCAAAACCAGGTTACCAATAATGCTAACAAGTCATAGGTGTCATTGTCTTATTCCATTAGTACCACGTGAACTGAGTTAGCACCTAGGACGAATGACGAGTTCAGCAGGGAGAATGAACGCCGAGTTATTTATATATTTGCCGGGGAGGGCTTCAGCCTTCCATTATTAAAATTTTGGAGGGTCTTAATTTTATTATTTACTTTGTTAAATTATATAAATTACACTCTTTAATTTTGATTTGTTTTGATTTGTATCATTATAATAATATTAACTTTTTCACTCCCTTCCTTTAATTTATATATTTTTTCAATATGATCATTTCATCGACATCTTACCGTAAATCCTATTTCATCAACATCTTACCGTAAATCCCATAAAACAATGAAGTTATGTTATTATAAACTAATAAATTTAACGACAAAATTTGAATGAAGATGCACGAAAGGATTGTTTGTCTCCAAGATGTTACTATATGAACATTTTTTTTTGTGGGTTCCAGTTAGCTCGACCGGTAAAATTTTTAATGGTTAAATAAGAGATCTGAAATTCAATTCCCGCTTACACCAAAAAGTGATTAGTATCTTTATCCTTACATAGATGTCTAACTTAACCAAACCTTAGGTTTGGAGTTAAGAGTATGAGTTTGTTAAGGTGTTAGACATCCAAACTTTCCTAATCCAATGAATCAAGCTCCATTTGTGTTATTAGGCCATACATAATCAAGGAATTCACTATGGTAGATCCATTTTCCTAATCACACAATCTTTTTATTGAATAAAATAAATGCATATATGCAAGGAAAGATTTTATTGCCAACCATCACATACAAATTTGTGCC
The DNA here is from genome assembly GCA_023621385.1 of Quercus gilva. Classification (NCBI taxonomy): domain Eukaryota; kingdom Viridiplantae; phylum Streptophyta; class Magnoliopsida; order Fagales; family Fagaceae; genus Quercus; species Quercus gilva. The sequence continues at coordinate 57,631,357 of CM042477.1, read as the reverse complement.
TAAAATGCATTTGGGCGCTAGAGTTTGAATTTCAAAATTACCTTTTAGGATTTTTAGTTGCAAGTTGCTACATGCATACACATAATGACCCTCCATATGCAGTTATGCACCACCAACCAAGAGTACATAGGGTTGAGCATGAACCTGGAAAACTCTACTTGCCCGCCCAACCTATGTTAGGATTAGTGCCCTTAAATCCTATTGTATAATGCTATGTATGATTTAATGTTGTTAGGTTCTAAAGATTTAGGATTTTATGTATTTAGAATTCTAATGTGTAATGTTGGCAAACCATGATCAAAACAATATGTTTAGTCTTGTTTAGGCTTGCTCAAAGTTAATTAATTATTGTAAAGTTGGAATCGAGAGGCTGCAGAAGTCTTTGTGACTTTCGGCCTAGCTCGATTGATCGAAAGTCGGCCAGATCGTTTTTTTTGCAGAATTTTCAACTCAGCCCTACCTCATTAAATGTTTAGGGTTTTATGTTTTTGCCCTAGGTATATAAGGCAAAACCCTAGCCACGTTTTTTAGAGTTGCTTCAATTGTATTGTTGCTCATATTTTCTATTTTGTGTAAATCTCTTGTGAGATCTAAAGGAGTTTTCCTTTACACAAAGCTTAGGGTTTTCAAGGTAGAGATTACTTCAACATCTTGATGATCAACTCGGTTGCTACCATTGGAGCTTAAAGAAAAACAAGCGGGGAGCTTGTAGCTGATTGGAGAATCCAAGAAAGAAGGAGTCTGTGGATTCGGAGCTTGCACGTGGTCGTGTCAGTAAGTTCTTCTGGTGGGTAGCATTAGGAAGTCAAGCGGGGAGCTTGTAAGTCCTTTTGTATGAACTTCGATTCTTTCGCATAGTGGATTCAGGTTTACCTTGAGGATAGCTAGGTCAAATCCTCCCCAGATTTTTACCGTGTGGTTTCTTGGGTCATCATATCTTGTGTTATTTATTTTCCACTGCTTTATATATTCTTGATATGATTATGTGATTGTGATAACCTAGAATTGCATAATTTGACTAAGTTAATCACTTGGCTAATTCTCTAGGTTAATCTAATTGTGGTTAAAGGGGTCTAAAAACCGTTTAAGTGGTATCAGAGCGGGTAGCTCTTCTATTGTAGATCCTTTGATCTCTGAGCTGATCCTTGACCCCTATTGTCATGGAACACGGACACTCTCTTGCTGTTCCTCCTCACTTTGATGGAATAACTATGCTTATTGGAAAGTAAGAATGAAAGCATTCCTGAAATCCATTGATGAGAGAGTTTGAAATTTCGTTGAGTACAGATGGGAGAAGCCCACTACTCTTGTGAGTGAGTGGCAAACTTCTCAAAAAGAAGCAGCTGCATTTAATAACAAAATTATGAATGTCATCTTTAATACTGTTTCTATGGAAGAATTTAAGAGAATCTCAAATGTTGAGATTGCTCATACTGCTTGGAAAATCCTCCAAACTGTGCATGAAGGCACAAAGGATGTCGAAATAAATAAGTTGCAGCAATTAACTTCTAGATTTGAAAGCATTAGGATGTCTGATGATGAATCCTTTGATGAATTTTATGACAAACTGAATGATATTGTTAATTCAGCTTTTAATTTGGGTGAAGTCTCTGATCAACCTAAAATTGTTAGGAAGATTCTTAGATCTTTAACTAAAGACTTTAGACCCAAAATGACTGCCATTACTGAGAGCAAAGATGTGGACTCCATCCCTGTGGATGAACTTGTAGGATCTCTTCAGTCCTATGAGTTAGACCTACCCAAAATTAACAAATTCAAATCAATGGCTCTTAAGTCTGTTGATGATGTTGATACTGGTGGATTTGATGATAAGCTCTCTGCCACAGAGATAGCTTACCTTGCCAAAAACTTTAGAAACTTTCTTAGGAATACAAATAGAAGGGCAACAAATACAAACACTGTTGAACCTAGAAATTTTTGGAAGAATGATTCAATTAAAGTTAGCAACACTGAAAAACTTAGAGAAAGAGTAGGTCAATCTTCCAACAATTCTTTGGGTTCTCAATGTTTTGGCTGTCAAAGGTATGGTCATGTTAAATCTGAATGTCCAACATTCTTGAGGTCTAAGGGCAAAGCTATGGCTGTAACCCTTAGTGATAATGAGGTTTCTGATGATGAGTCTGGATGTGACGAGGATGGAAACTTCATTGCTTTCACTGCTACTGCTGTAGTGAATGAAAGCATATCTACTGAGGAGAACCCTTCTGATGGGGAACTCTTTGAGGACGTAGATCTTCAAGAGGCCTATAATAAACTTTGCAAAGTTGCTGCAAAGGATGCTATGAATGTTGAACTTGGCCTGAAGAAAATTGAATCTTTTGAGCTTAATAAGAAAAATTTGCTTGTGAAATTGTTTGATACTAATGATCTTTTGAACAATGTGAAAACTGAGAATATGATGTTGATTGATAAAGTGAAGAAATTAGAACTTGATTTATCTGTTACTAGATCTGCTAGTTCTAAACTTGATCAAATGTTGAGTGTTCAAAAGTATCATTCTGACAAATCTGGTTTAGGTTTTGTTGAGAGCATCTTTGTGTCTGCACCCCATTCCACTATCTTTGTTCCTTCATCTTCTTCTGAACCTTCAATGAGTGAGGTTGTGAGTGAAACTGTTAAACCCCCTGTGAGTGAGGTTGTCAAATCTGTAGAAGTTTCACCACCTAAGAAGATTAGGGTTGATTTGAGAGAATCTAAACCTAAGGAGTCTACCCAATCTAAGGACAAGATGCATGGTAAACCTGTTTGGGTTTATCATTATTGAGGAAAGTTTGGACACATTCGTCCTAACTGTTACAAGCTTCAAGCTGCTAAGAGAGCAAACAAATCAAAAGTGCCTGTGTCTCAAGCACAAGATCCTATGGCACTAATTGGTGAATTGGTATAGGCATTAAACCTTTATTCCAATCCTGGAGTTGGGAATCACTCGAATGTGAATAAGAACTCTAATGCTCGTGGTGCATTTAAAAGGTTGTGGATGCAAAAGACTCGACCTAACTGAGTCTTTCTAACATGGTCATTGTGCTTCATTGCTCTACCCTTTGTGACCATTGTTCTTTGTTGTTTTTGTTCTTTTGTTCTAGGATTTGCATTGCATTACATTCATGCATTCCATACTAGGATTTATTTGTTTTCTCTTTTAATAATAATAATAATAATAAATAAATAAATAAATAAATAAAAAGGAAAAGAGGAAGCAAAACTATGTTTGACATTATTTTTCTTGGTTTTTGAAAACAAGGTTAGTCAATCTATTTACACATATCATGTCTTGTGTACCTTGTTTAACTTTGATGAGCTTATTCATTGCATTTGACTAGTTGAAGCTTTGTTGTGCATGTTGTGTGGGAAAGATGTTTGTGGTTATTAATCATTTTGTCTTGATCTTAAAGTCACATGTTTTTTGACTATCGGACTTGATCCTTTTGAGAAAGGCATAAATAACCATCTCACCACTGTTCACTAGCCAATCATGAACACCTTAGTGCATATCATAAGATTTTGTGCTCGAGAAAGTGTAGCACATGCACAAAAAGAACATAAGGTGTAGCCTCAGTTAATTCTCATAATTAAAATTGGTGTGTACTATTAAGCTTGATGCCAATTCACTTAATTAAAACTGGTGTGTACTATTAGGCTTGATGCCAATTCACATAATTAAGAGGCAAAAATTCAAGAAACTTACATGGTTGCAAGCTTTTGTTCTAGGAGATGTGAGAGTTATAGGATGTAACTCTTTTGGTGATGGTCTCTTTTAAATTCTATGTGATGAATTTTGTAGACTTTGTGTTTGATTTCTATTCACATATCACCTCACATGTATCTCAAGTTTTTGCTAGTTGCACACACTACACAAGTTACTCCTTGCTAAACTTTGTACACGTTATTGTGTGTGTTTTTGGTCTGACCAACCAAGTTTGAAAATACATTGAGAATTGTGCACAACATATTTGTTGTTTGAAGAATTCAATGGAAGAATGATTGAAACTTTGCTATGAGAAAATTGGGTTTAAAATTTTGGGTTTTTGAAATAGCATTCCATCTCATACTCATGCATTTTGTTTCTTCAATTTTAATGCTTTGAGGAGTTGTTTTCAAAATGTGGTTGTTGTTTTTCAAAACCTGTGATTTTCTCAAAATTTAGTGAGCCTCTGCCTGTTTCGATCGATCCAATCTGTTTTTCGATCAATCGAAAATGAGCTTTAATTTTTCTTATGAGTCTTGGGTCACTTCGATCGATCGAATGTAATTTTCGATCAATCGAAGATCGTGAAAAAGGTTTTTTAAAAACTCATATCTGACTTGTTCAAAGTCAATTTTTTCAAAACTTTTCAAACTTTTCTTCTCTCTCCGACTCGGCAAGGCTCCACAAAGATTTTTTTGTCGTTTTTTCTGATTTCTTTGCAAGGTTTCTCTCTTCTCAAGCCAGTAAGACCTTAATACCATTCCTTTTGAATTTATTTTCATGTTTTCATGCATAAATCCATGCATTTGAGGGTAATTTTCAGACTATACAAATTTTGGGAATTTTGTTGATTCAAACACTTTTTTGTGAAATTGATCAATGGGTTTTTATGGGGACATGATATAAACAGTATATTGATGGTTTAATTTGATCAATTTTGGGTTTTGTGAAAAATTGAAAATTCTAGGGCTTGTATTGAATCCAAATTGGGGATTTTGTTCAATTAGGTTGAAATTGATGAAATTGGCTTGTTGTTTTGATGTAATTGAGCATTTTAATCTGTGTGTTGTGTTCTGTGATGCTCAATTCATTAATTTGTTTTCAAAATTTCAACAAGTAGTTCTTCAATTTTGGGGTTTTTGTTAGAAACCCTATGTTCAAGCCAATTTTGTTAATCTAACCTTTAATTGAACTTAATTTTTACTGCATTAGAACATGCATCATGACATTTTAATTGTTCATGCATCATATAGATTTTTTCTCTATTTTTGTGCTAATTTGCAGTCTGCCCTTGGTTTTGTTTTGTTTTTTGTTCTTTTGGTTCTACTTTGTGTGTCTGTCCTTTCCTTAGCATCATGCCTAAGAAGACTAGAGCCCGTAGGTCTGTTCCCTCTCCTTCTCCTCCCCCACCTTCCTTTGACCGTGAGTGGTTTCCAAGTGAGAAAAAACAAGAGATTTTTAAGAAGCTGAACCTTCAGAGAAAAATTTGGGTTGAGTGTTCTGTTGTCTTAGATGAGATTGATCCTGCCATTAGGGCAAATTTTGAGTGTCGGGGCTGGTTACCTTTGTTGGATGTTTCTGATCCTCCTCCTCCAGCTACCCTGATTAGAGAGTTCTTTTCGAACATCTCTATTCGCGTCTATAATTCCAACACTCTAGTTAAGAGTTGGATACAGGGCGTAGAGTATGTCATTACTCCTATAGTAGTGGCTGATGCTCTAGGGGTACCTTTGGTACGTCACCATGTTTACCCTTATGATGTGTCTCCTTTGTTGAGTGATGTCATGTCTTACATCACTGGATCTTCTATCCAGTGGGGTTTTATCCTCGGATCACCACTGCTGAGCTATCTGAGTTACATTATCTTTTCTTTAGAATAGCTTGTCATTCTCTTTGGCCCATTTCTCATCTTCACACCATTCCTCTCTAGCAGTGTGTATTTTTGTATGCTCTTGTTACTGATGCTCCTATTTGTTTTCCTCACTTGCTTCTTTGTTCTTTGAACGAAGTTTATAGGAGTTCATCTACATCTCACGCTCTTGTCCATCCTATCTTTATTCATAGGATTTTGCTACATCTTGGTCTAGATGATTTCCCCTCTTCTGAGCCCATACATGTTATTGGTCCCATAGGTGCGTCTTTTCTTAGACAGAGGGCTGCTCATCTTCAAGTTGGCTCTAAACACCCTAGGTCTGAGCCTTCTAGTTCTGCACCCCCTCCTTCTTCTTCTATAGGTCCTGCTGGTGAAGATGTTACTGATCCTGCTGGTGCTGCTGCTGCTGCTGTTCCTCCACCTCCTTCGGATGACTTTGATGTACGTCGTACCTTGAAGACTATCATGACCGTTCAGGTGGCTCATGGTCAAATTTTGGTGGACTTGCTTAATGAGATATGTGCTTTGAGTGCTGGCTTGGTGCATCTTCGTTCACCCTTACCACCTTCTTTTGATGACCTGTGATTGTCCTTTGGCATTCCGTCACAAAAAGGGGGAGTAGTTTTGAGAGACTTGTAGAGGAGATTTTGTTGTTAGGGGGAGTTTTTCTTTTGTTTTTACGAAGCTAGTTGAGATATTATATTGTATCTAGGTGCTTCACCGTGTATACTTTCTTTTGATATCATTTTTGGGCTATTCATGTTAGGGGAGATACATTACTTTTGATATATGATTCTTGATTTATGTGTTCACTGCTTATTGATTTATATTGTGAGCTATTCATTGATATATGTCTTTATTATGTGTTTGGTGAACTTTCAAGAATTTTTTTTTTGGTATATCTAACTTAGGGGGAGAGTTAGTTTACATATCTGTTGATTTACTGTTTTTCTATCACACATGCGTTTATGCGTTTGTTGAGTATTTCAGGAATATACAGGTTGATTCAATTGAGCTGCTGTCTACACTTGCAACTGATGGATAGTAGTTAGGATTGAATTTTATTTTATGAGCATTACTTTTTGTAAAGGGCTTTTTATTTGTACACTTTGAGTTTTTAGTTTGTGTTTTGTCACGGATTGCCAAAAGGGGAGTTTGTTAGGTTCTAAAGATTTAGGATTTTATGTATTTAGAACTCTAATGTGTAATGTTGGCAAACCATGATCAAAACAATATGTTTAGTCTTGTTTAAGCTTGCTCAAAGTTGATTAATTATTGTAAAGTTGGAATCGAGAGGCTGCAGAAGTCTTTGTGACTTTCGGCCTGACTCGATCGATCGAAGGATAGACTCGATCGATTGAAAGTCGGTCAGATCGTTTTTTCTGCAGAATTTTCAACTCAGCCCTACCTCATTAAACGTTTAGGGTTTTATGTTTTTGCCCTAGGTATATAAGGCAAAACTTTAGCCACGTTTTTTAGAGTTGCTTCAGTTGTATTGTTGCTCATATTTTTTGTTTTGTGTAAATCTCTTGTGAGATCTAGAGGAGCTTTCCTTTACACAAAACTTAGGGTTTTTCAAGGTAGAGATTACTTCAACATCTTGATGATCAACTTGGTTGCTACCATTGGAGCTTAAAGAAAAATAAGCGGGGAGCTTGTAGCGTATTGGAGAATCCAAGAAAGAAGGAGTCCGTGGATTCGGAGCTTGCACGTAGTCGTGTCAGTAAGTTCTACTGGTGGGTAGCATTAGGAAGTCAAGCGGGGAGCTTGTAAGTCCTTTTGTATGAACTTCGATTCTTTCGCATAGTGGATTCAGGTTTACCTTGAGGATAACTAAGTCAAATCCTCCCTAGGTTTTTACTGTGTGGTTTCCTGGGTCATCATATCTTGTGTTATTTATTTTCCGCTGCTTTATATATTCTTGATATGATTGTGTGATTGTGATAACCTAGAATTGCATAATTTGACTAAGTTAATCACTGGCTAATTCTCTAGGTTAATCTAATTGTGGTTAAAGGGGTCTAAAAACCGTTCAAATGTTATGATTAATAAAGTTGTTTTATTATTATCTAAAATAATGGTAACATGAATATTTGGACATTATCATATGGTCTATAAGATGCATGTATGTGATTTAGTCACAGAAGATATAGATCACAAGTTCTTTGTAAACTCAAAATTTTGGTTCGTAGTCGATGATGAAATTGGGCATTTCATCTGCGAAGACTATAACATATCAACTAAGATGATTTGTCTTGATTATGGAAGTGGAGACTTCTAGTTGATATGTTTTAAGAGTTAAGACATATTAAACTGGACTGTTATGAGATTTATTATACTTCTAACGATTGTCAAATGAATATTAAATCTCACGACTTCTGTTTGCATGAACTCTTAATCCTGAGAGAATAATGGACCTGATCATGAGGTGTTGGTTGCTTTGATATATCAGGAGTGAAATCTAAAGTCACGGTCAAAACCTCAGTATGTTAGGCAGCCACATTTAGTGTTGATGGAACATATATTCTCAAGATGAAATTTATAATCTCTTAACGTAGATATAAAATATTCCATTAAGATAAGTTTAATGAGTTTGGTTATTCAGAGTGTTAGGCCTAACAATTTTAGTAAGGAGTTACTAAAGTATATATTTATGAAATTGGATTTCATAAATATATGATGAATAATTTAAAGGATTAAATTGGGTGCTCAAGGATTAAGATGTAGTAATTTTCAAACTGGTAATGTACATTCATGACTTTATATTACTACAAATATTTTATGAAGGGGTTGCATGTATAATAAAGTCTTGAGATATAATTTGTTAAGAGTGTGTGAGAGTGCTTTTTTCTTTAGCACGCAGGCCCAAGGATCCTGGGCCTCTTGATAGTGTTTTGGTGACTGGGCTTAGTTCACCGTAGCTAATGGGTTGTTTAAGAACCAAGTGGTGCACAGGGCAAGCTTCCTACAATACAAATAAACTAACAAGCAGGATTATCTGTATTGAATGACAATGAAAACAGCAAAGGAAGATGTAAAGTAATTAGGAAATAAATGAAACAATGGTTAGAGATCCTAGAATTAATGAGAGGAACTTTATTAATTTTCCTTGATCATGTTTATAGTGTGCTCATTAAGACGTGATACAAGGTTTAAACAAGCTCAAAAATTACAAACTTTGATGGCCATTCAAGCCTCTAAGACTTGCAAAGTTTGAATCTTTTTAAATCCGAGTATGTGCTATAGTGGCTATTTCTGGGATACCGGGAGACGCCCTTCTGTTTTTCTTGAATTTTACAGAGTTTTAATAGCTCTGCTATAATGTTCTTCCTATTCCTAAAAAATCCATCTCTTCAACATGGGTTTTCTCTTCCATTTTATAGTGTGATTCTAGCGCTCCGGGGTGCTAGTGATTTCTCTCTTTTGCCCCTTAGAGCTCGTGCTATGTTAGCTGCGTAGGGGCTGGTCCTTTCCTTATTTCTCATAATTTCTTTCTTTTGGTGCGACCAAGCTAAAAGCCTCTAGCTGACTTTCCATTCCAAGCTCCCTTCAGGCTGTTGACCTTAGCTATTTGGTCCTCTTCACCTTTTTTAGCTTTATTGGCTGCCTTCCATCCTTGTCATTTTTCCCAAATAACTGGAATCTTTTACTGCTAGATTGAAAGCTCCCTTACAGCCGCTTCTACTTATGGTTTTTCTCATTCTTGGTCCCTTGTGATACAGCTGCTTTGTTCATGAATGTTAGCTTTATACGTTCTGATTCCTTACTGCACGATTGGATGCTGGAGACCTGTTTGTCCTTTGTATCTGTTTCAATCTTATTTAGATTGTGTTATGCGTCCCAGGGATCCCCGGGCTCTGGTAGTCTCTGGGATCCCGACCTAGTTCTCCCTATTAGGCTTCTTTTGGCTTATTGATTTTGGCCGGCTGGGCCTTCCCTTTGCTTCATGGATTTTAAAGCCTTTCTTCGTGGGTCTTTGGATCCCAATTCTTTGGACTTCATCTTATTGAAGGTGCCCAGCTCTTTTATTCTTTTAGCTTTATTTCCCATGAAGTCAGCCTAATGTGTTATGCCTTTTTAGGCCTTGGGCTGTGATTAATTTTTTTTTAAACCTCAACATTTAGCCCCCCGAACTCGTGGGTTGCCTGCAGCCCACACGTGATTAGTTGAGTTCCTGTAGGATCCTTCTGTTTGATCTTTCTTTAAGGATCATCACCCTTTATTTTCAGCCTTCAGTACCTCAGCCTCCTTTTTCCTTCTCTCCCCCCCCCCCCCCTTTTTTTTTGTAACTCCTCCTTTTTACATGGGACGTGGCAATTGAGTTTATGAAGTGAAAACTTCCTCCACCTACTTTTACATTCTCCGTAACTTCCATCAATAACTGCTAATAACTTTTCCCTCTTTAAATTAAATTTTCTTTGGCAACTGGCGCGTCTTTCCATATATTTGTCTTCTCTAATTGCTCTTCGCGTCTTTATTGTAGGTGCTTCACATAATCCCTTTGTTTTCTCTGAATTTTTCATTCCTGGTTTCTTTTCTCTTTCTTTCGATCAATCTGCTACCCTTCGTTCTTTTCTTTTTCTTTATTTCTCTCAACTCTCCTTACTCCCAACATTCTCGTTGTTCCGATGGCTTCCTCTTCTTCTCGAAAAAGAAGAGAGCGCACTCCCAGCCATTTTGAAGGTGAAGGCTCCTCTGGCTTTGCACATGGTGAGTCTCATGAGATCACTAGGCGCCCCGCCCTTCCTTTATGAGACCCTTGGTACACCCCTAGCCTATTATTCCTTCATATCCCATGGTGAGGCCCCTCCATCCACTCACGCCTGGGTATTATCTGGTCAGGCAGGTTTCGCTGGTTCCGCTCAAGTCCCAGACCCTAGAGAAATTATTGATCTTCAGATCAGGTGGGGACTTCGAGAGGCGATTCCCATCTTTTTTGATTTTGTTGCCGAGAAGATTCAAGGCTGGCCCATCTAGGTGGATAGGGAACTCTCCGACGGGGAGTTCGTGGGTCACCTGGAGCGCACTGATATCCTGAAGGCGGTGGCGATCTCCAGGAATCTTAAGGGTTTCAGAGACGCCAAAGGTCTTAGGCATTTGGTACGCCGTTGGTGCCCCACTCTGCATACCATTTTCTTTTCTGTTGGTGAACTGACTGTCACTCTGGAGGATGTAGTTAACAATTTCCTCCTTCCGGTGCTTGGGGATGAAAATCCCTTTGATATTAATCTTTCTGACGAGGATCTTGAGGTAGAGGAGAAGTTGTTTACTCATTTTGGTGGGAGTACTGCATCTTTTGCTGGGAAACTAGCCAGGATGGGCAGGTGGGTTATAAACCTCTCGCGCGAGAAAGATGAGGAAGTTAGGCGAGCCAGGTTCCTTGCATTCTGGCTTAGCAAGTTTCTGTTCAGTGAGTTCCCTGGGTATGGGATCAAATCTACTCTCTTTCCATTGGCAATTAGGTTGGCACGGGATGCTCAGTATCCTCTAGTTCCTATGTTCTTGGGCCATGTCTACTCTCAACTAGATCAACCCCATGGAAATGAAGCCGAGGGTGATTCTTGTTATGTAATCACTTCTTCTCTTCATTGCACCATCCTCTAGGTATTTTTGTGAGATCGTTCTTCAGTTACTTTAGCAAAGTGTAGGAATTTGAAATTTGTAAAAGACAAGTTCTAGGAATCCCCTGATGTGGTTAAAGGTCTTTGTGGCAGTTCAACCAATAGCCACCCAATTATCTTCCGTTGGCTTAGCTTGAAAGGTGGTAGCCTTAACTTGGTTGAGTTGTTTGACCAGGCAGGGCATTTGCATTGGCGTTCTCCCCAGGAGTTTGGCCCCGGTTTCGTTTGTGACTCTGTATTATCTCCCTTTCTTACTTCTACAAGAAACACTTTTGATTTGCGCCATGGTGATGAGGGTAGTTTAGCCTACCTAGCTTGCATTAGTCCTTCCTGGCTTCCTGTGTCCTCTTTAAGCAGCCCCAGGTATATTCATTATTCAGCGCACCGAGTACTTCGGCAATTTGGTTTTGATCAGGATATCCCCCCGGTGTTTAAGGACGTAGTACCATCTCTTCCTTCTTTGGATCCTTTTCTGAGATCCCAGGCCTTTTCCTATTGGTCGCAGAGGAACCCTCAGTTTGTAGTGCCTAATTCTCAGAGAGGAGTTTTTGCCTCCAACGATTATGCAGGTTATTGGAGAAGAGTGCAAAAATCCTTTGTTGACTGTGTTGGTTTTGACATTATTGGGAGAGTCCTTAACCCTAACATTTCTTCTGCCTCGATAGCCAACAAGCGCATGTCTCTCCCCACTGCTAGCATTGTATCTACTGCTATGAGTAGTAAAACAGGTTTTGCGGAGTGGCATGCCTCTAGGGGAGGTTAGGTGACTTATGCACAGGATTTTTCAGAGACTTGGCTAGGATGTGACCTTATTGTGGGTGCTTCTACTGGGGTACCAATTAAGAAGGGAGCAGTAGAAGCTATAGGTGCTAGTACTCCAGTAGGCATGAGTAAAGGAAAAGCAATTAAGCAGTAAAAATTGAAAGAAGCTGAAGCTGAGGAAAGTGTAGAGGGCATTGGCCCTGAAACGAAGAAGAGGAAGTCTAGGAAATCCCAGAAACAGTTGGTACTTTCTGAGGAAAAGGAAGTTGAGCAACCTTTGGTTATAAGGACCCGAGTGAAGACTAAGGCAGAGTTTTCTTTCTCCCAAGTTCCTATGAGTTCTTTAGCTTATGGTTCTTTGGGACCCTCTGGGCGTACTCGTAGTAGACAAAAGAAACTTGGAGACCCCGTAGAGAGAGAGAGAGAGAGAAAGAAGGGCAAGGCCTCTTTCCTTCTTCTCTCTTTTGTGTTGCAGCTAGTTGTTATATATATATATATATATATATTTTTTTTTTTGAATTGATGAATGATCACTTTCCTTGCAGTCCAAGCGTTAGTTAGATCGCAAGAAAGGTAGAAGTCAATCTTCTGGTGAAGATGTGGTATGGTTTTTTTTGTGCCTCCTGCTGTTTGCTTTCATTCCCTTCTCTAGTGCTGTATACTTGGAATGCCTTGTTACTTATACTCATTGTTGTTTGTGTTGCCCCTCCTTTTTCTTTTTTTTTTCTCTCTTTAGGTGGAAGTCTCTCCTCCCACGGTTGGAAGGACTTTGGAAGAAGAAATGGTTGCAGCTGCGTCTCATGGTGAGAGAGAGGATGCCCCCAGTGGTGGCATCACTGGGGAGGCTGAGCAACCAATGCAGGGTGTCCAAGCCTTTCAAGATCCTGAGGTTTCCCAGTTTCCCGTGTCTCAAGATCCTCAGTCCAAGCAGACTCTTAGTCCCATCAGAACTGTGTTGCCTCAAACTGTATTAGACAAAGAAGCTTTGAAAGACGTGTCTCCATCCAGGCAAACGGGTGAGCTTTATTTTCTTTTTATAACAGCTTTCAGTCTTCTTTCTCTTGTAGCTCCTTTCTTTCTTTCTTTCTTTTTTCTTTTTTTGAGTTCTTTCTTCTTCTTTTTTTTAGGTCAAGCCAGTGTGAGGTTTGTTCCTACCGCCACCTCTTCTTTGGAATCAGAGGATTCTGAAGGTGTGTGTGGATCGTTCTCACTGTGTTTCCTTTTTTTTTTTTTTTTTTTTTTTTTTTTTTTTTTTTGTTATGGCGAAGCCCCTTGTATCCTTGCCCTCCTTTAGCCATTTTGCTGAGACTTCCTCACCTTTTCTTCAACTGGCTATGTGTTCTTTCTCAGAGTCCTCCAAGAAATCAGAGGAGCAAGAGGAGGAGGCTCCGCGCCAGGAGGCCGACACTGGTTCCTCTCTCTTTCCCCTTTTACTTTCTTCTTTCTTCCTCTCTTTTTCTTTGGAACTAAATCTGTTTTCCCCTTTTTTTTTTAGGAGTTGATACAGGTGTCAAAGATTCTAAGCTTGCGATTCCTGAGGGGGTTGTGAGATCCGTTCAGGTTACTGATCTTTCGACTGCCCAGAGGGCTGAAGGTCCCTTAGCCCCCCACAAGTGGTGATACAACAATGGGGGAAGCTCCAGGAGTGGTTGCTTTAGATTCTGTTTCAAGGCTCTCCAACTTTCTGGCCTGCTTCGATCTTCTAGAATTTAACAGCCTCCCTACTAGCCACTTTCATCGTTTTGGGCCCTCCTATGGCAGCTTTTTACACTTCTCTGTGCCTACGGAAGGCCTGCCGTTGCTAGAAGGATTGTTCAAGAGTCATGGAGATTTTACCAGTGGTTTCAGAGGGGGTGTATTCTTGGGCAATATTCTAATGGAACTATTGTGTACTGTACTGATTTCCTTGAGGGATTCTTCACTAGACTCTTTGTCTGAAGAGAAGCTCTTAGAGTGGAAAGGAGTGGTGCAGGACCTTTTAGAAGCCAAGTTCAACTTATCCTTCTTGCTGGAGCACTTGCGCTCACTGACCCATGCGCTATTCCAGAGGCAGGCTTCCAAGAGCATTGATGCTGAGATTGCTGCTGCTAAGGAAGCTCTAGCTCGTGCTCACAAGACTCTGCAAGATTTGAAGGTTAGAAGGCAGAGAGTTCTCTCTTCTTCAACTGTCCTTGCTCTTTCCCCAGATGGTTCTTTGTTGGCTAGCCTTATCTCCTAGCTTTTCACTTCCCCTTTTTTTTAGCTGGTTTAAAAGTGTATAAACAATTTGGGGTTGTATAAACTTCTATATTTTTTTTTGTTTGAACACTATTTCTGGCTTTCTCTTTTTCTTTTGCATAAATCTATATCTGTGTTTCGAGACTGCCTCTGGGTATTTGTGTTTCAGGATTGCCTCTAAATTTTTTTTTTTAATGGCATGTGGATTTTTTTTTTTTTTACATTGTCTTTCTTCCTTTTGTATTGAGTCCTGGGCCATGGTCCCTACAAGTTTTGCTGTAGGTTCTGGACCAGGTACCCTTGTGATTGTTTTGTTGCGCAAGTATTGAACTGGGTATGCTGGCCGATTTTCTTTTCCCCCTCATTTTTTTTTTTTTTTTTTGGTCCCAGTTCATGAACTTGGCCAACCCCTTTTGTCAAGTACTGGGCCAGGTATCCTGAGCATTTGCCCAGGATCCTGGATCATGTATTTGAAACCAACCGTTTGAAACTAACTATGGGATAGGTCTTGGGTCATGTATCAAACATTTTGCCCAAGTATCCTCCCCCAATTTCGTCCAGGCTTGGACTATCTTTTTTTCTTGGCGGTACTTATGATTTGATGGTTAGCAGGTTGGAGAGTTGGCAAAAAGGATCCCGGTGTACTGAGATCTCTCCTCTTATGCATAGTACTGTTTCGGCCACTTCCCATTTATGGGCTCTGTCAGGACTTCCCCATCTTTCTTGTAAGGTAGATTACCCACTATCATGGGCTTCTCTGATGATGTAGGGCCCCTCTCACTTTGGGGCAAACTTGGAGGGTCCTGGTAGGTTCCTCTTCACATGCTCTGTTGTCCTTAGTACCAGCTGCCATTTAGTGAAGGTTCTTGGACGTATTGCTTGTGCATAAGCTCTAGTCATCCTTTGCTAGTACCTCTGGCTTCTTCTTTTGGCTAGTTCTCTTTCTTCCTCTACCCCTTCAAGGTCTGCTAATCTCCTTTCATTGTTTGCGTCCTCGATGTCCTCCTGGTTTTCCTCAAGTATTACTCTTAGTGTAGGGATAACTAATTCCGCTGGGCTGATAGCTTCTGTTCCATAAACTAGGGAGAATGGTGAGAACCCCGTGGCTATCTTCACAGAGCTCCTGCATACCTAAAGTACATCTGCCAAGTGGTCATTCCACTTTCTTCCAGACTCATGCTTCATCTTTTTGAGGATCTTCAGTATCACCCTATTAGTGGCCTCAGCCTAGCCATTTCCTTGTGGGTAGTATGGTGTAGACCTACCATGCTTAATGTAATATGCCTCAGTCAATCCCTTCATGTCTTTGTTTATGAAAGGGGTTCCGTTGTCACTGATCAACCTCCTAGGGATCCCGAACCTTGTAATGATATGTTCTCAAATGAAGTTTGCTACAGCTGCTCTAGTGGCCTTTTTCAAAGGGATAGCCTCTACCCACTTTGTAAAGTACTCAGTGGCTGCTAAGATCCATATGTAACCATTGGATGGGGGGTTTATAAGCCCTATGAGGTCAAGCCCCCAAGTGTGGAAAGGCCATGGTGTCGTCATATCTTGCAACACATTTGGATGAGTATGGATTGCATCTCCAAGGACTTGATAGGCATGACAGGTTTTGACTAGTTCCTCGGAGTCTCTTTTCATTGTTGGCCAGTAGTACCCCAACAGTAGTAATTGTTTATAGAGCCTTCTTTTTCCTGAATGACTTCCACAATCGTCGAAATGGACTTCCCTGACTACTTCCCTGACTTCCTTCGGCCCCAGGCATCTTAGGGGATCCCCACTGTATCCCTTTTTGAACAGGATCCCGTTTTACAAGAAGTACCTAACTGCGAGTTTCTTGGGTTAGTGCGCTAACGTCCTGTCAGTTGGTAGGATCCCTTGAGCCAAGTATTCCATGAAGGGAGTCCTCCAATCTTCTGTAATGAATACAGCATAGCTCTCTTCCTGGTCTACCGAGAGTTGACACTCCTGACATCCTTCTTGTATGGTTGCTGCCTCTTTGTTCATATTAGGCCAATAGTATCCCATGCG
This sequence comes from Quercus gilva, assembly GCA_023621385.1. NCBI lineage: Eukaryota > Viridiplantae > Streptophyta > Magnoliopsida > Fagales > Fagaceae > Quercus > Quercus gilva. The sequence goes on along the minus strand of CM042477.1, from coordinate 57,615,147 downwards.
TTGCATTCTTCTATATAGGCTGATCTTTTTTGAGGTCTCGTAGACTTGGGTATGTAGCTCTTCTAATCTTAGTTTCCCTTCCTTCTCGTTGATACACCTGGACAAGATCCCTCCAAGCAGCCTTCTGTATAATTCCCTTTCTATCAGAGCGTAATCCTTCAGTTCTTTGATATTCCCTCCAGATTCTGCCTCCTTTATTTTTTCTTTGATTTCGCTCCTCCAATCCCATTGCTTGGACTCTCTAGGGGATATCTTTTGGAGGATTCTTATGATAGAATGCTCCTACCTTCCTATTCTCACCAGTGTGTCCTTTCCTTTGAACGGTACTTGGGATCCCAAGGTGGCAAACGCATCCGCAAATCTGTTCTCACTCCTCTGAGTGTACTCTATGCTAAAGGTCTGGAACTCCCGCTCCAGTCTTTGTGCCCAAGTTTTGTAGGCTGCTAAACTCTGTTCTCTTAGCTTGAAGTCACCTTTTACCTGGGAAACCACAAGATTGGAGTCCCCCAACACTCTCATATGTTTTACTCCTATATTGAGCGCTACAGTTAACCCGGTCAAGTATGCTTCATATTCAACTGCATTATTAGAACAAGAGAACCCAAGCTTGAAAGATAAGGGTATGGTATCCCCATCCTTACAGCTTAGTACAACTCCCACTCCATTTGAGGTTGTTGTGGCTGACCCATCAAATCTCATTAACCATTTCTTTCTCGGGATTTCTGCCACTGCCACTTCACCTGGGATCTCTTCACTTAGTGAACTTTCTTCTCTTCCTGGGAATTGTGCTACTAGATCTGCTATGGCTTGGCTTTGGACAGCTCTCGGGGTCCTAAGACTTATGTCATATTGAGAGAGTAAAACCAACCACCGTGCTATTCTTCCCATTAGAAAGGGCTAATGTAGGAGTGCTTTTATGGGATGGGACTTAGTTACCAAAAGGACCTGATGAGTTGAGAAATACCTTTTCAATCTCTGGGACGCGTAGATAACCATTAGGCAAGCTTTCTCTATCCTGGGGTACCTAGTCTTAGCATCCTTGAGTGTCCTGCTCACATAGTAAATAAGTTGCTCGTTTCCATCCTTATCTTCCTATGCCAGCAAGGCTCCTATTGCTTGGGAATTTGATGCTAAGTACAGCAACAGGGGTTGCCCACACACTGGTGCTTGAAGAGTGGGCAAATGATTCATGATCTGCTAAATCCTTTGGAAGGCTTCCTGTTGCTCGGCTTCCCAAGTAAACTCAGCTCCCTTTTTCAACAGTTTGGATAAACCACTTGTGACTGAAGCTAGCCCTGGTACAAATCTCCTAATGTAGGAGACCCTCCCTAGGAAGCTTTTGAGCTCCCTTACAGTTGTTAGTCTTTTCATCGTGGCAATGGCTGTAGCTTTGGCTGGATCTACACTTATGCCTTTGTGATGTACCAGGAACCCAAGGAACTTCCCAGCAAACACCCCGAAGGCACATTTCGTGGGGTTCATGCGTAGTTTGTACTTCTGGCACCTTTTGAAGACTTGTTCAAGTACCTGAAGGTGTCCTGTTCTAGTTTTTAACTTGACCACAATATCATCCACATAGTCTTCCATCTCCTTATGCATCATGTCATGGAAGATAGCCGTCATGGTTTGCTGGTATGTGGCCTCTGCATTTTTGTGGCCAAAAGGCATCACAGTGTAATAAAAATTCCCAATCGGGGTCCTGAATACTGCCTTTTCCGCATCTTTGGTAGCCATGCGGATTTGGTTGTACCCATTATACCCATCCATGAATGAGAACGTAGAACTTCCTACAGCTGAATCCACAAGGAGGTCAATATTAGGCAGAGGGAACTCATCTTTTGGACATGCCTTGTTCAAGTTGCGAAAGTCTACACAGCAACAGATTTGACCGTTCTTTTTCTTTACAGGTACTATGTTGGAAAGCCATTTGGGATGTTGAATGGGCTTAATAAAACCAGCTGCTAGCAGTTTCCTGACTTCTTGGGTTATCTGGGTTTCTACATCAGTGTGGAAGACCCTGGCTGGTTGGATTACTGGCTTGACCCCCGGGTCTACGTTGAGAGCATGGACCACCAGCTCAAGATCCAGGCCAGGTATCTCATCATAGGTCCGTGTGAAGACATCCATGTATTCCTTAAGCAAGGCCGCTAAATGTTCCTTTTCTTGTGCTGCCAACTGACTACTAATGAAAATAGGCTTCTGGGATCCTAGCTCAGCCCCCAAATTTATTTCCTTTAATTCTTCCTCAGGCTGAATTTGCGTCTCTTTAACTGGTTCCTCTAGGACTCCCTCTTGAGCCATCATACATTCTGGCAGTCCGGGACCCTCCTGCATGATGCACTCGGGCCCCGTGCACTTTCATAAACGGTAAATCAATCTCTCTCCGAGCTCCTATACCACCACACATTTCCGGGATCCTGAGGTGCTGGGCTTTCTTTTTTGCCTTTTCCTCTTCAGGAGGTCCCTTAAGTCACAGGTACCCCCTCCTTCTTTCTCTTCCAAGATAAGTGCTCCTAGGGTTCCTGGTATGAGACTCTCATTGTCTAGTTCTAGCTCATCATAGAACATTGTTTCCACGAAATTTACTTCTTCCTGGTTGAAAGGGTTATGGTTGGCAGGGATCCTTACGGGCCTCCCATTCAGCCTCTCCTTAACACATTAATGATATGTGGACGGTATAAGGCAGTGCTTATGGAGCCATGAGCGTCCCAACAGTACATGGTAGGACACTTCTGAGTTGATTACATGAAATCTGGTCAAGGCTACTATTGGCCCACTTCCAGCTGCACATATCCTTCAGTTGATTCCGTTGATCCCCCAAATCCAGTTATCTCCATGGGAGCCTCCAGGATCCTCCTGCCAGCTAGGCTTATGGCTTCTAGGGTACTCAAGGCTATGAGGTTGAGTGATGCCCCTGTGTCCATCAATGCTCTTCTGATTTGAACACCATTTATGGTGGCCATTAGATAGAGGGATCTATGATGGCTTGGATGTTCAACCTCTATATTTTCATCAGTGAAAGTTATTGCATTAGTCGTCTCCAAGAAAGCTCGACTAGCATGTGATTTCGCTGTGAAACATTCCATTCCCGAATCTGCTGCTATGCTCATGAAGGACTCTGTGGTCACCCTTCTTGCTTCTAGTCCAAATCCTAGCTAGTTAAACAGTGACTTGAACTTGGGATTCTTCTGGAGGGTCCTAACTATGTTTGGGTGGAAGGATCCTCCAGATTCTTCTTCTTCCACTGGGTTCCCATGGATCACTACAGCTACAACCCCCTTCCCTTTATGGTTGGGCAGGGGGTTCCTTTGCACTTCAGGCTCCTTCTAAGTGAGCTCTAAGGTTCCTTCCCTTAGTTTCTTGTGAAAGAGTCTGCGGAGGGTCCAACAATCCTTGGTGGAATGCTCGACGTAATTATGAATCCTGTAAAACAAAGGATTCTTCCTTTCTTCCTCTGTTGGTGGTCTGGACACTGTGAATGGCCTAATAACTCTATCCCTGATCCATTTGTCCAGGACGTAGTTTAGCTCTTCCGCGATACATAGGATTACTGGTGGTTCTTCGAACACCTTTCCGTCAGGCCTTTTCCTTTTCTCTCCCATTGATGCTATCATGGCTTGGGATGTTGGCACCCTTTTTGTCCTCATGGTTTGTGTTGTCCTTCTAGTTCTCTATAGTAGGTCAGCGAACTATGTAATGCATAGATTTTCGAGGTTGAGTTTGTAATCGAAAAGTATGTTGGATATGCAAGTTTCTACGAGTTCTTTTTCTTCATGGTCCCCATAGCAATCTAGGGACACATCTTCGAACCTTTTAATAAACTAGACGGGATCCTCCCCGGGCCTCTGCCTCACCATCTGAAGGCTTTGGAAAGTGACCTTGTCCTCACCAGGGTAATATTTTGCACAGAATCTCTCCATCATCTCGTCCCAGGTTTTGATGGACCTAGGTCTCAGCGTGGTTTATCAAGTGTATGCTCTGTCTACTATGGACTTAGCAAACTCTCTTAGACACAACTTTCGGTCTCCTGCGTAGGGGCCCATGGTGTGAACGAACTTACTCACGTGTTCTGCGGTGCTTCTATTTCTTCCATCAAAAGGATGGAACTTTGGGGGTTCATATCCTTTGGGGTAAGGCTTGCCAAGGAGTTCTAGTGGGAATGGGAGATCCCGAGAAAATTGCTTAAAGATCCTCAAAAATTTTTCCTTTTCTTGCTCCAAGAGTGCACTGACATCTACCAGCGTTAGATACTGAGGGTTTGTTCCACCTCCCACTGCTGAACCTCCCTCTGGCTTGGTCCTATCTTGGTTGCCCACAAGGGGGGGGGGGGGCATTGTCCCTGACTTCTTGCATCTTGCCTTCTTTGAGAAGGTGAACCTCTTGCTGCAAATCCTTCAATATTGCAGTCATTCAAGCTATGGGGTCTGGCTCCTGCTTTATGTTCCTTTACTCTGACACGACCTTCTGCTCTGTCAGAGGCACCTCGCCTCTTTGTTTGGAGGCCACTTCATTTTCTCCCACAGGCTCAGAGGCCGTGGGTGGCATATTAGCACCTTTGCTGTTCCTTGGTCTTGGAGGCATGCTCTGCGAAGGGATTTTTTTTTTCCCCTTTTCTTTACCCAGTCCCCAGCGGAGTCGCCAAAATGTGAGAGTGCCTTTTTCTTCAGCACGCAGGCCTAAGGATCCTAGGCCTGTTGATAGTGTTTTGGTGACTAGGCTTGGTTCACCGCAGCTAATGGGTTGTTTAAGAACCAAGTGGTGCACAGGGCAAGCTTCCTACAATACAAATAAACTAACAAGCAGGAATATTTGTATTGAATGACTACGAAAACAGCAAAGGAAGATGTAAAGTAATTAGGAAATAAATGAAACAATGGTTAGAGATCCTAGAATTAATGAAAGGAACTTTATTAATTTTCCTTGATTATGTTTATAGTGTGCTCATTAAGACGTGATACAAGGTTTAAACAAGCTCAAAAATTACAGACTTTGATGGCCATTCAAGCCTCTAAGACTTGCAAAGTTTGAATCTTTTTAAATCCGAGTATGTGCTATAGTGGCTATTTCTAGGATACCGGGAGACGCCCCTCTGTTTTTCTTGAATTTTACAGAGTTCTAATAACTCTGTTATAATGTTCTTCCTATTCCCAAAAAATCCGTCCCTTCAACATGGGTTTTCTCTTCCTTTTATAGTGTGATTCTAGGGCTCCGAGGTGCTAGTGATTTCTCTCTTTTGCCCCTCAGAGCTCGTGCTATGTCAGCTGCCCAGGGGCTGGTCCTTTCCTTCTTTCTCATAATTTCTTTCTTTTGGTGCGACCAAGCTGAAAGCCCCTAGCTGACTTTCCATTCCAAGCTCCCTTCAAGCTACTGACCTTAGCTATTTGGTCCTCTTCACCTTTTTCAACTTTTTTGGCTGCCTTCCATACTTGTAATTTTTCCCAAATAATTGGAATCTCTTACTGCTAGATTGAAAGTTCCCTTATAGCCGCTTCTACTTATGGTTTTTCTTGTTCTTGGTTCCTTGTGATACAGCTGCTTTATTCATGAATGCTAGCTTTATACGTTCTGATTCCTCACTGCACGACTGGATGCTGGAGACCTGTTCGTCCTTCGTAGCTATTTCAATCTTATTTAGACTATGCTGTGCATCCCAGGGATCCCCAGGCTCTAGTAGTCTCTGGGATCCCGGCCTAGTTCTCCCTATTGGGCTTCTTTTGGCTTATTGATTTTGGCCGGCTGGGCCTTCCCTTTGCTTCATGGATTTTAAAGCCTTTCTTTGTGGGTCTTTGGATCCCAATTCTTTGGACTTCATCTTATTGAAGGCGCCCAGCTCTTTTATTCCTTTAGCTTTATTTCCCATGAAGTTAGCCCAATGTGTTATGCCTTTTTGGGCCTTGGGCTGTAATTATTTTTTTTTTTTGAATCTCAACAGAGTGTTAGGCCTAATCACTTTAGTAAGGAGTTACTAAAGTATATATTTATAAAATTGGATTTCATAAATATATGATGAATAATTTAAAGGATTAAACCAGGTACTCAAGAATTAAGATGTAGTACAAAGTGGCAATCTACATTCATGACTTTGTATTACTACGTATTACTACGAATATTTTATGAAGGAGTTGCATGTATAATAAAGTCTTGGGATATAATTTATTAATAAGGCTTAAAGTGCAATTATATTTATATAGTGGTATTAAATATAATTAATGGTAACTTTGGACTTGTCAAGAGTTGACAGAAAAGCCCAAGGCCCATTGTAACTAGAGTCTTATTTGTTCCTTTTTGGTCCCACTCCAAGCCACACACTAAAGCCCAATTGGAAAGGCCCATTAGGTCGGCCCAATTGGAAAGGCCCAATAGGCCAGCCCAATTAGATAATCAATTAGATACAAAAGGAGAAACATATAGAATTTTATATAAGAAACATCATTGTGAAATGGTGTGTATGTGTGAGTAGAAGCCACTCGATTATTCTCCCTTGAAAACTGATTAAGAGACTACACTTCTTGGGTGTAAAGTGGAATTGGAGTGAAGATTAAAAGTGTTTCCAAGTACTTTTAATCTTTTGTTTTGAATTTCACCACACCAAGGTACATTCTCTAGTTCTTAAATTTTGAAATTTACATAACACATGTTATCTCTCATGATGAAGTAGATTTGTGATTATTGTTTCCGCTTTTTGTTTTATATGAGATGCAAAACCAGTTTTTCTAACAACACAAAGGGTATTGGGCTTGGGCGGGTTACATGGATGCTTGAGTCAGGCTCGGGCCAAACATTTGGGTCTATTTTGGATATCAGGTCCAACCTGATCCACGTGATCTTAAAAAAAAAATTGAGTTAACTCCTTTTGCAAGCTTGAATAGAATAGAATAAAATTAGTCATTTTTACTTATGGAATTAATTTTTTTTGAGTCATGGTTACTTTGGGAGTACCAAGAGTGATTTTTACACTTAAAAAATGATACCATTTCATCATTGAGGTCATGGACTCAAAGTTGTAGGTCTATACAAAATAGGTTGTTTACCAGGATTATATTAAAAACAAATATCAACTAAAGGATTGAAATAAAAAAAATTAAAATTTATAGGGGCACAAATGAAAGTCAAATTATGAAGAAAAAATTTCTAATTTAGTTTTATCATTTATAATTTTTAGAGGGTTAAAAATAATCTATTTTGAGGTTTTAAGAGTCAACAAGACCATCAAACTCTACTAATTTTTCAATAATGGCTGAAAAGTGATATATTTGGTGGTATTTCTTTTAATTAGTTTTGAGTGTAAGCGGGACTAGTTATGGTTGACTTCTAAAATATTGTTTCAATATATTGTTCAAGCTTTGATAAAACAATACAAGATTCATGCTTTGTTTGTGTCATCACTTCATGATATTTGGTATTAGTAATATGATATAAAGCTTGAGCCTCACCATGGCCATGGGGTTCCACTTTGCAATTCTTGTGGTAGAAATTAAAGTCGGGGGTCAAGGCCAAATGGGGAGGTGCTTGTGGCCTGACACGAGTGTAATTCTCCATTTGCATGCAAGACTTTTGTTTATTATAAAATTAAGGAGGGATGGAAACTATGCTTGCAGTGTGATAGTCCATATGATGGTGTCTCTCTAGCTTCAAATTTTTAAAAGATTTTTGTTATATAAGTTAATATGTGTACATATCCTCCATTTGAAATGTTTTCATATCATAGTTTAAGTTAAATATTATAAATCTAAAAATGTGTCTATTATCCAAAGTTTTAATGACTTGATAGTTCGTACATTGTTAAGTTTAGAAAAAAAAGTTTAGAAAATATAAAATCTTAATCATAAAATGAATCCCTTCATTTCAAGTGAAATAGAAAAGATCTAGATTCTATTTTAGAACGGTCAAATATGTATCATTATTTGGGTAATTTGTACGTGTATGCTTATCTTTAGATTTATTTATCTATAGTTTTATTATTTCTCCCCATTTTCTTCTACATACCCTATTTTGCTCCAACATAATACGGGGCATTTAAATGTTCATTCATTTGTGTTTTGTGTAGATGGCTTTAATTTAGGCATATGACTCTTTAATAGATTATGTAAGTATATGTGAATAATCATTTGAATTGCTCAGTAGTGGGATGAAAAATTTTGTCCAAATTAATTTGGAAGAAAATTCTATCCTTTATTTTTGGTTTATTGATAAAAAAATTATTTTGTCTTTCTGTTACGTAACTGAAACAACCCAAAAACTAAAAGATTTAAATTAATGACGTTCGTTTTCAGGAGTTGTATTTCTCTACAAATTTAAAATAAATTTTTTATAGTCATGTGTCTTAAAAAAATCTCAAAATTAGTAGTTTTATTTATTTTGTTATTGTATATACCTACACGGGTACAATTAAAATTAATTACAATTATATAGTTCAAATTATACATTTTTTTAGAAGAGATTCAAATTATACAAAGTATTAGCTTACACTTTTTTAAACCATACATTTCTAAAACATGTAATGACTTCTCATTATATATATTGACACATGGCGGAAAATTAGACTCTAATTGAAATCTAATTTAGAAATTAATTGGATTTTGACTCTTCGATTTGTACACTCAATAATTTACTTAGTACAAAATTAAAAATTAAATGAGACATGTGGCATAAAATTGAGAATCTAATTAAAATATAATTGGATTTTTTCTGAGCTCTGGTTATATATATATATATATAGATGTCTTCACAGTATAATTGCATAAAATCAGTAGAATTAATCATTTAAAGCACAAAGTGCAGTCTGCATTGGGGTCTATGGCTATATGCTAGGGTTATCTAAACTATATAAGAAATTATAAAAATATCCACCGGTGATTATTGGTTTGAGAACTTTAACATTTCAGTTATGATCAAATGGTTTAGAGTCATACAGGTTTGGTGTCTGCAAATACCCATGTACTCAACCCCTTAACCGTGATAACTAAGTTATATAATAATAAGGCAGTTCGTGAGATGACCTATTTTTAATGGACACACAAATTGGTCAAGATGTATGCTATGAGCAGTTCCTTTAGGCTCAGAGGTTTTTGTTTTTGTTTTTGTTTTTTTTTTTTTTTGGTTCTAATAGGCTCAGAAGTTTTTTAATTTATTTTTGACAAAATTACACTATACTATTCTAAACTATACATCAGATTATACTTTGCCCCTTAAACTATTTAAATATACACTTTGCATCTTAAACTATCACACTTTGCACCTTGTTGTTACTTTTACTGTTAAGTTAGATAGAAATTAATAGCATATGACTTGCACATGATTTTTGCTAAGGTGACACACTATCTAGACCAAAACACCCTTTCACAAACAATTAAAAACAAGTGCTTATTTAGTTTTTTTCAGGTCATTCTCTGCGTACTGCGTACAGGTCTTCCCTCTCTCTCACCCAGCAGCTCTTCTCCTCTTTCTCATTGTTTAGTTGCTCCTCTCCCCAAATCAAACATAGAAGTTATCTCTAAGTCCAAAACAAAATCATCAACGGTATCAAAACAAAGTATCCTAACATTTTCGGTTTTACAAATTAGATATAAGAGTACTAAGTTAATTTGTATGTACAAAGTATCCTAACATTATAATAATCGGTTTGTATGTAGAATCTCGTCTTACACCTGGCAGATCAATTGACTCTAGCGTGGACCACTCCACGGAATTAGAAAAGCTTATTTGTGATATATACTAAAGTAGCAAGGGTCTATTATGTATCATAGGCTAGAGTTGAACATTGGTTAGCTTTGGGGGATGGATGTTCCTATTTTTCTTATCCCAAACCAATCTCTAAAATAACATTGGTTATCTTTGGAAAATGATATTCCCATTTTTTTTTTAATCATAAACTATTTTATAGAATAACATTGGTTAGCTTGAGGATTGATATTCCCATTTTCCTTATCACAAACTAATCTCTAGAATACTTGAACTCCAATTCAACCCAAATGAATGTTCAATAAGTGTGTAAAATATTATGAACATTTAGACCCCAAATTATAACAATATCGATTCAAGCTTAATGTCAAACAATATATGTGTGGAAAATGAATATAAGCTAAGAATAGAATTAATAAACAATCTAAACCAAATAAAATCACATCCATAGCAGAAATTAAATGGCAAAGATTGAGGGAAAAGAGATGCAAACACAAAGACAACACAACGATGTGTTATCAAAGAGGAAACCGAAACCCTCGGCGTAAAACCTCTCTGCCGCCCTCCAAGCGGTCAATAATCTACTAAAGAATGAAGTTGGGATACATGAACAGTAGAAGACCCTCCAAGCCTAATCTACACAGTGTACCTAAGTCCTCAAAACTTCTGGCTCCAACGAGGTTACGCTGAATCTTTGTCTTCTTTAACTTACTGGATTCCGCTATAACTCATAGCATCAACTAATATGAATTGGTCCATTCTTAACTGCTTCCTAAAGCACCCAAAAAGCCTTCTTACACATATGGGTATGGTGAAAAAATGATTTGCCTAAGAACCTTTCAAGGATGTAACAATGGAGAGGGTGAGAGTAAAGGAATTTGAAGAGTCTCTATGTAAAGATTGTGAATGAGTCAATCTTATTTTTCTCTAAGGTTTCTTTCTAAAAATTCTCTCTACAAGCTCTCTACATTTCGTGGGTATAAGGGTCTATATATAGTGGTGTGTGTTTGGAATGCAAAGAGTTATTTTTCCAAAACAGAGTTAGCTGGCGACTTGGCCTCGCAACTTGACTGAGTCACGAGTTCAAGCCGCAAGCTAACTGAATGGGGAGTCTAGACTTTTTGTCCTGTAGTGCCACAGCTGGCATGACGGTTCAGCTACTTTGCACGCTTCACTCGTGTGCAACTTTTGGTGGCCTGCCATTCGCGAGCCACCCGCGAGATCTAGTCATAAGTCCCTGCTTCACTGCACAATCTTGAGTATTTCTTCACACTCTTTCACACACTACCCTTACAAGATTCCCACATAAATATAGGGTTTCTAAATGCTGAATTACAAGTAAATTTGGCATGGAATAAAGTCAACAAAATAGTTGATTAAATTCAACCTTACACCAAACTTGTCAACCCAGTTAAACAAGAAAGAAAAAGGTTATAAAATGTTGAAAATTATATTTAGTACACGGTAAGTGGAAGAAGCTAATTGTGTTTAACCTTGGAATATTAACTATCAATCTATTGGGTTAAGTCTAGACTTTGAGATTGTGGACAGTTTAAAGTGTGAGGTTAGCATTCCTACTTTAGTGCTTTTAGCATTCGACACATTGGTCTACCTCCCACCATGGGGAGACAATCCTATGGATTGCAATCTTAGAGTTATTACCGATCAAGCTAAGAAGCGTTGGGGGTGGAAATGCATTGGTCTCTAATTACACTGCAAACTTGTTGGTGACCCTCACATTCTCACTGTTGAAGAAAATTGGACCCAAGACCTATTCTTTGTGTGTGTGTGTGTGTTTTTTTTTTTTTTTTTTTTGCTATAGATTCTTACCTTAAGACACTTATAGTTACAAATATTTTTAACATTTTGCTTGATAAAGTAGGTTGCTTTGAACTCATTGGTTTATGAGAAGCAACATAAACTAAGAATCATGATGAATTGACGATAATGCATGAGCTTGGCAACATGCCTTATTGCATAATTTCATACCTTTAATTTCCTATCGTATCTTCTATGTACATGTTAATGAAGGTCGTCCCTTCCCACCAATCATCTTGTAGTTGTGGATAGTGGTGTTTATTTTATGTTTGTAATTATATTGTTGTATATATGTCTTAAAAAAAACATATGTTCAACTCCAAATTGATTTTTTTCAACTTTAATCCATCTAAATTTTTCTTTCATACTAGAAGGGGGGAGGTTCAGGAATCAAAATTTAGAATCGAAATATTGTTAACCTTAAACAAAATTGTTTTCTTGTTAAGTTTATGTTATTGTTATTTTATTAAATGTTTTCTTTAGAAAAATAATTCTAAACATTATATACCTATAATCTTTTTAGAGTTTTTTGATGATATATGAAAAGAATACTAGTTATAATCTAACGGAGGTAGATTAATTTAGCCAAATACATTTAATACTCTTTTAGTAGCAGCAATTATAAGACAAAAATGAGAGTAATTAGATTCAATCAATCACGACATTCCTAAATTTAAATAACCTAATAGAAATTTAAGAAATTCTTAGTAATTATTTAATTAAAAGATATAGAGGAAAATTGTCAATTTTGAAACATATGTGTCTGTTACATATATGTTTAATATATTTGACTTTTAAAAACCTAATTAATTCAAATAGTGATTGAATTTTTTTTTATTTTTTTTTATAGTTTCTTATTTATATTTGAAAAAATAACATTTGTTTGTGAAAACAAAATTAGACTACATCTTTTATTTACTAAATTTATTTTTATTCAATATTTATGGATAACCAAACAACTAGGTCACTCAAGAAAAACAATGATATCAACTTTGTCTTTGTTAATATGGGCTCTTTTAAGTTTGTAGAGCATTGCGTAAACTATTGAAATATATCTTCAACAATGTTGCACTATGATTCTAAATCTCTCCCCAACAATCATTAGGCATTACTAAATAAGACTACACTTTTCTTTTTTGTTAACCCATGAGACTTTGGTTTAGTTGGAATTTACCTTTTCTCTAAATAGGGTAAGACATTTGAAAATCTCGAAAATTTTTACAATTATTATATTATATACTTTGTTCCTCAATTTGATAGTTTATAATTATATATATATATATATATTGAAAAAAAAAATTAGAATTGAATTAAGGTGTCAATCTATTCGATTGTAGTACTTGGTATAGTTATGTTTTTACTTTATTGTTGTATTTGTCTTTAAACATATGTTTAAACAAATAATTAACTCAAAATTTATTTTTCTCAACTTTAATCATAATTTTTTATCTATCGTATAAGAAAGAAGGAAGTTTAAGAATCAAATATGCAAACTTAGGGTAGAAATTCAATTTTTTGCAACACAATGTATGTATGATATTATACTTGCTTTTTTTTTTTCCAAAATATTTCATTTTTTGTTTCCAAAAAGAGCATGGCAATATGGCCAAACCTGAACTCCAGGTGAAGTTCAATGCCTAATCTGTATTGTTAGATAATTTTGGAGATCAACGTAGAAAATCAGCCCTATAAAAACTTAGTTGTCAAGGATGAAAGTTGAAAAGACCTCCCTTGATATGCTTTATTCCAGAACTTCCGTGAAGGGAGAATATGATGACCGAGGTCACCATCCATTAGGATATTTAGGTGGAAGCCATGACCTTGTCTCATATAGTGATGCTTAGTTCGATGGATTACTTGTAAGGTTAAAATTGAGTAAACATCCAAACCTGATATTTTCCACAACTAGTAACATGATATGTTATGATTGTTGTGTGATACAAGTGATGTCATTAATGTTACTCTAATCACGATAGGCTTTGTTAATTAATAGTTGGAAAAGAATATTTTTATATTCACCAACGCTTCCTCTCCCAGTCTCTACTTTTCCCTCCTCCTATGCGTCCAAACATAGTTACCCTTTGAAAACCAATTTTTGAGGGTAAAAATTATCAATAGGATTTAAGACTAAAACATTCCTTGCACTCTCCACAAAATTTCAAACTCTATTATAGAGAGAGAGAGAGAGAGAGAGAGAGAGAGAGAAATGTCCAATAATAGTAGCAAAATAGCAAGGTAGTCTTCCTTGAACTGGTCCACAAGGTTAGTTATTTTAAAGATGTACCTCCAACCAGCACCTTCCCTAGACTATTTTGCAAGGTTAGTTGCTTCTCTCTCTTTTTTTCCTCTTCTCTCTTGTAGAACAACCACACCAACACTCCAACATCCAACCTTTTCAATCAACCCCTCCTCACAATAACAAAAATGATCTTGCATTACTCCTTCACAAAGACCTAAGATTAGGATTATTCATATAAACTAACTAGAGAACAAAAGAAGTTGAGGGAGACCCTACTCTGTGCCAATGTACTATAATAAAAGGGATAGTGAAACAAATATGATAGAGTCCAGCTATGGCATTCCACTTTGCAATTCTTGTGGTGGGAAAATCAGGTCAATGCCAATAGGGAGGTGTTTGTGGTTTGGCACGAGTGTAATTCTCCATCTACATGCAAGGCTTTTGTTGATTATGAGATTGAGGGACAGAAACCATGCTTCTGATATGGTGCTCCATATGAAGGCAGGGACAAACCCAAGTGGGCCCCCCCACCCCCACACACCCCGGGTCCAATTTATTTATTTATTTATTTTTATAGTTATTATATATTTTATTTTTGTAGTTGGACCCCCTTCCAAAACCATAGGCCTCCATTCTCCTCAATAAGCCTAATTAGCCTCACCCAAATAACAACTATCCAACCCAAAAATTTAACAAAAACAATAAAAAAAATTTTACAATAGTGATTATAGTTTAGCAAAAAAAATTATTTTACCAACAAAGAACCAAAAAATCATGTGTTATTGAAGAAGCTAAAGCTAAACTTTTTGCAGCTACAATAAACTGGTATAAATACTAGTTGACTGTAGCAAATTGTTAAAAATAAAATACTATATTTTATTTATAAGATTATATCTCGTCCTTCAATTAAAAAACTCAAATTCTCTCACTTCCTTTATTATTTTGATGAGTTATTTATATCATTTTAAATGAAGTGATAAAAAAAATAGAACATTTGATTTGATATTTAGTGTATTGTAAAGTAAGATGGTAAAATAGATAAAATAGCTTTTTGAAGTGCTAAAAATTTTACAAAAAAAAAAAAAAAAAAGTCCTAGCCAACTTAGTATTAAAAAAAAAAAACATTATTTTGTTTTTGTTTCTGTTTTTGTCTTTGTTGGTAAATGATTGCATCTTAATGTATTTAAAAACAACGATTTTGAGTATTTATAATTTTTTAATATTATATGTATGCCTATTTGGAGTTTATTTTTTTTCTTTATACTCTAGTCTCCACTAGCATAAAATCCTGGATCTGTCCCTAATGAAGGTATCTCTATAGCTTCAAATTTCTAAGTCAAATTTATCTTTTATAAGCCAATATGTGTTTAGGGCCGGCCCTAAACATTTTGGGGCCTAGGGTAAGAACTAAAATGGGGCCTAGCCTTTTTTATATTTATGTATTAATTAAATTAATATTTATTTAATATTTTTATATTATAATATATTTCATTTAAAATCTATTTTTCTTGTTTTTTGAGATGCAAATTGACTAATTAAAATTTTGTATTCAAGTTCTTCTAACATCTCATTTTCACTCGATAATATAACTAATCTACTCAATTTTTTTTGAGACATTGTTTCGATCTTAGTTATAATTTTATTAATTTTAATTTTGAAAAACTTCTTTCTGTATAAGCAACTATAATAAAAAAAAAATTCTTTAATTAAACAATATATTTATAAAAGCTGAAATAAAAAATAACTTTCAAGTGTAAAATAATAAAACCTGATGTATATAAAAAGAATTATTGTAATTTCATCGAACAATAACAAGTATTTAACAATCT
Source organism: Quercus gilva (assembly GCA_023621385.1). NCBI lineage: Eukaryota > Viridiplantae > Streptophyta > Magnoliopsida > Fagales > Fagaceae > Quercus > Quercus gilva. The sequence continues at coordinate 57,599,580 of CM042477.1, read as the reverse complement.
AAACCTGCATAAATAAAAACAAATTCATTATATTACCTATATCAATATATAAATATATACATATATATATAAACGCAGGATTAAATTTAAAAAAAAAAAAAAAAAAATCCAAGCCCAGCCAAAGCAAAAGTACAAGTGAACAACTCCACCCACAACCACAAAAGTCTCATTAGATAGGAGTCCACCCAAAAAAAAAAAAAAAAAAAAAACCTCAAGGCCCAACGGCCCCATCCAGAACTTAAGTAGGCCCAGCAGCCCCAGCCAGAAGTCTTATTAGACAAGATTCCACCCACAAAAAACCACGGCATTTGCGGAATCAAATAAGAAAGAGAATAAAACTATACCTGAGTTTAGAGACTACAGACGTAATTATATGATTCAAATCGGAGGAAGCCAAAGTCAACAGCAAAAGGATTTAAGAGTAGGACCAATAGAGAGAAAGAATGAGAGAGGCGGAGAGCAAGAGTGAGAAAGAGAAACGGTAATTTTGAGGGATTTGATTTGTGGTTAATTTTTTAGATCGGATTTGTATTTTATCTTGTTGAATTTTGGTTTGTCTAGAGATTAATGATTTTTTTTTTTTTTTGGACAATTGATTTTGTTTAGACCAAAGAATTTTTTAGGGTATCAATGTTTATCAAGATGTACAAGATTTTTTGTTCTTTGGCAACAAGGATGTGCCAAATTTTTTGAGTTTCATCTGAAACTTATTTTTTCTACTACCCCTCATTTTCCAAAATTTTGGGGCCCCCCTTTCACTTGAGGGCCTTGGGCAATGGCCTAATTGGCCTAATGGAAAGACGGACCCTATACATGTTCGTCCTCTATTTTAACTTCAAAAATATATCCAATATTCCGTCATTTAAAATTTTAAACGACATGATAATCTATATATTGTTAAATTTTAGAAGTAAAATGTGATAATCTATATATTATTAAATATTAGAAGTAAAATCTTTACAGTAAAATAAAACCTTTTAACTCAAATGAAATAGGGAAGATCTTAATCCTATTTTTGAACGGTTAAATTCCTAAATATCATTAACTAGATAATGGGCACGTTTATCTTTGCGTTTCTTACTCTTATAGTTTTATTGTTTCTCAGCATTTTCTTCTACATACAAATTACAATATTCCTATTTTACATTTGAGACTCCTTATTTTTCAATTAATGTATCTATTTTTTTAGAAACAAACACACACACAAAGGAGAGTGAGTTGTGGTGTGCTTTTGTATTAGAACCCCAATTAACGTGTCCTTGATTAAACCATAATGTTAGTAATTTTTTTTGGATATTCAAATGTCCATCCATTAGTGTAAATGACTTTAATTAAGTTACATGAATTTTAAATAGGTCGTGTGGTTAAAAGTATACATGAATAATCATTTGAATCATTTTACAGTGAGCTGGTAAACTTGGTCTAAACTAATTTCAAAGAAAATGTAATTCTATAATAGCTTACTGATAAAATATCTAATTTGTCCTCCACTTACATGATTTACCCAAAAAATTAAGTCAACTTATTCACCAAATCGAGTAACCCAAAAACTAGGAGATTTAAATTAATGACATTAATTTCATGACCTGTACTTCCCTATAAATTTATAATAAGTTAAGTAATAATCTGTCTTGAAAAAAAGGCAACTATCTCAAAAATAGCTTCTTCTTTTTTCTTTTTTTTTTGTTATTGTATGATGCCCCTATGTCTCCAATCTCAATAGTATAAAAGTATTAGAAAGCATATACTAAATATCTACCTTGGGGCATATAGTAGGTCTATCTAAACTGTATAAGCAATAATGAAACTTGTTGTGCCCCACACTCGCATAAAAATTACCATATCCTTTAAGTTGTGTTTGTGATGTAACTTTGTGTTGAACCATTTTCTCTCTTCTTTGTGTATTTTTTTTTTTTTTTTCTCACATTATTTAAGAGAGTGTATTATGTGCAATATAATTTATCTCACTATCTCCTAAAAGTTGCCATAATTTTTTAATGAAGTTTATAGTGTGTCTTTATATTAAAATTGCTATCTTTCTTTTTGTTGTGAGTGCGTTTATTTCTAAAAATAAAAAATAAAAACAGACCCAATTTTAGTAACACTATATGACGCTGCATGTTGCTCATGCATGCAGGCTGCATGCACCAAAGATCACGCGTCTTCTACAACAACGTTCATGGATGGGAGAGTTTAAATAATGATCAGTTCTTTGGGAAATTACCGGTGACCCCCCGGGCAAGCATGAATACTAGTTAAAATATAATATAGGCATATTAATTTAGCCAATTATATCTATATTATTTATTTAAGGGACTTCCATTGTTTGGGACTTTTATTTTTAGGTTCAAAAATGTATTTATAGTTTTATACCCCTATATTTAAGTAAAAACAAAACTAAAGAATAATCTAATAAAAATACAACTTTAACTTTTACTAAAACATTGTCTAATAAATAGTGTCACTCTTCTATTGATTTTCAAATTGCTTTATCCACTTATAAATTAGATTCCTCAAAATAAAAATTATATATAAAAAATAAAGACAGTTTTTTTTTTTTTTTTTTTGCTATAAAATAAAGACCACTAAGCCTAACGTTTTCACCTTTTTTTTTTCTAATCATTCTTTCCCATTTTTCAAGACTTAAATGTTTCTCTCTCTTTTTTATTTTTTTTTCTTTTTTTTCCCCTTTCTTCTAAATTCTAATCTCATGTTTTTTTTTTTTTTTTTTTTTTCAAATCTCTTCTTCTTTATTTTTGAATTATTAAAAAAATATGTGTGTGCGCAACAAGGATGAGACTAACAGGATGGGCCTCACTTGTTCTCACAACTTACTTGTGTGGTGGGTTTGGATTTCCTACCCTGGGTCGTTCTTAGCATAAGGACCCAATGAGATCACTTTTCTCCCTTTGCTCTCTGTTCTCTCTAGCTCTCATTTTTCCAAAAATCCCCTTTTCTTTCCAAATCCTCTCATATTTATAGCTCTAAAGTTGGTGGAAAGGCCATGATTACAATTGTGGTTAGTGCAAATAGGAGTCCAATATCATCGATCATAAGTGGAAAGTTAGGTGAAAGTGGTATCGGAACTTGGTTCCCACTTCTACCAGCTTGCCCAGCCAAGGCATCCTGGCCCTGCTGGGCATGCCAATGATGACCTGTTCGATGGATATCCCACATTAATGTCTGATAGTACCAAGCAAGAGTTGGGTGCCGAGGACAGGGTTTATATCTAGCGTGAGCCTAGATTTGCATCTTGGACGGCAGAAGGGTGAAGGTTGGGGCTGTGGGTCGCACCACTGGGCTAGACCGTGGGCCGCATCGCTGGGCTAGACTATGAGGCCCAAATGGGCCTGGGCATCAAGGGGCCATACAATGTGATTTTTAATGTACTCCTTGTTTTTCTTTTTAATGATTTATTTATGTTCATAGTTGAATTTTTTTTCTCTTCACATGTAAATGTCTCAAATTGAGATGAATGGAAAAATTATGACATTAAATAATAAAAAAAGTCTCATTGTACGTGCAAAGCACGTGTAATAAAGTTAGTATTTAATAATCTTTTTGTAGTTACAACTGTAAGACAAACACAAAAGTAATTAGTTTAAATCATGACATTTTTAAGTTTTAATAATCTAATAAAAACTTAAGAGATTCTCAGAGATTATTTAATTAAAAAATACAGAGCATTTTGTCAAATTTCTTTATAGAAAACTAATAATTACTTAGAGCATGAAAATTATGAAACTAAATAGTCTCTTTTACACACACACACATATGACTATTGAAAAACCTAATTAATTCAAATATTGATATAATCATTTTTTTTGTGTATACTATTTATATTTGAAAAAATAACATATGTTTGTGAATACAAACGTAGATTACATTTTCATTTTACTATTTTTTTTTTTTTAATTTCTTTTTGGATACATGACCATTTCGATGACTAAAAAACCAGGTCTCTCAAGCCAAATGGTGATATAAAATTTAGCTTTTTAATAATTGAGGCCTTATTTACTCCCTGGTTAGTTTCATTTTCATGGCTAGATACAATTTAGCACGTTAGGTGCAGAAATTGCATCAATAACAGATACACTTAGAGGACGTTTGGTTCGCTTGATACTACGTCAAGTGTGATGTTATATTATTGTAATCCTAGATTCATGTAATGTGATTAATGGAATGCAACATTACAATGTTTGGTTCATTAATTAAATTCTCATCACATTTCAAAAATGTAATGTTGTTTTACTTGGTTAATTTTCATAAATGTCCCTCGAAATATCTTTAGTTACTTTACCAAATTTTTTAATCACCTAAATGTCACATATCGTGATGTGCATCATATTAAGGGCATATCATGGCAAACCAAACGCCCTCTTATGGTTTACAAAATTGCCCAACAATAATTTTGGTTTATTCAGTAGAATATTGCACATTTTCTTTTAAAAAAAAAATTCTAATTAACACGCGACATCAATTTTGCATACTTTATCTTCTCTCTAAGCGGGATAAGTAAGATATCTGAATAAAAATTCGTAATGTTCAATACTTTGTTTCACAATTTTATACTTTTTAATTAATAATTTTTATTTAAAAGAAAACAATAGTAGAATTTAATTAAGGTGTCAATCGATCCCATTGTAATGCTGTTATGTTTTTTATTTTATTGTTGTATTTGGGTCTAAACATACGTTTAAACATATCAATTATAAATGAATTTTTCTCAACTTTACTCCTTAAAATTTTTATCTATCATATGAGCAAGAAGGAAGTTTAAGAGTCAAATAAGCAAATTTAGGGTGGCTACTTAATTTTTTGCAACACCTTGTATGTATGATAGTATATTGGCTTGGTTTTTCAAAAGTCTTTCACCTATTATTTTCAAAGAGCAAGCCATGTCCATCATTTATATGAGTTGAACCCAGACCCCAAGTGGAGGCACAAGACCAATCCTACCCCTAGATAGATTTCAGAGATCAAAGTAGACAATCATCCATGTAACAAGTTAGCAGCCAAGCATGAAAGTTGAAAAGACTACCCTTGATCCTTTTTATTCCACAACTTCTATGAAGGGAGGAATACGATGATTGAGGTCCCCATCCATTAGGATATTTAGTTGTAAGCCAAGTCTTTGTCTCATTAGTGATGCCTATTTAGGGTCCATTTAGGAACAGCTTATTAACTGAAAACTGAATTTTTTTTGCTAAAAGTGTGCTAAAGTATGCTTATACCTTGAAAAAAATTTGAAAATGTGAGAAAATGCAGGAAAAAAAATGAGGTTTTAAAAAACTATACATAAAAGCTAAAAGCTAAGCTTATAAGCTCATGCCAAACATGCTCTTAGATGAACCACTTGTGGGGTTAAAACTGATTAAACATTCAAGCCTAATATTTTCCACAACTTCTAACAAGATTTGTTATGCTTGTTTGTAAAATATAAGTGAGGTCAATGATTTTGCTCTAATCACAATAGCCTATGTTAATTAATAGTTTTGAAAAATATCATTTTTATAAAAATATCATTAATAGTTCCAACTAGTGATTTACGCCGACAAATATTATTGAAGATGATGTATGCTAAGGAATCTTAGTGGTTGGATAATTGTCAACTGACTTTTGGTAATAGCTAAGTTGCATAATACTAAACAATGCAACTTAACGGTTTGCTGACTTTTGATTTGCTAACTTTTGTGGGCTAAATATAGTATATTACATAATTAGCAATATTTGATGACTTTGTCTTTCGGTTAAAACTCTAGAAGATAATGTAATATTTTAACTTGCACTTTGCTATGGATAAATGAAATTAATATCATTTCATGTTCAACATGATTGCTTTGACCATGCAGTGGAAAAATGTATATATATAGTGTGTTGATAAATTTATTTTGAAACAGGTAAAGAATTTATAAATATTTATTGAATAGTGAGTTTTGTTGCCCAGGTGAAGAAAATTTAAATATTTGTTGAATGGTGTTTTGCTGCCAGGTGAAGGATGTGTTAAAAACTAGTTGAATTGTGTAAGTTTGTTGCCCAAATTGTTGCTGCCTAGCTGGGAAGATAAATTGTCCAGTTAAAATATTTTGATTAGCTTATCTGTAATTTTTCCCAGTTAAATTTATGTAATTTTGCCCAGTTAAATTTATGTGATTTTGCCCCGCTTATATGTGATTTGCCCAGTTGATTTATAAGTGCAAGTTTTTAATGCAAGTTTGCCTAGTTGCCCAGTTGATTTGCCAACAAGTTTGCCCAATTTTTAGTGTAAAGGGTCATTGTATTATTGAAAAGGCTAGTGGATAATTTAAAAAAAAATAATATCTTCCTAGTTTACGTAACAAGGTCATGTGAATAAAGTTTTTTTTTTTTTTTTTTTGAAAATGCCTTCCTAGTTAACGCATAATCAATTTTTGTTGCCCATAAATTTTAACTTATATATAATAATAAAGAAAATTAAAATAAATTTATATGTATTTGTGTTAATTTTTATATTATTTAATGAGTGTAAATATATCTATTTCTTATAGTCAATTTATATAAATTACATTTTCCATCCTCCCATTTTTCTTTCAAACCAAACAAAAAAGTTTTCCACCCTCCCACTTTTTCACCCCTCCAACCAAACACACATGAGGAAAAACCAAATCTTTTTTATCCTCCCACTAATTTTCCATCCTCCCACTTTTCCACTCCTCTAACCAAACGGACCCTAGTCTCTTCTTTTCCCTCCTCCCCACATGTCCAAACATAATTATCCTTTGAAAACCAAATCTTGAGGGTAAAAATTATCAACAAGAGCTAAGGCTAGTCTACAACGTTGGTTAGTTAAAACCAAAATCTTCCCTACACTTTTTGCAAAACTTTAGACTCCATTTGAGAGAGAGAGAGAGAGAGAGAGAGAGAGAGAGAGAGAGAGAGAGAGAGAGAGTTTGTTGGTCCAATAATATTATGAAAGTAGCTAATTAGGTTGTGGAAAATATTACAATGTTGAACAAGAAAGGACAAAGTGAACACAAAAGAGAAAAAAAAAATTGGATAACTTGAAGGCAAAAATTGTTATCCTTAGACAATATTTGCCCCCACACTAATGTTGTTAAAGGGTTATCACAAATTTGTCCTCATGATATAACCAAGTTTGTTGGGTTCTTCAAATATCAATTTTGAATAATACCCATAGGATTACTTGTATTTTTGAGAAACTGATTTTGGGAGAGAAAAAATAATGAATAAGAGTACACTATCAAGTGAACATGAATCACTATTTATACCCATACGGTTGTTTTCCATCAAGAGGTATGAATGGAGAATTCAAATGTCTCATAAAACCGTTCATAAGATTTAAAACATTTCCTAGCGATCAAAACGGTTACCACGAATTCTGCAGAAAACAGTTTTGTTAGGAATATGAAATAATTGTTGTAGTCTCTTTAATTAAGTAATTAGCTAGTGGGTTGAGATTATGATGAGTTAGTTAGGATTTGAGCACATGTAACTCATTTAACACATGGCTTAATTCATAGAGCTTTATGTTGATTTAACTAGCCAATTATCTTGAACTATGTGGACCAATGACATTAGAGTTAGTTTCCTATAAATACATAATTGTAATTTAACATTAGATATCAATTGAAGAATAAACCAACTTCTTAGTGCATTGGTGCATCTCTCTCTCTCTCTCTCTCTCACTCTCTCTCTCTCTTTATGGAGGGTGACTACCTCGAATTAATTTAATTTCTCTACAATTTTCATCAAACCCCCTATAATTCCTATCCATCTCCATTAGGAACCACCAAATTCCTAACATTTGGTATCAAAGCCGTCGATCTTGAGACGGGTGAATATGACTAGCAAGAAATCTTGAAAATGGTGAATGAAGTTTTAGAGAAAGTTAAGGCCTTGACAGAATCTCACAAGGCTGTTTCAAAGAAAGTCAAGGCCTTGGTTAAATCTAACAAGGTCATGAATGAAGAGCTCTCAAGATTGCAAGAGGTTATTGAGAATATAACTAAAGAGGAGCTACAATCTTTTGATTCGACTGACCAAGAATCCACAATACATGAACCTATTGCTATTGGTGTGGAGCAAGAACACACTATTGACCAAGAATTCACAATACATGAACTTGTTGCTGTTGGTGTGGAGCAAGAAGACACTGTTGGTGTGAATGCAAGTGATCCAATGGTGTTTGACGTTGGCCAAACTCATGCTTCAATAAATGGGGCTGCTCATGTAATCAAGAATGTCGGTGTGGACTTAATAGTCAAGCATGCTGGTGGCAATTCCATTGAATTTGGACTTTGCTAAAGGGGCCACATCTTGCTCATTAGTGGCTGTCACAAAGCCAAGGAATTAGATGCTTCTTTTCTTGGTGATAGTTGTGGGATAAATGATGGATTCCATAGCCGAGATTATCACGATTTTTATAAGAAGTTGAGTTCTATATTGCTGAAGGTTAAGTTCAATACGACTACTTGCGTTATGCTCCTATGTCATAGGCTTTGATTAATTTCTTTGGAGTTGTTTGTATAATCAATGATCAAGATGCTTTGGCGTATTGGGTTAGTGGCTGGTTTCCCCTAACGAAGGTATCATTTCACAACAACACCTTGTGGGCAAGGTGTTTTCAAAGGGAGGGAAATGGTAGGAATATAAAATAATTGTTGTAATTCCTTTAGTTGGAAGTTAACTAGTTGGTTGAAATCAGGATGAGTTAGATAGGATTTGAGCATATGTACCTCATTTAACACATGACTTAATTCATAGAGCACATGTTAAATTAACTAGCCAATTATCTTGAGCCATGTGGGCCAATGACATTAAAGCTAGTTTTCTATAAATACATGATTGTAATTCAATATTAGATATCAATTGAAGAATAAACCAACTTCTTAGTTCATTAGTGCATCTTTCTCTCTCTCTCTCTCTCTCTCTCTCTCTCTCTCTTTTTCTATGGAGTGTGACTATCTCGAATTAAGTCAATTTCCCTACAATTTTCATCAATCCCCCTATAATTCCTATCCATCCCCATTAGGAACCACCAAATTCCTAACAAGTTTCTACAAGTCTCAATTGATACTTGATCGATCGAAAAGAATCAAGTATCAATTGAAGGCTCTTTTCAATCAATCAAACAAGAATCGAATACCAATCAAGTCAGGTAGAGAATTCAATATTATTTCCCTCATCACTTCGATTGATTGAGTAAGAGCTTCGACCAATCGAGAATCCTTTCTCATTACTTCAATCAATCAAGAAAAAGTCTCGGCCGATTGAAAATCTTGGAACTTGAATTTTCACAAAGAAAATTCCAGAACTCAAATTTCAATTTATCATTTTTATAAGCTAAAACTCTCCAAACTTAAATATTATTATTACAACCTATACTTGTGTGTGTATATATAGATATACATACGTATATATACAACAATGGTAGTCTTCCTTAGACTGGTCCACAAGGTTGGTTAGTTCAAGATTATTCTTCAAGACTACTTCTCATTTCTCTTGCAAAACTACCACACCAACACCCCAACATCGAACCCTTTCAATCAACCCCTCCTCACTATTACAAAAATGATTTTGCACTACTCCTTCACAGAGACCTGAGATTAGGGTTATTCATATAAACTAAGAAGATTACAAAGTTTGAGTAGCTAAGAGAGACCCTACTCAATGCCAATGTACTACAATAAAAGGGATAGTGAAAAAATTATAATAGAGCCTGACCATGGCGTTCCACTTTGCAATTGTTGTAGTGAGCAAGTCGGGTCAATGGTAGCACAACAGGGAGGTGTTTTAGGCCTATCACGGGTATATTTCTCAATGGTGTGTAAGGCTTTTGTTGATTATGAGATTAAGGAGGGACGAAAACTATGCTTGCGTTTTGGTGATCTATATGATGGCATCTCTCTAGCTTCAAATTTATAAGTCAAATTTATCTTTTATAAGAAAATATATGTTCATTCTCTGATTAAAATGATTTAGTTTCATATTTCAGATTTAAAATTATAAATCTATAGATGTATTGAATGTCGGGTCATTTAAAATTTTAAATATTGTGACAATCTATATATTATTAAATCCAAAAAATAAAATCTTAATGGTAAAGAAAACCCTCTCAACTCAAGTGAAATAGAGATCATCTTAATCCTATTTTTGAAAGGTTAAATTCCTACATATCAATTTTAATTAAGGGAACGGCCAAACACAGTCAATTTTAATTAAGTACTCCATATGACATTGCATATGGCTCATGCAGGCTGCATGCACCACAATGAATATGTTTACAACTTTCATGCACGGGAGAGTTTCAATAATGACTAATTCTTCGGTGTAAAGTGCAAATGGGAACAAAGATGAGAATACAAAGGGTAGACTATAAAAGTTTTCGTCCGGTGACCACCCGGGCATGATTCAGGTAAATCTAATCTATAGCTAAGTTTGTGCATATATGCTTTAAACATTCTATGGTACGCAGTGTCTAAAACTAACAAGTAATTTATTATAATTATTTTTTTTTACTGAAACTAATTCTTGATTTGATTGATGCTTAACTTTCTTGAATGGGTGTTTGGCATTTCCCTAAAACTATGAAAACAGAATTTCAGAGTGGATATATATATATATATTTTTTTTTTTTTCTCTCATCAATTACTTCTAGTTTTATCAACTATTAATAGAAATGTGTTATTACATCTTTTAGAAGAAAATTCTTTACTAGAGTGCATCACAATTTGTAAAATTATGAATGTTTACATATGGCCTTTCACCCTTTCAGGTTTTCATTAATGAAAATAGTGATTCCCACTATATATAATTATATATAGAAGGAATGAACTTCCTCGGGTACTGGTCTATGCTCACATGTATGTCTACATACCTTCTTATAAATAATTATTGGTTTAACTGTTTAAGAACTTTCAACATTTCAGTAATACTCGAGTGATTTACAGGCATACAGGTTAAGGTGTTTGCAATTAGTAACTTTTCCCATATTCTCAACCTTGACCCTGATTAGTTAATAATAACAACGCAGTACGTCAAGTCAAGATGTATGCTACGAGCTCAGAGGTTTAATGGCATGATGTTGCATTATCTTGTGTGCAAGTAATCTGCTTCTATGCAATGTTATTAAACTAACTTTCATTTATTTTAAATAGTCTAAACCATTCAGGACATTTTCGTTGTTAGGGGAGAGGGGAAGTTCATAAATCATGTGAGAATGATAGTCTAGGATTTGTCCAAGCATCATGATGCATGGAAAAGTAATGGCAACAATGATTTATATTTAAATCAAATTCTGGAAAAAAAAAATGTGTCTGTTCTTATTTCATTTTTACCTCAAATTTTTATTTATATATTTATAATTAATTTTTGTGTGTGTTAATAATCAGTTTGTATTTAGATTTTCATCTTACACCCACAAACCTTGGGAAGTCAACCGAACCAGAAAAACTTGTTTGTGATATAAATTAAAGTAGCAAGGGTCTATTATGTATCATAGGCTAGAGTTGAACATTAGCTTTGGGAGATTGATATTCGCATTTTTCTTATCACAAACTGTGGGGACATTTAAACCTCAGTTGATATAACTAACCAGTTTTAAGCCAAGTGATTAATTAGATGATTGTGAATATTCTTTGGGTAAACAATCAAACATCAAAATCATGCACAACGAAATTGTAAATAACACAAGATATAATGACGCTGCAAGAAAACTAATGAAACAAACTAATTTTACAGTAAAAAGCCTAGAAAAAACCTTCTCAAAAAACAATCTACTATAGTAAAAAAAAAAAAGTTTAAGATCTTGTACAAAACTTTCCTAGACTCTACAGTCCCAATAAATGAAATTATAATAAAAACCTTCTATCACATCAAAACTTTTGGACTCTTCAATATATGAGCTCCTTGACAGATGACGCACTTACAATCACTCTACAAGAAATTTGGTCTTTAGCAACGGCATATAGTCGTCACTAATATTTTAAATATCGTCGCTAATAATATTGGCGATGAAAAATGTCGTCGCTAACTTTCGTTAAACGAAAATGGTAACAAAAAAGTTTTTTAGTAATGATATTAATGTCGTCACGAATACAATACTATTAACGATGACAAAGTCGTCGCTAATAGTGACAATTGTCGTCATAAATAACTCGAGAACCCAAGACCAAATGTTGTCGCTACTAGCTCATTAGTAGTGATGAATTTTTTTGTCGTCGCTAGTGGATTATTATTAACAACAACATTTTTGTTGTCGCTAATATGTCATTACTAGCGATGACACATGATGTCGTCACAAATAATGATATATAAGTGACCACAAACATGTCATCACTAAAAATTGCATATTAGTGATGATATTGTTTGTCGTCACTAATGATATGATAAAATATTAGCATTGACATTGTCGTCGCTAATAATATTTTACATTTTTTTTTTCTTTAAAATTTACATTCGTAATTTTACATGGGTACCTGTTGGGAAATAACAAAGCACAATCCTATGGACATAAAAAATTTCAATCACAAATACTCATATAAGCATAACAACTGCTCAATCAAAAACTACTAATAATGGAAAATAATACCTAAGTTCAATATCATATACATAATAAAAGCTCCAATCTATTCACTCAAATACTAATCAAATGATAACAAATTCCTTATGAAGATATGCAACCAAGTTGAAACTTGTTGCAATGAAATATATCTCCCCTCTTCTTCATCTCATTAATGCATGGACATGTGCACTTCCATGAAATCATAGAGAGAATGATGAAAAGAACCAATCAATGGCAAAGTTCCTTTGCAAGTTTCTTTAGCAAAGGTCGTGGAGGAAACTCTGCAGGGGAAACAATGGTCAAAAATTTTAGAGAGGTTCTGTGACCCATAGCCTAAAATTAAAATTTCATGACCTAAACACAATTCAATGTCACTGTTGATGCCTAGAGCACAACCCCTTTTAGGCTTTTACATCACCAAGATTGCACTAAGAAAAACCTAATATGAAGTGGCTCCAAGGCTCAACCAATCCAATTATCCCCAATAACCCTTAATAGGAAACATCTTTTTCTGTAAGTTTAAAATCCATCAAAACAATGTAAACCAAACCCACGATAAAACACATGATTCTTGAAAAAGATATTTGTTCAAAGTCTATACGATGAAAAAGATATCTACATGAAAAATTACACTTGCACTTGCAAGATACACTAAAGCCTCCTTGCTCATTTGAAAGGGGCATTGAGTCAGTCATCTCATGTGGTGGTTCATTAGGTGGAGAAAACATTTTTAGCCTAAAACTTGTTGCTCTGTAGATGTGGTTATTTGTTAATATGTAGTATAGTCTTTACAACAACAATAAAAAGTAGTGTAGCATGTAATGGAACCTAATTGTCAAATGTTTAGGGAAACTAATTTCTGTAGTAACATACCTCATAGAAATAGTGTCTTCTTTGAAGCACTCTTCCTAACCAACAATTCCTATCAAAAACAATCAATAGATGCCTACATAAATACCTCAAATGACAGACACAAATAAAATTCCAAACAATCACAATCACATTCTATAAAAAATTACAAGAATCCGAAAATGAAGACATACAAGAATACTAAAAAAAAGGCTAAGAATAGAATCAACAAATGGCTATAGCTCATGCTTGAGGAGACTCCCCCATCAAACTAAACTTAGTAAATTATTCTAACTAACTTAGGGGCACAATTTTCAATTTTTTGATTAATTTTTTTATAAATGATTGTTGTTTATAACCATATGAAAACAAAGAATGTAAATAGATAACATAATATTTCCAAAAAAAAAGTAAGAAAAAAAAAACTATTTTTATAAAGAAAATTATTAACATAATGTGGTTCATAAGCTCACTCCAACTGTAACAATGAGTAATAAGTTTTTTTTTTTTTGAAGAGGATATAATTATTCCATTAGTTTTTGCATCTTCAAGTATGTGACCTATTAGGGAAATAATTTCTTCCTTATCACAGAGATAGTCAACTTCTACAATAAGTTGAATGATTATACTTTGCAGTAAAAGTAAGACTAAGGGTTCATTATGGAAGTGAATTAAGGACTACAATATAGTTGATATGATGAAACTTATGACCTTACAAAAAAAAACATTTGCTTTGTTTGTCCTCATCTCACTCTCCTAATATTGGAAGATATACATTTTTTTCCTTAATAATTTAAACTCACAAAAAACCCCTCTTCATCGTAATAAGCAATATCAAACAATAAAAATAAGGTTTTCAACAAGTAGATGAATAGAACTACGCATTAAGGACATAAAATGGATCTGTGAATGCAGAGCAATCCTAATGCATCATCTTCTTGCTTTAGACATTGTTGTCAAAGTTTTCTTTTCAAGAATATCACAAAATAGTTTTGCAAAAGAAGTTTGATCAAGGAGTGCACATTCTCACCTGAAAATGACAAATCCTATGACTTGTCTCCTAAAGACAAAGCATTTTCATTTTCACTCAAGAGGCAATCTAGTCGCTTAGCAACAAAAGGCGCAACTCTTAGTATAAACTACTCCTCCATTACTACCAAAACCAACACCAAATCAAACCAATTCCCAAAAAAAGAAAAAAAAATGATAAAAAACGGTGTGATTTAACTATGCAATGAAAAAATAGTGAGGCAAGGGGAATAGAAAAATAAAAAGAGAAGGAACTTGTGATAACAAAGGGCTATCCCCATAGAACACAGTGATGATTTTCAAGTTTAAAAGACTATTTGGATTCCCAATCAAGCTTATGAGATCAATGTATATTATATCTAACATTTAAGGCTTAAATACAAGGTAATGGACAAGGTATACTTTATTGCACAACCAAAACACATGGATTTATAATGTCTTTTGTTAACTTTGTAATAGCATATTAGTCGCCAAGAATTTTGTAGCTCAATGACAATGGCATAACAATTCAAATTCCCCTCGTTGTAGCTAGTGATCCTTGATGCATGTATAGTCTTTCATTAAACTTAAATAATAATCTTCTACTACTTCTTTGCCACCAAGAAGTCTAAATTGTTTACTGAATAATGCAATCATCCAAGTCAAAGCTTGCACTTTGTATGCAAGACCAATTAAATTCCTTTGTGTAACTGTTCTAACATAAGGTCAATAAAATAATGGACCATGAGAATGACCATTAGCAAATAATTGGTCAACCTCTTCACCCACAATTTCAAAATTACTCATTATTATGAGAGAATTTATTCTAAATGAATAAACGGTACCAAAGAAAAAACGGTACACTTATTTTCATTTCATATAGCTTTTAAAAAAATCATTAATCTCAAACATTAACAAAAATTGGGAGATTTCATTTCACTACTTTTACATAATTATATGACACTTTCAAGAAAGCATAATGTAGTCATTGCATCATAGTAAAGTAAACAATTATCAAAACAGTACTTAGACAATTTTTTACACTAATCATAATAGTGAATGGGCAGCTAATGCACCTGTATTTTATACATGCTAGTGTAGTTTTTGCATGGCCTCCATCTATAAATCTGCAGGTGGTCATAAATTGATCATATGAATCTTTTCTACCTATATGTAGTATTGTATGAGAGAGAGAGAGAGAGAGATTGAGATCATTACTCACAGCTCATAGTCCTTCATGTCCTGAGAGTGACTTTAGTAATTGCTCACTAACTACTGTCCTGAGTAACTTACTTGACAAAATTCTATTGTAATCAACGCAATCCAAACAAGAACACATATATTAAGACACATTATACACTTTCACCAAATTTCTCATTGACTACAATCCATATAATTAATTTTTTACGCAGAGTGGAAGGCCTGACAAAAGAAACTCACACAAACACCATTACAACCAATATCTTGACCCACTTGGTTATACCCTCCATCAGAAGTTGGATTTCCATAAATCAAGCACAAATAAAGTTAATTTAAACTGAAAATTGTGGGTTCTACAACATCAGATTTGGGATGACAAAAACTAAGATAATGCAATTGAAAGGACTCTAATATTGTAGATTAAGAAACACTACTATGAAAATACAACAATATAAGCAGACCAACTTTATTGAATTATTTTGAAACTAGAAAGGATAAATGGCAATTCACCAAGGTATAAGAATCCTAGACATAATCTCAGAGGTTACTATTTCTCCTGATCTCAAGACAACCCACTATGCAGTATGCTCAAGAAGAACCTTTGTATCATTACATTGCTTCCTCAAATGTTTGTATCTATGCCACAGTGCATCTTTCTGATGGTGAGACCAAATTTCATCTTTCTAATGAAATTTCCCAAACCTTTAACCCAAAGTTTTTCTTTAAAAAACTTTACCAACTTTGGAATCACACCTACGTAGTACGCACCCTTAGAAATCAACCACCAAGTGTAAGTAATTAAGGTGCGTTTGTGTAAGGTTTATTGCGTTTGCGTTTTCCTAAGTTGTGTTTTTTGTATGGTCTATGGAACTATTCATGGACCAGTCAAGTGCAGATTGCGGGTGAACAGTAAATTTGAGCAATAAAAAATATTTTGCAACAGTTTTTTCAGCAATAAGTTTTCAGTTTTCAGCAAAATTAGCGATATCCAAACACACACTAAATTCATTTAATGGAAATTACAATAAATTAATATTTGGAATCCAATTGTAAAGTTTGCAATTGAAGAGGCCTCTATCTCAATTTGATAGTACCAAATACATCAAAACTAGCGACTAATAATAAAGGAAAAATCAATAGAGCTTATTAAAAATAGAAATAATCTCAATTAATCACTGAAAAAAGGCATAAGAGAAAATCATATAAATAATTAAAACTAACAAACTAGATAACACATTTGTATACAAAAAGGGCAAATCATACTCAACGTTACAATAAGTCTATATAAATCAATATTATTTGTGTATGTATACTTATGGTTATATACTTATATGATATATTAGGTGATATATATGTTATATTATAGAACATATACAATTAAACAAAACAAATATATCCATTCTCATTCTCAAAAAAAACAAAACAAATATATACAATTAAACAAAACAAAAAATTTCAGCAAAAAAAAAATTAAACAAAACAAAAAAGGATCTTCTTAAAAATCAAACCAAAAAAATAAGAAATTGAAGAGGCGTCACATCACCTACAGGGGGAGTAGATAAAATAGTGTTTGCTGTGTACCTTTTGAAGTGTCTAATTTTTCACCACACACGTGGAAGTCATCCGCTTAGAATTTGAGAGTAAAAAGCCCAAGGCTTTGGCCATCAGTACTGAAAAACTTGTAGAATAAAACAACAAAAAGCTAATAAGAGAGAGAGAGAGAGAGAGCCAGAAAGAAGAGAAACTGAAAAGATTTTAAAGACCCACCTATTAGCCCAAATGCAAATAAATTGGCGTTGTTTTTTGAAGTCTATGGAGACAAGCGCATGGAACACAGCCTCCTTCGACCTTAATTTCAAAGTAAGCCAAGTAAATTTTTTGTTAATGAGGTCTAAGGAAGAGCAAAAAATTGAAACCCCTTTTTGCTGAGATAATTGTAAAAATAAATACGTGCTTTTATTGTATAGATATCTTGATAATTACTGTATTTTTGTTTTTGAATAGTTATGTTGACAATATTTTCGTAATAAATTTGTTATTTTGAATTTAAGTGGTGGGTAAAAAGGTAATATAAGCTGTGGTTTCACGTTAGAAACACTAATAACTCATCACTGAGATTTATTGTGAAAAATCTTGTGGACATATCATTTTATTTTAATTTTAAAAAAAAATTTAGAAAGGAAAATAATTTTAATAGCAAGATTGGGGGGGACGGGAGCTTATATTGGGAGATTGAAAACTGATGTGAAAATACAGGCGTGGGAAAAATATTTTGGTTTGGCGCCCTTGAGAAACGAAGTCGTTTGGGCTTTTGTCAATGGTCCAATACTTTTATTCATTTTATTTTAAAATTTATTATTTTTAATGGTAATAAAATTTTTTTGAGGAACTTTAATGGTAATGAATTAAATTGATTAGTTAGATAGGAACGTGGCAGGTTTCACGTAAAAAAAAAAAGTTTTTAAAATTTTTTTGGAAGTTTTTCCAATAAATTTTACTTATTATTATAAATTAATAATTTATTTAATTCAATTTTACTATTAAACAATTATTACAAAAATTATGACGTATTAATAGTTATTTCACCTCAATCAAATCAGAAAATTGAAAACAAAAAAATAACACACCCAAACCCACACAAAATAATAACTTCAAAGCTATTTTAGAGCACTCACATTGGGTTGTAGAAGTGACAATTTGTGTTTACGCGTCAGGTTTGTGTTGTATTGACTCGTGAGTATTTGACTAAATGGATCGACACTAATTTGATAAATTTATTAAATAAGTCAAGATTTCTCAATCTCATGTTTGATCCAAGGAGGACCTATTAGTATCTTCCCTTTAAAAATGAATTTTTGAAAATCAGTATTTTTTATGAAAAATATAATTTTAAAGGTAGTACTTTGAACTAATACTCCATATGTGATCTAAGGGAAAACATAACTTTAATAGAAGTAATTTGGGGAACATAATTTTAATTGGATGGTCAAAATATGAGAACAAGGGTAATTGAATCTTCATGGGGCCACATGGCATGTGACTATCATGCTCCAATTCATATTCAAGTCTTGATCATTGGATTTCAAGAGTATGGTGGTGACATATTAGTGTTGGTGAAATTTGAGATCAATTGGATGGTTAAATTGAAAGAATAGAGTTATACAAGTACACAACACATGTCCATCACTCGCCATAATTAGATTTAGAATCTAACCGTTGGATTTGAAGAATGTAATGAAAGGTTAATTCTAGTAAATTATGGTCACAATCAAACGGTTGGATTTAGAGAAATGTGTGGTCAAAGTTTAGTTAAAATTGGTCAAATCTGGTCAAACCCAGTCAAACTTAATAGATGGTCCCAAGACCGTTGGAGATTTCGAGGGTATTTTGGTCATTTTAGAGGTTTGTGGGTATTTGGATCATTTTAAATGTTTTGAGAGTATTTTGGTCATTCTAGTTATTTTGGGAGTATTTTTATTATTTTAAAATATACTTACCTAGCCTTGGGGGCATATGTCTCATGATATCTCACATGCATCAAGAACAAGACGTGTTTAGATAATAATGGTTTTGATTTTAGAGGAAAAGCAAAAATAACTTTAGTTTGAAAACCATTTGAAAAATCCACAATTAGTAAGGGTTAATGTCAAGATAAACTGAAAATCTCATGTTTGATCTAGGGGGGTCCAAGACCCGCTAAAACCGCTTGACCCATGGCCACCAAAACCAAAGGCCGTCCGACCTGAGCACCATCACGGTAGGTGACGGTTTTGTCCAACGAAACCCAACCCTCGTCGGTTCGAGTTTCGGTTTTACTTCTCTCAACCCACCGGATTCGAGTTGACCTGACAAAAGAATAGGTAGATTTGTTTGATTTTCCTCCCTCTCTCTCTTTTTCTCCTTTAGATCAGCCTAGTTTTAGTGGAGATCTCCTTTTCTCTGCCCAAATCCAGTGGAGATCTTGAGTTCACCCAGATCCGGTAGAGATCTCAAGATCTCTGTCCAAATCGGAGATCTTGAGTTCTCTGCCCAGATTCGATGTAGATCTCATGATCTCCGCCTAGAATGGGTGGATATCTCGAGTTCTCCGTCTAGGTCCGGCGGTGATCTCATGATCTCCATCCAAATTCGGTGGTGGCCGATCATATACCACTATGCTCTCAGTTTTGAGTGAAACAACTCGACATGGGGAAATTGCGACTCGATTCGACCCGTAGGTAGAATCGGTCGGCGGCGAGTCTACCGATCTGCCACCCGATGGAATTGGGTCAGTTTTGGGTTGGGCACAAACCCAACCCATGAACACCCCTTGTTTGATCCAAGGAAGCAGCTACTAGTATCTTCCCTTTAAAAATGAATTTTTGAAAATTTAGTATTTTTTATGGAAAATATAATTTCAAAGGTAGTACTTTGAACTAATACTTCTGTCACTCCCTTATGTGATCCAAGGGAAAACATAACTTTAAAGGAAGTAATTTGGGAAACATAATTTTAATTGGATGGTCAAATTATGAGAAAAAAGATAACTGAATCTTCATGGGGCCACATGGCATGTGACCATCATGCTCCAATTAATATTCAAATCTTGATCATTGGATTTCAAGAGTATGGTGACATATTAGTGTTGGTGAAATTTGAGACCAATCAGATGGTCAGATTGAAAGAACAGAGCCATACAGGTATGCAACACATATCCATCACGCATCATAATTAGATCTGGAATTTGACCGTTAGATTTGAAGAGTGTAATGAAAGGTTTATTCTGGTAAATTATGGTCACAATCAAACGGTTGGATTTAGAGAAAGATACAATCAAAGTTTAGTTAAAGTTGATCAAACCCGGTCAAACTTGGTCAAACTTAATCAATGGTCCCGAGACCATTGGATTTGGTGAAACTAAGTTCAGTGGGAAGGTTTTCGGTGGATTATTGAGTATTGGCAAAGTTATTAGAAAATATCAATGAAGAAATAATTTTGCAAGATGATGAATATTATGTTAACATTGACTTAGACAAAGTTGATTAGACAAGATGCATGATGAAAAAATTATTATTTTGCCTCATATTCATGTATTATCACTTCTGATTTTAATCAATTTGAATATGTATGTTATAAATATATTTTAATTTGATTTACTTACTTAGTTTTGGTAAATATTATTACATAATTAATGATTGAATTGGTTTAGTTGAATATTTTATGAATTTATAATGAATATACCTTTCATATATGTATAGCTATAATTTTTTTTTATAATAATTTTATTAAGTATTTGTGCATCTTGTGCCACATGATACACAAAAATCAAAAATTGATTCATGATACAATTCACACTTTGATAAGTATGGGTATTAGTCAGTATTTTGAGTGGAATTAGAACTTTCTTGATTTTTGTTATTTTATCGATTTTGAGTTTCAAATGGGTAAATTTATGATTTGAGAGTATTTTGAAGCAACAAGCCCTCCCTAGTCTCTTTGTTTTTATTTTTTATTTTTTTTATTTAACAAATTGGAGAGTTTTAAATTACTTTAGAAGTTTCAAGGTTATTTTAGTCAAGGTATAAGTGTTGGGGTATTTTGGTCATCTTGATGAGGCTAGTGGTATTTTAATCATTTCAAATATTTTAAAGGAATTTATGTCACTTTAAATATTTTAAGAGGCATTTTGGAGGATTTGATAAAAAAAAAAGTCATATTATATCAAAATTATTTTGGCCACATATTAGTGACGACAATCTCTGTCATCATTAAAAGATTTCTAATAGCAACGACCTAATTCGTTGTCACTAAAAGATTTCTAATAGTGATGACCTGATTCGTCACTAATATATAATCTGCTTCCCTCCATTAATTCCCTCCACTTTTTGAGAGTGAAAATTTTTCCCTCCATTATATTTTGGTAGATATATTTGTGACAACATGTTGTATCGCTGCTAAAAGGTGACTATCAGAGACGACAAATTATATTGTCACTAATAGCCTTCTATTAGCGACAACCAATGTGTTGTCGCTGATAAAGAAAGTATATATATTATATATTTACTATATATTTTTGGTAACATATCAGCGATGACACACAAGGTTGTCACTAAAGATGATTATTAGCAACGATAGATGTCGTCATTAAAATAAATAAAATTCCCTCTATGATGTTAGCGACGACTTATAAGCGACTACCTTAGTGTCGTCACTACCATGCACTTATTAGCAATGACCATATATTATCGTCGCTAATGTGTGCCTAATAGTGACGACTTTTTGGTCGTCGCTAAAACATTGGTCGCAAAAGGCCAAAATTCTTGTATGATCATAACTAAAACCTCCGACTTACTCTAAGAACCTCTTGAAAGTTTTCTTCACAACAATAAGTTTACCAAAAGATCTTCAACTGTTGGTGGGCACACAAGAGTCGCAACGATATCTCCTTCTTCTATTTTTTGAACTCTGAGGTTCAATAGGTGGAGGCTAGGGATTCAATACTAAAGTCTTATGTTTTCTATTTCTACCACCTTATTTAAATAAGAGCTTCATGGACATTTTAAATAGGGGGAATTACAATAAACCCACCATTGGTTTGACCCGTTTTCACTTTACCTACTTGTGATTTAAAACTTAACACTTTGCCCACCTGTGTTTAGCTCTGTTTGGTCTTTGTCACCCGCCTTTGGCTTTTCCGTTAAAAAACAACTTTTACCACCAAAACATAACATAACACAAATAAAAAAGTTAGGGTTTGAATTTTTTGAAAGAGTTTGGGTTATGGGGTTTTGTGTCTCTATGCAAACTACTGGTCCTCTGCTAAAATTCCTTTGAAAAATAATCAAGAAATGAAGAAGGCAAGAAAGATAGGATTGTTTATGATGAACCATTAAAAAAGGTCCCCTTTGGGACCTTTTTAAATATCTCTGTAACATACTAAACCCCATAACCCAAGCACAAAATGTCTCTGTAACACACTAAAAGAAAATATTTGTCGCATCTCTCATGCTAAAATTCAAAAAGCACTGTCTCAACACTGTGAAATCAAGTTCACCATCGTCGTTGTTGGTAAAACTCATCAACGCTGTACCGAGTTTCCTCCAAACCTATCAGCCGATTCTTCGCAATGAGCCCATCTTTCCTCTGCTTGACTCGACTTGCTGCCGCTCCTCTTCTTGCTTTGTCGATGCCACCAAAAAGATGTAGAAATCCCTCTGCTTGCACTCCAACAACGACTCTCGATCCTTCAACGGCCGCTCCATTGAGGTCACCATCGCCGCCATGAAATTGATGACCTCATGTTCATGAAATTGGGTGTAGTTTTGATTAGAAAAATTTGAGGGCAATTGGGGAAAATCAAGGAACTTTTGGGGCAGTGGTTGTGGACTGTGGGTGTGCTAGTGGCAGTTGTAGGTTCTAATGGTGTTTGTAGTGCCAGTTTTGGTTTTCTAGTTTTTGAACTTTTTTGGGTTTTCAATTTTTGCTGGTAGGGACATGAGGAGTAGAAGATTTGATTTGATTTATTTGAATGTTGTTGAGTTAGATTAGAGTTTTAATTTTTATCTAATTTTTCTCTTACAGCTTTATGATGTTTTTAGATGTATAATTAGTTTGTTTGTGGTTGAGATGATAAGTTCAAATACAAGTTCTAAGAAATTGCATAATATTTTTTACCAATAGCACATTTTGATCTTGTTTTTTCTTGAATTTTTATATGTTTTATGTTTTGGGAGGAGAGAGACATAAAAATAGTGCAAAAATACATATTTAACCTTCTTTTTAACATAGGTGGGTAACGGACCCCTAATGGAAGTAACCTCAGGTGGGCAAAGTGTTAAGTTTCAAACCACAGGTAAGCAAAGTGAAAACGGGCTAAACCACAAGTGGATTTACTGTAATTTTTCCTTTTAAATAAGCTCTCTTATTAGGTCACACAAACCCACAAACAATGGCCATTTAAAATAGAATGTTGCTGGCTATATTAGAAATCCTTTATTTTGATAGATCAAAAGATGTTGAGACAAGTATTAAGCTCATTTATTTCCGATAGGTCAAAGGTATTGAGAAGTTGTCGAGACCTGTAGTTTCAGCTTTTCTTGAGCAATCTTGTGTCTTTAATAATACCACTTAATAAACACTTTTTTATCTCACCAAAGTCTTCTTGAACACACTAGAAACTAATACTCAAATACATGTAAAATGCGTATTGATCTCAGATATGTCAATATATAAAAATATGACCCTTACACAAACCAATCTCTAGAATAACATTGGATGGCTTTGGGGATTGATATTCCCATTTTTCTTGTCACAAACTAACCTCTAGATTATTTGAACTCAAACCTATCAATCCACATGAATCTGAAAGAAAAAGGTTATAAAATGTTAAAAAGTACTGAACTTGAAAACTTATAATTTGTATTAATATTTCGTTAAACATCTATTAACTACAATTATTATCTTTATTTTTTTCATATTAAGTATCATATGATATGCGATATGTATCATATAATCTATATATATATAAAACCGAAGTTTTTGAAACTCTCACAATTTTCCACATCATCACTATTTTCTTTTTCTTTTTATTTTTGATTCTTTTTATTTTAGGTTTTATATCTTATAACAATAATATTGAAAAACGTACACAAACTTGGAGGCCTATTTAAGGGCTCTATAAAACTTGATGGACAAGAAAATATATTCTAAAATAAGCCCTAATTAATACCTAACCATAATAGGAACCAAATTTGACCTAAAAAAACATTAAAAGAGCCTAAAAACAAGGAAATAAATCACCTAGACCTAAAATAACGTTTTTTGCATAAAAATACCAAAATCTCTTCTCTCCTTAAAACCCTAGCAATTACCATCTCAAAACCCTAAACTCAACTTCACTTTAAGATTAAAAGAATAAGAAGGATGGGTTCATGTGATTTTTTGTTTTCTTAATTAAAGTTTTGATTTTTGGTTGATTAATTATTTGTTTGGATTAATTTCAATTAATTATTTGTTTGGATTCAACGTAAAAGATAATGGAATTATATGTTATAAATTTGATAATATTCCATGTTTTGAATTGTTTATATTGTTATTAATACGACTAAATAAGATTTGTTTTTATCTTTGTAGTTTATATCAGTTTTGAGTGTGTGTATATATATAACTTTTGGGAATTTTGCTTTATTAATTTAAGAATTGTAAATTATTTTGTAGGTTTCAGTAACTATGTACCTGCAGTGAGACATTGACAATATAAGCATATATATATGGTATTAACATTTTATAAAAATCTTTCTTACAACCCAATAACATTCTACATTAGACAACACTTCTAAACTAATGAAAAGCATAGAAGTTAAATATTTATTTCCATTGTATTTTATTTAATTATGACAGATCCTTTTTTTTTTTTTCAAACGCTAACTAGCAAAATGTCTATAATATGCATATTATTAACTCAATTTTCTATTTCTAAATTTCTTAGATTTTATTATATCAATCTTTTTTTCTTTTAAATTCTTGGTGGGCAAATCAATCTCTCACTAATTCTTTTACCTTAACGTGATGTTAGTTAATTGTCCTTTTATTTAACTATCCCGTGCATCGCACGGGTTAGCGACTAGTACATATTGAATTTGGAGCAAAAATATGCGTGTTTGAGTACATTAATTAGGATGCTCTTTTTTTTTTTCTTTTTTTTTTAATAAGTAGTATATTAAGGATATATGCTTGTGTACTGTATAATATATATTTGTATATCGCATGACTTGTATCAAATCATTGCATTGGTGTGTATCATTATTTTCATAAACAAGGGAAATTATTTTGACTCGGTTTAAATATATGAGATTGGCTCAAATCTTGTTGAGTCCAATAACTAAAACCTTTTTTTTTTCAATTCATATTTTGGGAGAATAAGTTTACAACATATGTACACATTTAAAATTTGTTCTTTCACTATATCAGTTTAGTTTATCTACTCCCCTTTTACTTTATTAGTTTTTATCAATGAGTCCATGACAACAAAATCGAAACATAACTGTTTAATGTGACCAATTTAATTGTAGATATTATCTTTCTCAAAAAAAAAAAAAATTGTAGATATTATGTATACTCTTCTTAATTAATATGTTTAGTAAAATTTGTTATATATTCTTGCATAAGCGATGGATTAAAGTATTAATTGAGTATATCCCAATTTATGACTTATACCAAAATATACCCTTTTTTTTTTTTCATAAATTTATAGGTTTCATATAACACACAATACACACTTCGATAAAAAATTTATTAAAAAAAAAAAAACATAAATACACAATACACACAAAAAAAAAAAAAAAAAGGAGTTTGATTCAGGATACAATTTGTGTTTTGTCAATTATATTTTTGTGAATATTTAATATCTTTTTCTTATTTGTAGTTTGTTGAATTTATTTGACTTGAATCATCATAATAGACCAACTTATAATTGCAATATTTGTCACATTTTATTGATTTTCATGTTATTAGCTAATCAATTTTTTGCCAAGAGCCAAGAGCCTTGCAATTTAATTGACACTTCCCCATACACAAAATGCTTGAAAGTTTAGAAGGGAAAGAGTACAAATTGAGGGGCTAATTGCAACTGTAATTATCTCAACTAAAAAAAGAACTAATCAAAATTTCTATTTTCACGTAACTAACTAATCATTTATCTATTTTTATAATTTTAAAGTGAAAAAGAAAAGAAAAGAAGCAAACAGTAGGTTGACCCAAACCCATGCTAACCCATAATTGGCTGAAGAAATAGAATCTGACCTGAACTAACCCATTGCTAAGTCTAGGCATAATGGAAGTGTGTATGCAATATAGTGCACTTCATTTTTAGTTCTCACAATGCTTGATTGAGATCCAAACGAAAGTTGGTAGAGGTTATTGTATTGATTTGCAGGGCTAAATTAATAGCCTTTTATAATCTCCTATTGAGGTCACCGTCACACTAGGGAACAAATTGGGCAAAAGCTTGATGTGTTTTGATTCGCTAGATCATTAGTTCAACCTGTGTATCAATTGAACCTAGGATTAATTAAATATATAAAATATAAAAACTGATAATCAATTTTTAAAATATAAAACCAGTTTTCTATAAATGTTATATATATATATATATATATTGATGTAAATATTTGATGATCAATATATATATAGTACAAGTTTAATTACTTCTTTTTTGAGACACATAAAAAGAACTAAATAGTATTAGGCTTGGGGTTCTCTAAAGGAAAAAAAAAAAAAAAAAAAGATTGGGTTTAGCTTATTAAGGAGATGAAGTAAAAGATATAAAATCATAAGGTAAATTTTAGATAAAATTTCTTAGGTACAGTATATTATGTTTTCTAATTAAATTTAAATGTATGGTTAGATTGTTCAATGAAGCACAAATAATATTATATTTTTAAGAATAATTAAAATAATTATTGCAGTTATATATTTGAATTACTTTTTTATATATAAAATTTCAACCTACGACGTCTACTTTTGATAATTGCACTTTTAATTATCAAATTAAGACATCAATTAGTTTTTGGTGTAGTGGAAAATTGAATCTCAAATTTTTTATTCAACTATCAGAAACTTTATAAATTGAGCTAACTGAGCCCACATTATGTATTTGAATTTAGTTGAGAACCTAATGTAATGAAGTTTCTAAATTTTACCCATACTCATAAATTGAATATTGGACATATATCAAGAAAATGACAATAAGTATAGAAAGAATTTATTTAAAGAAAAAACATTATGAAAAGAAAAGGTCAACAAAATTGAATAAGTCACAAAGAACACATGGGATTCTATAAAATCAAATTTAAGTTGAATGGCTCACAATGAGCACATCAGGTTAAAAAAATTGTCATTTTTCTTACCATATGATGAAAATGTGATTTTGTTTCATTTGGCTTTAACCTTTCCTCATGATTTTGATCTATCATATGTTATTCTCGAGGAAGATTTAGAGAGAGTTATTAATGGATTGAAGAACGAGGATGCCTCCTTTGCTTTTTATGGTCACTTTGTCAAAGAGGAGCAATCTTTAGTGGAATCTTTTACTGTTTTTCATTTTTCACATATTAAGAGATAGAGTAATTTTACTGCTTACAACATTAATTGCTAGACATGTTAGCGGTTTTTGGTGTCCATGGAGAATGTTTCTCGACACCCCAATGCTATAATTTTACCCTATATAGCCGATATTATTTAATAAATTTACAGCCTTCTTCTAAAAAAAAAATTCCCCCAAAATATTCGGCTAAATGTGTTAAAATGAGTAATGTTCTTTCTAGATAAAAAGGTATTTTAATAGCAAAGTTTCTGAGTTTTAGAAAAATTAATATCATCGCGCGAGATGTGTAAGACCTTTCATGGATAGTAATCATAGTATATATACATTAACACTGATGGGCCATATCACAGAGGAGAGGAGTACATATCTTGCTCGACAAAAACAAAATCTGAATCTCAACTGGGTACCTTTCAAATATGCCTTGTGCTAAAAGATCTAATCTAATTCAAATAAAATATCACAGAGGAGAGGAGTACCTCGACAAAAACAAAATCTGAATCTCAACTGGGTACCTTTCAAATATGCCTTGTGCTAAAAGATCTAATCTAATTCAAATAAAATATCACATCAGAAGATGTTACAAACTATCCTGGTATATATAATTGAGAATCTATCAAGTTGGGTTTGGATTCTGTTAATCTTGCCCAAAAATGTCATGTATTAATTAAAAATTAAAAAATAAATTATGAAGAAGAAGAAAAAAGGTTCTATTTATTTATTTATTTATTTTTTGTATTTAAGGTTTTGATTTTTTTTTTTATTTTTTTATTTTTTTTTTAGAAGAAGGGGTTTTGTAAGTTAAAGATGCAACTCGCATATCCGAAATATTCCTTCGACTTCCGTAAAATTTGAAGTTTCTCACTTTCAGACCAAAAAAGAATAGACCCGCAGGCTTCTCAATACTCATCACTCTCTATTTATCTATTTCTGCAGAGCAATATGACACCAAAAAAGAATAGACATGCAGGCTTCTCAATTCTCTCATCACTCTCTTTATCTTTTTCTGCAGAGCAATATGACACCAACTACCCAACCTCAGACTCTTTCCAATCACCACTCACTCGATCTCCACCCCTTCTCACTAATACGAATGTAGACCAGCTTACCCTAACTGATCATGTTAGAATTTAGTAAAATACGAGTACTATATTATGTAAATAATAGACATATACAATACATATATATTATCCACACTCACAAAGAGAAAACTTACATAAATTTTTTTATATTAAAAAAGCTTTTATTTACCATTTGGAACAAAATTATTCTAGAAAATATATATATATTTTTTTAATTATAAGTAAAAAATGTATAAAACATTTTCCGAGTTGTACACTTGTACAAAAATATTCTAAACTAACTATACATTGATACTTTTATCGATGATTATAATTATTTATATATCAAATTTTATCATTAAAATACTATAGCACAATTATTAAAATCAGTATTTTTTTTTTTTTAATTTACCCTGTTAAACAATTTCTATAGACACCATATAAGGTACAATAAATGTTTTTGTTTTTCTTCAAATCATCCCCTTAAAAAAAATTTACCATGCCCTCCACACAAATTTCAATGTCATATATCTTTAATTTAAAGTAACCAAAACACCCTTTAAAATAATTTATCATCATAATTAATAGTTTCAAGTTTTAAGAGCCTTATAGCTTAATAGAAATTGGTACCTCCTAATATTTTCAATTAAGACATTTAGAGTTCAAATTCTTTCAGTGCCCTTACCCCAAATCATTGAATTATAAATAAAAAAAAGCTTTGACTAGCCTATATCCAAATAAAATTAACAAAATAAAAAAGCTCCACCTAATAGGAAAAAAATTAATTTAGAGATAATTCACCTTATATTCTCCTAAAAAGAAATTCTCAAATTAAATTCGACAATACACATAAATCATGTTTTGAATTGAAATCTTGTTTTGAAGTCACAATTTCAGTTCAAAAACTGAATTGTGTATATTCGCTTAAAAAACACCGCCTTAAAACATTACATCCTCCACCTCCATCTCAACATTTTCACTCCCTAGACTAACAAAGTTATAATGCTCTTTCCTATCCACAGCCAAGGCCAAACCTAATTCGCACCACACACGATTGAATATCGTGTACAAGTAGTTGGTATGCTATAGGACCACAGCACTTTGTGCTACCCATTTTCAGTTGAAAGTTGAAACCCCTAAAACCCATCACAGGTCGAAGTGATGCCCACCCCTACAACCACTGACCGACGACACTGAAACAAGACCTATCAAAATAATTCATACCACAATACATAGCCTCAAACCATTACACAATTTCTCACACGACAGTAGCCACTCATCCCAAAAAAAAATTTAAATAAATAAAGAGAAAACCAAGACTACAATTAAAAACCAAGAAAAAGGATGCATGGACACTAAAATGAACTTCCTCCCAAATTGTTGGTCTTTTATTCTATTTTAAGATGTTCAAAAATATATCTCTCATTAATTTTCTAACTTACTACTTACTTTGTTTAAAATAGTCAATACTAATCTTTCACTAGAGTTTAAAGTAATGAGGATAGTTTTGGAAAAATTAAACATTTAACTTGTAATGATATTTACTAAAAAGTTAGAACTTTAGACAATATAAAAAATATGGGATAAAGATGGTATTAAATTAGTTGTGAGTTCCAGTTAGCTCAAATGGTAAAGTCTTTGATGGTTGAATAAGAGATTTGAAATTCAATTCTCACCTATACCAAAAACCGATTGGTGTCTTCGTCTAATGATAAAGAGCAACCATCAAGAGCGGACGCCATAAATTGAAATTTATCTCTCAAATATATATATATATATATAGTTGGTACTCAATAGCTTGTGCAAGAGTAATATAGGGAAAAGTTTAACAATAAATTTTTTTTTTAATACTTTAAATATAAGATTGATAATTATGATAGTTATTAATAAGCATTTATTGTGATTTATTTGCATATGGAACTATTGATTCTACCATTTAAATAAGAGTCAATTCGGTAAGGATGTGGTGTAAAACTCATGTTTTATACTATCCAATAAGAAATTGCCACATTAGTTTTTTACTTAAAATTTAATAGATCATATCACACATAATAACATTTCAATAAATTTACAGTTAAGTTAGATTTTCAAATGGATATTATAATTGATTAAGTGTGGTTATGCATATTCTTTAATATTTATTGTGATAATGTGGCATGTTAGGATTTGGAGGGGTAAAACTTGGGTTTACACCACATCCATATAGAATTTAATCTCTTTAAAGAAAATATGATGTGACAGTATTGTCATAGAGGATTTAAATATTGAATATAATTTAAATTCAATTAAATATAAATATATATATGTGTGTGTGTGTGTGTATTTTATTTTATTTTATTGAGAAACATATATATGTGTGTATAAATTAGAATAATGACATGTAAAATTATGAGATCTCAAAAACTTAGGTGGAAAAATATTATAAAATAAATCAAAAGGTATTTTTTTTTAAGATAGTTACGTTTTCAATTTTATATTTATAATAGATTTTTTCTTTTTTTTTTACAAGATATAATTTCTACTCTAGCCTAATCTAAGTGTATATGTGTGTGAAACTCTTTCTTGGAAACTTAAACCCTGGCCCTTGCCCACCACACCCCACAAGTACTTATACTTGTGAAGTGACCATCGCACTAAGGGTGCACAGTGGTATATTTATAATAGATTATAGATGATAGATGATTGAAATGTAACTTAATAAGGATATTTGTGCTTTTTTTTATTATATAATTTAAAAGTTAAGAACATAAAAAAAGATGGCTAATTAACATAGTTCTCAGAACCAGACCGGACCGGGAGGTCGGACCGTGAAAACCGTGAACCGTGACGAAAACCGGTTTTTTAAGCATAAAGAACCGGGCACATGTGACAATTCCGTGAACCCCTAAAACCGGGGTTGGACCGTACGAACCGGTCAAGAACCGTGCGGTCCAACCCCTTAGCATTTTTTTTTTTTTTTTTTTATAAAAACAACTTAACACAATTTTATTCTACTTAATTAAATTATCCATCTCTTACAAGGAATAAAAAAAAATTATAATTAAAATCCTTCAAAAATATTCAACTTTACTTCAAAAATTAATCATAAATTTTAATGTTTTCATGGTTATTATTTTATTTTATTAACTTTCTTATTTAATTATTAAATATATGCTTGAAAATCATTAAATTTCCCTCACATATATAGATATTTTAGTCAATTTTACTAGTTTTATAAATTTAATATCTATATTTAGGTTTTAATTAATTATTAAATTAATTATGACGTCATCACGGTTCGACCCCGGTTCAACCTCGGTTCGACCTCAAAAACCTTGAACCTCTCCCTTTTACGGTTCAATGAACGATCCGGGTCTGAAAATCTTGCTAATTAAAGCTCCTATTATTATTATGGGACACTCACTAACAAATTCGATCCTCTTATAATTCAATGTTTTACTATTTATATTAGATATTATTATATTCAATTTTCTTATTTGTAATACTTTTTTTTCTTTAATCAAACAGATGTTTTTTTAATATAGATTGTTACAATATTTGCTAGAACTCTTAGCCATATCTTACCATCTATCCTTTTCAACCTGAGGCATTGCTTTAATGGATTGATGTGAAAGATTATAATATCCTCTCTCTCTCTCTCTCTCTCTCTCTCAACTGTTTGTTAATGTTATACTACTTAATTATATTTATTAAATTAATATTTTGAAAATCCCACAATTAGGTCACCACACATTTCTTGTTCTTAATATAAACACTAAATTTCATATTAACCATGTATTATTTACTTAATGATTCATAAACTAATATTTTGTATATAATTTTTAAATTAGACACAAAAACTAAAAAAGTTAAACATGTTAAATATAAGATAGTTATTAATTTCTAATCATATTGATGTTTTGCAAGTATAGGTATAAGGAAAAATAGATTTTAGTGTTTTATTTTTAGAGGCTAGTTGCAAATTGTGGAATCCTCTTATACTAAATACCATAATCTAACAATGGATTCATAAAAAATAATTTCTATAGAAAATTATTAAGATGTGTATTATTAACAAAATATACACTCGGTGCATGTTAGGGGTCATTATCATGTTATACTTGTTATGTCTTTACAAAAGTTTATAACTTTTTATTAGGTTAATATTTTTAAAATTTTCTCCATTGGATCATACATTTTTTATTTTAAAAAAAAAATTTTGAACATGCATACTAAATTTTATGTTAATTGGATAATATTTACTATTTTACGTACAAACTCATGTTTTGTCTATAATCCTAAAATTTTAATTAAAACAAAATTTAAAATTTCTATAGATGAGATAATTGTTGAGCTATGATTACCTTAGTACTTTGTAAGAATGAAAGTAATATAAAAATAAAAGTAATCAAATGGTAAACTTGTCAAACCTTATCCAATATAAGTGATTGGGTGTGACGTTCACAAAAGTGATTTTTTTTTTCTTCAAAAAATAACCCTTAGACTTTAGAATAAATATCAATTTTTAGTTCTTAAACTTTCAATTCAAACAATTAACCCTCTCTACAATAGGTTTATGAACATCCATCAATAATCTTTCATAATATGATTAACAAATTTTTTTTATGTGATATGCATAATGCATATGATAACAACGGTAACTTACTAGCGTTTTGATAGAAAACATGCATGCATGATTAAATTCAACCTCCCTTAAAAGTTACAAAGGTCTTTTTAGTAGAGTTTGTGGTATATCTTTTTGTTGGAAATTTAGACCCTTTAAAAACAACCAGATTGCGTAGCCTACTTAATTAGCCAAGTTATTACTTAGTCAAATTAAGCAATTCTAGGTTAAAACAATCAAATAATCATATCATGTATATAAAACATATAAAGCAGTGGAAATAATAAAGAACACAATGATATGATCACCCAGGAAAACCAAACCGGTAAAAAACCTGGGGAGAATTTTACCCACCGATCCTCAAGACAAACCAGAATTCACTATGAAAGAATTGAAGTTCTTACAAAAGGACTACAAGCTCCCCCGCTCGACTTCCTAATACTACCAACCAGTAGAACTTCCTGACACGACCACGCGTAGGCTCCGAATCCACGGACTACTTCTTTCTTGAATTCCTCAATCAAGTACAAGCTCCCCGCTTGTGTTTCTTTAAGCTCCAATGGCAGCAACCTTGTTGATCATCAAGATGTAGATAATATCTCTACCTTGAAAACCCTAAGTTTATGTGAAGGAAAACTCCTCAAGGATCTCACAAGAGATTCACATAAACCACAAATATGAGCAACAAAGACTTAGAGAGATTTGGGTACAAAACCCTAAAAATAAAAGGAGGCACAAGAGGCACTCTAATCTCTCTCACAAAAGTCTGAAAAACGTTCTAGGGTTTTCCTTATATATAGGAGTGTTTTACTTGAACCCCAAGACGTTTAAATAGAGTTTGGGCTGAACTAGAACTCTGCAGAAAAATAAATCTGTACGTGGTTCGATCGATCGAGTCTAATTTTCGATCGATCGAGCCTTACAGATTTAGTCCAATAAATCTGCAATCACTCGATTCCAATTTTACAAATAAACATACTTTGAGCAAGCCTAAACCTAGACTAAATGTTTTGATCATGGTTTGCCAACAAAATGCAAATTGAACTTCTAATACATTAATTCCTAATTTCTTAGAACCCAACAATCTCCCCCTTTGGCAATTCGTGACAAAACACATCACAAACATGAAATGCTCAAAGTTACAAATAGCCCAATACAAAGATAATGCTCATAACAACAAATCCAATCTTAACTACTATCCATTAGTTGCAAGTGTAGACAGCAGCAAAATTTAATCAACCTGTATACTTCTTGAAATACTAAACAAAACGCATAAATGCATGTGTGACAGAAAAACAGTAAATCAACAAATAAATTCTTGACTTCACAAAATACAAAACAAAGACATATATCATGAATAACTCATAAATATAAATCAATGAGCAGTGAACAAGAAACAGAAATAAAAACATAAGAAAACTAACTCTCCCCCTAAGTTAGATACAACAAAAAGTTTTTATTTTCTTCCCTTTTAAAAATAATTTCAACTCCCCCTAAACAAGACAAACATGATTCCCATAAATCAATAATTTCTCCCCCTTTTTGTCACGTATTGACAAAGACAACTCATACAAAGAGTAAACAGTTAACATACGCAATAAAGGATAAGAGAAAACAGAGAATCAAGGGGAACACAAAACAATTCAACTCTATAGAAAATAGAGACAGCTCCCCCTATGAACAACACAGGTTAAAAAAACTTTTCCCCCCCTATAAAAATAGGAAAAACAAAACAAGTTGTGGGAAAAACAGTTTTGGGGAAAAATAAAGGGGGTGGGGAACAGCAGCAGCAGCACCAGCAGCACCAGCAGGATCAGGAACATCCTCACTAGCAGGACCAAAGATAAAAACACACAAACCAAAGTTAAAAACTAAGGTGAGGATACACATGAAGAAAAAATATTCTCTCTTTCAATAAAATGCAAACATGGCACTATGTGACCCATAAACAGTTGCATGAGTAGAGAAAATATTTGCACATTAATTATCCATCATATCTCTTGAGAAAAATATTTTCTACAGTTCACATATAAAAAAAACATATACTAGAAAGTACATAGCTCAAAAATTAATCAATCAATTTTTTGATCAAGTTGAGTACTCAATGTAGCAAAGTGTATGCATGCTATGTGTGAAAACAATGAGAGATATAATTGCAAAACTGCAAGATGGATACAGAAATCAATGTAATGTATGTGAATCTTAAACATAAAAGATGCAAGACAAAATATGTCATGATGCATGCTCTAATGGAGTAAAAAATTAAGTTCAATTGAGATTAAATTGACAAAATTGGCTTAAGCAGGGAATTTCTATCAAAAACCCCAAAATTGAAAACCACTTGTTGAAATTTTTAAACAAATTGATGAATTTAGCATTACTAAACACAGCACATAGAGTATAATGCCTAATTTCATCAAAACAACAAGCCAATTTCATCAAATTCAACTCAATTTCACAAAAGCCCCAATTCGGATCAAGAACAAACCCTTTTTAAAAACCTGATTCGCAACTTTCAATTGATCGAAAAATACATTCGATCGATCAAATGAAACAGTCATTTTTAAACAAATTAAAGCACTTTTTCGATCGATCGAAAATCAGAATGGATCGATCGAACTGAGCAGAGGCTCACAAAATTTTTGAGAAAAAACACAGTTTTGAAAAATACAAACCTAATTTTGAAAACAACTCCTCAAAACATTAAACAACGAAAACAAAATGCATGAGTATGAGATGGAATGCTTTTTCAAAAACCCAAATTTTAAACCCAATTTTCTCAAAAAAAACAAGTTTCAATCATTCTCGCATTGAATTTTCTTAAGCAACAAATATGCTGTGCACAAATCTCAAGATATTTTCAAATTTTTCAACCTTGAAACACATTTTGCATTAAAATCAAGAAACTTTTAATCTTGGATGACCACAACAAAATCACACACAATATAATGTACCAAGTTTAGCAAAGAGTAACTTGTGTAGTGTGTGCAACTAGCAAAAACTTGAGATACATGTGAAGTGATATGTGAATAGTAATCAAACACAAAGTCTATACAATTCATCACATAGAATTTAAAAGAGACTATCACCTAAAGAGTTATATCATATAACTCTCACATCTCCAAGAACAAAAGCTTGCAATCATGTAAGTTTCTTGCATTTTTGCCTCTTATTTATATGAATTGGCATTTAGCCTAATAGCACACATCGGTTTGAATTAAGTGAATTGGCATCAAGCCTAATAGTACACATCAGTTTTAATTTTAATTGAGGCTACACCTTATGTTCTTTTTGTGCATGTGCTATACTTTCTCGAGCACAAAATCTTATGATATGCACTAAGGTGTTCATGATTGGCTAGTGAATAGTGGTGAGATGGTTATTTATGCCTTTCTCAAAAAGATCAAGTTCGACAGTCAAAGAACATGTGACTTCAAGATTAAGACAAAGTGATTAAAAACCACAAACATCTTTCCCACACAACATGCACTACACAGCTTAAACTAGTAAAGTGCAATAAAATAAGCTCATCCAAGCTAAACAGTGTATATAAACAAGTTATGTAAAGATAAAATGGCCAGCCTTGGTTATAAATCCAATATGTGAAATACAAAACACAAAAATCTTTTTGGTTTTAACAAACGTTATAAGCACTTGTTGAGATTTTTAAAAAATTTATGATCAAAAACAAAAAAACACACATTGTGCTAAATGATCAATGCAAATGCAATGCGTGACAGTGCTTAACTAAGCTATAGAGGGTACACTAAAAAGAAATATCAATTTCTTAATTAACCCTTGAGTATATGTACAAACTAGTACATAAAGTCAAATATAGCTTAGCACATTTATAACACATGCTATTCAAGTTTCACCACAATGTCAAGCATGTTCTAAATCAAGAGAGATATTAAAACTCATGTAATCCTCAAGAACAATAAAACAAGACACAAAATAAAATATTTTTGTCTTTTTGAAATTTTTCAATGTTTTTGGATTTTCTTTTAATAAAAAAAAGACAACCTAGAAAAAACAAAACTACCAAAAACAGAAACAAGACATGTCCACAAACAATAGAAAGAATTAAAACAAGGACAAGTCAGCAACACTCACCTTGGAGGATCTTTTCTCACCCATATAGCACGAGTCTTCGGCTTTGTAGGTGAAAATCCATGAGAAGCAGAGTGTATTTGAGGAATTACACCAATCTTCTGAGAAAGACTAAAATCCTGCAAATTCCTTTCACAAGCCAACAAGTTTAAATTTTTCAAAAGCATATGAAACAATTTATATGGACTTATGGCAGGAGAAACATCATCACATATCCTAGATGACATACAGAATGCTTAAATTTCAATTTATGACAATTAGGACGAATGTGACCGGAGACACCACAAAAGTGACAAACAGGAACAAATTTAGGAACATCAGTATTCCTAACAGCAAATTTAGTCTCAGATTTTTGTTTTTGCCTCAACAAAGAACAATTTGGTCTAATATGACCAACAACACCACAAAGGTGACAAGTAGGCAAAAAAACAGATTTATTATGCTCTCTAACAGTAGGTTTAGACTTAAGTTTAGAAACTTCAGTGTCTACATCAGAATTTTTACTTTTGTCTAACCTAGCACAATAAGCCTTTTCTTTATTATTCCTCTTAAAAGGAGGGATATAAACTTTTTCAGTTTTAGGCTTAAGAGAAACAGAAACAATTCTGTTATCATCAGCAGGCTTGGTACTAATCAAATTTTCAATTTTAGACTTAGATTCAACTAACTCTTGTTCCAAGCTTTTCATCTTCTCATCTTGAGAGGAAATTTGATTTCTCAAAAATTCATTCTTTTTATTAGATTCATCTAATCTCACAATCAAATCCTCTTTTTCAAGATTAGCCAATTTTAACTCTTCCTTGAATTTCTTAGAAATTTTCAAAGATTTAGATAATTCCTTACGAAGAGTTTCAAAAGCATCAAAAAAATCAACAGAAACAA
The DNA here is from genome assembly GCA_023621385.1 of Quercus gilva. Lineage (NCBI taxonomy): Eukaryota > Viridiplantae > Streptophyta > Magnoliopsida > Fagales > Fagaceae > Quercus > Quercus gilva. Next base: position 57,561,226 of record CM042477.1, on the reverse strand, counting down.
TAGTGTCTTTTTTATTCAAAACATCACAGGTATCAATAAAATCAGCAGAAGCATGAGCAGAAAGACACTTCAAATTATCCATGACAACAGGGGTCAAGGATCAGCTCTTAGATCAAAAGATCTACAACAAGAAGAGCTACCCGCTCTGATACCACTTATTGGAAATTTAGACCCCTTAAAAACAACCAGATTGTGTAGCCTACTTAATTAGCCAAGTTGTTACTTAGTCAAATTAAGCAATTCTAGGTTAAAACAATCAAATAATCATATCATGTATATAAAACATATAAAGCAGCGGAAATAATAAAGAACACAATGATATGATCACCCAGGAAAACCAAACCGGTAAAAAACCTGAGGAGGATTTTACCCACCGATCCTCAAGGCAAACCAGAATTCACTATGAAAGAATTGAAGTTCTTACAAAAGGACTATAAGCTCCCCCGCTCGACTTTCTAATGCTAGCAACTAGTAGAACTTCCTGACACGACCACGCGCAGGCTCCGAATCCACGGACTACTTCTTTCTTGAATTCCTCAATCAAGTACAAGCTCCCCGCTTGTGTTTCTTTAAACTCCAATGGCAGCAACCTTGTTGATCATCAAGATGTAGATAATATCTCTACCTTGAAAACCCTAAGTTTATGTGAAGGAAAATTCATCAAGGATCTTACAAGAGATTCACATAAACCGCAAATATGAGCAACAAAGACTTAGAGAGGTTTGGGTACAAAACCCTAAAAATAAAAGGAGGCACAAGAGGCACTCTAATCTCTCTCACAAAAGTCTGAAAAACGTTCTAGGGTTTTCCTTATATATAGGAGTGTTTTACTTGAACCTCAAGACATTTAAATAGAGTTTGTGCTGAACTGAAACTCTGCAGAAAAATAAATCTGTACGTGGTTCGATCGATCGAGTCTAATTTTCGATCGATCGAGCCTTACAGATTTAGTCCAATAAATCTGCAATCACTCGATTCCAATTTTACAAATAAACATACTTTGAGCAAGCCTAAACCTAGACTAAATGTTTTGATCATGGTTTGCCAACAAAATACAAATTGAACTTCTAATACATTAATTCCTAATTTCTTAGAACCCAACACTTTTTATTAGAATCTCATTCTTTTTTTCTAGTATGTGCATGTGTTTATTTCTAAAAATAAAAAAGAAAGAAAAATATGGGTAATTATCCACATTAATTTTTTTTTTATTTGAGAAACACACACACATTAATTAAGAGAATGTTATGTGCACTATAATTTGTCTTATATATCCTTCCTTAAAAGTTTTATTGTAGTTTTTACTAAAGTTTATGATATTCCTTTCTTTAAATCCTTTAATTCAACTAGCATTATTTTCCTTCTCAAAAAAAAAAAAAACTAGCATTATTTTAAAAAATAAAATAAAATAAAGATGTGGGGGTAAAGGCTGAAAATAACTTACCCCCTTATCATCAAACCAAACAACGAAATTTCTTCATCCTCTTCTCCTTTTCCTTTCATTATCGATCTCTTCCCTCGAACCAAACAAGAGTGCTATATGTATTCTATACGTATATATTCCATCTCATCTCATGTATTCCTAAATATGATTCTACTCCGCCGAAAACTTCCCGCAAAATTTCAAACTCCTTTCTCTTCCAGACCCCAAAGGAAGAAAAAAAGACGTTGCTCCTCATCACTCTCTCTGTCACTCTCTCTCTCTCCCCCTCCATAAAGCAATGACACCAACACCTCAACCTCAGAACCTTTCAATCACCACCACCCTACACCCCTTCTCACCACTACAAATATGCATGCACCCCCACTCCTTCACTCACACCACCATACTCTCCTACCTGGTGCTAAGGGTTATCATTCATATCAAACCAGCATCCATACTCTAATGAAAAGTGAAACTGAAACAAACATGATGGAGCCTGAGCATGGGGTTCCTGCTGTTTGCAATTCTTGTGGTAAGCATGACAATACTGGGGAGATGTTTGTGTCTTGCCATGTGTGCAATTTCTCCATTTGTAAGGCTTGTGCTGACTTGGAGATTAAGGAGGGGCAGAAACTATGCTTGCGCTGTGGTGCTCCATATGGTGGTATATCTCTGACTTCAAATTTCTTAATTAAGTTTTTTTTTTTTTTAATAACTAGATGTGGGTTCTTAAAATTCTTGCATATGATTATCAAAATGATATGTTTATCTTTGCATTAGTGCTTTATGATTTTATTACTTGTTAGTTGATACCAAGATATATATATATATATATATATATAGACATACATATATATATATATAGGCTAAATCAACAACATTATCCTGTGATCACTTGTAGAAAAAAAATTTTAGACGCGGATAATATTATAGGTTGGAAAAAACTAAGGTCCAGTTTTATAAGTGTTGTATATTAAATTTTCTAATTAAATTCAATTATGTGACTACATATCCCAATAAACCACTGGGCTGAATTTAATTGTTGTGAGTGGAAGATATCACCTTTGTGTTACATTGGCTAATGCAACAGCACAATTGGATTTAATTGGGAGACCCAAGGTACGACAATTAAGTAACTTTATCTAAGTTTTACCTTTATGGTTCATATGTTAGTCAAGTATTTCTATTTTTGATGGGCTGGCATTTCTTTGGGTTCTACGTCTTTAGTAGTGATTAATATTCTAGTAGACTTTTTAGTTCTAATGAAAATGCACTGAAGGAAAGAAAGTATCACCATGGCTTCTTTTCTGAATTTTTTTCAAGAATTATTTTCAATTTCCCTTTCTATTTCAGAAAATTAGGTTGTAGAGGGACGTATAAGTGGTTGGGTTAATTTTTAGAAAGAAAAATGGGCTGCTCTAATTTCGGGTGCTATGTGTCTTCTCCATTATACACTCTTCTGATAACCAATAAGCGGGTTGATTGATTTAATATCCAAAGCTAATAGTGTGGCTATGAATTCCCTAGAGAACTCAGTGGATGATGCTGAACTGAAGGAATCAGGCAATCAATCCACAATGGCAGCTCACCCCAATAACTCTCAGGTAAATGTAGTTGCGAGTCGAGTTCTATGTTTTATATATGCATACATACATACATCATATATAAAAATTTACTAGGAAGGAAGGAGTATGACAGTCAATTTTTGAAGTGCAATGAAAACCCTTGTTATAGTGCTGTTGAGTAAACATTCAACCTTTAAATACGTTCCAAGAATATTAGGATGGCTTATAGTATATCATTCATGTTGGTTTGAACAGGATGTTGGACATCATGCTAGACGCATCAGTAACATATCTTCTGTGGATATTGGTAAGAAATACTGATATCTTTTTGTCATATTGATCCTTATGTTCAATTTCAATGGATTTGGAATTTATGTTAACTGGTGTTTTCTTGAAGAAACAAATGATGAATCCGGGCATCCTATCTGGAAGAACAGAGTGGAGAGTTGGAAGGATAAAAAGAACAAGAAGAAAAAGGCTGCAACTAAGGCTGAAATTTTGACTGAAAAGGATGATCAAGTTCCATCTGAGCAGCAGATGGAAGGGGAAGAGAAACAGTTAGTTAAAAAGAAACATAGACAGATTTCAATTATTGGATGATAAGAAATGTAGAAGATAACATGTTTTCAAAAATAAACAAAAAGACTTCCTCAATTGTTTTTATTTTCTTAACATAGTTTTTTTTTAAACGGATTTAAAATATAAACAGTGAGATGGCAAATTATTTGACCATTGTCCCTTGATATATCAAAATTCTTTGTGTTCTACAAGACTAGCATATTAATCAGATGTGGTGGTGCTTTTGCAGGTCCCCAGAGGCTCCAGAAGCACTTTCAAGTGTTATTCCAATTCCACCCAACCAAATCAAACCATACAGAGTTGTTATAATCACTCGATTGATAATTTTGGCTCTCTTCTTCTATTACCGAATAACACATCCTGTTGATGGTGCTTATGGTCTGTGGCTCACTTCTATCATATGTGAGATCTGGTTTGCTCTTTCTTGGATATTGGATCAGTTCCCTAAATGGTCTCCAATCAATAGGGAGACATATATCGACAAGCTGTCTGCAAGGTATACATACTTGTGGCTTTCGATGTCAAAGATGCAAGCTATAATTGTTTGAAAGTGTTTACTAGTGCAATAAGATTTTATGCATGTACCTAGCTGGTTCAATAGCTTCCAATCCTATGTAAAACTTCATCTTTCCTAATTAACTTGTCATTTTTTAATTAAACCTGGTTACAAACATTGTCAACTGATGTTTCTGAAATTGATCTCAACTCTGTGCTTATATCTTGGCCCCCAATCACGGGTGTCATTTATGTAGGCTTAGGCCGAATCTGCAGGTAATTTAACATGTAAAGTTACATAAGAAGAGAATATGTATTGAATAAAACTTCGAACTAAAATATAAATGGACTTATTAATTGATGAACATTTTGAACCAAACTACATACATGGGATGGTTAAACTCACTACCATATCAGGTTTGAAAGAGAGGGTGAACCCTCCCAGCTCGCTTCTGTGGATGTCTTTGTGAGCACAGTTGATCCAATGAAAGAACCACCATTGATCACTGCCAATACTGTGCTTTCCATCCTTGCAATGGACTACCCCGTGCATAAAGTCTGCTGCTATTTGTCTGATGATGGAGCTTCCATGCTTTCATTTGAATCTCTTGTTGAAACGGCTGACTTTGCAAGAAAGTGGGTACCATTCTGCAAAAAATTTGCTATTGAACCACGTACACCTGAGTTCTACTTTGCACAGAAGTTTGACTATTTGAAGGATAAAGTGCAACCTTCTTTTGTGAAAGAACGTAGAGCAATAAAGGTAAGCAACTGAAATGCTGTCTAGCTACAACTTCTCCATTACTAATTCCACTTTGACATCTTAAGGATTTTGATTCAATCCACATTAGACTTATGGCCAGCAGATTCTGCTTCTCTTAAGTATTATAGTTGGTAAACATATGTATTATTGTGTCTCTAAAACTAATCAGTCTCAATTGGTTCTATTTTGCTACAGAGAGATTATGAAGAGTTTAGAGTGCGCATTAATGCTTTAGTAGCGAAGGCTCAAAAAAAACCAGAAGAAGGTTGGGCCATGCAAGATGGAAGACCTTGGCCAGGGAATGACAGTAATGACCACACAGGAATGATTCAGGTAAATGTAGCTTATAGCTATATTTTTTGTATAAAATTTCAATTGACAGTGTAACATTTAGTTGTTTAATATCTTACATTTCAGGAAGCATTTAGTATATAGAATGAAACAAGGCTTTTTCTCAAACTAATTCTTGGGCTGTAAACTTTGAAGCTTGAGGCCATTACTTGAAGATCTTGTCGGCATTTACATGAAATTATGGATACATAATTTCTGAATGGATAGAATTTCTTCTTTTCTTTCGCCAAATTACAAATTTTAGCAACTATTAGTCCATTAATGTTTTTACAGATCTTCTCAGAAAAATGCTTTTACATTGTGCATCCCTGTTTGCAATATATGAGTTTTTAACTATGGTATTTTTTTTCATTGATTCAGGTTTTCCTTGGACATAGTGGTGCCCATGATGTAGAGGGAAATGAACTTCCTCGACTGGTCTATATATCCAGGGAGAAAAGACCAGTCTACCGACACCACAAGAAAGCTGGTGCTGAAAATGCTCTGGTATGTTAACATAGTTTCACAAAATTAATGATTGGCATTGGAACTCTAACATTACAATTACACTTTAATGGTTGGATTTACAGATTAGGGTGTCTGCAGTTCTTACAAATGCTCCCTACATCCTTAACCTTGATTGTGATCACTATGTTAACAATAGCAAGGCAGTTCGTGAGGCGATGTGCTTCTTGATGGACCCACAAGTTGGTCGAGATGTATGCTATGTGCAGTTCCCTACTAGGTTTGATGGAATTGATCGTAGTGATCGATATGCCAACCGCAACACAGTTTTCTTTGATGTAAGTTTTTTTTTTTTTTTGAAACTGTTCTTTGATGTAAGTTTAAAGATAGCACGTGTGGATTTATCCATTATCCATTGTTCTTGTTAGTTTCCTTATAAGCACTTGTCTATATTATGAAAGTAAGAAATATAAATTTCAAAGCTGTGTCAAACTATATCAGAAATTCATCCATCATAGACAGATCTTTATAAAAGTTAATTGATCAATCAAGTTGGGAGTTTTATTGTCAAATGATTAAAAAAAAATAATGGAAAATAAGTTTCTACATTAATATCTGGCGAGTATTTCAGGATTTGGAAACTGGTTTATAACTTCATATATGGTAAATATTAAGGATTCAGAAGCATTTCGATTTAAGCTGTGTTTTTTAGTTAAAGTCTAACTAAAATTTACTCTCTTCAATTTATGAATAGAAGTAGATGTATTATCCCATTTGCAAATTGACACATCACATTTTCATAATAAAATGGAATAATGGGAGAAAAAAAAAAAAAAAAATTTGCTGGAGTCCCGGCATAATTACCAAAGTATTCAGCCTTCGGAGTTTTGAGAATCTCTTCATTCCAATTTCAGATTAATATGAAAGGACTAGATGGCATTCAAGGACCATTTTATGTGGGAACAGGTTGTGTTTTCAATAGGCAAGCACTTTATGGCTATGGACCTCCTTCTTTGCCTGGCTTACCTACGGCTCCTCCCCCATCCCGCTCATGGTTTGGCAAGCGCTCCTCCAAGGAGCCCTCTAAAGATCCTTCAGAGGTTTACCGAGATGCAAAACATGAGGAACTTGATGCTGGCATCTTTAACCTCAAGGAGATTGAAAGTAAGTCTAGTTGTGAAGAAAAATAGTTAAACAGACATTTCGTGCAGTAATTAAGCTATGCTTGGATTTTTCGTTGCAGATTATGATCAAAACGAGAGGTCATTGCTGATCTCCCAGATGAGCCTTGAAAGAACTTTTGGCACTTCATCAGTATTTATTGAGTCTACACTAATGGAAAACGGAGGAGTGCCTGAATCTGCTGACCCATCAGCATTGATCAAGGAAGCAATTCATGTCATTAGCTGTGGTTATGAACAGAAGACTTCATGGGGAAGAGAGGTACATTCTTTTTATTCTTGCTCTCATGTGGCAATTTCATGCTTCCCTTCTTGGTTGCCAATATGTTAGGATCTTATTGTAATAAGCTGTACTGCATACATTTACATCTAAACTTTCACTTGAGCTTTAACCATTGCTAAATTTGACCTTGAAACCCATATAAACCTCTCTTTTTTTGCAATAATTCAAATTTTGTATTCTGACCTCCCAGATTGGTTGGATATATGGTTCGGTCACCGAGGATATTTTGACGGGTTTCAAAATGCACTGCCGAGGATGGAGATCAATTTACTGCATGCCCTTAAGACCAGCATTCAAAGGTTCAGTCCCCCTCAACCTATCTGATCGACTACACCAAGTTCTCCGGTGGGCACTTGGATCTGTGGAGATTTTCCTTAGCAGACATTGTCCCTTATGGTACGGTTATGCAGCAGGCCGCCTCAAATGGCTTCAAAGACTAGCATATGTAAACACAGTTGTTTATCCATTTACATCCTTCCCTCTCGTAGTTTACTGCACAATCCCTGCAATTTGCCTTCTTGCTGGAAAATTTATTGTAGCAACAGATACGGTAATTTCTTGTACTTTCCCTTAAAAATTAGAAATCTTTAGACAAATTGATACATAATAACACCGTGCTACATACAATTATGTAAATGCATCAGATTAATTTTTAAGTGAGCCTGGTATGACTATATGGTGTTTTTCCAAATTTCATGAAGATGTTGGTCAATAGTCAAAATCAATTTGCACTGATGTATGTTTGATGAACTTAAACATATAATAAAAAATCCAATCTTGCTACAATTTTTTTAATGTTTATTTTTTTTCAAACAATGTACTCAAAGAACTTACCTCATGTTATACCTTGTAATTTGTTTCAGATGACCAACCTCGGAAACCTCCTTTATCTTGGCCTTACCATCTCCATCATTCTTACTAATGTGATTGAGATGTGGTGGAGTGGTGTCAGCATTCAAGACTGGTGGAGAAATGAGCAGTTCTGGGTGATTGGAGGTGTTTCATCCTATCTCTTTGCCGTCTTCCAAGGATTCCTCAACCTGATGGGCGGAATTGATACCAACTTCACAGTCACTGCAAAGGCAGCTGATGACATAGAGTTTGGTGATCTCTACATTGTCAAGTGGACAACACTTCTCATCCCTCCAACAACACTAATCATAATCAACATTGTTGGCATTGTTGCTGGATTTTCTGATGCACTTAACAAGGGAATTGGAGCATGGGGACCACTCTTTGGCAAGAATTTCTTTGCTTTCTGGGTTATTTCTCATCTCTTTCCATTCATGAAGGGTCTCATGGGTCGCCAGAACCGGACTCCAACCATTGTTGTTCTTTGGTCAGTGCTGTTGGCCTCAGTGTTCTCTCTTATTTGGGTGAAGATAGATCCCTTTGTGAACAAAGTTGACAGCTCAACCATTGCCCCAACCTGCATTGCTATAGATTGTGATATCACTACATGAAGCTTCCCATAGTTTTTGATGATGGTTTTGATTGCCTATTGTTGAGGTGGGAGCCATGTTTAGTTGTTTCTTGACTGTTGTGGCATATTGAAGTAAGTTTTGAACAATGGATATGTAGTTATCTTTTCCTGAGTGTTGGATAATCTCTGAGTGGAAAGGCATTGCCTTGATTGAGCAATATCAAAGTGAGACGGGGATTGGTATTTCCTTCCATTAATTGAAATTCTATGGGGAATGAAATGACAGAAAAGAACTTGCCTTTTAATTCCTGTCCCATCACTTGAACATTTGGTGCCAAATTCACTCATCATTTGTGTTTTAAAGAGAAAATCCCATCACTTTAGCATTCATCTCAGAAATTTGTAATTATCAAACATATCATTACATTGAAATTAAATGTAATTGAAAAAGATCATTTTATTTGTACCTTATTAGTCAATACAACTATGTGTTTGAATTTAATTGAGAAACCTAATGTACAATTCCCAATTTCTTGTATCTAAATTTTATCCATCTATTAATTAAGACCTTGTATCTACCAGAGAGAGAGAGAGAGAGATTCCAAAATTGAGATTGAAGTATTTGGGTTAGATTAGAAATCCATTGAATAAGTTTATTTATTTATTTTTTATATAGGAATCCATTAAATAAGTTGAATGTGGGTTGCGAAAAAATAGTATTTTCACTAACGCAAAATCATTTTTGCTCAAACAAAATTCATGCAAAAAGTTATTAGACCCTCGTTAGACACGCTTGAACAAAAAGAGAGAATGACAAATGAATGATTTTTTCTAAATTTTGTGGCCTCTAAATTTTGTGGCCTGGTAGATCAATAATGTGTTAATAAAAAGCTTGAACTATTCCTATATTTAAGATATAGTAGAGAGGGATATAAATCAAAAGCTGTACGGATTCATAGTGTACGCAGCAAGATTCATAAATAAATATGTAGCAAGATGGAAATGGGCCTCACATTCTCTTCTCCTCCCTTTCGGAAATTTGTTCTTGAAGATAAATATGGGCCAAGGCCTGGCCTCCCATTTTCTTCTCGAAATTATTTTTTCATATAACTTATATGAAACAAATATTAGTGTCAAAATTTAATTTCATATATATATTTTAAAGAGTGAAATTAATTACAATTTTTTTTTTTTTTTTTTTTTTTGAGGGCACGAGGTGTTATGTTTTTTTATTATTTAGATTTAGTTGGTCTGACATAGCAGTGCCAGGTTAGTCTTTCCTTAGACTAGTCTACAAGATTGGTTGGTTAAAGATGTACCCCCCTCAACTGAAACCATTCCTTACACTTCCCGCAATATTTCAAGCTCGTTTCTCTTTGAGCCAAACAGATTGACGTTGCCACACTCTCTGTCTCTCTCTGCAGAGCTGAAAAAATAAGAAAAAGAAAAAGAAAATGACACCAACACCCCAACCTCCATACCCTTTCAACCACCACCTCCAGCCCCTTCTCACCATTACAAAAATGCATGTGCCATTGCTTCATACACACCACCATTCCCTACCTTTTGTTGGGGGTCAGTCATATAAAATCAAAAACAACCCATTGGGTCTCTTAGGAAAAAGTACTGGAACTGAAGTGAAGTGAAGTGATATATCAAAATGATGGAGTCTGGAGTTCCTGTTTGCAATTCTTGTGGTGAGCAAGTTGGAGTCAATGCCAATGGGGAATTGTTTGTGGCTTGCCATGAATGCAATTTCTCCATTTGCAAGGCTTGTGTTGACTTGGAGATTAAGGAGGGCCGCAAACTTTGCTTGCGTTGTGGTGCTCCATATGATGGTATTGTATCTCTAACTTCAAATTTCTTGATCAAGTTTATGTCTTTTGGTTAAATTTTTGCATATCATTATGTGGGTAATTGCTATTGAGGTCAGCCCTGTATAGGATAAATTTGACAACATTATCTGATGATCATTTGTACAAACTTAAAAAACTTTCTTAGACATTGATTGAGCCAATACAATTGGGGAAATGATATTTTTGTTCTGCTGATTTCTCTTGCATTTGTAATGTTAATAATTGTTAAAAATCTCGTTAACTTTTCAATTCTAAGGGAAATGTAGGAGAAGAAAGAAAATTCATCCACATGGCTTTGTTTCTCTCCCAATTAAAGTTCTTATATTTTCTCTCTCTACTTCAGAAAAATTGAATTAAACAATTAGGGATGACTTCTAGAAAGAAAAATGGGTTGTTCTAGTTTTGTAGCTATGTGTCTTCTCCATTAAACGTGCATCACTTTGTCTAGTATCCTAAGCCAATTGTGTCTTTGAATTCCCTAGAGAACACACTGGATGATGCTGAAGTGAAGGCTTCAGGCAATCGATCCACTATGGCAGCTCACCTCAGTGATCCTCAGGTAATTGCTGTTGTAAATTCTGTTTCATACATATAAAATATAACTCTAGGTGGAAGTAGTAGTATGACACGCAATTTTGAGGAAGTGCAATGAAAACCCTTTTCCTAGCTATGTTGATTAAACATTCAACCTTTAAATACATTTCAAGAAGTTGTGATGTTGAAAGTTTGGTATCATTCATCTTGGTTTGTACAGGAAGTTGGACTTCATGCTAGACATGTCAGTAGTGTATCCACAGTGGATAGTGGTAAGTAATATTAATTTCTTGTGTTGTGTTGATCTTTCTATTCAATTTTAATAGATTTGGTATTTACATTACTTGGTGTTTTCTTGAAGAACTAAATGATGAATCTGGGAATCCAATCTGGAAGAATAGAGTGGAGAGTTGGAAGGATAAGAAGAACAAAAAGAAAAAGGCTGCTACTAAGGCTGAAATTAAGGCTGAAAAGGGTGATCAAGTTCCATCTGAGCAGCAGATGGAAGAGAAACTGTAAGTGACAAGAAAGATGAATTTCCAAAGAGTCAATGGATAAGAAATGTAGAAGATAGGATGGTTTAAGACATAAATAAAAAAGGATAACTAGAGGGACAAGTTTTTTAAATTTGTTTGTAAAATACTACTTAAATCATGCATGGCTTAAAGCTTTTTCCTATGGCTATGGTCTTTTTCTTTGTGGTCATGCTATCAAATCCTTTGTACGTTAAGCCATGGATGAAAGGAACTATTTTTTTATTAAGCCCTTGATGAATTAATATGTTTAGTTAAATTTTTTTCCTCATGTGGTTTCTATTTTGTTCTCACCAAATTGGCAATGATTTTTCTCTGCTAGAAACCCTTAATTGCAATAAAATGGATCAGTACACAAAATATTTGCAATAAGATTCAACTTCTTAAGCATCATATAAATAGTTTTTTTTTTAATGAAGGTGTGAAAAAAAATCATAGTGGCGCTTTCTGCTGTATGATATTCTGAAGGGGAACAGAGCAAATTCATTGCATTTTTTAGCCTGTCTTTGACCATTCCCCATTGATATATCAATTTTTGCTTTGTTCTACAAAACTAAATATATTAATCAGATTTTTCCATTGCTTTTTCAGGTCCCCAGATGCCGCACAACCACTTTCAGCTATTATTCCGATTCCATCCACCAAGCTTACACCATATAGAGCTGTTATAATCATGCGATTGATAATTTTGTCACTCTTCTTCCATTACCGAATAACACATCCTGTTGATAGTGCCTTTGGTCTGTGGCTCACTTCTGTCATATGTGAGATATGGTTTGCTTTTTCTTGGGTATTGGATCAGTTCCCTAAATGGTCTCCAATCAATAGGGAGACATTTATCGACAGGCTGGCTGCAAGGTACATACATCACTCTTATATGGATGACTGTAGATGTCAAAGATGATAGCTGTAATTGTTTGAAAGTTTTAGTAGTGCCACAAGATTTTTTATTTGAAAGTGTTCGATAGTATCAGATCCTCTGTGAAACTCATACTTCTCTCATTTAACTTGACATTTTAGCATTAAACCTGGTCAAGCATTCTCAACTAATGTTCTTAATCTTGATCTCATGTCTCCTTTAACTATATTATTATATACTGGCCCTGAATCATGGTCTCATGTCACCTATGAATTACATGTCAAGCTTAGTAGGCTTAGGCTGAATCTGCAAGTAATTTAACGTAAGGTTACAAATAAAGAGAATTAGCATTCACTAAGTAGCATATAGTAATGGATCTACTTTATTGAAAAACTTACATAATTATGAAAGCTATTTTTGAATACATACATGGGATACTTAAACTCACTACTATGTCAGGTTTGAAAGAGAGGGTGAACCCTCCCAGCTTGCTGCTGTGGATTTCTTTGTGAGTACAGTTGACCCTTTGAAAGAACCACCGTTGATCACTGCCAATACCGTGCTTTCCATCCTTGCTGTGGACTACGCTGTGGATAAAGTCTCCTGCTATTTGTCAGATGATGGAGCTGCCATGCTTACATTTGAATCTCTTGTTGAAACATCTGAATTTGCAAGGAAGTGGGTACCGTTTTGCAAAAAATTTGCAATTGAACCACGTGCACCTGAGTTCTACTTTGCACAGAAGATTGACTATTTGAAGGATAAAGTGCAACCTTCTTTTGTCAAGGAACGTAGAGCAATGAAGGTAAGCAACTGAAAATCTATCTGGCTACAACTTGTCAATTGCTCATTCCACTTTGATATTTTAATGGATTCTTAAGTTGTAATAATGGTCTCTAAAAGCAACCATCTCAAATTTTGGATTTTATCTTGTTACAGAGAGATTATGAAGAGTTTAAAGTGCGAATTAATGGTTTAGTAGCAAAGGCTCAGAAAACGCCGGAAGAAGGCTGGACAATGCAAGATGGAACATCTTGGCCAGGGAATAACACCCGTGACCACCCGGGAATGATTCAGGTAAATCTATCTTATAGACAATTTTATGGTTTACGCTTTTAGTTAATTTTGCAATATCTAGCTTTTAATATCTTACATTTCAGAATCATCTAGTATCTAGAAAGAAACCAGGAATTAACTAATCCTTAAGCTGTAGGTTTTGAAGCTTAAGGCGATTACTTAGAAGTTGTCTATGGATATTTTATTTAAAACTATTATTATTCAAAGATAATTTCTGAGTGGATATTTTTTCTTCTTTTATGTTGTCAAAGTACTTCAAGTTTTATAAACTATCAGTCCACATCAGTTCTTACATCTCTTATTAGAAAATGTTTTCAACTGCTGCCTCATAGTTTGAAAATGTAATAATTTTCACATATGGCATTTTTCCACCCACTTCAGGTTTTCCTTGGACATACTGGTGCCCATGATATAGAGGGAAATGAACTTCCTAGACTGGTCTATGTATCCAGAGAAAAGAGACCAGGCTACCAGCACCACAAGAAAGCTGGTGCTGAAAATGCTCTGGTATGTTCACATACTTTCTCAAAATTAATGATTTGCATAGGAACTCAAAACATTACAATTTATTTGAATGGTTGGATTTGTACAGGTTAGAGTATCTGCAGTTCTTACAAATGCTCCCTACATCCTCAACCTTGACTGTGATCATTATGTTAATAATAGCAAGGCAGTTCGTGAGGCAATGTGTTTCTTGATGGATCCACAAGTTGGTCGAGATTTATGCTACGTGCAGTTCCCTCAGAGGTTTGATGGCATTGATCGCAGTGACAGATATGCCAACCGAAACACGGTTTTCTTTGATGTAAGTCTAAAGCTAGCATATCCCCTCCATTTTTTTTAATATTTTCCTTATAATGACTTATATTTTAAAGAAATAAAAATATTATTTCTTTTTCAAGTATATCAGAAATTCATCCATCACAAAAGATTTTATCAAATTTAGCTTATTAATATGCTTGGGAGTTTTGGTAATTAGGTCAAACTATAAAAAGAAATAATTGAGTTGTGTTGAAGTCCAACTCACAATTTCCGTCTTTAATTGATGTATAGAAATAGATGCATTGTACCAATTGCCTTTTAACATGTCATTTTTAAAAAATGAAATAGAATCATTTGAGGGAAACGAGCTAATGCCACAATGCTGATATTGGTCCATGCATAATCATAAAAGTTGGAGCCCTCTGAGTTTTGAGAATCTCTTCATTTCAATTTCAGGTTAACATGAAAGGATTAGATGGCCTTCAAGGACCAGTTTATGTGGGAACAGGTTGTGTTTTCAATAGGCAAGCACTTTATGGCTATGGGCCGAGTTCTATGCCCAGCTTACCTAAGTCTTCCTCCTCATCCTGCTCATGGTGTGGCTGCTGCTCTTGTTGCTGCCCCTCCAAGAAGACTCCTAAAGATCCCTCAGACATTTACCGAGATGCAAAACGGGAAGAGCTAGATGCTGCAATCTTTAACCTCAGGGAGATTGATAGTAAGTCTAGTTATTGAGGCCATTGGATTTAGGCAAATAGTTTACAGAGTTTTCAATAATTAATATATTTTTGGTTTTCTTTGAGCAGATTATGATGAGCATGAAAGGTCAATGCTGATCTCCCAGTTGAGCTTTGAGAAAACCTTTGGCTTGTCTTCTGTATTTATTGAGTCTACACTAATGGAAAATGGTGGAGTTCCTGAATCTGTCAACCCAGCCGCATTGATTAATGAAGCAATTCATGTCATCGGCTGTGGTTATGAAGAAAAGACTGCATGGGGAAAAGAGGTGGACTTTTATATTTTATTCTTGTTCTCATTTGAAAATCATGTGCTATTATTGCAATTATTCTAGCATGTGAATTCATTACAATCTTTACAAAATTAATAGATAAAATTTTAGTTCCGATTTCGTTTTAATTACAGCTGGCTTGGATGTGGCCTTCTGCTGGGGAAAGTTTCCTTTCCTTCTTTGTTGTCCATCCGTTATTATCTTTTGGCTTTAAGTTGTGTTGCATTTACCTCTAATCTTTTACTTGAGCGTTAACCATTACTGGATCTTACCTTCTCACCCATGATTAATTCACTATTTTTATTCTGACTTCCCAGATTGGTTGGATATATGGCTCAGTCACTGAGGATATTTTAACTGGTTTCAAGATGCACTGCCGAGGATGGAGATCAATTTACTGCATGCCCGTAAGGCCTGCATTCAAAGGTTCAGCCCCTATCAATCTGTCTGATCGATTGCATCAAGTTCTCCGGTGGGCACTTGGGTCTGTGGAGATTTTCCTTAGCAGACATTGTCCCCTATGGTATGGGTTTGCAGGAGGCCGCCTCAAATGGCTTCAAAGACTAGCGTATACAAACACCATTGTTTATCCATTTACATCCCTCCCTCTCATTGCCTATTGCACAATTCCTGCAGTTTGCCTTCTCACTGGAAAATTCATCATACCAACGGTAATTTCTTGTACTTCCTGTTGAAAATTTACAGATAGTGTGTTTTTTATCTTCAGTAGTTATCAAAAGTTATTGAAGAATTTGAAATAGTTAGATAATTATTTGCAACGCAAATTCATTATTTAAAACCATATCAGGGGTTGGCTTTGTTAGATCGTTACATAATAACATTGGCCAACATAGAAATAAAGAAAAAGTTGGATGCAATTTATACATTTGAAACAAGTATGAAAAATGCATCAGTTTACTATTTTACTAGGCCTTGAATGACTATAGGGTGCTCTTCTTAACTTCCTAAAAAAGAGCTTTGTCAATATTCAAAATCAGTGACCACTGAAGTAATTTTATTAACTTTGACATTTGATTAAAAATTTAACCTGGCTACATTTTTATTTCTCATGATTATGGTTTGAAACCATTTACTCATAGAACTTACTTCACATGATACATTTTATTTTGGATCAGCTTTCCAACCTAGCAAGCACCCTGTTTCTTGGCCTTTTCATGTCCATCATTGTGACCAGTGTGCTCGAGCTACGGTGGAGTGGTATCAGCATAGAAGACTGGTGGCGTAATGAGCAGTTCTGGGTGATTGGAGGTGTTTCAGCCCATCTCTTTGCTGTCTTCCAAGGTTTCCTGAAGATGTTAGCTGGAGTTGACACCAACTTCACTGTCACTTCAAAGGCAGCTGATGATGGAGAGTTTGGTGAGCTCTACATTGTCAAGTGGACAACAGTTCTGATCCCTCCAACAACATTGATCATAATCAACTTGGTTGGTGTTGTTGCTGGATTTTCGGATGCACTTAATAAAGGTTATGAAGCTTGGGGACCTCTCTTTGGCAAGGTGTTCTTTGCCTTCTGGGTGATTCTTCATTTATACCCCTTCCTCAAGGGTCTCATGGGTCGCCAAAACCGAACACCAACTATTGTTGTTCTGTGGTCAGTGCTTTTGGCCTCAGTCTTCTCTCTTGTTTGGGTGAGAATTAATCCTTTTGTGGGCAAAGCTGATAATTCAAGCCTTTCCCATGGCTGCATTTCTATAGATTGTTAGGTCACTATAAGGAAGCTTCCCAGCCAATACAGTTGAAATTTGGTGGTGATTTTGATTGCCTATTATTAATGTGGGAGTCATGATTAGCTCTTTCTTGATTGTTGAGGCATATTGAAGTAAGTTTTGGACATTATGTATTTGATCTCTTTCATTATGTCGGATAATCAGTGTGTAAAACAGCATTGCCTTGAGCAATATCAATATAAAACTTTATTGTTTCCTTCCGACAAGGATTATCTTGAAATTCTAGAAAGAAATGGTAGAAAAGCACTTGTCAGTTTCAAAGCAATATAGAGGATTCCCCCCGCTTATATATAGACACACACATATATTGATATATATATATATATATATGTGCATCAACATCAACTCGTAAAGAAATAATAAAGGGAAGAAAAGGAAAGCTGGAAAGTGTGGAAACCACGCAAATCCAGCAGTCTTATTGCGTATTTGCCTTTCAGAGACTGATATTTTAAAATCGTATTACATTATTATTCTGAGATTTTCTCTCATTCCCCCCCCCCCCCCCCCCCCCTTTTTTTTTAATTCAAAGTGATACTTTCTCTCATTACTTGACTATTTATTTTTTCATTAGTGGGAAACCTATATCTTTAATCTGGTAATAGTTGAAATTCACATCAAGTATCAAATCATTGAAAATTGATGATTAATTTCTAGTTATTAAAAAATTATTAATTTGCTTATCCATAATTATTCATTTCAGTTTTGTGATTGACATATTATCATTCAGCAGCTAAGTTTCAACATGTTAGATAAAAATAGCAACTAAAAGTCTAAAACAATTGAGTAGGATAAATGGAAAGAAAGATCATTCAAGTTAGAAACTAATGACACTAAAATTCAATTACATGAATTATCCAAACAAACATAAGTAGGAATAGACGATAGTAAGAAATTAAAGATGCAAGAAATTAGTGATACTGAATTCAATAGACCCAAATTATGAAAAGTTATTTGGTCCATCAAATTACTGTTGAGGTAGTCCTCCCTAGTCCTTTTAATCAATAAAATGTTAAATTCATGCAAATGTGACATCATTTGGTGATTTTTTATTTTTTATTTCTTGTGTTTATTAGAAAGCTGACTCACACATTTGTATTAGTAGCATCATTTTACTAGTTGGGAGAACCACATTAACAGTCCTCTTAGACCTAATAATTTCTCCCAAATCGTACTCTTCAATTGAAAAATAAATATAAAAATAGGTCAACATGCTATAAAACCTTTGGATTCTACAGCAAACTCTTAACAATGAATATTCTAACTTTCCATATAAGTGAAACAGCTGCAAAACAATTTGGCATTAACAAAAAATGAACCAAAAATATTTTGCAACAATACTAGAGCATATGTAGAGAGGAACAAATCTTAATTTTTTATTATAGTTGGAAGATCAGCCAATATACAGAATAGCTTGAAAATTACATATGTACTCAAAACAAAAGAATCGAAAACTAAATAAATCCATAGTGCTGTAAAGAGAAAGTGTCTAAGGCATTGGCAGCATGAAGGTTGAGGGTGTTGTGTTTATTGCTGCCCAATCCCACCCCATGGGCGAGATGCAAATTCTAACGATGAAACGTAAGCCTCCAACTGTTCTAATTTGATGTCATCAATGTCATCCGCAAACTTAGTGTTAGTCATGCCATTGTTGCTCAAATATTTCAACAGAATGCTCTTCATTTTGAATGGCCTCACTTATAAGCCTGTCTTCTTTTTCCTTATTTCGTTGGCTTTCGATCCTACAAATCACGTAATCCTCATACTGCAAGAAAAAAATATGTTGATTAAGTGCTGTTTAATAAAAGCTAAGAAAAGACACTGATCAAATCAATAAGGCTACGAAGAAACAATAAACTATAAAGATATTTATATAGAAATAAATAAGAACCAAATTTTTTAACAGAGAGAAGTGATAAAAATACCAATCTTACTCTTATTAACAAGTCAATCAATCAAATGACACCAAATACACTAGAGAGATTCGGAAGGTAATATCAAGACTCCCATACCATCATAAACAAATAGGAAACCAAGCCAACAATGTATTTATGCATTTACTTAAAGCAAAGTAGCACAATCCATGCAATATAAACACCATGACAGTAGTGAGTTCCAGTTAGCTTAGTAGGTAAAGTCTCTGATGGTTGTATATATAAGAGATCTAATATTCAATCCCCGCTTTCACCAAAAACCGATTGGTATCTTAGTCTGATAATAAAGAGCTATTATCAGGAGTGGACGCCATAGGTTGAAATTATCTCAAAAAAAAAAAAAAAACACACCATGGCAGTAAGATATTCAAAACCCTGATAATGAAAAGCACAACCCTGTTGTCTAAACAACAATATACCACAAAATATTACGTAGCATGATAAAAAGATAAATTCTTTAAAAACGAAAAAAAAAAAAAATACATATTAGGTTTGCTTAGCATCAAACAAGGAAAGCCACTAAAAGTTAGCACTAGGTTCATTGACTCCTAGTATCCGTTTGGATATTGATTATTTTTGCTGTGTTTGCATTTTGTTTTTTTTTTTTTTTTTTTTTTTGAGAAGCACGTTCTGTGGCTGTGGTGGCTTTCTAGTGAGTCCCGTGCACTGTTCACGAGACCCACAAACTTCTTTTTTCAATAAAACTTTCATTAAAAATTGGTTCCACAATACTATTCACACATTTAAAAATTATTTTGCTATAGTGTTTTCAATTTTCAACAAAATAAGCGGTGTTCAAACATGCCCTTAGTGTTGGTTGGAATTGAAACTAGAGTACAATATTTTGCTTATATAGAAAAATTCAACCCTAGTTCTATTTGGCCAAGAAAACCCTAATTACCTTATTACAAAATAAGGTTCTTTTCAAATATTAAAATATGCATAGACTAAAACATAAAAATACAATTTTTGAAAATTTTAACAAGCCAATAATCTAAACAACCAATAGCATGAAATATCATTCAAACATAGAAACTCGAAATTAACGATAACACAAGAATGCAACGAAGAAACTTTCTTTCTTTCAAACAAGGAAAACCACTCAAAGTTAGCACTAGGTTAATTGACTCCTAGTGTTGGTTGGAGTCTAAACTAGAGTACAATATTTTGCTTATATATAAGAATTAAACTCTAGTTCTATTTGGCCAAGAAAACTCTAATTACCTTATTATAACACGAGAATGCAACAAAGAAACTTCCTTTCTTTCAAAATTTTTAAAGATAGTTACCTGTTTATTGCATAGGAGAGGCTCCCCGCCAGTCTAAACTCATGCATGACCCATCGGCCGATGGTAGATTTGAGCCCATTGTGCGGCATATAAGTAAGACTTCTCATTTGGTTCTTCTTAGCCTTATCTCGATATATTGGCTTATCGTTATTGAGTTTCCATGTGCCGTAGGGAGTGCTCCTTTGTATTCTTGAACCATTGGTTGTCACTTCCTTCAGTTTCGTGAAGAAGTAAAGACTAGTCTCATCGCTGTCCTTGAAGTATTTCCTCCAACTCCAGGAATCTTTTTCTCCATAGACATCACACTTAATCAAAACGTCGTTTGAACTCAGCGGTAAGCCATCCATTGGTCGAAACCTAAACCAAGGCAAAAGATCATCATCGTTACCATAATCAATCATCATGTTGCTCTCATAGTCCACTATCATGTTACTCTTAGAGTGAGAGACGGTTGAGTAAAAAAAAAAAAAAAAAAATTATTAAAAAAAAAAAAAAAAAACGCTATATCCTTGGCCGGTTAGGAGTGTTACTCCGACTTAGGATTAATTAGGCCTGTATTTCTTTACCTTTCGTTTAAAAAAAAAAATAGGCCATTAATGAAAGGTCTTTTTTATAAATTATACATAACTAGCTGAATTCCGGCACGATGTGCGGTATAACTTATTATTAGTTTTCTCCAATATTTCAATAATTTTTATAAAAAATATTGTAAATTAACTAGTTGGCACTCAATTTTCAATAGAGACATTTATAATTCAGATCCCTCAACTATTGATGTGTAAAAAATTTCAATAAATTTTCTTGTAAAAATTATAAACTTTAGTTATTTTATAGACAAAATAGAAAGACACTAAGAGTAGTGTAGTGATTTGATCACACTATATATATGTGTTCACTAATTGAAAATTACATGATATAATGGTTAATATAGATAAGCATGATTCGTGCCTACTAAAAAAATGCATATATACTTTTTTTTGGTTACATTCTTGATTGTGTGTTACTAATTGTAAGGACCTTGATTTAAGTTTCTAGCCCATTACGTGGATAGACTTAGGCCCAAAAAGCCCAAAGCAATGAATTTGTAGAGAAGGAATTAGAAAAACTAGGCTTTAGATGATCAGGGATAGGGTTAAGTTGAAGAAAAATCCTCCTCAGCACAATCCGAGGTGATCTATTCATATATATATATATATATATATTTCTCTCAAATTAGGTTGCAAGTTTGATTCCTCAATATTACAGTGTCTTTCTTTTTTCTTCTCAATCCCCCTCCTTCATGAAGGATCTCAGCTCTTATATATCTCTTTCCAAAGCATCTTGATCTTACACTTGTTGATCATCTGCGTTACTACTTAAGTGTCTGTCCCATCAAACACTCTCTCTGGTTGTGTGGGTTTTGGGGCAGCCAACTTTGCACTGCTCAGGTATCACTTCCACATTAATGCGACTAGGGAGTTAGATGCAGAGTATTTAATGCGGAGGTAGCAGCTTTTGTAAATATTTGTAACCTTCTTCTACTCCTTTCCTATCCAACGTTTGACTTCTAGCCGTGATGCTACCTGGTAGGATGCTTAGAAAGGTAGGATATCCCTACTGATCTCAGATCCACAATTCAGATATGGCTTCTATCTTTGGACAACTTTTGGACTATCATATACAATCACTATCTCTTTCTCTTCTACCATTCCTATAATAATATTGTTTGACCATCCTCGGACTGATTAATATCCTCAAACTGGGCCATAGGCCCAATATATACAGTTTTAATAGTACCTTCTAGCTGTCTGGCCCCCACACTAATTTTCCCCCTTTTTTGTTGGGCATTGCATCAATTGTTGCATAATACAGTGTTTCAATTGTTTCACATTAAAAAAAAAAAAAAAAATGATACTCCCTCCGTCCCAATTTGTTTGTCCTCTATTCTATTTTGGGATATCCCAAAATATTGTCCAGTTTCTAAAATAAAAGTCATTAATGTACTGAAGTTCCTATTACACTCCTACTTTATTTTCAAAATTATTTGAAAAGAAAATTAACAAATATTTAAAAAATCAATCTAATTCGGACACCTTTTTAGTTGCCTCCTTAAGAATAACAATTTTAAAAAAAGAAATGATAAATTTATTTAATAATAGTTTTGAAAACATAAGACAATAAATGATATTTCCTTAAAAAGTTTAACTTTTCAAATAGGACAAATAAATTAGGAGGGATGGAGTATTAAAATTTCATTATGCTATAACAAAATAAATATATTTATTCTATTACACACACACACTTATATATATATATATATATATGAAAGGAGTTAGGAAGTTTAAAGGATTAGCAACTATACATGAGTAAGAATGTCATATTCTAAATTTATTATTATTCCAATTAATAATTATCTCTTTTATAAATTTTATAAAAAATAATCATATAAATTCATTTAATATATATAATTAATACACAACTATAGATAATTAATATATGCATTTAGATATTTTATGGAATATGGTTTTGGATAATGTTGTACATATATTATAAAGAAAAAGTAAACTAATTAGAGTAAATAAACATATAGATTTTGAGATATTAAAAATTAATTTAGTAGTTTCACTGGATATTTGTAGCCTTCTCAAGGTAAGATTAATTTTTTTTTTTTTTTTTTAAATCATGAAACCAAAGATAAATGCAAAAAAATAACGAAACCATGAAAATCAACTGATTTGTGTTGTGTTCACATATTTCATACCATAAAATGAAAGTATGCCCGACTCTCTTATCATCTTTTACTCATCGATAGTGTAACATTAAAACATGATGTGGGCAAGTGTATATGCATGTATCTTATAGATGATTTTAAATTAAATTATGGTAGAATACGGTTTTACATTGCGCACCAAATATTTTCTCTCCTTATATACCCAAAGTAAAAACCATCCAACCAAATTACCCAAACCTAAATCATATTTAAACCCCTAATTTTAAAAAGAAAAAAGAAAAAAAAATTATAACCGTAAGGGTTTCAGCATCTTAATGGTAGTGGGCGGCCGGTATAACAGAGGTAGTGACCTCTTAGATTCCTCTTTCTCTCCCTTTCAAATATTTTGTCAGTCATAGGTCTTTTATTTTGGTAATATATAGTTGTTGAGGGGAAAATTTTTGATGTTCCCAAATAGAATATGGGGTAGCCAAGTCGAAACTCGACGATGGGCCCTTGAAATAAAGCCCAAAGGCTTTCGGTGTCGTGTAAGCCCGCCCAAGCAAGAGATGCAGGCTGCACCCTAACAAGAAGACAACAATAAAGCACAATAAACACATTATTGTTGTTAGTTTGTTATATTATTAGTCCTTTTACAACATCATAGTTCAAATCAGTCCTCTAGTGGTACAGTATTATCTCCAACAGTATGGTAATTTTAGGTTAATAAGTGTGTTTACATGGTAAAAATCATATGTTTTCCTTATTATTATTAAGTCAACATAAGGAAAAACTTCCTTAGTTTCCAAAACATTATGGCATTCATCATAATAATACTAAACAAGAATTAAAGGCTTTATAATTACAAATACAATAGGAAAAATAGGATGGAATGAAGGGAGAGAGAGATCCCAGCTCAGTGTAGCAAGTATTAAACTAAGATTTTGATGAGCATGTGTGCATAAGGCATGAATGAGGTAATGTGGGCTGTTTTGAGTGAATGGGATGGGATTAACACTGAGGTTAAGACTTTAGTGAGTAATGGGCTAAAAGGGGATGAGTGGTAAGCTTAAGGAGAGTCAGGGATGGACGCAGGATTTTAAGTTGGGGGGGGGGGGGGCGGAGATAAGTGTAAAAAAAATTTCAAATACGCATCCATATAGTATTAATAAATTATCGACCAAGACAAATACCCAAAAATCATTGTTTCTTAATATATTAAAATACAATCATCTACTAACAAAAACAAAAGACACGAAACACTATTGTTTGAAATTGTGTTTGAGAAATTAGAACATCAACATTTTCCAGAATTGAGAAATGCACATTTTCTAGAATTGGAGCATCCACATTTTCTAGAATTGGAATAGCAACATTAGTTGTTGGCAATCCCACGTTGACTTTGGAAGAATTTGAACCTTTTCTTTTGAAAAAATCAAGCATTGTAGTTGATGTTTTCATGATCTACAAATAAAATAAGAATCACCGTTATTTTTTTAAATTTGTGTGGCAATTTTCTATAATATATGATTTGTTTTTTTCTTTTTGTGTTTGGACTGCCTTTATTTATGTCTTTGTGTTTGGTATGCCTTATTTATGTCCTTGGGTTGTCTCCATCTTTTTGACATTGACCCACTAACCTAATGAATCCCACCACCGACATTATAAATTTATTCCCTGCACTACTAACAAAAACTTTTCTCGAAGTTTTCAAACTTTACCTTCTTTTTCTTTTTTTTTTTTTCTTTTTTTTTTCTTTTTTTTTTTTCTGTCACTTGCCCGTTGCCCAACTCCACTTGTCCCTATTATGCCCAACTACCAGTCAACAAAGAAAAACTAATCTCTACAAACTCTACTCCACTTTTCCTTCATGTTTTTGCTTTCTCTGTTTTGTGTTGGACTACTGACTACTGAGAGTTGAGAGCTGAGTGTTTTTTTTTTTTTTTTTTACATGGACTGGCCGGATGATAGGTTGGGGGGGTTCATGATTTTTGGGAGGGGGGCCCAAGCCCTTTTTTTTTTTTTTTTTTTGAAAATTTTACCTGCTCAAAAAAAAAAAAAAATTAGGCTCGGGCCCCCTTTGGGCTCAACGTGGGTCCATCCCTGAGGAAAGCTAAACCACAAGTAAAATGGCAAATAAATCAAGAGTTTCAGATAAGGTAACTGTCTGTGACTAATTGAGAGACATTTATAAGCTATGATTGTGTAAAGGAGAGAAAAGAATATCTAAGGTTAGATGAGTGTGGGCTGAAGGGGATGAATAATGAGCTTAAAGAGAGCTAAACCACCAGTAAAATGGCAAATCGATCAGGAATTTCAAAGGGAGACTGTCCCCCCTTGTGGGCTAATATGTTTTTGCTTTTATAATGGAGTTTTAGAGAAGCATTAATTAACAAGAATCCAAAAAAACGTAGGCCTGATTCAGGGGAGCCAGACAGTTGCATTAATAACCTAAATTTGGCCTAAAAATGGGAGATTTGCCTTTGGGACTACCTTGCTTCTTTGGGTAATAGTGGGATTTTGGAGTATTTGGGATAATCTTGCATTAAATGCTAAGATTTTTGAGATTGTGTTCAGCCAATGGGATTAAGGCAAGTATCAAGAACAAATCCTAATGCTGCAACTGAGATTTGGACCCTAGGTCAACACCCCAAGTTAGGTGTCAAAGTTTAAGCCCACTTTAGAGGGTTACGCTAGAGATCCCTTTATGCCCTCCAAACCACATGTTCTCAAATTTTCCCCTTTAGAATTCATGGGCTTGGCTCATGAATCATGTCTTGAACGTTTTTAACATTTATAGCATCAATTTGTTAAAGTTTAGATGATTTGGTTTCAGCTCCCCTTTCGCTGGAGGTGCATTCTTGAGGAAGATGATAGAGTCACATCATCCTTTAGACTTTAGCTGATATAACAGCCCTTGGGCACTATTCATGTCAGACAGAGGATGGCAGAAAACTGATAGGACAACCCCTAGTTCATCCTCAAAGGCTTGGTTCTCTTGTAGGGGTCCCTAATTGTTTCTTTGGTTAGGGATGAACAAGGGCTGGTTGCCCACTTTCAAGCCTCTTGCTGGGACCTTTTTGGGCTGGAACTTTGCTCCATTTCAGCACTTTTAGTTGGGCCACACAGCCCTTTCTTTGTTTGGGCTTGCTCCCTTCTCCACGAGATTCTTGGGCCTACAAAATGGGCATTAAAGACATGTTTTGCCATGAGTTTTTTACTCCTCATAGGCTTTAGTTGTTAGTAGAAATAAAATGAATCTATGAGCTTTAATAAATATTTATGATAGATTTTGGGTATTAATTCCCATGAGCTTTAAATAACTTCTCATAATTTTTACTATGGATTACTTTGTAAATGATATTTTCCTTGGGGCTTTTTTAAATAATGGCCTTCAATATTTTTCTTGAGAATAATATTTATCACGGATTTTAAATAAATATGGTAACAACCACTATAATGAAATAATGTGATGTTCTCGTGAGTTTCTCTACAGATAATCATAATGGACATGTAGAATGAATAATAAACATGAGTTTTGGTAATAAATATTATGAATGTTGTGATATAAGATGGATAGTAAACATGAGTTTATAATATGAAATAAATAAATGTCATGGGTCTAATAATCATATCTTTCCATGGGCTTTTATAAGATGATCACCATGGGTTTTGAGAGTAGATAATTCATAAATTCCATGAGCTTGTAATATGATGGTAATAGGTTTAAGGATCTAAAGTATTTTTCATTATTGGATTTTTAAGTGAAATATTTATGAGATAGTATTTTGCCAAGCATTGATAACCTTGAGCTTTCGATAAATAGTGCCAAGTAGTTACCTTGGGCTTTTAATAGTGCCAACGTAAGTTGGGATTTTGATTTTGCCAATGAGAATTGGGCTTTAAATATTGCCAGCGAAAACTGGGCTTTGATATTGCCAATGAGAATTGGGCTTTGATGTTGCCAATGAGAATTGGGCTTTAAATATTGCTAGCGAGAACTGTGCTTTGATATTGCCGATGAGAATTGGTCTTTGATATTGTTAATGTATATTGGGTTTTGAATAAATAAATCGCCATAGGTTTAAACCATGGGCTTTGATTATAGATTTGAATTTCATTGATAAAATTGTTTTTCCATGAATTTGAATCATGGACTTTTCAAATATTGCCAAGTATAAGTATTCTTGAGTTTTAAATAAAATAAGATGTGTGTATTGGGTTCATAGGACCGGTTTTGGGCTTAACTAAATAATGATAATAAAATTGGATAAAATATGAGTTCTGGGGCTTTTTGTGATAATTTATATCATAACCCAATTTAAGCAATGAGATATGAAACATTTGTTATCAACATAATAGTAGAGCAAAAAATATTTGGGAAAACCCAATAACTTATTAGTTGTATTTGAAAATAATAGGTGGTACTCAAATAAGATTAGGTGTTAAAAAAAAGTACCCTAACAATAGTGAAACAATGCGTTTTATTTAACAATCCATAACATTTTTTGTCTTTCTATCTCTTTTTAGGGCCTTATCTAGTTAGTTATGACTATTAGTCCTTAATTATTATTATTTTTTTATTTTTTATTTTTTAATACTAAAACAGTGGGTATACTAAAAGACATGACGTATAGAAAAATGTGTGGTGTAAGTTTAATAAATTAATTGATTCTCAAAAAAAAAGTTTAATCAATTAATGAGACATTAATGCATGAGATAACCATAAAATAAGTTGATGTGGACTTTTGGATAATAGTGAAAAAAACTTAATGAAAGAGGTAAAAAAAAAAAAAAAAAAAAAAAGCAGATGCAAAATTAGAACTCCACTTGGCAGGACTTCATGCACTCTCACATGAGGTCTCTACTTTTATATATATATATTGATTGATTAAACAAATTCTTTTATTTTTTTTCTAAATATAAACTTTGATAATTATGATAATTAGTAATATAATTTTAAATAAATAAATAAATTATTATTGTATATGGAACTATATAATTGGCATTATATTGATTGATTAAACAAATTCTTTTATTTTTTTTCTAAATATAAACTTTGATAATTATGATAATTATTAATATAATTTTAAATAAATAAATAAATTATTATTGTATATGGAACTATATAATTGGCATTAAATATTTATTATGATTGAATTTGTATATGAAATTATATAATTATTTACAAGTAATTTTTAGGTACTCATGGAATACGGAGAATAGTATTCCCTCCTCTCACATTCATGGTAGAGTCCACTCATTAAATTCATGGGGGGGTCCACCATGAATGTGAGAGCATCATTTCATGGAGAAATTATACAGTTCTCTGGTGGACCACGTCACTTGTCCATCATTAAAGACTCCCACTTGTTTAAAATTGCTGAGTCAGTAATCAGTTTCTGTTTAAAAAAAATTTCTAATTTAGCAATTTTAAATAGGTGTGAGTCTTTTAGTGGAATAGTGGACCACGTCACTTATCCACCATGTAGACCTTAGAATTTCTCCATTTCATGAGAGAGCATCATTTCTCCATGCCCCGAATACCTAAGAATTTCCATGATTTACTAAAATTCCAATGAAGGGACTAAATATAGAATACATTTTAAATCAACTAAAAGTATATATTAAAATAAATAACTTGTAAATTTTTTATGCCTCCAAAGCATATGTATTATAATATTATGAGGTGAACTAAAAGTTAAATGACATCGGTTTTGTATAGATTATAGACTATAAATACCTAAATTACTTGTGTGGGGCCCTATTACATTAACCGCGCTGGCCCACCACATGCGGCCCAAGGCCCGCGCCGAGGATAGTGCTAAGGCCGAGGACAATGGGAAAGAACCCAGAACGTCCGAAGGGCCGCGCCGAGGATGACCTGTCCTCGGCGCACCGACTTCATTAAAGGGAAAATATCACGACTTCATTAAAGGGAAAATATCACACCAACATTTTGGCCGTCTTAATGAAGACATGACCGGCGGACCCAGTCGCCTCGATTACCCCAACTAATAGAAAGTCTGTAAAGGCGGCTGAGAACTAACGTAAAGCCTGTAAACTGCCGATGATGTGACAAACTCCTGTACACAACGATCAGATAATTGACAAGTGGATGGTCAAGATCAACGAAAATAAGACTATATAACTAGCAAGATTCTAAACATATAAAAGGGGGGGGGGACGGTCTGAAAAAGAAAAAGGGGAGATCCTCAGACAGAGCCGAGGATCAATGGTCCTTACAAACACTTGGCCAAAATTACAACGGAGTGAGGATCTTTTTTACCATAAACTTCTAAGTCCAGTTCGTATAGGGGGATCCGCCCCAAAATTCGTTGTCTGCCCGTTTTATGCTTAATCCTTCCTACCCATTCTCTACAAATTTTATTGTTTAGGGTCCATTATATTTTGAGCCCTTACAATTGGCGCCCATCGTGGGGCCGACTTGTGCATCAGCGGCGCGACGTTTGGGGAATGGAAAACAAAACGACAAATCAATCGAGAAAAGATGTCGATCCATGCAGTTTTTAGCAACAATATTCATCCGGCAGTCTACAACAACAAGAAACAAGTGCAAAAAAAAAAAAAAAAAAAAAAAGAGACAACGTGTAAAATAAGTCTACTTCTTTTATTCATATATGGAAAAAGATTACATCTTTTACAAGTAATGCCCAGGGGGCTTATTCTAAAGCTAACTACAAAGGCAGACGCTTGATAAAGCCGGCAGAGGAACAAAGTGGTAGAGAGCAACAATGGCAGAAGAACAAAAGGTGGAAGAGGAGAATAGAGGAAGAAATGAAGAAAAGAAGAGATGAAGAACAAATATTAAAAAAGAAGTGAAAGAGGAGAGGAGGAAAGAAAAGAGGAAGGCTCGTAGAAGAGCAAAAGAGAGAAGAGAGAAGAAGGATTTGAAGATAGGAAAGCTACATTAAGGGGCGGAAGAGGTAGAGGCACAGGACGGCTCCGTTTCCGGGTTCCGCCTGATTTCCCTCCCACCCCCAATGCAGCCGACTTGGGGGGTCAATGACCCGTACCCAAGGGAAGGTGGTTACGTTCTCCCTGGATCTTCCTCCTGACGGCGAGGAGGGCTCCTCCTCTGGTTAGGTTGAAAAGAAGGAGAATCTTCGGATCTCCCCTACCTCCACACCAGCGTGGCGGCCAGAGTTGGAGTACCATCCTCGGCTCCTGATAGGGGCTGTGCATCCCCAAGATTGCCCTTTTTAAGGGCCCACTCATTCAAAGGGACTAAAACGGCTATGTTTGGCGGAGCCTTTTTGGGAGATGTTTTTAGGAGAAATTTGATATGGACTTTTGTCAAGTGTGAAGGAGAAGGTTGCCCTGGAAGCGTCTTATATAGATGGTGGGATATTTATGAGTGCCAATCTGCCATAAATCCTAGGGAGAGATTTCCGGAGGCAATAATGCCGCCCCAAATTCCAAAGCGCCTAACAGCCGTTAGATCCTCGTAGATCCACGGCTAGCATTAATGGGGAGGCGCCCCATTAAATGAGAAGGCACCGAAGCGTCAACACGCGTTACCTGGACAACCCAAGAGACGCCTCGTAATCAGAAGAGTTCCATCAAAACGAAGAGGCAGAACACGGCAGGGTCTCATCCTTCACCAACCCCAGCTTGTATTTATTATTATTTCTGCTTGAAAAGTGTAATTATCTATGGCTTATTGTAAACTATAGCAATAAAGAACCAAACGACTCCGGATAAATAGCTAAAATAAACGAAAAAAATAAGAAAACTAGGTACTGGACAGAACCAAGGCCTTGCATGGTCCTCGGACCCAAGCCTCAAGGTGAAACCAGATACTTCAGATGATCAAAAAATGAGAAAACTAGGTACTGGACAGAACCAAGGCCTTGCATGGTCCTCGGACCCAAGCCTCAAGGTAAAACCAGATATTTCAGATGATCAAAAAATGAGAAAACTAGGTACTGGACAGAACCAAGGCCTCGCATGGTCCTCGGACCCAAGCCTCAAGGTGAAACCAGATACTTCAGATGATCAAAAAATGAGAAAACTAGGTACTGGACAGAACCAAGGCCTTGCATGGTCCTCGGACCCAAGCCTCAAGGTGAAACCAGATACTTCAGATGATCAAAAAATGAGAAAACTAGGTACTGGACAGAACCAAGGCCTCGCATGGTCCTCGGACCCAAGCCTCAAGGTGAAACCAGATACTTCAGATGATCAAAAAATGAGAAAACTAGGTACTGGACAGAACCAAGGCCTTGCATGGTCCTCGGACCCAAGCCTCAAGGTAAAACCAAATACTTCAGATGATCAAAAAATGAGAAAACTAGGTACTGGACAGAACCAAGGCCTTGCATGGTCCTCGGACCCAAGCCTCAAGGTGAAACCAGATACTTTAGATGATCAAAAAATAAGAAAACTAGGTACTGGACAGAACCAAGGCCTTGCATGGTCCTCGGACCCAAGCCTCAAGGTGAAACCAGATACTTCAGATGATCAAAAAATGAGAAAACTAGGTACTGGACAGAACCAAGGCCTTGCATGGTCCTCGGACCCAAGCCTCAAGGTAAAACCAGATACTTCAGATGATCAAAAAATGAGAAAACTAGGTACTGGACAGAACCAAGGCCTTGCATGGTCCTCGGACCCAAGCCTCAAGGTGAAACCAGATACTTCAGATGATTAAAAAATAAGAAAACTAGGTACTGGACAGAACCAAGGCCTTGCATGGTCCTCGGACCCAAGCCTCAAGGTGAAACCAGATACTTCAGATGATCAAAAAATGAGAAAACTAGGTACTGGACAGAACCAAGGCCTTGCATGGTCCTCGGACCCAAGCCTCAAGGTAAAACCAGATACTTCAGATGATCAAAAAATGAGAAAACTAGGTACTGGACAGAACCAAGGCCTTGCATGGTCCTCGGATCCAAGCCTCAAGGTGAAACCAGATACTTCAGATGATCAAAAAATAAGAAAACTAGGTACTGGACAGAACCAAGGCCTTGCATGGTCCTCGGACCCAAGCCTCAAGGTAAAACCAGATACTTCGGATGATCAAAAAATGAGAAAACTAGGTACTGGACAGAACCAAGGCCTTGCATGGTCCTCGGACCCAAGCCTCAAGGTGAAACCAGATACTTCAGATGATCAAAAAATAAGAAAACTAGGTACTGGACAGAACCAAGGCCTTGCATGGTCCTCGGACCCAAGCCTCAAGGTGAAACCAGATACTTCGGATGATCAAAAAATAAGAAAACTAGGTACTGGACAGAACCAAGGCCTTGCATGGTCCTCGGACCCAAGCCTCAAGGTGAAACCAGATACTTCAGATGATCAAAAAATAAGAAAACTAGGTACTGGACAGAACCAAGGCCTTGCATGGTCCTCGGACCCAAGCCTCAAGGTGAAACCAGATACTTCGGATGATCAAAAAATAAGAAAACTAGGTACTGGACAGAACCAAGGCCTTGCATGGTCCTCGGACCCAAGCCTCAAGGTGAAACCAGATACTTCAGATGATCAAAAAATGAGAAAACTAGGTATGATTCAAAAATGAGAATACGAGTGCTGAAACGAGACCAAGGCTCCTATACGGATCACGAGTTCAAAACTAAGGCAAAGCCAACTCCCTTTCAGGCACTAAGTGAACGAGCCCCATCAAGGACAAAAACCATGAGAAATTGAATGTTATAGCACAAACAACTCAAGCCTAACCATCCTCGGACGGCACTTTGCGCAAAAAGAAAGCTGAAAAAACAACCGAAGTAAAGATAAACGCTGACGATAAGATAGAATCCATCAGGCCGAGAAAACATGCCGAGGTAGTCAAAATCCTCCTCCCCGCCCAAGGGGACGTGCAGCAGAATTTTGAGGGGCTATTGTGGGGCCCTATTACATTAACCGCGCTGGCCCACCACATGCGGCCCAAGGCCCGCGCCGAGGATAGTGCTAAGGCCGAGGACAATGGGAAAGAACCCAGAACGTCCGAAGGGCCGCGCCGAGGATGACCTGTCCTCGGCGCACCGACTTCATTAAAGGGAAAATATCACGACTTCATTAAAGGGAAAATATCCCACCAACATTTTGGCCGTCTTAATGAAGACATGACCGGCGGACCCAGTCGCCTCGATTACCCCAACTAATAGAAAGTCTGTAAAGGCGGCTGAGAACTAACGTAAAGCCTATAAACTGCCGATGATGTGACAAACTCCTGTACACAACAATCAGATAATTGACAAGTGGATGGTCAAGATCAACGAAAATAAGACTATATAACTAGCAAGATTCTAAACATATAAAAGGGGGGGGGGACGGTCTGAAAAAGAAAAAGGGGAGATCCTCAGACAGAGCCGATGATCAATGGTCCTTACAAACACTTGGCCAAAATTACAACGGAGTGAGGATCTTTTTTACCATAAACTTCTAAGTCCAGTTCGTATAGGGGGATCCGCCCCAAAATTCATTGTCTGCCCGTTTTATGCTTAGTCCTTCCTACCCATTCTCTACAAATTTTATTGTTTAGGGTCCATTACATTTTGAGCCCTTACAACTTGTTATAAACTTTAATAACCCTCTCAAGATTGAATAAAATTTAATTATTTAGCAAAGTGGCCAAGTCATCTAAAGACTAAAGGTTAAAAGTAAAGCTAGACACAATTTTTATTTTTTAAATAATTTTTAAGGTTGCACATTGCGATTGATGAAGCCTCATTTTTACATGATCCATTACTAACTTCATTATTATTTTATACCAATTATAATATATCACCTTAAGATTTGTGAAAAAAAAAAAAACAAATACAAATACAAATACAAAAACAAAACAAAAACCATTGAATGTAAAAGGTCACTTTGACATGGTTAACTAGGGTTAACTTATAAATCATGCCTAAGTTCAAGACTCACAATTGAGGATTTGTCTAATATGATATATTATTAAAATCATGTTGTGAAATAGTAAAAACACTAACATCAATTATTATGATTTGGGGCTAGTGGAAGCATATTCACACCAACAAGAAAATAAAATATTCACAAGAGACAATAATATTTAGCATGGTTCAGCCAACTTCATGCCTATATATATTCACAGTTAACACTTACCAAAATATCCACTATATATCAATGATATGGATTACAACTATATTAATCGACACTCACAAATCTTACCAACATAATAAACTCACAAACACAAAACCTAATACACTCAAAACAAAAATTTCACGATCTTCTAATTATAGTGAATACTTAATTAATTTGAGTAGTTCAATTGCAATTAGCCTATTACACATTTACAAGAATTTCATGATGTTTAAGTAAAAGTTGGCTGCCACACTTATCTCTCATTAATTCCATATTAGACATTTATAAGAACTTCATGATATTTAAGTAAAATCTGTCTGCCACACTTATCTCATTAATTCCATATTTGATTAGTAAAATATGCTTGAAAATTATTTAATATTTATATTTGTATTTTAATTAATTACTAAAGTAATTATGTGATCATATCAAGGGAGTCATTCTTTGGCCTTAGGGGGCAATAGCCCCCTTGAATTTTGGGGAATAAAATTTTCTATAGATATATTTAAGGTCATTCAGAATTTGGGCCAAAAAAATTAAACTCCCCCCCCCCCCCCAAAACAAAATCTTTGGCCCCTTAACAAAAACGAATAGCCAACAATAGTCCAAAACATCAACACATTTAACAAGAAGCCCAGTTTTTAGCATTTCAACAAAAACAAAAACAAAAACAAAAAACAAAAAACAAACAAAAAAAAATGAAAATTTCAAAAGAAAAACATAAAAGCAATTTAAACAAAGCTTCATGTTCGATTAATTTCAAAATACAGCCCCTAAAAGAGAGAGAGGGAGAGTTTGAGGGTGTATAGGACGCCACACTACTGCTGCCAACGGGCCAATCATTGTGCAATGATGCCTTGTCTGCATAGTCGCCCGATCTGCTTGGTATCATCTCTTTTCTCGCATCTTTGATTTTGTCCTCTTTCAACTCATGTCTACGTATTACTGTTTCTTACTATGTTTTTTGGGATAATGGAGAAGTTAGTACTGTTAAGTTTGAATTGGCTTTTAGTCTCAAAAAAAAAGTTTGAATTGGTTTTATCTATACTATTATTTAAAGGGCTTATTCTGTTTGAAATTGACATTTCTATGTTCTTTTTCTCTACACCATCATCATCATTTTTTCTAAAGTCAAAATCGAAAAAAGAAAAAAAACTTTACTTACAAAAACAAAAGTGCAAAAGTGCCGTTCTAATTGTTCCGATTCAACAAGTATGTCAATGTACATTGCTCTTTTCTATTTTCTTTTTATAAAGAAATCAACGGCCTTCTAATCATTTTCTTATTTCCTTATGATTATCCTTTTCTTCTTTTTTTACTATGTGTTTTGTGGCTTTCTTTTCTTTCATTACAATATTACGGTGATTTTCTTTTATTACAATATTACAATAGAATACAAATTGTGCAATTATAACACAAACTATGCAATTTGGATAAGTATCAAATTGTGTAAAAGAAATACAAATTGTGCAATTTGGATAAGTATCAAACTATGTTACCCTACTATTAATCAATAAAACTATACCACCACACACCCTTGGTATGGTGGTCACTACACAAGTATAAGTGCTTGTGGGGTGTGAGGTGTGGGGGGTAAAGGTTGTGATTCAAGTCTCCAGGAGGAAACTTCACACACATATACACTTCACACACATATACACTTAGATTAGATAAGAGTAGAATTTCTATCTTGTATTAAAAAAAAAAAATCAATAAAACTATGAATGTATTAATTAATTATATTGCACTAAACTCTATTTCAAAGCATAAAATATAAAGTGCCCAGGTTTTTTTGTCTTGGTTGTTTGTAGAACGATGTTGGATTGCATATATTAGTGCCTAGGTTTTATTGACTTTTTCATATATATATATATATATATATACTATTAACATAATAATTGTTTTGTTATTAGTGATTATTGTTCCATTTTTCTCAATCTCAACTCTACTCTCTTTTCTCTTCCATTTGCACAATTTTTGGGTCACCAAACAGTCCAATTAAATAGTAAACAACAAATTATTAATATAAGAAAATGAAATTTAATGTAACTGATATGTATTGAACCATAAAAAGCAAATTATCAAGCACCACATAAGAAAAACAAAATATTTATTCCCCTTCAAAAGTTTCTAAGAAAAGAATGGTTACCAATTGATTGGTATGATTTTAAATAGAATTAAAAGCTTCCAGTGATTGCGAGGCTTGATTGTTGACATCTGTCAATGAGTGGACAAATGAAATAAAGATAAAAAAGAAATTTAGTTCATCATATAAAATGATAGGAAAAAGAGAACAATAGCAATTTCTCTTTGGTGAAAATAAATAACACTAATACTATAAAACAAAGACCAAAATGAAAACATCACATTGAAGTTAATTATCAAATAGAAAAATATTATAGCAAACATATTGAGTAACATTCTTGCAACCTAGAGAATGGAAACCATAAAGCAATTTATAACAAATATGATCAAATGTCAAACCAAATCAATTTTGAAAAAGAAAAAAATATATTTGAATAGTTTTGAGGCCATGAAAACTCAAACTCATTCATCATGAAATCCCAAAATTGAATTACATTTTTTTTTTTTTCAAGTAATGAGATGGAAATAAATAAATAATAAAAATAACAAAATTCATTTTGAGTTCATACCCTTTGGACCTGGGCTTCTAATGTTTGCCTCTCATGTACTTCAGTTTCATCTGCAAGCTCTAGAGTCATTCTCTGTCTCTCGTACTCATTTGATTGGGTTTTGGCAGACATACTTGAGTCATGACATAGAATGGTTAAAACACTCAAGAAATTATCCCATTGAAGGCCATACTGATCAATTTGTGGAGAGAGAACAACTAATAATTTATAAATAAAGAAATGAGAGGTGAAGAGGTTGCAATCTGTTAGAATTCCATATAATAGTGGCATTTGAAGAGTTTGGGTTAATGGAAAGACACATAGTAGAGTTAGAGATAGAGTAACACCTGAATCTAAGGAAATGCTCAATAAATGTAAATCGATAAATCGAAAAATAAAAATGAAAGAAATAAAATAAATGATAACATGATGCTGATATGGTTTAACTAGAGCGTAGAAATAAAGAAATGAGAGGTGAAGAGGTTGCAATTTGTCAGAATTCCATATAATAGTGACATTTGAAGAGTTTGTGTTAATGGAAAGACACATAGTAGAGTTGGAGATAGAGTAACACCTGAATCTAAGGAGATGCTCTATAAATGTAAATCGATAAATCAAAAAAAAAAATGAAAGAAATAAAATAAATGATAACATGACGCTAACATGGTTTAACTAGAGCGTAGTAACAATAAATACTACGCTTCAACTTTTAGATATATATAGATATAGATGATGTACTTTCTATCAAATCATCAACAACAATGATGCATTTTTTTCAATTATTTTAATTTCTTATTTTATCTATTTAAATAAGTGGCGACTCAATGTTAAAGCATTGACCTAGGAGGGATGATAACAATAGTATAACCTCCACTCTCTCTTGAGAGGCAATAAACATAACTTCACCCACTCGCGTGGATTATGCCAAAACCATCTGAAATGTTTGAGCTCGAGGACACAGTCTCTCGCATTGGCATGTCCATTACAAGTTTTTGGTCCCACTTTGGATAGCTCCCGATGTCTGTATCCATATTTTTCTTACAAGATGATGAGTTGGGGAAATCACTTCGTATCATTCTTCTTGATGGGTTTTTTGATTGATACGTAGGTCTTCCCCAAATTTCATTGTGATTTCAAGGGTGCATAACGTGCTTGTCATATAGAAAAATTAGCTAGTGTGAATGTGTATATGTTGCGTACAAAATAAGAGGGAGTGTTTGTGCTTGCGTGTGAATAAGTTTATATTCTTAGGATTTTTTTTTTTTTTTTTTTTGAGAAGGTTATTCTTAGGATTTTGAAATTGATGGGTTTAGAGAAAATTGATAGGTAGTTTCCGTTATTGAAAACTAACAACTAACAAGGAAGAAAACCTTAAAACTGTTGGCCCAAATTCTTTTTTTTTATTTTTTTATTTTTATTTTTTAGCAGAAGTTGCCCCAAATTCTAATACATTAACATAGCTGTAAAAATTTTGTAACATACTGTTAACCTATGAAGCTAAATTCTCAACAAAAAAAAAGTTAATTTCATCTCCAAAATTAGTTTAACATCCAAAAAAATTGGAAATAGCAAACTACCCAAGAAATCAACTATGGCTCTCTCTCTCTCTCTCTCTCTCTCTCTCTCTCTCTCATGAGTTTCATAAAAAAGAAATATTTTGGATTGATCTTATTAATGTTTATATTTTCTTAACTTTAAAATGCTTAAACTCTAAGATTTGAAAATATTATTTCTTTCCATTTTCTCTTTTAATTTTTTCCTAATTAATTTACTAATTTTAGTTACAAAAATAAAGTTAAAAAATAAAGAAAATTGTGGCTAATTATTTCTACATGTTTAGGTGCTGATGTAGATGTAGTTCGAGGTTTGTTCTACAAGAAAACGAATCAAGTTTGAATAACTAATCTAACTTCATCCCATTAAAAAAAAAAAAAAAAAAGAAGAAGAAGAAGAAGAAGAAGAAGAAGAAGAAGTAGTAATCTAACTTGATGACGAGCTCAAACTTATCTAGTATTCCAAATAAAATTAAGTAAACCAATATTGAGTTATCTTCCCATTTAGCATTAGTTTAAACATAGGGTGAGTTTGGTTCAGCTTTTTGAAAAAATGCATAATGAAAAAGTGGAGTTTTTAAAAAATACATAATGAAAAAGCATTTTTTTCAAAAAGTTGATAGTTTGGTAAAATCTGTTAAAAAGTGCTTTTTTGAAAAAGCTAAATATTTGGCTAGCACTTATAAAAGTGGCGCTTTGAGTGGTAAATTACAAAAAATGACAATGTATATGTAAAGTATTGTGAAAATACTTTCTAATTTTTTTTTTTCATAAAACTTTCTAAAATTTTTTTTTAAAAAGAACTTTCAAAGTTTCTAAAAAAATTATTTTTTTCTTACCAATATTAACTAATAATAACCTATCACTTAAAATTTATTGTGAAAATATTGTGATTGTATTTCTCAATTTTAATTCTCATTCTTTATTTTATTTTTCTCTTATTTCTTTACTCTCTTTTTTATCCATATTTCCTTCTTCTTTTTTCTTTTTTTTCCCTCTTTTTTTTCTCCTCCGCACACGTATCCTTCTAATTATTTTTTCTTTTCTTTTTTTTCCTTTCTTTCCCCTTTTTCCTTACCTAAACACTCCAGAACGTTCCCCTTTCTTTTTTCTTTTTTTTCTTTTTTTTCCTTTTTCCCTACCACTTCCTCCAGAAAAGCAAAGCAAAGAGCCAGACCAAAGCAAAGAACTTTAACCCAACACTATATGGTATCTACACTCTGTTCTAGAGCCAGAGCAACCTCGTCCTTCTCCACCCTCCTCTCTTCCTCAACATTACGACGCCTTTACCCCTAGTCAGTGCTGCGTTTTGCTTGCTCAGCTTTGGCCTCTCCAATCTCTGCCTCTCCTCCTCTCAAAACGGGTTGTGCTCAGTCTCTCCCTTTTGGGTATTTGGTTAATAATTATTTTGATTTAAAAATCTGGTTGGGGTTGGTTTTGTTTAGGATTGATATTGGGTTTTTTTTTTTTTTTTGGGTTGCTCTATTACAATATATATTTTTTTTAGATTTTAGTTCAAAACTTGTTTGGATTTTGGGTTGATTTTCTATGGATTTTGAGTTTAATTTTGAGTTGATTTTGTTTTTGGTTGATTTTGAGTTGGGTTTGGGATGTGTTTTCCAATGGGGTTTGACGTTTGAGTTGATTTTAAGTTGTTTTGTGTTGATTTTGAGTTATTTTTGGTTTGGTTTTGTTGATTTTTTGTTTGGATTATCAAATGTTGAAATGAGTTTTGTTGATTTTGTTGATTGTGGTGGTAGACCGAGTGGTGCTGTGTTTGTAACAGCACAGTGAGGGCTATTTAATAAGGGTCATTTGGTAATTGAAGGAATTAGCAACGGATACTTCTGGAACGTGCATTGCACGTTTTGGTTTATGGACCTCCAGAGCTCCATAAGGCTTTGCGCATTCTCAGTCTTCGTCCAAAACGCAGCTTTTCTCAAAAAGTTGCGTTTTGCGTTTTGTGCTAAGCCAAATGCACTTTCAGCTCCAACTTTGAAGAAAATATGCGTTTCAACTCCTAAAAGCTGGAAACAAACGGGCACATATATTGAGCATCTCCACTAAATGAGCTAAAACCAAAATCCTCTCTATTTTAGGAAGTAAAACTTAAAAATACAACTTCAACGGGCTTTCTAAAATTTAAAAAGTGTTTTGCTAATGAACAGTCACTCTTTGTCTAGAGTGCTACTGTTCATTAGCAAAAGAATTTATTGGAATAAAATATCCAACTCCTCTCTCTCTCTCTCTCAAAAGTAAAAAAAAAAAAAAAGTTGAAATAAGTACATTAAAAAAAATAAATAAAAAAACAAATAAAAATGCTCTTAGTTAAACCTATATATCTTCTATATTTGTAGAGTTGCCAAAAGATGCACCGCCCAGATGTTTAAAAGAAGGGGAAAAACAGTGTTAATCCCTACAGTCATCAAAGGTCGGTCCCAAAAGAAATAATAAAAAGAGGAGCCAAGGAAAGAAAGAGCTGGAAAGTAGCATGTATATATATTCGAGAGTATAAAAGAAAGCCTATAAAGAACGGCTATATTGTATCATATACCAACATATATATACGTACCAACATCTATGATCTGTATTAAGGGTTTAAACTTAGAAATTCTTCATGTCTTGACCCTTATAATATTGTACCCTCTTAAACCTTTAATTAACCTTAACATAATTTGTTTAGCCGATTGTTATTATTGTTTAATACTTCTCTCCTTATTTTTAATGGGGTTATTGTTTAATACTGAATTACTGACACAGGTCATCAAATTCAAAAAACAAAGACACATGTCGTTGGCAAATACCATGGGCTGATAATTAATTTCGTAATACCCTTTCCTCACTAGGAATTTTTATGCTCTTGAGTCTTAAGTGATCTTCTCAATTAGGAAAATAGTTATAGAACATAGTTTTGCTCTAAATTAGAAGAATTTTCTTAAACTCAGGATCCGTTTAGATACAGTTGAAAACTGAAAAACACTATAGCAAATAATTTTTAAATGTGTAAATAGTACCGTGTGACCCATTTTTAATAAAAAAGTTACTGAAAAGTGAAATTTATGGCTCCATGAACAGTAAAATTTGTGCTGAAAAGTCAAATTTTGCGGCTACTGTTTAATGAACAATAGCCGCAACAATGTTGCTACAGTAAAATTTAGCTGAAAACGCGTAAAAAAAAAAAAAAAAAAAGTTGAAAACACAAACGCTAGACGCAACGCGCAAACCAAACGTGCACTCAAACCTTTTAAAAAAAATGGGAAATCAGTAGTAGATTTTATTGATTAAAGATTACATATATATCACATTATATAATTGGAAAAATAAAAGAGTTACATTCTTCAAATCAAGAAATAACATCCTCTTTAATTCTCTTTTGCAACAATAGCAAGAGCTAAGTTTCAAAGACACACTAACAAAACAAATTAAATGAAAACTTGCACAAATTAATTGATGTTTTCTAGCATCCACGCCCTCCGAACTCCGAAGGACAAATTTGTCAAAGTTGAGGAGATCTAGAAATTCATCAAAAATACTTTATTCTATGATATCTACGCAACATAAAAGATGTCAAATTCTAGAGTTTTTAATTTATGCAAAGCAAACTCTATAACATCTATAAAGTGAGTTTTTGGTTGGCAGCTTCAGGGAGTTCCAAACAAACCCTTTGAACCAAACAACTTCGTAAAAGAGCAACCGTATTAGTTTTGGTCATTCATGTGTATTTTAATGATGTGAAAGGAAAGAATACGACATTATTATTTTTTCAGAATATGGTATGATTTTTTTCCTTTAAATTATAATGAATACTTAACTAAATTGAGTATTTTGTGGTTCATGTAATAGGCTCATTTGAACCTAACACTAAAAAATATTAAGATTTGTTATGAAAATGTTATGGACATAACTCTTTTTTAAAAAATAGATCATAGATAGTGGAGGAGTGGGGAGAAAAAATATTAAATAACAGGTTATTATTAGCTGTTATTAACGGGCCAAAAAAAAGTATTTTTAGTGGTATGTTCAAATTAGAACTAATAACCACTTACCACTTAAAATTTATTATGAAAATATTGTGAGTATGGCAATTCTGTAAAAGAGATGAGTGTTTTAATTTTTTTTATTTTTTTTATTTTAAATTTTGAGAAGGGAGTGTTTAACTTTGTATTAGACGTGTTGACAAAAACATGAGTTTTGATTCAAAGTACCATTTTATGCCACAATTATTTAATTCCATATCAATTAGTAAATTAGAACAAAGAATTAGTTGATATTGCAAAATAATACCAAGCTAAATTGCATATACTCATTTTTAATATTTTTTCTTGCTTCCATCATTTTTAATACTTAGTTCATAGTACACAAAAATTTCATTCTAATCATTTAAAATCTACATGTAAAGTCTCTGGTAGTTGAATAAAAGATCTAGGGTTCAATTCCTGTCTACACTTAAAACCAATTGGTGTATTGGTTTGATGATAAAGAGCAAAATTATCAAGAGTGGACGTCATAAATTTAAACTCTATAAGAAATTTAAAAACAAAAAATAAAAATACCAATTTAAACCGTTTGACTAGGATCAAATTATGGAAAGGATATGTTAGCTTAGCAATTTTAAATTTATTATCCACATGATTTTGAATTCAATAAATATAAGTGATATACTTTTCTTTTCAGGTTTAATATATATATATATATATATATAAAGAGAGAGAGAGAGAGAGAGAGAGAGAGAGAGAGAGAGAGAGAGAGAGAGGAATATGTTCCTTAATTCTGTGGTTTAAGATACTGAGCAAAACACATGGTACACTCAATTTATGTTATGGGTTGATATTGATCCATAATGAGAAATTTGGACAAAAACATGTAAATTATCAAGATTTCTTTATCAATTGGGATAATTATACTTTACCC
Organism: Quercus gilva; assembly: GCA_023621385.1. Lineage (NCBI taxonomy): Eukaryota > Viridiplantae > Streptophyta > Magnoliopsida > Fagales > Fagaceae > Quercus > Quercus gilva. The sequence goes on along the minus strand of CM042477.1, from coordinate 57,518,265 downwards.
ACTTGTGGTTTGCCTCTAATTTGATTTGTCTACCCATGGTTTCAATTTTGACACTTTACCCACCTGTGATTCCCTTCGTAACTAATTCGTAACCCACCTCTCCTTTAGCCGTTACTCTAACACATAATATGTCAAAAACAAAAGTCCAAACAGATCAAAATACTCTCACTCAAATCTTGAACATGAAGAACATACCTAAAAATCTAAAATATTACAGGAAGTTGAACCCAAAAACAATATCCAACATAGGCCCAAACCCTAAGCTGACCGACCAGCCCAAAGCTTTTCCAAGAGCAAAATTCCTCTGCAAATGCAAAAGTGGTTTTGGGAAGTAAAAATAGTTAAAACCCCAAACACATTTCTAGCAAAACCCAGAGCACAGAAAACAAAATCCCAATTCAATGGCAAATTCACTGATTATCAAAACCTTAAACTCCATCAAAAGAAACCCAAAATTTTTCACAACATTCTCATCCCAATCCTAAATCCAAACATGTCTCTTCACTTCCATTGCCAACGCCCAAGAACCCTAATCCGAGGATCCATCTTCCTCGACCTTCACATTCTCTTCCGATGGTAAAACCCACAAAAACGACAACAACAACAACAGCATTTACGTTAAGGTGCCGAGCTTTATTTCCCAGACGACGTTGTCGTCATCGTCTGTGACGATGCTGATGTCGTTTGACTGGTTTGATAGTGGGGATCATAAGAACATTCTCAAATCTCAAGCCTATGAATCCAAACAAAACTATCAAGAGGATAGAAAAGATTGAAAAAGAAATTTATGGTGTGTTTAATTTGGTTTTAATCTTTGGTTGCAGTGGTTATGGGTTATGTTCAAAATTTATGGGTTTAATTTTTGGTTAATCTTCAAGATTTCTGGGTTTAGTTTTTGGTTTAGGTTTATGTTCAAAAATTCTGGGTTCAATTTTTTTTTTTTTTTTTTTTTTGAGATAACAGACAGAACTATATTAATGTAAAAGAGCCGTATACAAATATACAAATATAAAGAAAAGAACAAACACCTGGGCTTGCTTTAGTGAGCCAACTCAAGAGACAAATAGGAAAAGATTAAGTGCAAGTCATATTATGTTCTTCAGATTTTTGGGTATGTTCTTCACGTTCTTCATGTTCAAGATTTGAGTGAAGAGTGTTTTGATCTGTTTAGGCTTTTGTTTTTGACATATTATGTGTTAGAGTAACGGCTGAAGGAGAGGTGGGTTATGGATTAGTAACGAAGGGAATCACAGGTAGGTAAAATATCAAAATTGAAACCATGGGTAGCAAGTCAAATTAGAGGTAAACCACAGGTGAATAAAATGTAATTATTTCTTATCAATTCTAGTCAAATATGTTACATGGATCTCTCTTAAGTGTTTTTCTTACTGTTTCTCTCTTCCTATATTCTATGTTATTTTTCCTTCTTTCTTCTTTCTTCTTTCTTCTTTCTTCTCTTTTATATAAGCCATCTTCTTCCTTTTCTTCTTATTTTGTCCTGGTTCACCTAGATAACTTTTGGTCTTATCAGGTTCTTTTTTGGTTTTTCATCATGAACGGAGACTTCTGGGATCTTCCTTACTGTTCAGGCGTCCACTTGGATAATTTCTGGTCTTATTAGGCTTTTCTTTCTTGGTTTTTCATCATGAACAGAGACTTCTAGAGCTTTTCTTACTGTTTAGGCTTGTCCTTCTACATTAAATATGGTGGTGCCAGGCAGGTAACCTTCATTAATGCAGAGGTTGTTGTGAAATCATCAGGAACTTTCAGGAAACTACCTTGGAGAAGTTTAGCTTCTCTAGGATTTACCTTGGTAGCTCGGACATGCCTTGGACATGACCTCGGCGTGTGGCCTGGAAGGGTGTTAGGCCTAATCAATGATTCGAGGTCTTGTGTTCATTATAAAAATGGGCTAGTCAGTACTGGATTTATCTCCATCATTTGAGACAATACTTAAATTGGACCCAATACTTATCTTATTATAATAAGGCTCGATATTTGCCCAGAATTTGTCCTACTACAATATATATATATATATATATATGAGTTGGATTCAAGTTACACTTGGTGTAAGTCTAAGCAATATTACATCACCTAATAACTTGTTTCAATTCATATTTTGAAAATCCAACCGTTGAATTACATATTCTATATGTTCTTAATATGCATGCTAATTCTCATGCCAATTGGATGTAATTTACCATTCGATCCATACACTCATCTTTTATGCATTATTTTAAATTACAAAAACTTGAATTTAAATAATTAATTAATGACATGACTATTGAATTAAAATTTAATTACATGTTATAATCCTCTCTTTTATTTTATTTTTTTAAAAAAAAAAAGCCATATCAAAAAAATAAAACAAATAAAAGTCTTATTAAAAGTCAAATGTTTCACTTAGGATTTGTTTGAGATCCGCTTATTTTGCTGAAACTGAAAACTTTTTACTGAAAATACTATAGATAAAAGTAAAAGATAGCTAAAATAGTACAGTGAGACCCATGAATAGTACTAAAAAGTGTAGTGGAACCCATAAATAGTAGTAAAAATAAGCTGAATAGTAAAATAAGTTGAATAGTAAAATAAGTTAGCAACTTTCAACAATACTAAACGCGTACTTAATGTGAGATGAGTGGAGTAATACGTACCTAATTTGTTAACTGTTTTCTCAACACAAAAAAAAAAAAAAAAAAAAAAAAAAAAAAAAACCAAGAAGATGAAGAAGAAGTTAACTGAAGACATATTTATGGTTTTTAGTTCTTGTTAACTAGCTCAAAAAACCGTAAAACCCATTAATTTGTTAATTGAATCAAGTTAGGCTTTGAATTTCAGTTCACTTTGATTAATAAAAAAAAGCATGTAACTAACATCTTCACGATAATTTTTGGGTCATGCTAACGAGTGCTCTTAGCCCTTAGGGTATTGGTTAACAATCCAATTAAAAAAAATTTTAATGGGGAAAAAAAAAACAATTAACGTTTTGACAACTTTTTTTATTTTCTATAAAAGTGATGTCAAAATTTTTCTAAAATGAATTGTTAACCAGTGTCTTAAGGGCACTTATTAGCATTTTTCATAATTATAATAAATTATACTTATTATTGATTTTTTTGTGCTAATTACTAATATTACTTTTTTATTAATTATTAATAATTCTTCATTTAAATATGTTGTGAAAATATTTCAAAAATGTCGTAAGCGTTACTTAGAAGCAGTAGAAAAAAAATAAAAAATAGGTAAAAATGCAAAATTGACCCACTAATTTTCACATTTTTTCATTTTAGTCCTCTAACTTTCAGTTTTGTCAATTCAGTTCTCTAACTTTCAATTTTTGTCAATGTAGGACTCCGTTAAAACTGAATTAGAGCTACAGTTAATTGAGCCAAAAAACGTCATTTTGGTTTTTTTTTTTTTTTTTTTTCTTCAATAAATTTCGGAATTTAAAGAAAAAAAGAAAAATCTATAAAAAAAAAAGGAAAAAAAAAAAAAGAAAAGAAAAAAGAAGAAGACAGATCAAGATTTCTTTTAAACAAAAGCACTTATACCAGAAGAAAGCCTTAAACGTTTTTAATTTTCCATCCCACAATATAAATCCTTAAATACTCCAACAAAAACCCATCTGAAAGAAGATGTAGAAAACCAAAAACAATATTCAACAGAAGGCTGAAAGACAATGGTAAATTACAAAAACAAATGTTATTTTTCAAAATCTACAATCATAGAGAAATAAATGTACGAAGCGTACTATTCATTTGAATCTTGCTCCAAAGCTCTCTTGCACAGACAAAAGCCCTTCTCTCTTGCACAGATCAGCCCCCTCTCTTGCATGAAGGACAGTGGTGGGCGATGGTTTGGGTTTTTGACGTTGCTCTCTCTGTCTTGCAAAGATCAGTGGATATGGCCATCGTTGCATGATATCTTTCATCTGGGTTTGCCAACATTTGACCGAGTTCCTTCTCCTCCCACCATAAATTCATATGGGTTTGCCTTAGTTTCTTGATTTTAATGTTTTTTGCATTTTGGTTTTGATTTCTTTCTGGGTTTTGTGCTAGATTTTTCTCTGATCTGTTTGTTTTTTTTTTTTTTTTTTTTTTTTTTTTTTTTTTTTTTTTTCTAATTAAGAAAAAAACATGCAAAACGTTTTCAGAAATTCTAATGACAACCCCTAACTGAGTTGTAACATAGTACTATATTAACAAATATTGAAAATTAAAAAATTCAATTGATAAAATTTAAAATTAGAAGACTGAAATTAAAAAATATGAAAGTTAGAAGGATAATTTTATATTTTTGTCTAAAAAATAAAAGCAGCAGAGAAAAATAAACCAAAAAAACAGGGGAATCTAGGTAACTAGCCATAAGTATCAAACTTTATGGTTAGTTGGCCCGGTTTGGGAAGAAAATGTCATACTAGCATCTCGAGCCTCATAGGCTCGATTTTGAGGCTATAAATCGAGTTTTTGGGACTCGATTTTCATGGGTTGATGTGGCATTTTGTTGACGTGGCAATTACGTGGAAATCGAGTCTCAAAGACTCGATTTCTAAACCAAAAAATTTTCTAAAAATCTTAACTCTCAGGCACGCCTCACCTAGATCAGATCTCTAGATCAGATCAGAGAGAGAGAGAGAGAGAGAGAAAAACCAGATCAGCCTCACCTAGATCAGATCAGAGAGAGAGAGAGAAAAACCAAATCAGAGAGAGGGAGAGAAAGAGCTCGCGAGGCCCAGGCCGTGCGCGAGCCTGGTGGCCCGGGCCTCGTCACGCAAGCCCCAGGCCGTGCGCGGCCTGGGCCTCGCAGCGCGACCCGGGCCCCGCCGCCTGGGCTCGCCGTCTTCTTCTTCTGCTGCTTTTCTTCTTCTTCAGCTTTTTTTTTTTTTTTTTTTTTCTTTCTGGCTCTGATTTTTTTTACTGGCTGGCTGGTGCTGTTGTTTTGGTATATATTGGCTTATAAATCGAGTCTTAGAGACTCGATTTCCACGTGGATGCCATATGAAAAAATTGCCACGTCAGAAATAATTAGAGCATATAAATCGAGTCTTTGATGTTCGATTTATAGGCCAAAATCGAGTCAAATAGACTCGAGTTGCTAGTAAATCATATAGTTTGAAAACTAGAACTACTAACTAAATGGTTGGGAAATTATGGCTAATTACCCATTTCGTCCAAAAAAACATAAAAGGAGAAAGGGAAAAGGTAGAAAACCAAAAAAATGACGTGGTAAGTGGTAATATAAAAAATTGAAACAGGAAAGGAAAGGACAGAGCTTTACAGTAAATATATGGAAATCCAAGGGTAGAAAAGTACAGTCTCAAGTCCCAACTGTCACACAAAACTAAAAAAGCTAATCTTCCTACTTTCCCAACACAAACATCAGTACATGCTCAAATCCCTCACATTCTCCTAAGCCAAACTCATCTCTCTCTCTCTCTCTCTCTCTGTGACACACACAACAATGTCACCTTCACCACCACTATCACAACCATTTCCTTTACAATTCCTCTTCACTCTCCTCCTCCTCTTCTCCAACGCCGCCGCCGCCGCCACCAACACCACCACCACCACCAAAACTCACTCTCCACCTATCTCTCTCCCACCTACACCCTCACCCAAATCTTCTCCAACTCCAACCATACCCTCCCCTGAATCCTCTCCAACTCCAGCCACACCTTCTTCACCTTCACCTTCATCACCATCATCACCCTCTTCCTCTTCTTCCTCCACTCTAGACCCAAAACAACTAAGAGCCTTACAATCCCTCAACATCCCAACTTCTAAAGACCCTTGCCAACCCAAAAACAATGCCACTTTACTTTGTGACTCTTCCAAACCTTTTCGTCACCTCCTCTCTCTCACTCTCTCAAACTGTTCCTCAGACGATGTAGCTCTCTCCTTCACTGCCCTCAAATCTCTCTCTTCTCTTCACTCTCTCTCCTTCCTCAACTGTCCCATCTCCCCCATTCGCTTTCCCTCTGACCTCTCTTCCTCTCTCCACTCCTTCACTTGCATCAACTCCCTCAAAAGACTCACCGGTATCTGGCTCTCTCGCCTCCAAAACCTCACTGACCTCACTGTCTCTTCCACTATCGTCAACGCCTCTGGCCCTTTTGTCATTCTCGGCAACATGAAGAAACTCACTTCCATTACCATCTCACACGCCAATCTCACCGGTTACATTCCAAAACACTTGAATCTAAACTTTACCCACATCGATCTTTCAGCTAATAAGCTCAGAGGAAAGATACCCACTTCGGTTACACTACTTGAAAACCTCGAGTCTTTAAATCTTTCATCGAATGCGCTTGTTGGTGAAATACCCACTTCGTTTGGGGACTTGATTTCGCTGAAGAACGTGTCTTTAGCATCCAACTCGTTGTCAGGTTCGATCCCAGACTCGATGTCAGCTATACCAGGTTTGGTTCATGTTGATCTGAGCTCAAACCAGTTCAATGGGACTATTCCGAGGTTTCTCTCTGAGTTGAAGAGCTTGAAGTACTTGAATCTAGCAAACAACGAGTTTCAAGGGGTAATGCCTTTCAATGGGAGTTTCATTAAGAGGTTGGCTGTGTTTAAGGTTGGTGGGAACACTAACTTGTGCTATAACCATTCGGTTCTGTCATCAAAGTTGAAGCTTGGGATTGCGCCCTGTGATAAGCATGGACTGCCTATGTCACCACCGGCTTCTAAGGCGGATTCTTCAGCAGATGAAAGTAGCAGTGATTCGGATTATGATGAGAGTGATGGGAGTGATTCAAGTAACAAGAAGGAGCATCATCATGGACCAAGTAAGGTTGTTCTTGGTGTGGCAATTGGGCTTTCTTCTATAGTCTTTCTTATTGTTTTCCTAGTTCTTCTCTCAAAATGGTGTCGTTAAAGAAAGGAGAAGAACTATTTTTTGCTTTTTTGCTTTTTGGTTTACTTATTAGATTAGGGAAAAATTGGTTATTAGAGATGAGTTTGATTAATTTATTATACACTTTAATGATGAAGAAGAGTAGGTGCAACGGAAAAAAAACAAAAAAAGGAGAAAGTGCAATCATTGAATTGGTGTGTTATTTTTTCATTTGATGGGGGAAAAAAGAGCAGTGGGGTTTCAATTTGTCTGATAGGTGTATTCACTTGGTTGCATTATTAATGTGCCATAGAGGGGAAAGTGGTTGATGTTTGATTCCTGAGTATGTACTTTTTTCTTGAGCTACACGCATTTACCTTTTCACACTTATATATTACTCAGCTACTCAATTGATCCTTATGAGCTTTAATTGTGTTGGTTTGTTGTACATCTACTCTTTCTGTAGTACAGTGAAGCCATACTTTAGAAACCCACACAAGGTTAGTATTAAAGTGATTTTTATATAGTATCTGGTTGGAGTTCATTTATTTTGTTGAAAATTAAAAATTTATTGTTGAAAATAATAAAAAAATTATTTCTGAATTACTGATTATGGCTGGAAAATACTGTAGTTGTAGCTTTTCCTTACTGCACTGATCATGTTCCATGAACAGAGGAAGAGGTGCTGGTCAAAAAAAAAAAAAAAAAGTGAGACGCCAGACGTGAATGCAGCTGCTATCCAAACAGAGTTTTAACATGCGTTTAGGTGTGGATTAAAATTATAAATTATTTTACTATTCAGCTTATTTTTGTTACTATTTATAAATTTTATTGCACTTTTTGACATTGTTTATAGGTCTTACTGTACTATTTTAACTAACTTTTATCTTTATTTATAGTACTTTCAACAATAAATTTTTAGTTTCAACAAAATAAAAATTATCTAAACAGACCATTATATTGTTGGTTTCGCCAAAGTCTATGATAATAGAATGAGGGTGTTCAAGTATTTTTTTTTTTTCTCATTATATTTATATAGTCAAAGGAAATTCCATTAGGAATTCTTCATGGCTGTTATGAGCGCCCGTGTGCTACAAGTCAAAACCAATAATTCACAATATTTTAGGCTTTAGATTTGTAATTTATGAACTTTCACCTGTACAGCTGTACTAGGTATTTATCGCTAATAATTTACGTGTGCTTCCCAGTATATTTGGAAGTTTAGAGAGAGAGAGAGAGAGAGAGAGAGAGAGAGAATGTTTAAATATCCCTACCATTTGTTTAGATGCTTTAAAAATTAAAATGAGATTGAGGAGAAATGATCAAACATCATATAAATTTGACAATGTAGAGGGTACAAGGAGAAGGAGATTGAAAGGGAATGATTATTGCTTCCTCTTTTTGAATGTTTTGAAAATTAATTAGGAGGGGAATTGATATCTCTTCCATTTGTTTGCATGTTTTAAAAATTAAAATAGGAATGAGAGGAAATGATAAGACATCATATAAATTGACAATAATATCCATCTTTTGTTCAATTTAAAGAAATATATATAAATTGGCATTAATTGGGTAATTTTGGCTTTTTTATTTTTTTATTTTTAATATTAGTGGAATCTCTTCTTTTCCTTTCCAAATACTCCCAATTTGGAGAAATTAAAAATAAGGGATTTGTTTATTTTCCTCTTCCATTTATTATTAATATTATTATTTTAAAAAAATTCCAAATAAAGTAATTAAATATGTTCTGAGCCCTTCCTCTACTCGTCTTTCCTTCCTCTCCATTTAAAAATTCATGGCCTTTCTCTTTTATATGTGAACAAATCATTACAAGAAAATTGCTATTATTTTAGGTGATGGTGATAAAGAGGATGACTTTTTTTTTTTTGTTTTTTTGAGAGGAGGATGACTTTTTTTTAATTGGTGATATAGGAGGATAATTTTCTGTGTCACACACACTCCATTAAAACAAATTATACTTCCATGTACGACCCTGAATAGACAAGAGACAATGAACAAGCTGGTGATGGTTGATGAGTTGTAAAATGGAGAATGACAAGAGATGTTTCTGACCCAACTAACCATGTTCTCAATGTAAATGTTATTAGATGGTTAATTCAAGTTCTCTCTCCTTTCTTGATGAGAATCTGAAATGTGCAGCGATTTTGACTGGACCATATGAATTCCATGGTTAATTCAAGTTCTCTCTCCTTTCTTGATGAAAATCTGAAATGTATAGTGATTTTGACTGGACCGTATGAATCAATTGTTAGAACCAAAACCTACCAGCTTCTTTAATTGTCTTCTTTTTATTCTTTGCCATTTTCTTGATTTTCCTCTTTGCTTTTCTTTCTTAGTTTTCCACAGCTTTGAGTTTCAGCCTCTATTCAAATATTCTCACGACCTCCAAATCCTACACTGCCTGTGCATTGTGGCATCTGTTTTAAGCGGGTACTGGGAACCTGATATATCCAGGCCCTGTAAACCTTTTCCCTACATCATTATGTCCATCCATCAGAATGCTCTTCTTGCTTGTCTTTTCTGTCCTTTCCTGGTGATAGAATGTTTGAGATGGCTAAAAGCCTGGAAAAACAATAGAGATTAGAAGATATTTCTTATCAGCCCTTCGACCACAACACTATCTATATATTCTTAGAAGATTCTAATTTCAGCTCTAAAATAGTGCACCAACAAGGGCTTGTTTTTGTGTTAGCTGACTCTAGGCCTTTCCATGGGTCGGTCTAGGTCGGGTTTGTGCTCAACCCATAACCGACCGATCACTTCGGGTCTTCTAAACCTGGTCCCGCCGCCAACTCGCCGAAGGCAACAGTTTGAGTGGTCAAATATCGTCATTTTTCGGTCGAGCTCGAATTGTGCGAATTGTTGTCGGATTTTGCCAAAATCTACTTATTTTTGCTAGATTGACCGGATTTCGAAGAGATCTTGGCGGATCTCAACAAGATTAGGCCGAATCTTAAAGAGATCTCAGCAGATCTCAACTAGATCAGGCCCGATCTTAAAGAGATCCGACGAGATCTTAGTAGATCTCGAAAAGATCAAGCGAGATCTTGAAGCAACAGAGGCCAAGAACCTTGAATCAAACCAAAATACCTTCAATCAGACCAGCGACAATTCACAATCTTATTGATTTTTTTGCCCCTTTTGCTAAAGGTTCTTGGCCTCTAAGCAATAGATCGGACAAAATCAGACTGGCAAACTACTTCAATCAGCGGAGAAAGTTATTTTCGGTGGGTTTTCCGGTCGGGTTGGTTGAAAATTGATTTTCCATGCTCTAACCCATCAACCGACCCGCCAGTCTCGGGTTTTGGGAGCAGAGATCCACCATCGACCATCACCAGCATCGGGTTGGCCGGGTTGGGCGGGTGGTTCGGTTGACGGGTCTGGTTGGACACCCTTAGCTGACTCAACAATTAGAATTAAGCTTGCATTTTTGGTTTGTATTTGGGAAGTACTTTTACCATTTCAAATTGCTTTAAATACCCAAAAAAAAAAAAAAAAAAAAAAAAAATTTGACATTTGAAGTGCCAGAATAGAAGCTCGAAAAACTTCCCCGCTAGTTTACAAAACTTGGCATAAAACTAAGCAAATCTTAGGGTGATTAGATTGTGCTAAGATTTCAAAATGAAATTCCACAAACTAACATGATGCTGCCTCAACCCTCAACTGGACCAAATGTGCGTGTGGATAAATCTTCCTAGACAGAATGTACATAATCTAGTGCATCAATTAAAAGGTACGACATGAATTGCTATCTACTCAACACCCTCGTGCTGGACTCTTTAACATGGCAAGCTGTTTTATGCACTCATGTGTCAAATTGTCAATGCCATAATTAGAGGCAGCTATTTCTGCATTATGCATTTTGCTATTTGGACCCGCCACATGGGCGCAGTCATGAATGGCATCTCAGCAGCAATATGAAAGCTGAACCTACTTTACAATAAACATATATCTTGTCCTGATGTTAATAAATCATACCATCCTCACAGAAAGATGACTTTTTTAAAAGTTGATAGAATGGGAAAATAATAATTTATGATCATTACATGGCTAAATGAGTGGCGGAAAAAAAAAATTGTAGGTTTATGAGAAAGTAATAGACAGTTGTTCATAGTCTCTTATGTCAATGTTGTGGCAAAAGCGCAAAAATTGTAGGCAAAAAAGAACTCATTTAAAAAAGAAAACTAATGCAAAAAAGAACCCATTTAAAAACGAAAAAAAAAAAAAAAAAAAAAAAAATCTGCAGTTTGTGCGTGTTTGCTTATTCCTATGGTAGTAAGCATTACTCCAATAGCTTCACAGTTCGCCAACCAAGAATAAGTTCATGGAGGAGGACTGGTGAACTAATAATTGTAATTTATCAACATGAGGAAATAATCGTGGCCAAAAAATTAACTACAAAGAAGATATGAGAGTAAAAGCCACGGAGCACTACAGTGAAGTGAATGTCTAGATTATAATCCACAAGTGCATCATAAAAGTTTATAGGAGAGCTTGTTTTTCTCAATTTACTTTACTTTCAATGTCATTGTGATGGTACACAACAATTTTGTGAAATCGTAGTATTGTGTTTCTATGATTCTATCACACTTGCAAGTCTAAACATATTTAACTTATGCTTGTTTCTAAGTGCAAAAGAAAGTTGTTTTTTGCATTGTGAAGAATACAATACAAGACCACTCTCTTACAACCATACCAGAGAGCTGTGCAGCACATAAAACATGTCATAGTGGTCCCAACCTTATGACCAACCTTATACAATATTAAAACAATGAAGATATAACCATACAATATAGAATTGTCTGAACCCTGCAATATTAGATCTTATCGTCCATCATTCAAGGACTGGCCCATCACATTGACCTGTCTGCTGTCTGCGTTGGTGGGCCTGCAATGCTTAGCAGTTTCCCAAGGCTTGTGATGGACAAGAGCAGTAAGAAAAGTGAGAAAAGAAGCAAGTGGAAGACAAATTACTAAAAGATGCCTTTAGAGACAATATAAGAATGATTCCAAGTGAACTGTTTACATGGGCCTTCCTATGATAATAAATCATATGCAGAAATACTAGTTTTGTGCTTTTATCAGTGTTAAAACGTCATTTTCTACATCCTAGAAGATTTTCAGGACTTCTCAAAAGTTGGTAGTACCTACTTTGGAAATCTTTTATGCAGCTCCACATTTAATAATTCCCATCCTTCCAATTATAAAGATGGGGAATTCAATTTTTTTCAACTCCTCAAGGACACAATCAACGCTTTCTTCCAGAGAGATCGATCATCCTCGCTTTGGTAATGGTACCCCTGTCAAGAATGGAGAAAATATTTAAGAATACAAATCAGAGATTAGCATTAATGACAAACTGTTTATTTTCATATGAACTATATATTATGCCTCCAAAGGTCTACTGAGACAGGAAAATGCTGCTACTTACAATGCAAGACAAAACCTGCATGTTGACCATATACAAAGCCATCAAAAGAAGGATTCTTCAACAAAATTCCATTCACGCGAGACATCGTGATTCATAAACTCCTCCAGGTTGTAAAGAGACATATAGGGAGCCTCTATGTAGAAGTGCAATCACAATGTTTGAACTGTGAATTATGTCTTTATTTCAGTGACCCAATATGTATAAGAGATCTTAACCATAAGTCCTCATCCAAGCATGTTTGTCTCAGTCAACAAACCATTTTACAACAACTTATGAATCATTTCTTAAGAATCAACTTGATTTGCAACTCTTTTAAGATAATTAACTCCTTTACATTCAAACCCCTACTCACCCTTGATTCACCAGAAACCTCTGCAAGAACAGTTGCCATCCTTGAAATGGTGAAAGCGATTGGAATCTCTCAAGACAATCTCCCTGCTAGCTGACTTTGACATGAACTTGGCCATCTCATGACAATCACCACAAACTCTCAGATTCTTGGTCACACGTATGGTTTTGCCATAAGGCAGGCTCAATATTCCAAAAGCCATGGCTAACTTTTCACTGTGCCCACAGAGAGCCACTTCCTTCTCCATATCATCTGCATTAATTAAAGCATATCTTGTCTTAGGAAAGTAACCTTCTTCCCTCATCTCCATTCTTAATCTCTTCAATAGTGACTCTATCTTCTTGGTTTGTGGGTGTGAACTATCACCAGCCACAAATACATAAACTTTGCCTCTGATCTCTATCCAGCTACAACCTGGGTTCTTTTTCAATCCTCGCCGACCAATCTTCTCCCGCAAAATTTTAACTTTTTCCCACTTCTCTGCCTCAGCATAGATATTCGCTAAAAGTACATAATATCCTGTGTTCTCTGGCTCCAGTTCAAAAACACGTTCCGAGACTTTCTCTGCTAGTTTTACATCATGGTGGATCCTGCACCCACAGAGCAAGGCACCCCAAATTGTGGCATCTGGTTTAATTGGCATCGTTTCAATGAATTTATATGCCTTCGATAGCTTCCCAACGCGAGCAAGAAGATCCACCATACAAGCATAATGCTCCAACTTGGGCTCAAAATTGCATTCATTTCTCATTATATGAAAAAATCTCCATCCTTCAGAAAGTAATCCAGAATGACTGCATGCATAAAGTATAGAAATGAATGTAACTTCATCAGGCTCAACACCTTCATTTCTCATTGCATTAAAGGTAGCAATAGCTTCACTCCCAAACCCATGCATGCCATATCCAGCAATCATTACTGTCCATGAGATAAGATCCTTTGAAGGAGTCATGTTGAAGAGTAAACGTGCAAGAACTAGCACCCCACACTTCACATACATGTCAACAAGTGCATTGCTGACATAATGATCTGAAAAAAATCCATTTCTCAATACGTATCCATGAATCTCTCGTCCTCTTTCTAGAGCTGCTAGGCTGGCACAGGCTGGAAGGATACAGGCCATTGTTATGCTGTTAGGTTTTATTACTCGTTGCATCTCAACAAACAAATTAAGAGCTTCATTGGGAAGACAGTTCTTTGAGTAGCCCCCAATCATGGTATTCCACGAGATAATATCCTTTACTTGCATCTGAGAAAAAATAGAGTAAGCATCTTCCATGCTTCCACATTTTGCATACATATCCATGAGAGCATTAGAGACAAACAAACTAGAGTCCATTTTCTTTTCCTTAATATAAGTGTGTACATCCCTGCCACTCTCCAAAGAGCCATTACAAGCACAAGCATGAAGGACGCTTGTGATAGTAAAAAGATCAGGGCTAACACCTTTCCTTTCCATTTTACTGAATAATCTTATTGCCCCATCAGATAAACCTTCTCGGACAAAACCTGCCATCATTGAAGTCCACGACACTACACTTTTTTTGCCCATCTTCTCAAAAACTCGAGTTGCAGCATCCAAATCACCACATTTTGAATACATGTCGAGCAAAGTATTGTTGAACATGAGTTCTCCATCAAAACAAGATTTTATTGCAAAAGCATGAACTGTTCTACCAACCAAAAGAGTTCCAATACTTGCACAAGCTACAAGAACATTCACTATTGTCGCCAAATCTACGTCAACACCCAAACATAGCATCACTTTCAAAAACTCAATCCCCCTCTTTGCAAGACCATTTAATGCATACCCACTTATCATAGAATTCCAAGATATAACATCTCGATCACCCAATTCATCGAACAACTTTTGTGCACTCTCAACTCTTCCACACTTGAAGTAGAAAGCAATCAGAGAATTCACAACCGTGTTATAACAACCAAAACCCAATCTCAACAAATAGCCATGAACCTGTTGGCCACCTTCTACATTTCCTAAGGCCGCAAAGCACTTTAAAACACTAGAAAATGTATGAGAATTCACTTCAATACCCAACTCCTGCATCTTCATGAACAAACATATACTTTCCCCAAAATCACCAATCTTTGAGTACTCATTTATCATAAGATTCCAAAGAAAGACCTTTTCATTAGCAACCTTATCGAAAACCCGCCTCCCTTCTCTCAAATCCCCACACTTCACATACATAAATACAAGTTTTGAACCCAAAACTCCATCAACCACTAACCCATTAGAACATATCATCGAGTGAACCTTTTTACCATCTTCTAGCGATTTAAGTTCAGCACAGAGCTGCAAAACTGAACAATATGTATTGGTCTCAAGCTCGGATTTTTGAGACACACTAAGCAATTTCATGGCGTTTTTCAAGTTACCCGCTTCATAGAATTTACAAATTTTGGCATCTACATCTGTAACTTCATGAATGGTGGTTTTGGTGAGTGAGGCCGAGGCACGGGTTGCAGTACAAGAACCATACCAATTTGCAGATGATAGAGTGGTTGTTGAAAATGGTTTACAGAAAATGAAACCATTTTGGGACATGACACGGTTTTCTTTAGGATTATTATGGTCAGGGAGAGAAACCCAGAAGATTGGTGTGGTATTGGCTGTGATCAACATTTTCAGCTATGTCCCTGAAATTTGAGGAGCGCGGGAAATTCCCAACTAGGAGAAAAACAAACCAACAATTGAAGCGTATGTCATGAAGCTCACAGACTTATATATATGGTGAAACTTTAGAAGTGTTTGGGCGCGTGCGTATCACGCGCTTTAGCAAGTTGTGGACCGGCTCTTTTTAGTAACCAAAAAAAAAAAAAAAAAGATACGGGAGAGAGTATATGTGAATAATTTGAATAGCGTAATCCATTTGCATATTCAGAATCTCAGATTTTGCTGGAAAATATGATTGCTGCAGTAGTAGTTGTCCATTCTCACTCTACCCTCGTTGAATTTCCCATTTTTCTATCATGCAGTAGGCAATCCAGGCTGGGAAAACCCATTTGCTCTCTCAAAGGTATCAAATTTTTAAAGAACCCACATCCTATTTTCCCATTCCCACATACAAAATCCCCCCCCCCCCCCCCCCCCAACCTTGTCCTTGAATTTTGTTTATTTTTTATTTTTATGGAAGAGATATTGTTGAATTGGTATTGTACTGTGGTTGAGATTTGTAGCACTGGGTTGCTGTCTTTATGCTTAGTTATTGGTTTTTGTGATTGAATTGTAGTAATTATAAGGAATCTGTGTTGGGTTTGATGATTTGGAGTGTGCCACCCTTGTGGCAATACAATACCTTTGTTGTTACACTGTGCTGTGTTCAGAAGGAACATGTAAATTGATGCCTAAACTTAAATTGTTGTTAGAACAAGTAAAGTAGTAATTCAAGTAGATATGATATATTTAGCTTCTTATTTTGAGTGACTAATAATGGCTGCCTGGTTCCACGGCTAGTAGGCAATTAGTCCTTACCTCAACCTGTCTACTCTTAGTCTTAGTCTGACATTTTCACCTGGATGTCCAACCCCAAAATTAAAAATCTGTGTTTTTAAACTGCTTAAGTCTATTTTGGGGGGAAAAAAAAAGAAGTTTCTAGGATGTCTCGAGTCAAGAATATAATTTGACATCCGAAAAAGTGCAGCACTTATGCAGCTTCTCTATTTAAGTGCTTGTGCTGCTTGGTTTTGAGAGAAGTTGCAATATGCAGTTACTGTGATCTTGGAATGTCATCATAGTTCAAAGACATTGTATCACTCTTATTTTTATTTGCATAAAGACATTAAATTTGTGTTGTTGTTTGTATGCGTCTAATTGACTATCTCTGAGTCTGTCATTCCCTCTTTATTAGCTTACAGCCTTACAGTGAAGATTGGATATCATATATAATGGTGTTTTTGGCCTGCACGTTTTATAATTATAGACTGAAAGATCATTTTTTGATGCAGCTTCTTAAATTTGGCAGAGACTGCAGATAGGCCTTCACTGTTTGACTCACCAAAGGACTTTCATCAGTTTACTGTTTCAAGCATAAGATCTGATGAAAATGGAAGACGTAGACCTCCCTGGAGAAGTTCTGCCTCAAGAAGAACATCAGAGGACGAAAATGAGACACCTCAATCATCCAATGGTGAAAAATCCAACTCATCTAACCAGGAAGAGATCATCGCTATGTTCCGACGAATTCAATCTTCAATCTCGAAGGATGAGTCTGTAAAAACTAAGAGAAATTCCAACTTGTCCGAGGATAAGACCTCACCTGAATCAGTTCTGGAGGTTCTTCGCAAATCAAGAAAGCAAGTGAAAGGTGATGCTGGTAGATGTCACATTTATTACTGTTGTGAAATTGTTAAGTTTTGACAAGATATACTGATATCGCAGGGAAACTTGAAGCTGAAATATTCTTTAATTTTTTGATTTCATTGGCATGCAAGAAAAAAGGACAAGCTTGAAGAACACATAAAACTTATTATTGAAAAATTCACATCTCACTTTGTGAGCAAGAAAATTAATCAAGTGTCAGTGTTGTATGCAACAATTATTTTTTTATATAATTAATACAATCCCTTTTTTTCTTTTTCTTTTTTAATATTGTTTATGTAATTCAGACTCTTTTGTTATTGTAGAAAAAACTTCGAACAAGGAAGGTGATAAGGTATTGACAAGAAGAAGACGTGTGGCTAAGAAGGAAGGACAAGTACAGAAAAGTCCTCCAGTAGCAGACTTAAAGCCAACCCGGCTGCCATCTAAGTTTGTGAAGAGATCACCAATACCATCTCCATTAACCCAAAGAGAAATGATGCTTGAGTTGAATAATGAAGCATACTTAAAGCCAAGTCGGCTGCCATCTAAGTTTGTTAAGAGATTGCCAATGTCATCTCCATCAACCCTAAGACAAAGGATACTCGAGTTGAATGATGAAGCATCTCAGGCCAGAGCTGGAAGAAAGGAGTTAAATTTGCCAAGAATAGAGGAAATGAAACTAACAGAACTTAAGGATCTAGCAAAGTCTAGAGGATTAAAGGGTTACTCAAAACTGAAGAAGAGTGAGCTCATAGAATTACTGAGGTCCTAAAAGAATATGAAGTGTTCCTGTGATGAGAAAAAATAGAACCAGGAGGTTGAAGTTATAAAGGAATGACAAAAGAAGCTGATCTTCCAATTTTTCGTGTGATTTGTCATTGAAGGTCCATCTCTTTTGGTGCTAGTGTCTTGTTTTCGTTTTTATGTTTGGTTGTTTGCTTCAAATGTGCTTAACAGCTCTAATTTTCATGACATGTAAATTTTAGCTACATGAACAGATTCTATTTAATTGAACCCTCATGCAGTTAAAACAGCATTATGTGCAAGGTGCCAAATACCTCCCCTCCCCCAAATTTTGATAGATGTAAGTATTGCGTAATTCTGATAAACTTGAACAATTTCTACAGTTTTCACTTGTTTAATCCTAACTTTTATGATGCAACTTTCAAGATGTTTATTCTCTCCTGCATTATGTGATTGCTCTTTGTTGAAGACTTAAGATCTTAGCAATGTTAGTAAAAATAGAGTGAACATCACCACTAAAATTTATGTGGTTTGACAGTGTACCTACATCCATAGTAGTGAGCAGCAGAAAAAATTCACTATCAGAAATGAGGGGTTTACAATGATTTTTATATGCCTCTAAAGAAACCCTAACACGGTGACGGTGTATTAAAATTTTCCAATATACCCTTACCATACTGAGGAGGGCCTTCACCCCTCACCAGCGGTCCACCACCCATGAGACAAGAGACCAATGTTACTTCTCATTCAGAATATATGAGCCACTGTCTCTAACGCTCTTTGAGCAACATGGTAAGCAAATAGATGTTGGCGGCTGGTTTCTGAATTTAATTTGATTGTAGGCCATAAAACGTTGCTAGCTATAGCTATATTGCATGGGGCACATATTTAATGATTTTATACAGTGGATCTGGAATACGTATGGATTTGAGATGAGGACTATTGTCTTGATTCTTCTGAGGTCTCAATAACATTGTCTACCAAATGCTGTGTCAACAACATACATGCCAGCCTGCCTCAGCCAATTAACTAGTAGAATCCCAATTTTTCAAAAAATGGGCCAAACTAGAAGCAAAAGCCCAATCTCATCTGCCATAATCGAGCAGGCGCATAAAATGATTGAGCAACCAGTCATACGAAGCAGAAGCGAACTATTAGATGTGTCAATTTCTCATATTCAATCTTTTGGAAGGTAAAAACATCAACAAATTTTTCTCACGACAGTAAGAGTTTCTTGGAAGGTTATGAGTGATAATTATGATGTCAACAACCTTCAGAAGGCCTCTCTCAGTATATTTGATTCAACAAAAATTCTAAGTGGTTTTCGCAGGGGAATCATAGCAACACTAGGAATCCACTCGAAAAGATGATGTGGAGATAATGAAGCATCAGGTGAACAAAACAAATAGAAGGCAGTACAAGACCCAACCAGCAATGCAATTCATATTGAACCAAAAGTGGAGAAATAGAGAGCAGAAGCAGAAATGATATCAAACTCCCATATATTAAAGCATCAAGAGTTAAAAATAAATAAATCACCGGAAAGTACTTAAACTAATGTAACTCATAATCTCTTCAGACAAAATATAAATCCTGGTAAAGAAACCAAAGGAAGGTAAAAGCTCGCCAAAACTTTAATTTATCGAAGGCTATAAAGAAGATCTCTCTAAGATATGTTTTGGGACTTGTTAAGGATCACCCCTTCATATTTCATCTGGAACCACTTCATTGCATCTTCCTTGGTAACTCTGTGCTGAATTCCAACACGGGACTTGCATCTACGACGACGACCCACACGGTATCCTGCTCTCTCCAAAACAACAAAAAAGTCCATACCATAGATACCAGTTGAAGGGTCATACCTGAGGAGAGAAAAAAAACAGTTAGTATTTCTAACATTACAAGTCAAACTGCTCTTTTATATATAATATTGAAGAGGTTAGCCTAAGTCCTTCCTGATAGGAAAAACATGAAATCCCTCACATTCTCAACCATAACAGCCCAGCAGAAGAACAAACTCACATCTAGTTTACATCTCTATCTGTTACCACGGTTATACCAATATGTGGGAAATGCCATATGTTAATAAATATCAAACAAATCCACAACACCAACATATTCACAACATAATGCATGCTATCAGAACAACAAAATTTTATAAAATGCAGGAACCCAAGAGGCTTCAATGAACTGTAGAATTTATGGACTTAATGTGACTCAAACTTAGGTACCCATCACTACCAAACTAAATATTTTTTCAGAAGGATGATAGTTCCTTGGTAACATCAAAATACTAATTAAAGCAGTAAAAGTCCACCCGGTTTTATTGAACATGAGCTTTAACCTGAAAAGTTGCATTAATAAAGTAAAATATCAAGTCAATCAAAACCGTAACTCATCTAAGCAAAGCACAGAAAGTTATAAAAAAGTAAAAAATAAAAAATCCACCCCCAGGGGAGGGGGGATCCCAGCTGAAGAGGAACGATAAGTACAATATTGATTTTTTTTTTTTTTTTTTTTAAACCAATTCAAGGCAAATATCATTAGGATCAAAGATGTTAGAACTAGATTAGCAGTAGCAGAGACCATGGGTTAAAATGGTCTTCACATTGGATGGTTAGATTTGACTGTTCAGTCATCAGAGACAATGAAATTGTGAATATAGAATGTGGGGGGAGCGGAAAAAGAAAAGATGCACATCCGAATTCAATTTACCAACACTACCTGTACCGATAAACTACAATACTTGTAATACGAGTCATAACTCTGCCCCTAGGATATGACTATGGTTTAGACTAGGCTTATTCTCTATAAATACTCACAACAGGCTAAATGTAAAAGAAAAACTATAAATTTATATAGTGACGATGTAGCCTAGTAAGACTTACTACTAGCTAAGCCCTCGCGCAGAGCCACGATAATCTTTGCTTCTAGTCTCTATTCCTCTTTCAACAATTCTAATATAACTAATCCATACCCCACACCCCAAAAACCTTATGCTTGCTTTCTACCATTTGCATTTTACCAATGGCCCAATAGCTAAGGTAAACAAATAACAACATCAATACTACCCTCATTATTACACAAGCAAATTTAACATAATTGTGCACAAACATAAACAAATTTATATGCAAAAGTAAATGCAATTAAATGTTATTCAGAAAGCAATAAACTGACTTGATTCCGAGATCGATGTGCTCCTGAATACCGAATCCGAAGCAGCCAGTATCGCTGAAGTTTCTCCTCAAAAGCTCGTACTCCTTGACCTTGAGCCCACTCTCCAGAAGCTGCATTGCCTTCTCGCCTCTCACCGTCACGTAGCACGCAATCTTTTCATTACGCCTAATCCCGAACGACCTAACCGTGTACCTGGCTGTTACATTCAATCACAAAACCAATCAATCAAATCACAAATCAAGACAGAAGAGAGAGAGAGAGAGAGAGAGAGAGAGAGAGAAGGCATTGAGAATCGTTGATACCCTTGGAGAAGACGGGGTTTTGGCCACTGAGTTGCTCCAACACCTTGGCGGCTCTGGTGAGACGATCACCGCTCTCACCAACGGATATGTTGAGGACGAGCTTCTGGACCTTGATCTCCCTCATTGGGTTGCTTAGTTTCTTCTCCGAAGCCTTCAAAATCCAAAACCCAACACATTCAGAAACTAAATCATTACATTAAAAATAAAAAATAAAAAATAAAAAAAAACCAACAACAACAACAAAATTGATAACCGAGAGAGAGAGGCACCATTGTTGTGTGGATGTGGAGGAGCAAAGTACTGAGGCGAAATGGCTAAGAAGCTGAGCGAGAGAGATATTTGAGGGTAAAATAGGAGTAGGGTTTGCTTAGAGCTAGGGTTTTGGTGTTGGTTGTAGCAAATTACGATATTGCCCCTCAATTTTACAAAATAAAAATGCAAAATTTCCGTTGCCGGGACTTGAACCCGGGTCACCCGGGTGAGAGCCGGGCATCCTAACCAACTAGACTACAACGGATTATTGGGTGATAGTTACTGCAATATAATTTATAAACCGAATATATACACTTTCTGTCAATACTGGCCCAATTACTATGGCCAAGGTTGCTGCACATGGTAAGTTTGTAATTAAAGGTGTCCACAGGTCAATTCGAGTCATGTTTATGCCCAATCTGCAATCAACCTACCAAATTAAGTGAAAAGTTTTCAGACCCACTACAAACTTGTGAAGAAGTCAAGTCGAACTAGTTAGATATGCATCGGGTTTTGGTCGGAGTCAATGAGGAGGAGATTTGGCCGGTATTCCACCAGAAGCAGTAGAAATTCAGCCATATGTGACCGAAAATCCTCTAGATCTAGAGAGATCTCGACGTGATCTCACCGGATCTACACAAGATCTCGCCAAATCTATCGAGATCTGACCGTAGATCTCTTCATATAGCGAAGAACGGAGGCTATTGGTGGTGGATATCGATTAGGTCAGTTGTAATGAGATTTTGAATCCAAGACCCCTCAACCTACCCACTAAAATCGGGTTTTGGATATCGGAACCCGTCGCCGACCATCACAAGCCTTGGTTCGAGCGGTTTCCAAGTTGGTCTAGTCAGCCTAGGCTGATGGGTTGGTTTGACATATGGGTTCGATAGCCCTATTAGTGACTAATTATTGGCTTTGATTCTTCCTAATGGTTCGTTTAGATTGAGGGAGAGGGAAAAAGAGTAGAGTAGATTTAGCCCAAAATTAGTATATTTTTAGCCAACTCTACTTTACTTCTCTTTACTCCCTCTCCTTCCCCCTTCCATCCAAACAGACCCTAAATGTGCGATGGTGTATAGACATGGATGATGAAAAAGTTATTTTTAAGAGTCATCAAAATATAAATGGAAATTGTGATCCCAAGATTACATAAATGTTTAATGAAGTTGAACTTAATACTTAAATTGAATGAATTTGATACTTAAAGAATTTAATTGAACGAAAATAAAGTTAAAGCACTGAAATAAATTTCAATTAAATTTAAAGTGTGCAAATTGCATTTCAACCTTTTTATTATCATCAAAGAATCATATGAACTGAAGGTGCCCCTAACCTCAATATCTTTGTTTATATCTTTGACCAACAAATCACTTGGCTCAGTTATGAGTAATTCACAACTATTATTATCTTTATCATAACTTTAAGTAATTAAATTATAATTTTCTTTTACTATTTCAATTCCTCTCAATGTATACATATTACCAAAAAAAAAAAATATTTGCTAAATTTATTATTATTATTTTTTTAAAAGTGTGCTTTTGCATGTGAATGTGCTATTGATAAATTTAAAAATGATATTTTATTTTAGATTAAAATGATTTCTACTTTATTTATTACTAAATTTTTTTATTATTATTTAAGATTTATTATTTTATCTAGCCTTATAAAAATCGTGAAAACTTATATGAAAGTTGTTTAAATTTTTTAGATAATTTTTAGTAAAATTTTCTAATATTGATAAATGTGGGGCCTGAAGATCTGGTAACCCCAACCCACTTCATATTGGGCCCAAAGGCCCGTGCCTAGGAGGAAGGAACATCCGAGGATGAATATAGGACGCCCAGGCTCCTATGGAACCTCGCCGAGGACGATACTATCCTCACCTAGCCGAGATCATAGAAGGGAAGAGCAGTACGCAATCAACGGCAACTTTCCAAAGGATCCCAAGAAAAGACAAGTACAATGGATCAGCCTTGGAAGCATGGTGGAGGAGCAATTCCCGAAAGAACTGTCACCTCTACATTGAATGCCCACAACTAACATTCTGGCCGCATTAATGAGGAAATGACTCCTGAGCAGTGTTGTCTAGGTTGCTGCAGCCCACAGAAAGCTGAAGAAGGTGGCTGATGGGACAAGCACTCAAGTAGCAACCTGTATAATCAACAAGTGGAGGGCTAAGATTAACTAAAAGGGAGTATATAATGTAGAGAAGTCCTCCAAAAGAAAGGGAGGCAGGAAGAAGCACAAAGCAATATATTAGTTTGTATTATCTGAAAAAACTTCGATAATCTGAGATAGAGGAAAGGAATAAGAACCATCAGCCCTTCAGTTGAAGGCCAAGGACAAAAGTTGCTTACTCTAAATGTATTTCCTGGTTATTCCATCCGCTCATAACCATGTTTAGTTGTTTTAACCCTTGCTAGGACCTAGTTTTTAAACCCATCATCTACAAATTCATTGTATTGGGCTAGTTGGGCTTGAGTCCACTCATCTAATAGTAAAAGTGCGCAAACCTAGTCCCTACAATTGGCGCCGTCTGTGGGGGAGAACTTGTGCGTTAATAAGGACAACAATCAAGCATGATAGGATCAAGTCTCCATCAAGCAGGTTCCCATTAACCTGAACCGGCTAAATCCCAACAACAGGGCAACTTTCCCAACCCCGAGCGTGATCGAAACGAAGAAAATGGAAGGTTTTGGGAGGGAAGTGTACACACCACTTAAACCAGCAGCAGCCACTCTTGTAGGGGTAGTCTTGTGCTTCGGAGACAAAATAACGACCAGGCCATGCAATCGGAAGAGGTCAAAAGTCATGTATCCCAGAGACAGGACGACAAATTGGCCATGCAACGAGAGATAGATGACCTGAAAAGAAAGCTGCGCCATGCACAATGAAGGCGGCCTTATTCTAGCCCTGACATGCCTTCCGACGATGAAAGTGACGATGACTATAGGCGAAGATCAAGAACTCCTCCAAGTGAGACCTTCTCTCACGAGGAAGAGCACCATCGGAGGCGTAAACATAGCAACCCATCTCCTAGGGGCTTGGGAATTGATGCCATGAGTAGGGCATTGGATTAACTCTCTAAGTCACCTTTCACACACCATATAGAAGAAGCTATGCTTCCTCGGCGGTTCCAGCAGCCAACCTTCACCAGTTATAATGGCAGAACAGACCTCGTGGAACATGTGAGCCAATTCAACCAAAGGATGACTGTCCATTCTAAGAACGAGGCGCTGATGTGCAAAGTTTTCCCCTCTAGCTTGGGTCCGATGGCCATGAGATGGTTCAATGGTTTGAGGGCGAATTCCATAGGCTAGTACAGACAGCTGACCCAAGCCTTTGGCTCCCGCTTAGTTACAAACAGCAAACCTCCTCGGCCTTTGAGTGCGTTATTGTCTTTATCCATGCATGATGGAGAAACTCTAAAAGCCTACTCGGATCGATATTGGGAGATGTACAATGAACTAGACGAAAATTTTGCTGACGTCGCCATCAGCACTTTCAAAAATGGCCTCTCAACTGGGCACAGCTTGAGGAAGTCTCTGACAGGCAAGCTTACCACCAGTGTGTGTCAACTGATGAATCGAATCGATAAGTACAAGTGAGTAGAGGAAGACCAGCTGCAAGGCAAGGGAAAGGAGAAGGTTATCCCTCAAGAGAGGAGGGATTTCAGGTCGGACCGGTATAACAGCAACCGTCCGAGGAGGGATTTTGTAGGGTAGTCTGGAGCAACCAACACACAAACTGTCAATGCAGTATTTCGAAAACCAGTTCACCGAGTGTTAGAGAAAATCCAAAGCAAGCCGTATTTTAAATGGCTGAACAAGATGATAGGAAAGCCCGCAAAGTGCAACCAGAACCTTTACTGCCAATACCACCAGGACTACGGACATACCACTGAGAACTGCAGGCACCTCTGGAACCATCTGGAACAACTAGTCCAAGAAGGAAAGCTGAAACACCTCCTGCATCATTCCAATGGTTATCAAGGCCAAACCCATCAGGAGCCCCGAAGAGATACTGCACTGAGGCCACCCGTAGGAACGATTAATGTGATCTTGGTCTCGCTAGGAAGAACGGGCACGCGCCCTTCATGAGTGGTATCTGTAGCTCAGCTACTTGCCGAGGAGTCACAGCCAAAGCCGAAGAGGACCAGAAGGGGTTGCCACCTAACCTTGAGCTTTTCAGAGGAAGACAAGATTGGGATTACCCAGCCCCATGACGATGCGCTAGTGATCACTCTTAGAATTGGGAACTACGACATGAAAAGGGTGATGGTGGATGATGGCAGTGGGGTCGAGATTATGTACCCCGACCTCTATAAGGGGCTGAAGTTGAAGTAGGAGGATTTGATACCCTACAACTCTCCTTTGATGAGCATTGACGGAAAGCTCGTTATCCCAAAGGGCATGATTAGGCTACCCATCCAGACCGGCTCAGAGATAGTGGAGGTGAACTTCATCGTGATAGACACCTACTCCCCATACACAGCCATCATCGGTAGGCCCTGGCTCCATACCTTAGGAGCTGTTGCCTCCTCCTTACACCAGAAGGTGAAATTCTCGTCAGGAGACTAGGTTCTCGAAATCTGTGGTTGTCAATCAACGGCAAGGTAGTGCATGGTGGCTGCCATTTCACACCGGCTTGATGTGGAGTCTTTGGTGTCTGCTGAAAAGAGTTTATAGCAATCAAAGACCCCGGTGGCATGTCCTGATGCAGCCACCGAGGAGGCGAAATGCGAAAGTCTAGAAAATGTGGTCATTGGTCACAACCCAGAGAAGTTCTTTCAGGTCGGTGCTCAGCTACCCCCTCAGGAGAAGGAGGAGCTGGTTGAATTCCTCAAAAGAAATATTGATGTGTTTGCATGGGATGCCTGCGACACTCTAGGGATTGATCCAACCTTCATCTGTCACCATCTCAATGTCAATCCGTCCATCACTCCCAAGAAGCAGCCACCTCGACACCCATTAAGAGAGCATGCTGGCGTGATCAGGGAAGAAGTGAAGAAGTTTAAGCGTGTAGGGGCTATTAGAAGGTTTTTTACCCTGAGTGGTTGGCCAACACCGTGGTGGTCAAAAAGAAAAATGGGAAGTGAAGAGTCTGTGTAGACTTCATAGATCTAAACAAGACATGCCCAAAGGACCCGTTCCCCATGCCTCGGATAGACCAACTGGTGGATGCAACTGCAAGACATCCTCAAATGAGTTTCTCAGATGTCTTTCAGGGTTATCATCAAATACCACTAACCTTAGAGGATTAGGAGAAAACAGCCTTCGTAACACCTGTTAGGAACTACCACTACATGGTAATGTCGTTCGGCCTGAAGAACGCAGGGTCTATTTATCAAAGAATGATAACAAAAATGTTCGAGCCGTTGTTGGGCAAAAACATCAAAATCTATGTTGATGATATGGTGGTGAAGAGTAAAATGGTGTTCGAGCATTTGGGAGACCTCGGCTGCACCTTCGACGTCCTGAGGAAGCACAAGCTGCGCCTAATTGCCTCCAAATGCTCATTTGGCGTGGGATCCGGCAAGTTTCTGGGCTACATTATTATCCACAGAGGGATTGAGGTTGATCCCGACCAAATCAAGGCTATTCATAATCTAAAGCCTCTGCAAAACCCCAAGGAGGTCCAAAAGCTCACCGGAATGGTTGCGGCCCTGAATCGATTCATTTCCAGGTCGGCTGACAGGTGCAGGCCTTTCTATCTCCTGATCAACAAGTGGAAAGGATTTGAGTGGTCCGAGGATTGCGTCGCGGCCTTCTAGCAGCTCAAGGAATACCTATCTCGGCCACTTATCATGTTTAGTCTTGAGGCCGATGAAGTCCTATACGCATATATTGCTGTGGCCTTTTATGCCGTAAGTTTGGTGCTAATACGGGATGACAATGGCATTCAAAAGCCAGTCTATTACGTGAGCAAATCACTACATGAATCTGAGGTCAAGTACCTACCCTTGGAGAAAGCCATACTAGCCGTGGTCCACGCTACCCGAAAGCTTCCCCACTATTTCCAA
Organism: Quercus gilva; assembly: GCA_023621385.1. NCBI lineage: Eukaryota > Viridiplantae > Streptophyta > Magnoliopsida > Fagales > Fagaceae > Quercus > Quercus gilva. Next base: position 57,490,806 of record CM042477.1, on the reverse strand, counting down.
GCCCACACAGTAGTTGTCCTAACCCAGCTGCCCTTAAAGTCTGTGCTTTGGTCTGCTGATTACACTGATAGGATTGCCAAATGGAACACAATTTTAGGGGCTTTCAACGTCAAGTACATGCCTCGGACGTCTGTAAAAGGCCAGGTCCTGGCCGATCTAGTGGCTGAGTTTGTTGAACTGCTAGTAAAAGCAGTGGCAGGAGAACGAAATACGAATGGAAAATTAGTTGGAGCAATCTCTATTCCAGGACCCCCATGTTAGAAGGTGTACGTTGATGGCGCGGCAAACAAAGAGGTTCTAAAGTGGGGCTAGTCCTAGTATCCCCCAAGAAGACTGTCATAGAGAAGTCTCTAAGACTTGGGTTCTCGGCCACAAATAATGAAGCTGAATATGAAGCGTTGTTACAAGGGATGGTCATGGTGCAAAAAATGGGAGGAAAAGTAGTAGAGATGTTCTCGGACTCGCAACTGGTGGTGGGCCAAGTAAATAGAGAGTTGGAGGCCAGAGATGCAAGGATGCAAGAATACTTAAGCCAGGCCAAACATTTGCAGTTAGATTTCGACCTGTTCAACCTGACACATGTCTCCAGAAGTGGAAACACCCATGCAAACTCACTGGCCACGCTCGTTATTTCCTCAGTGGACGACCTGCCTCGAATCATTCTTGTTGAGCATTTGGGAAGAGCAAACGAGGGGGCCAAAGGCATGGTTCATATCCATCAGGTTAGAGTGGGTCCCAGTTGGATGGATCCCATAGTGAGATTCCTCAAAGATGATATTTTGCCCAAAGAGAAGTCAGAGGCTGAGAAGATACGAAGAAACGCTCTTCGATTCTAGCTGTCCGAAGACCATAAATTGTATAAACGCTCCTATTCTGGACCATATTTGCTGTGCATTCACCCTGATGCATCAGAATTACTTCTTGAGGAGCTGCACGAAGGGATCTGTGGGAGCCATACAGGGGGAAGATCTTTGTCACACCGAGCCATTACTCAAGGATATTGGTGGCCGGAGATGCAGAAAGAAGCCCTAGAGTATGTTAAGAAGTGTGACCAGTGCTAGAGGTTTGTCCCAAATATTCATTATCCAGGAGGGGTCCTCAACCCTCTGTCCAGTCCATGGCTGTTTGCCTAGTGGGGCTTGGATATTGTAGGCCCTTTCCTAAAGGCACCAAGAAATAAGAGATATCTGCTGATCGGCACAGGTTATTTCACCAAATAGGTTGAAACTGAGCTATTGGCCAACATTAGAGATGTGGATGCTAAGAAGTTCATCTAGAGAAATATTGTTACACGGTTCGAGGTCCCTCATACCCTCATTTTAGACAACGGACTTCAATTTGACAGTAAAGCCTTTAGAAGATACTGTTGTGAACTAGTAATCACAAACAGGTACTCAACTCCAGCTTATCCTCAGGGAAATGGGCAGGCCAAGGCTGTCAACAAGGTTATAGTCAATGGGCTTAAGAAGAGACTGGATGATGCCAAGGGAAGATGGGTAGAGGAGCTACCACACGTCCTATGAACTTACCAGACTACACTGCGACAGTCAACGGGGGAGATACCCTTTGCCATGACTTATGGGGCCGAGGCTGTTATCCCTCTACAGGTAAACTTCCCAACGCTAAGGACGAACTCCTTCACTCCAAGCAGTAATGACAAATCACTAGGGGACAGTCTAGACCTGATTGATGAACAGAGAGAAAAAGCAATGATCCAGCTAGCCTATTACCACCAGAAGCTCAAGTAGGGATATGATGCCAATGTGAAGCTAAGACCACTAGCGTCAGGGGACTTAGTGTTGAGGAAAGTTGTGGGTGCTACCAAGAACCCATCCCATGGAAAGCTAGGGCCTAATTGGGAGGGACCATACCGGATTACCTCAGTAGCAGGGGTGGGTGCGTACTACTTAGAGGACTTAGACGAAAAACCTGTACCTCATTCCTGGAATGTAAATAATCTGCGAAGGTACTATTATTAATAAAAGCATTCTTGTTAATTCAAATTCTAAGTCCATTATGATTGTGTGTCTCGTGTTTTAGCCACCACATAAATACTAGACAGAACCAAGGTCTTGCATGGTCCTCGGATCCAAACCTATGGGGAAACTAGCTATTTCAAATAATATCTAAATGTTAGACAGAACCAAAATCTTGCATGGTCCTCGGACCCAAACCTGTGGGAAAACTAGTTACTTCAAGAAGAATCTAAGTACTAGACGGAACCAAGGTCTTGCATGGTCCCCATATCAAAGCTTGTGGGAAAACTAGTTACTTCAAGAAGAATCTAAGTACTAGACAGAACCAAAGTTTTGCATGGTCCTCGGACTCAAACCTATGGGGAAACTAACTACTTCAAATAATATCTAAGTGTTATGCAAAATTTGCTTTAGTAAAATTAACTTCGTGTAGAATTTGCCAAAGTATCAAACAAAGTTTATAAGCGAGCTAGCCTAACTTAGTAAACCACAACGATAAACTTTGTTATAACAAAATCTCAAAATTAAGCCCATGAGCATCACTTAAAGCATTTTAGGGCGCCGTGGACTTGGTTCCGGTTCAACCCACACCTGGAGGGCTCTTTTTTCCATAACTTTGAATGTTCATTAAAGAGCTGAAGGATCTAGTAACTTCGATCCATCCTGGTTCTAAAGCAAAAACAAAAGAGGGATAGATTTCCATTTGTATAAACATCTTTATGTTATTATAATTGTTGTTGTGGTAAGCTGAGGCACAATTAAAGTTAGGATTGTACAAATGAAAAAGATAAACATGCGCTTCATTAAGTCCATAAGAGTTACATTGTAGGGGTCACATTACAATGTATAAAATAATAATAATATAATAAAAAAAACAAAACAGATAAGGCAAAAGTGCCAAGGGGCCTATTTCTTCAATTTAATCTTCTTTCTCCCTATGGGAGGCTGGTCCGCAAAGGCCTCGGGGTCCTCAGAACTCTGACCTGGAGAAATAGCCCGAGGAGGTACTATGGAGAAAGTCGTCTCCTCCGTGAGAGGGGCTTGGGCATCAGAGGGGTTTGCAGCCTCCTAGAGCACTTCCTTGTTAGAACCTTTGTCTATCTTAATTACCCTAGGAGAATCAGCTTCCTTGGCAGACTCCTCACAAGTGGTAGTAGCCAGAATATCCTCACTTGGAGTAGCACCAACTTCCTCAAAGACCACCTCAACCTCAGAGCTAGATGGGGCAGCCTCACGGATGGCCGGCGAGTAGTACACATTCTCCACCTTCCACAGGTCAGATGAGGCCTCAACGCCAGCTTGTCTGAGGGCCTCATTCCAAACTTGGGAGTAATAGAGCCTACATACCCCAGGCACTTGAGCCTTGAGGGCGGCCTCTGTCTCGGCCACACCTGAGGCGAAGGCTGCCTCCTCGGCCTCCTCCTTAGAAGCCTGGGCCTTCGCCCTGCCAAAATCTGCTTCAGCTTTAGCCCTTAGAGCTTCCTCTCTAGCAAATTCTGCAATGCCCCTAGCTCTCTCTGCTTCAGTCGCTTTCTCCTTCAGATGGACGATCTGCTCTTTGGCAATCCTCAGCTGATCCTCCGCCTTGAGTAGGCGCCTCATCTGGTCCTCGGCCTGCTTTTGGGCGTCTTTCAGGCCTGCCAAGGCGCTATCCCTAGCCCTAGTCATCTCCGTAAGAGCCTCCCTGGCCTTCACAAGGTCGGCCTCGGATATCTTAAGGGTATTAGCAACGTCCAGGCGCTTGTCACGCTTATTATCCAAGGCCCTGCTCTAGCTACTAGCCTCCTCCTCCAGCCTAAAGGTGGCCTGTACAGCCTACCAATTGAAACTAACACACAATAAGTTTGAAACCAAGGAGTGAGATCAACGGAGTCAAGTGTCAGAAGTCTTACCATGCCCAAGTACCTCTTAAGGCTGAAGAAGACCTCCTTACTCCTTAGGCCCCCCAATTCGGCCATGTCTGCAGGGAATAGCAGGGACCTCTCTAGTGCATTGGCCACATACGTGCCTTCGCCCTCTTGAAAGTCTCTAAGGAAGGCATCGTCCATCAGAGGTTCCCCATGGAGCATTAGGGCAGGTAGCCAGGCCTAAGTCTCGAACTGAGTGGCCACCTGTTTGTCTTGGCCTCGGGTCCCTATTTTCAGTTGTTTAGAAGGCCGCCCAACGTCATCCTCCTCCTAGGAGGAACGAGACTCGCCACCCCTCATAGGCCTTTTGTCTTTGTCCTTCTTCTACTTAGGATCAGTGGGCTCGAGCCTAGGTGGCAAACTGGACTGAGGTGGAGGAGGTGAAAGCCTGGACTGAGCAGGAGTTGACCTGGCCTGGGCAGGCTGAAACTTGGGAGGAGGAGGAGGAAGCTTGGGTTGAGACTTCCCCAGCGCGTCCTTCCTTGGCTTGCCCTCAATCAAGTCGAATAGCCTGGTCTGTGGGCGTCTCTTGAAACCCATCTCTGTTCGATGAGAAGTCTCCGCTGATAAGAGGTCTGCCTCAGCTAAGTTGGGGTCACCCAAATCACCAGGGTGATCCTTGGACAGAAAAACTTGATTGAATACGCCAAATTCTTCCTCGAATGGGCCCAAGTCAGCAACTTCTTCTTCTTCTTCTAATCTTCCTCCCTCAGCCTCTGCAGTTTGGTAGGGTGAAGAAGGGCCTACCAATGGAATGCCCTCCGGAATAGGAGAACCCTCGAGAAGCGAGAACCTGTGCTCGGTTGTAATGATTTTGTGAAGCCGAGGATCTTTGGCCCTGATCATGTACTTTGGGGCCGAGAATGACTTTTGAATTGGGTCGTATCCAAGGATCTTGTGAGCAGCTCTAACTTGATTGTCGGGTTTGTTCACAAAAACCTCTGCCCTCAGTACAGTTTGCAAATCTTCCTTGTTAACCAAATGGAAGTGACATTCGAAGGCGTTCGGATCTAAAAAAAAAAAAAAAAAAAGGGAAGCATACTCTTGTCAACAAACGAACAACGTAAACTGGGATAACACAGAAGATTAAACTCTCTCTGACTCTCAATACCCCACCTGGTGTCCCCTCCATTGTCGGACAATGAAGGCCATCATGCCATTCCCCTGACACAATGAGGAAATCCTTATCTAACCCCTTACTAGATCAAGGGAGGCATTAGATAAGCCGCACCCTGTCCTCCATCGTCTTCATGTAGTAGGACTTACCCTTCAGATGTTGGAGGTTGTAGCACCAGTTCACATCATGGTGGGTCAACCTCAATCCCATTTTCTCATTCAAAGCGTCCACACACCCTAGAATCTTAAAGACATTGACAGCACACTAGGTGGGGGCTAGTCGAAAGTGCCTGAGGTAGTCCTTCATCACCGGACCCATGGGGATTCTCATACCACCTTCTAGGAAGGCGATTATAGGAATCACCACTTCACCCTGCTTCCTCCTAAAGTACCCCTCCCCTTCCTCGCAGTATCTTAAACCTACATTACTGGGTATCTTATAATCTGCGATGAATTTCTCCATCGTCTCTTCAGACTCGACCAACTTCTTAAATCTACCCATCTCTAGAAAATGCTAAAAGACTTGGGGAAAATGAAAAGAAGAAAGAAAGCTCGAGTCAGAAAGAGAAAAGAAGACTTACAGAAGTGAGGAAAAGCTCCTCGGGCAGGCTTTTTGTGTTAGAGGCGTAAGTGCGATTGGAGATTTGGCTGGACTCTAAATACGTGCGCAAGAACTCTTTAATGTGAAAGTAAAGAGGCCAATCGGCTCCAACAGGTATTTATATCTTCAGCTAAAAATAATCGTATGGGTTTTCCCACTCATAAAGACAAAAAGATCCCTACCGTTTGATTACCATCGCATCGTTACACGTGGGGAGCATATAGCTGCCAGAATTTAATGAAGGGCGCGCTCCACATACTGAAGCACCAGAAACGTGCCTTGGACAGTTGAAAAGACTTTGGCGTTAAGGGAGGACAAGACTCGACGAGACATAACAAGGGCTTGAGGGCATCAAACCCTCCTCCCCGTCCGAGAATCCAGGCAGCAGGATTTTGAGGGGCTATTGTGGGGCCTGAAGATCTGGTAACCCCAACCCACTTCATATTGGGCCCAAAGGCCCGTGCCGAGGAGGAAGGAACGTCCGAGGATGAATATGGGACGCCCAGGCTCTCATAGAACCTCGCCGAGGATGATACTATCCTTGGCCAGCCGAGATCATAAAAGGGAAGAGCAGCACGCCATCAATGTCAACTTCCTAAAGGATCCCAAGAAAAGACAAGTACAATGGATCAGCCTTAGAAGCATGGTAGAGGAGCAATTCCCAAAAGAACTGTCATCTCCACATTGAATGCCCACAACTAACATTCTAGCCGCATTAATGAGGAAATGACCTCTGAGCAGTGTTGTCTAGGTTGTTGCAGCCCACAGAAAGCTGAGGAAGGTGGCTGATGGGACAAGCACTCAAGTAGCAACCTGTATAATCAATAGGTGGAGGGCTAAGATTAACTAAGAGGGAGTATATAATGTAGAGAAGTCCTCCAGAAGAAAGGGAGGCAGGAAGAAGCACAAAGCAATATATTAGTTTGTATTATCTGAAGAAACTTCGATAATCTGAGATAGAGGAAAGGAATAAGAACCATCAGCCCTTCAGTTGAGGGTCGAGGACAGAAGTTGCTCACTCTAAATGTATTTCCTAGTTATTCCATCTGCTCATAATCATGTTTAGTTGTTTTAACCCTTGCTAGGGCCTAGTTCTTAAACCCATCCTCTACAAATTCATTGTATTGGGCTAGTTAGGCTTGAGTCCACTCATCCAATAGTAGAAGTGCGCAAACCTAGTCCCTACAATAAATTAAATATATTTATTTGTATTCAATTAATTATTAAATTGATTATGACATTATCACGGTCCAACATTCGACAAACCCTTGTCCAATTTCAAAAATCTTGAACCTTTTCTTTTTATGGTTCTTTGAATAATCTAGGTTTAAAAATTATGGAGTCACTCCTGAGGGGGAGAATAGCCTTCTCAAGTTTGAGAGCAACTATCAACAACATTAGGGCCTTGATTCAAGAAAATGAAGGTATCACTCTTGAAAACGTCTGGCTTGAAATATTATTAAATTGATTATGACATTATCACGGTCCAACATTCGACGAACCCTTGTCCAATTTCAAAAATCTTAAACCTTTTCTTTTTATGGTTCTTTGAACGGTCTAGGTTTAAAAATTATGGAGTCACTCCTAAGGGGGAGAATAGCCTTCTTAAGTTTGAGAGCAACTATCAACAACATTAGGGCCATGATTCAAGAAAATGAAGGTATCACTCTTGAAAATGTCTGGCTGATATTTCAAGACATAACAACTTTAGAAGATGGTCATACTCTTGATGATTATAACATTCGAGACTACAATTAGAACAATTCAGTTTTAAGGCTTGTTGGAGGAACAAGGATCTTCGTGAAAAATTTTAACGTAAAAGAACTTGAATAGTTGAACTTGATATTTGGGCCAAATAATACCATCGAAGGGATCAAGGAATGTATTCAGGAAAAAGAAGGAATCCCTCGTGGACAGCAAACATTGGCAAAGCCAAGGGGGTTGAGGGGGGCAATTCCCCCCCAACCACCCCCCTTAACCCACCCCAAGCCTCACATCAAACTCATTTATGCAATTGTTTTTGTTTTTGTTTTTTTTGGTATGAGAATATGTCAATTAAGTTACAAGACCCTTGACAATCATCTTTTGAATTAAATAAAAGAATCTCATATCATCATTCCTTCTACCTAACACAATATAAAAAATGATATTTTCTTGTTCCTCTCAATTTTTTTTTATCCTTCATACATTTTGTATACTCTGTATTTTTCCATCATTCCATCAAGATAGAACATTAATAACAGTCAAAGCTTTAGTGGTGGACATTGGTATATATTTCATAATTTAAACATTCACAAATTTGAATTGTTCCCCTTCCAAAATATTTGAGCTAATTCAATGGCCCTCCTAAAAAGATTACAGGGGAAAAAAGGAATATTGGCCAACTTAACAAGTGGAGTTCGAAAAATAACTTCTCTAGTTTTCTGCTTTTGTTGATTTTCTGAAAATAAACAAAAAAAAATTATGTTATACCTCAAAAAAATAAGGTTATAAAAAGGATTTACATGAGTTGAAAATTAAAAAATCCTAATCTAAATGCATTGCCTAAAGTAGCTCCCTAGGGGGAACCCAAACAAATACATGCTTACTGTTTCTTTTGTCTTGATTGTTAGATTCTTTATGTCTTTATTTATAAAAAATAGAGAATTATTGAAGAAACATCATTTCAGTTTTTTTATAAGACAACTTTCATCTTAACTTACTACACTAAAGGCATTTCGAGTTATGAAATTTGAATAGAAGATTACATATATTGAGGAAACTCTTGCCCACCATGTAATTCATTTTGCTAGTGCTTAACAAAATTTCAAGCTTCACATCAAATAATAATACTAATTAGATTCTTAAAAAAAAGGTTACCAATAATTATTTTTCCATAGTGACCATAGCCCGTGGGCACTTAAAAACACGAATTTTGCCATTCCTATCCAATTTGGGAAAAGTTTTGTCCAGGGCCCACTTGAATCTTGATCACAAAGACTAGTAACACACAACACAACTAGACATGGAAACGAATTCCTACTCCTACTATGAGTAGTACATAGATTCAGCCTTATATAAACGATCAAAACCTCATATTTTTCTCTAAGTTTTCTCGGTCTCTAGGAAGAAGAAGATGCAGATTTTTTTGAGAAACCTTAAGGGGGAGAATAGCCTTCTAGAGTTTGAGAGCACAGAAACCATTGAAAACATCAGGGCCATGATTCAAGAAAAAGAAGGTGTCACTCTTGAAAACCTCTGCCTGATATTTCAAGGCAGTACAACTTTAAGAGATGGTCATACTCTTGCTGATTATAACATCCAAGACTACAATCAGATCAATGCGGTTTTAAGGCTTGCAGGAGGAACAAGGATCTTGGTAAAAACTCTTACAGGAAAAGAGCTTGAACTCGACATTGAGCCGAATGATACCATTGAAAGGATCAAGGAGCGTGTTCAGGAAAAAGAAGGGATTCCTCCTATGCAGCAAAGGCTTATTTATGGTGGCAAGCAGATTGCAGACGAAAAAACAGTTCGAGATTACAAAATCGAGGGTGGCTCTGTGCTTCATCTTGTGCTTGCATTGAGGGGTGGTCGTTTCTGAGAGTAGTATTCTATCTTTCTTAGGAATTGCATGGCAACATTATTATTATTATTATTATTTCATTAGAGAGTTTAATAGTATTCAGTTTGTTTCTTTTCTTTAAAGATTTTTTTTTTTTTTTTTTTGAGAAACCTTTTCTTCGGAGAGTTTAGGTTGTCAGGCTGGTGATTTGTAGTACTACTTACTATATGCTAGTTAAGCAAAATAAAATTATTATAATTTTGAATATTATTTTTTACCAGTACATCTTCTTTGCAGTTTACATAATGACCATTACCTTATTTGAAGAATTCAAAAATTTATATTTTGATGCTAGGAATTGAAGTACAAGCAGGTGATGGTGCATGCATGTGCAAATCTAATTAGATAGTTTCTTATTGTTCCTCAAATATTTTTGTTTTCCTTTCTTTCTTTCTTGTAGGTGGATTTGTAGTTCTAGATAATAAATTGTGTGATTTCTTTCCTTGTTGTCAACATATTAACCACATATTAGGTGACTTTAACACTTGTTTTCTCTCTTTTAACACTCACAATTGTCCCTCCTCTTTTTGTTTCATCTCTACCTCATTAATTTTTAAGCCACCTCTTTAGAGATGACAAATACCTTTAACCCAACCCACAGCTGACCTGTCCCATTGCCAATAGATTTCTTAGAGTTTGGTAATCAAGTTAATGTTTGGGTATCACCAAGAACCTTGTAATTCAATGCCGCTTCCCACTTTTTATAACAATTGAATAAAAGAAGAAAGAAGAAGATAAAATTGGGGTATTGAAAATTCTGGTTTAGTTATAATCACACTTTTAAGAATCAACTTTCTGTGTCATGAATAAATCAAATATGTATAACATGACTCCCGAAAGTTACACATTTGGCAATCTAAAACTAACCGTAACTGAAAATATACATTAATTCAAAAACCATGCCAGAACAAACAGTTTCAACTTTTGTCTTTGCACCAAAGATATATGTACATGGCTCTTGAAAGTTATATTTAGCAATCTAAGAGCACTCATATTAGTGGTGCTAAATAGTTATATTGCTAAAAATATAGCTATTTAGCATCACTAATCACAAAAGTACACAAAAGTAGAGCTGCAGCAGTGGAGGTAACTTGATCTATTTGGCACCTAAATATGTACTTTCATGAAAATGCCATTCCTATTAGCTTTTCAACAATTTTTTTTTAATTGCCATTCCTATTAGATAAAGTGACTTGATCTTTGCACCTAAATATGTACTTTCATGAAAATGCCATTCCCTTTAGCTTTTCAACAATTTTTTTTTAATTGATAAGTTACGTGCACATCCAGTTGGTTTTGCCTTCAAAAACCTCACCTTCCATCTCATTCTTTATAAAGAAAGAAATGTCATTTGAGTTAGAGCTTATTAGTGCTTATTAACAAATTTCTCACTCACACTACTGCTAGGTAAAACTGATTAATCAATTACTATATCAGAATTAAGTCCAGAACAATGGAGAGGATATATGCAGGCCAAAAAATCACTGCTCTTTATTGCAAGTATGATCCAAAAATGTCATAACTTTCGTGTACACAATGGAGGCTCTCTAAACATGATAACATGTAAATGGAGCTGCAATGAATAGAACACTGAAAACTCAAAAAAAAATAAAAAAAAATAAAGAGAGAGCAAGAAAGAAAAGAACACATCCAAATAGTGGCCTAAACAATTTTCCAGCCTTCAAACATGAAATTTATGTCAAAATCCAATACTTTAGATGGAAGAAATAATGAGGAATTAATTCCTGGCACATTACCAGCTACACTAACGGCAAAGCAATATGGAACTGCACAATCTGCTGCTTGTAAATGTTGCAACTTTTGTAATTTGATGCCTCAAAACTTCAGGGCTTTTATATGAAGGACCCTACTATATTCACAGAGCATGTCTTTTAGAGCATGGTCCTATTAAAGCTTAAGGCTATATGTCATACCAAAAGTACGCCAGAATCCACATGATGATGCACAGGAAGAACCTCTTAATTTTATTCAAACCCATATACTAGAACATATTTACACGAAAAAACCATGGAAGTACAAAAGCTACTACCAGGCATGCCATCAAGAAATTACAAAATGGCTGTCCCCGCCAACATCCTCCACCCCTGTCTGAGGAGTTACTGCTGACACCTGTATATCTACTTTCATTCCATTCCTCCATAAATCCATTATCCCCAATACCAGTAATATTTTTGGCAATCTCCCCACAAATTTCACACAATCTGCACAAACAAAAGAAAGAAAGTTATCTGCATAAATTGTGAATCCTGATCGCTAGGAACTTGTTCAAAAGCACTTTGACAAGAATTCTGTTTAGGGCTGGGACTTTATACTAATCTCAGGATACACCATTCAACCATAGAACTACCTTAAAACTCAGGAACTTGCAAGTTCACATTCTTCAGCAAACAATTTTCCCCACTATCCATTTCATAATTATGGCCCCCTTTTATGCACCTAAATGTACTCGAAGTTTGACATTATAGGTTACCATATTAGACAAGTATCTTCTGCATGCCAATTTTTACCGTCTTGGGATCAAAATTACCATCGGTTATTGCCATACGTAAAAATGTATCAAAAACTAAATAGAACAGTGCATATTGAAGGAGCAATGCATTTTTTGTGAGAATGGTATGAGAACAAATCTGCCTGAAGCACGCACAATAGCACTTCAACCGAGAATACATATTTGCAAAATGTGATTGAAGAGTTGAAAAAGAGATTATATTTATGCACATACACACAATGTGAACTCCTTTCAGAATACACACTGACTATATAAGGTCAAAATGAATAAATAAACAGTAGGGGAAGCAGTGGATTAATGAGATCTGGTAGCCTTCCCAAGTGACCTCCTATATAAGTTAAGACTAGAGATTTAAAGCCCCTGATGTAGATTAGAGACAGCCTATTGTAAAATTGAGTGATAGTAAGATAATGGCCCTTTTATCCATGATAGGGTAACATATAGGCATAAAACTTAAAAAAAAAAAAAAAAAAAAGTGTGCCTGTATTGTGGCATGGCGCTTTTGTATCCAACATAAGTAAATCAAAACTGCACAATTTAGAATCACAATCCATATACAACAGTGAATTCTATTGACTATGTAACCATGACTTTGATGTGATGATTGATGAAGCTGTGACAAAACTCATTTGCTTCTTTTATAAATAAGAAATTACTTTAATAGGCCAAGACCCAGCTCAACAGTTAGTGAAGAAGAAAAGCCCCACACAAAAGAAAGGAAAAAGAATAATAACAGAAATCAAAGATCAACGTCTAAGACTAAGAGCATAAATAAACTCCAAGAGAGTGAGGAACTGAATCTTGGATGAAAAGAAGGCCAAGAAACTCAAAGAACCAAGCTTCAGCTTAAGCCTAAAATGCTCTTATACTATATACTGCTTGCTAACAAATTATTAATGTTCAATGAGATGGTTGAAATGACGCAGTCCAATACTATATATTTAGTATCCTGATGATAACAAGGCAAAAAGTTCATTTATTGTGAGCGTGAGTATAGAATGCTTGAGATTGCCACCTTCTTCCTCATAACTATGGTGGCTGTATATGGACCTTATTGAATTCCAAATTCAGCAGAGAAAAAAATTTGAAATCAAGATTATGAAGCTAAAGATTAACCCTCCTGCAATGTAATTATTTCTTGGATTTCATTGCTCATTTGAATTTTCGGTTGTAATTTATTGACAAGAAGTATTATAATCATCATGGGACTTTTTTTAAAACTCTTCTTTCTTTCTTATAAAATTGTATCACTTATTAAGGAAAACTCTTATAATACGACAGTATATGTTCCAATCTTCAACTCAAATTTCAACATTAACAAAAACAATTAACAATTACCTGTTCCCTCTTAGCTTAAACCATGCCTCGGCACACTGGTTATGTGCAATGCCTAGCTCATCTTTACACCCACAACCAAGCTGAATTAAATCCTCCATAGTATCAATAGTAGCATTATCAGTGACTGATGTCGTTGCATCTGATGATTGCTCAGAACTCAAGTGGCAAATCCTACAAACCCTTTCCCCGTCCCGATTCTCGCCAAACCCTTTACCACTGCCACACTTCACATCAATTACACACGAACTCTTCTCCAATTCAAACACCCTGTTCTTCACCTCTTTTGTGGATACCTTACTCGACCCCAATTCATTACTTTTTGCTCCGGATCCCTTTTCATCTCTACTAACACGCAGAGCCTCATCCGAATTAATAACAACCACAGTCTCAGATGCAGCCCCAGCAACCAAATTGCTCGATGTCTCACTCGTTACTTGATCAACTCGACTGAGTACCTCACTGCCACCGCCACAATCAATCACCTCCGGATTGAGCACTTGCTCATGCCCTTTTATTTGTGCCTCACTCAATCCCAAATCACCACCCAATACTTCCAGACCCTTATTTTCATTACTACCACACACAGTATCCCTCTCTTCTGAATTCACTAAATTCACGGCCTCAGAGACCACCCCATTACCCAAACTTCCCGGATTCTTCACACTCGTCCCCGGATCTAACCGACCCGGTACCTTACCCTCCTCCTGATCCATTACCAAACAAAAACTTTCTCCACCCAATGCATCAAAATTCCAAAACTTTCTTACAAAAACAACCCCAGCAATAATATTTGTGTACAAAAATTTTATATATTGCACCCTTTTACATAACCAACATGAATTTCTTCAAACAAAACAACATAAACAACGTGTCCAATCCAATCCTAAAGTTTTAATCAGCCACTCCATGTCATGCACATAAACACATATCATATAATCTCCACACAAAAAAAGAAAAAAGAAAACTAACAATACCCAAATCGAAATCTGATTAAAACCAAACCTTTAGATCGTAGATTATCATAAAAAAACAGCTCCAATCAGCATCCAACAAATGAGTACACTTCCCTTTATCAAAATCTATAAGCAAAAAAAAAAAAAAGTTGAAAGATCAACCGCACCAACAACAGTACAGTAAACTCATTTATCTATGAGTTTGTGGGGTTTCTAATTTGTGGGGTATATTTATATATAAAAAAGAGAAAGAGTATGAGGGAGAGAGATTCGGTGAACTGAGAAATAGTAAAGAAGAGAAAAAGAAAAGCAAAAAAGCTTTTGGGTGATAAAATGAAAACGTGAGAAGTGACGAAATGGAATGAATATGGATTGGACACGTTACTATTATTTTTGCTGTTTGGAATGGGAATGGCGCAGAATCATAAATATCAGCAGAACAGTACCGTACTGTAACGCGCATTTAGACATTTATGTTTGGTTTTGTTTACAATAATTTGATTTGGGATTTTGGAGATAACGTTTTTCTTTTTTTTAATTTGAAAAGGTTAAGGTAAACTCTAACTAGTGGATTTTTGTTGTTGGGGGGTTTCTGTCCGGTGAGGCGGTAAGTTTAGGTCCGGTTTCTCTGTGATAGCCATTGGCTAAGTGCCAATTTGCCATGTCATTGCCTGGGTTTTCATGAAATTAATAAACATTTGCTGTTTTTTCCTTTTTTATTTGAATTGATTGATAAGATAAGTATTTTTTGATAATCGATAAGATAACTATTTAAGTAGTATTTTTTTTTTTTTTTGAGAATCAAGTATTTAAGTAGTAGATAGATAACTCTTTTTTTTTTTTTTTTTTCAATTTAGCAACCAATAATTTTAAAAGTAGTACTACAGCAAAGTATTAATTTTAAAACTAAAAAAAAAAAAAAAAAGTATTTGAATGTGTGGTGTTAAAAAAATAGTTTTTTAATGTGTTGATAATTGTAATTGTTATTTGTTGTGTTGGATATATTATTTTATTATGTTATTTATATTATTTTAATGTGTTGAATGTTAAAATAAAATTTTTGATATTGGGTGTATTATAATTTGAGGTGTTAAAATCGATCAAGTAGTATTTTGAGTTGTTAAAAGTTATATATTTTAACTTTTTTATTGTGAATGCTTATAGGAAGATAGATAACTCTTGATTATATGTATTCATGCATAGGATTAGAATAAATCAAACTTATCTATAATTCTTATATATATTGTAGTTAATACATTCACATTCTTAAATTTACAATCACCAAAAAAAAAAAAAAAATTTAAATTTACAATAAATCTTTCTTGTTTTGATAAATTCATATAAGTTAATTTTTTTTTTCTTTCTTTTTTATAAGTTTGGTTAGAATCACCTACTACTGTATCAACTACTTCTCTCCCTTTCAACTCTTTGGTAGTGACCATCTTGGTGGTAGACATAACAAAAGCGTAAGAGCTAACTTGAATCACATTTATCTATTATATATATTTAATTTAATAGTCTTTTTTTTAGTGAAAATTAGAAATGCTTAGGGATTATAACCCAATGCTAATTACATTTTTTAATGGGGTTAATATCTAAGTTCAAATCTTGTTTAAAATGTTCCTCAAAAAAAAAAAAAAAAAAAAAATCTTGTTAAAAAATCTCACCTCCCCCACTCCACTAACTACCTTCATAAAAGAAAAAACAAAGTTAGAAATGCTTGATTTTTTTTTTAATTATTTTTGAGAAATAGAATTTATTAATTAATTTTTTTAATAGGAATTAATAGTTAAGTTATATACTAGTTTATTCTTCTTAAAATAGTTGTATAGTTTATTTTCGTAGATACACTTTTAAAACCCTAACCTTTTTTTCTTTTTCATTTTTCGAGAAGGAAAACCTTTACTCTATTATTATAACCATCAGATTTTTTATTTTATTTTTTTAAAACCACATACACATGCACACATTTAATCCATTTACTTAATTAGGCCACCCGATTGTAATGATGATACAGAACTTTTTCCTTTTTTGTATGGACAGAATGGAGTATATGGACAACAAAAATTTTTATTTCTAGTAATAGAAAGGTGTCCACCGAAAATAAAATAAAACTTCCCTAAGTAACAGAAGAAAGTTAAGAAGAATAGTGAAGTTGATTAGTAAAACAAGTATCCAAGTCAATTTGATTTGATGGCTTTACTTCCATATGAATCTCTTTTGTTTATCAGCTACTAATTCTCCCACATGCTTCTCAAGAAAACAAAAAAGATTACGAAGTAGCATGAAATATTGACCCTAGAAATTGTTTAAAGTTGCTCTGAATGCATAACCATTGGATGATGGATTAGTAAATTTTCTTTTATGCGCAATTCAAAGAAGTTGAATCTAGTAAAAAATATACACATATTCATGAGTAAAAATCCAACACGCAGATTTGCTATCATTCTTCAAACTTGAGGGCTATCTTGGCTCATGTGACAAGAATAATTGCTCAATTATTATTGTATAATAAATCCTTAATTATTAACATCCTTGTGATATTTGACAACTAAAATTGATAAGAGCAAAGTAGCAAACTATGTGAATTATTTTACAAAAATTATTGAGCCCTCATACATTTAATATTAATTAGTATATTAATACCTTTTCTTTGAAAAATACGTAAAATTGATAAGAGCAAAGTAGCAAACTATGTGAATTATTATAAAAAAATTTCTAGCTTGAGCCCCCAAACATTTAATATTAATTAGTATATTAATACCTTTTCTTCTAAGAAAATAAAGAATATATTCCACTTCCACCCATGTCATTTCCTGGATTTTCACTTAACAAAAATTGTTCCTTACACACTTAAGCCTATAGCAATTAAAGCTAAGAATGAAGTGCCAATCACTTCAAAAAGAAGAATTTTTGAATTAGAAGCAAAGGAAATAATGGCGTAATTTATATGCCTATGTTAGTAAAACTAGGACAAAGGTGGTCCTACTTTATGTTATGATCATACTTATTATGGTTCCATATATATGCTGCTAGCTTTTGTGTTGATCTGTTAAAAGTATTTTCATTTACCATATTTATGGAAGTGTGGACACATTTCCAACCCCACAAAGAATTGCGGACACAATTGAGAGGGGAAGTTGGAGGTCCTTATCTATGAATACAACTAGTAAGACGTGTTTGGTTGCCTTATGTAACATCTTTATTTTTTATTTTTGAGATAGGTAGAAAGTTAAGAAGGTGGAGTTAGTATTCAAATCAAATACATGAGATACTATAAAAAATACCATTAAAAAATTGAGTTATCACTATAACCCATGTAACATTTATAGATGATATATAATTAAAAAAATGCTAAAATTACATTTTAGCACCAAACATGATTGATTAGTAGACGTAGACTTCAATAACAAAATAAATTAATATTTAAATTGTATTGTAGAATCAGTGTCATGTGTCATGTGTCACGCGTAAAAGTTTTATATAATGAGATTTATAATATCTCTAACACGGTACTCTTGAATATATTCTGAGCTTCCATATTTGCAGAGAGATTTTATGTGCCAAATGAAAAGAAGATAATACACAGAATGCAGCGTACAATTTCGGGTTCTGTCTTGGAAAAGGAGACGCCATAAATAATAGGATGTGAAGTCAATAAAGACAGCCACACAGATTAAATTCATCCAACAATCTGAATAGAAGTGTAATGCAATGCAATGCAAGGCAATGCATACAACAAAAGTATTGAAGGCACGAGGGTCCTATCACCTATGCTTATAATAAGCAGATAGCTGTTACGAGCTTGTACACGTCATACCCTTCGATTAAGAACCAAACAAATGGGCTTAAATAGTTATCCTAAGAGAAAACATTCTATCATGCTGTGTCGTAAAACCAGTATTTTATACTAGCCAATAGAATCTTGCCATGTGGACGTAGTAAGTTTTCACTTAAATTCTTCTCCAAACAGACCCAAACAGAGAACGAAGAATCCTGATAGAATGTTTTCTCTTAACCTAATGGCTGGCACTGGATCAAGTGGCATGTACTTCCATGCCTAGTTGCCAACCAATGATCTATATGGTTAAGGGCAATTTATTCAATGATTTAATCAAGTGGCAAAAAAAAGAAAAAAAAGGAAAGATCAAGATCTATTTTTATTTTAGTTTTTCATATCAAAATCTAAATTAGTTTTTAATTGTATTCTAATTTTGTGTTGTTTATTTATTTTTTTTTTTTTTTAATTTTGTTGCCAAGTGACCCGTTAATGAGACTCAGTGCAACAACAAAGAAGACCACCATCTCATTCACCAAGGTAAGACTAACTAATCATCATTGCTAAATGTTTCTATTCGTAAGCATGAGTTATATTGTCATTTTTTTTTTAAAAAATTATCAATAGTTACATGTAAAATTTCTCAATAGTTTGTGCATAAGAAGTGTTGAGAGGCATGCTTCAACCAATCGAGACTCGATCTAAGGTTTGGCGAAAATATTGCTTCGATCTATCAAAACTCAATTGAAATGTATTCTAAATTACATATTCTTTTGTATCTTGGATATTTGACGTTATAGATACGTTACAAACTCAATCAAGATTACAAGTCATGGAATTTGTCAACTTCTAAACGTAACATGAAGTATCACCCTTTTTATATTGGGCTATAACATATTTGAATTGAAACATTTTTATTTCGAGAGCTAATTTCAAAGCTTATTAAAAAATAATGTTATTTATAAAGAATTAAAACCAATTTTTTTCCTTATATTTGAATGGAGTTTTATTAATTCATGCTTCTATTTTTTCCCTTTAAATAAAGGACTCCATGTTATCATTTGCTAAGGTGGTAAACAAGTTGAGCTAAGTGATATATCAAATGTTAATAGTTATTCATTTAATTTTATTTTGTACAAGAGTCGAACTTGAGATTATCACCAAATTAAATTTCATAATTAAAGTTTGGTTTATTTTCTTGTTGAATAGTAAGAACTTATTTACAAATTACTTAATTTACTTATTCTTTTCACACACATTTATGATTTATCTATTATATTTAATTCAATAGGTTTTTTTAAGTAAAAGTTGCAAATATTTAGGAGTTCAAGTGATAGGCTAGCAATAATGACATTTTTTTAATAGTGTTAACATCTAGATTTGAATCCCACCCCCCTCTCCAACACTAATTACTTATCTCAAAAAAACATAGAAATGTGAGTTTCAGTTAGCTCAATTGATAAAATTTCTAATAGTTAAATAAGAAATCCGAGGTTCAATCCCTGCCTACACCAAAAATTGATTGGTATCTTAATTTGATGATAAAGAGCTATCATCAAGAGTGAACGCTATAAGTTGAAACTCTCTCAACCAAAAAAAAAAAAAAAAAAACCATAAAAATGCTTAATTTGATAGTTAAGTTATATTGTTTATTTTCTTAAGTACAATTTTTACTTGCTTCTCAAATTTTTTTTTTTAAAAGGAACAATTTTTACTTTTAATACTATGTTTATATAACCATCAAAAATAAATAATAATAATAAAAATAATAACTAGTTGCCAACTCATGCAATGCACGGGATAGTTAAATAATAATTAAAAGTACTTATTTTGCTTAAAGGTTTATGACTTAACTTTAAAAAATGTATAACTTGAAAATAATGAAAATAAGTAATTTTTTGTTCAATGTTTAGAAAAATTATTTTTCTTTCATATCATTGGTTCCACATAACACATTCCGGCGTGGGCTATTCTATGGTGATGACTTCACATAATACTTAATTGCAATTAAATTTATTATCCACCACCAATCTAATCTATGTTATCTTGATAGTAGATCTGCAAATTGCATTCTTATGTCCTTAGAGAATGCCACATCATAATTATTATCTATATATAATACAAAACCAAAGTTTTTGACTTTTTGAGAGACTTACGTTAGAATTAGGATTAAAAAAATAATTATAATTTTTTTAATTAGACCTCATGTTAGATTTTTTTTTTTTTTTTTTTTTTTAAAGGACTCACTTTAGGTTTCAAAAAAAAAGAAAAAAAGAAAAAAGAAAGACTCACATAAAAAAAAATAATAATAAAACTTTAGGATTAAGAAAAAAAAAAAAAAAAAAACTCCTGTTAGGGCTCTCTCACTATTTAGTTTTAAAAAAGACAACATGTTAAAAAAAAAAAAAAATTTAAAAGACTCACTTTAGGTTTCAAAAAAATAAAAAGACTCACATAAAAAAATAAAAATTTTAGGATTAAGGAAAAAGAGGGAGAGACTCTTGTTAGGACTCTCACTATTTAGTTTTAAAAATGACCACAAGTTAGAATTTTTTTTTTTTTTTTTTAAAGGACTCACTTTATGTTTAAAAAAATAAAAAAAATAAAAAAATAAAAAAACTTTAGGATTAAGGAAAAGAGAGAGAGAGAGAGACTCCTATTAGGACTCTCTCACTACTTAGTTTAAAAAATTAATTTTTTTTATAAATTAAAATGATGATATGGAAAATTGTGGAAATTTTAAAGGTTTTGGTTTTATCTATATACTATCATTACTCCCGTGCATTGCACGGTTTTGGTTATAAACTTTTGGAATAATTTTATTGAAAAATAACAAATTAATAATTACTTGAGTCCAGATCATATAAATTGTATATAAAGTATTGTTCTTTGGATCATTCAAACAATCACACAACATATTTATATGAAACCAATTCCTGAATTTAATAATTAAAAACCTAAGGAAACTTAACCAGAGGTTTTTCATTTGCCAGAATATTTGTAGTACATCTAAAATGTGTTATGCACTTGAAGGTTATAGACTACATAGTATTTTGTTTTTCAAACCTTTATTTAGAGTTACGTTTTGATACACTAATGGCATCTTTTATCTAAACAGGATCTCCTTAAAAATGAGTGGAGAGTCATGATGATTTAATATTAAAGGAGTCTTAATGGATAAAAAGGATAAAGACAATTGTTAGAAAAAATTATTAGTTCAAGCAAATAGTTGCATGATCATATTAAGATGTGAATTCCTTTTCATGATGTAGATTTAATATTACTTGCTAATAGCAATCTTGTGAAGGAATATGTTGTTGATATTTATAACATGCTATGTTAAAAAAAAAAAAATAAAAAAAATTCATGAATACTATTCAAATGTGTTGTGGGTGATAAATATAGGTATGGATATTGATATTTGTAAAAACCAAAATAAAAATTAAGTACAATGAAATTTAAAATAATAAAAAAAGTTACATGCTCATAATGTTAGACAATTTCTTTCGCACACATATAATATCATTAACAACATAAATAAAAATGAGATATAGTAACATAAAAATTTACTTCTCAAGAAAATTAATTTAATCTAATAACACACATACAAACATAACACAAATACAAATAGAACCATTGTTGTAGGAGAGAATACAAAATTTGATAATTCTTAAATAATATTTATAGAGGTTTATATAATAGCTTTCATGGATTTAAAATTGCATTTATGACTCATAAGCAAAACCTTAAAAAAAAAAAAAAAAAAACAAAAAAAAACAAAACAAAACAAAACAAAACAAAACAAAACAAAAACAAAACCAAAAACAAAGAAGAGAAATACCTACCTGTAATAGTTTGGATGGTAGGTTTGATAAAGACTTTTACTATGGATTTTACAAACATCAAATTGCCTAAGTAATAAGAAAACAAACAAACAAACAAAGGAGAGTTAGATTTCTAAACAACATAGAAATTGTAAGAGAATGAGAATTATTGATAATGGAGGAGAAAAGAAGAAGAAGAAGAAGAAGTTGTGCCAAAGAATATATAAAAATACACTTAAAAAGATTATATATATATAGAGAGAGAGAGAGAGAGAGAGAGAGAGAATTTTCAATTGTGAGGAACTTAGATTTCTAATCATTCTAGAAATTATAAGCTAATTAACTTAAGATTTATGCTTATTCAAAAAAAAAAAAAAACGTCATATAGTTATTGAACATAATGTAAGTAGAAAAAAAAAAAAAAAAAAAAAGTAAACGTGAATGGCAATAAGGAAATAAGATAGACATTATTATTATTATTATTATTATTATTATTATTATTATTATTATTATTATTATTTAAGTTATAATCAACTTAGAAGTTTAAAGTTATCCAAATAAGAAAAAGTTAAACTCAACATAACTTTATCCAAAAAAGTGATAAAGCCATAGAAGAAAAGTTGATAATAACAAAATTATATCTATAAATTTCTGCATGTGTAGAATGTTGCTATTTTTTAATAAACGTGTAGTATATTGCTTTTTTTTAATTAAGAATTTTAATAAATGATTAGATGAAGAATTAAGTAAACGTGAATGGCCATAAGGAAATAGGATAAACATTTAATGTTTTAAAAGTTATAATCAACTTAGAAGTTTAAAGTTATCCAAATAAGAATTAGTTAAACTCAACATAACTTTATCCAAAAAAGTGATAAAGTCATAGAAGAAAAGTTGATAATAACAAAATTATATCTATAAATTTCTACATGTGTAGTATGTTGCTGTTTTTTAACACACGCACACAGGTGAGAAAGAAAGGGGTCCTAATACAAAGGCACATCACAACTCCACTCAAAAGCCATGGTAACTTTTAAGGGAGAGTGGGGCAAGTTATACTACACACAACACACTCTCTTAAGCAATGTGGGACAATTATCCATTCTTTTTTTTAGAAACAAACACACACACACTGGGGAGAGAGAAATGGGTTAATCCATTTACTTAGGATTGTAATGATGATATAAATCTTTTTCTTTATATCATTTTTCTTTTTCTTTTTCTTTTTTTGTGCTCATTTTTATTTACCTTTACTATACGCAGTATGGACCATAAATTTTAATTTCTAGCAATAGAATTATAGAAAGGCGTCCCTTAAACAATAGAAACTTATTATGGTATGTTTGGAGCGAAGGGTTAGATAAATTGTGAAAGATGATGAAACCTCATAAGCATCTTCGTTGTCCAAATCAGTAAAAATAGATTTGGAGAAGAATAGTCAAATTAATTAGTAAAACAACTATCTAAGTCAATTTGATTTGATGGCTTTACTTCATATGAATCTCTTTTGTTTACTAGCTACTAAGTACCCACATGCCTCTCAAGAAAATTTTGGACAAAAAGGATTGCAAAATAGTGTGAAAGATTGACCCTAGCAATTGTAAATTTCCTTTATGCGACAATTCAAAGAAGTTGAATCTAGTGAAAAAATGTACATGAATAAACATGAAATTGGCATTTTGCTGTTAATCTTCAAAGTAGAGGGCTATCTTGGCTCATTTAGAAAGGATTAATTACTCAATTATTAAAATTTATAATTATATTCTAATGGATTCACATCAGGTGCAATACCCTAGGTATTGCACCTGGTGCGATGCCTCCACTTTTCTCACAAATTTTTTAACTTTTTAATTTTAATCTTTTAACTCATTTTTAATATATTTTATTTAATGGCTAAGATTGAAAATTGCTTTTTCAACTTTCAATCTCAGCCATTGATTAAGTATTGCACTAGGTGCAATACCCTAGGTATTGCACCTAATGTGAATCCATATTCTAATCTTGTATAAAAGAAAATCCTAATTATTACATGTATGTGATATTTGAAATGTAATCGATAAGAACAAACTGTGTGAATTATTTTACAGAAAGGCTTGAAGTTTTTGCAACTTGGCTTCAATAATCCATTAAGCTCTCAAAAATTTTAGATGAAATTACAATATTGGTCTCTAAAGTTTACCCTGTGAACACAACTGGTCTTTCAAGTTTTAAATGAACACTATTGGTCTCTCAAGTTTTAAAAATGAGCAACATCAGTCTATTTTTTAACTTCTGTTAGTTTATTACTTACATACTAATAGAATAGTAAAAAAATTACAAAAAATATTTTACAGGCATAAATCCCTTAATACTAAAATAATTGATCCAAAAAATCAAACCCATTGATATGTAGTTTTAGTCTTTCAGATTGAGTACAAATGAAACGAAAGGGAAAGTTGAATATAACGTAGGATACTTGAGCTTGGATTGTATCAATTTTTTTCTTTTTTTTTTCTTTTTTGGATACCATAGATTGTAACCATTCTGGGACTCATTGCATACCTGTGAATACGGGCAAAGGGAAAGTTGTCCCTCGGCTATTATTTGTTGTGCTGTTGTTTCTGATTCTGAATCTCTGATAGCATGCTCTTTCTTCATTTCGGGAGCTTTGGGCTTATTCGATGATCATACGGTTTAAAACTCTTTACCATAAACACGGTGTAAATATTTTGTTATTAATGGGTTTCTTGTAAGAGTCCATTTGGAATGTGATGCAAGCTTTAACTTATTTAAGTTTTTAGTTTTTATTTTTACTATTTATGGGTCTCATTTTACTTTTTTGTACTATTCATAACTCCTATTATACTATTCAACTAGTTTTTAAATTTTTTTTTTCTACACTTTTAGCAAAAAAATTTTAGTTTAAGCTAAATAAACTATTTCCAAATAAACTCTAATTGTAAAATCATTTTTGTAATTGTTTTTATTAAAAAAATTGTTAAGTTAATATTCCATTAGCCATGTAAACAATAAACTAACAGCAGTTAACAGAAGGATTAATATTACTCATTTTTAAAATTTGAGTGACCAATAGCTCTCATTTGAAATTTAAGGGATCAATTGCGTTCATGGGTAAACTTCAGAGACCAAAAGTATAGTTTTGCCAAAATTTTAATACTAGCCTTGTACTTGCACAAATTGTTACATCATTTACAAAGTGTGCAAATTTTAAATAGTAGTAAATTTAGAATGCTATTGCCTTTGTTATTTTTCAACTTATCATGGGCCATGGCATAACATTTTCAAGCCATCCAATTAACTACCTGATAGTAAAATTATTAGGATAAGGTTCCTATCTTTTATATCATATTTCAATTTGATTTCTAACATTTTATTTGTGTCAATTTAATCTCAGGTGTTGTCTCTTGGATGGAAATTTCTATCATGGTAAATTGCCAAAATAAAAAATTAGTTCCCATTGATGTGGCAATGAACTAATTTTTTATTTTGGTCAGTTGCCATGTCAACAATTTTTATCCAAGAAATAACGACAGAGATATGATACTAAAAGATTAGAGACCAAATTGACATAATTAAAAAGTTAGGGAACTAATTGAAATATAGTGTAAAGGATATAAATCAAATACGTAATTTACCCAAAAAATTATATGATAAATGAAGGATATATGTGGCCCTTAAATGAACAACAAATTAGTTTTACATTAGATATGAGGGAAATTATACTTTACCATCCTAAAATATACTTTATATTACACTTTGTACCCTAAAATATGACCCTTGTTACATTTTGCACCCCGACGTTAAGTTTTCTGTTAGCTTTGATGGAAATTCAAAATTTAAGGTGCAAAGTATAATCAGGAGTATAGTTTAGAATAGTAAGATGTAATTTTTCTTTTGACTTTAAAGCATTGAGAAGGGGACAATTAGGTCCTTTTAAGTGATGCTATATTTTTCCATCCAAGTTAACAGAAAACTTAATGTTGGGTGCAAAGTATAACAAATGTCATAGTTTATGGTAAAAAGTATAATCAGGAGTATAGTTTAAGATGATAAAGTGTAATTTCCTTTTAGATATGATATGTAGTATGTACGCAAGTAAAGTAAATCCACTTAAAAAAAAGAAAAGAAAAAGAAAAAGGATAAATCCACTAAACCATTTGAATTCAACTCAATTTCAATTAATTTTTTGTATGTCATGAAAAACATTATAAAAATATATGTCATGGCAGAATTTTTAAGGAAATTCACTTACAATTAGTAATACTAGTTATAGGCCCGTGCGTTGCACAGTTTTATGAAAAAGCTTATAAAATAAATGTATAAATAATTATATATTTTAATAGATTCAATAAAGATAAAAGAAAAAATTATCAAGTGTAAATAATTATCTCACTAAAATAAGGGATAAGATTTCTTCCTAAAACTAAATTAAATTGATAATTCCAAATTGAATTTTAAATTGATAATTATTTTTAAAAAGTACTAAACAATTGATAAATCTAAAATTAATATAATCTTGATAATATTATAAATTAAAATTAAAGTTAATAATTCAAGAATACACGTGTAGAACATCTTGATAATTTGATGTAACATAAAAATAAAATAAGAAAATTGTTAAAATTAATCTATTAATTATAACCATATTTCATCATTAATTCTAAGACCCTAACCCTAAGCATATAAATTAGATCAAACCTAAGAAAATTAGTTTAAACAAAAGGCAACTAATACACAAAACCTAATCAATTTAATAAAACAAAGGAGCCTTTAGAAACTTGACAATATTTTCGAATGTTTTGAATTCATTAATTAAAATCGCATTAAGACAAAAATCAGTAATAACACTAAAGAAAACAAACAAAATGAAAATAATAATAATAGAAGAAGAAAGAATGCATACCTGCATTGTCATAGGATTTAAGCATTCACATATTGAAATAAGCTTTACTCCAAAAATAATATATAGGGTTATATATATTGGTAGAGTTCCATTTGAAATATAATTCATTTAAATCTTATTGAAATTAAAGATATCTAATCAATGTGTTTGTTTTTATGCCATAAATATTGGAATTAAAAAAAGGACATATGAATAGAATGAATTTTTTTTTTTTTTTTTTAGAATGATAAAAAAAAAAAAAAAAAATTGATTCAACATAACGTAACATATAAAAAATTGAAAAAAAAAAAAGAAAAAGAAAAAAAGAAGAGAGTAAGAGAACGTGGATGATAGCTATAAGAAATTTTGATATATATATATATATATATTAAATGTCATCAACGTAGAAATTATTAAATTAATGGAGATATATACTATTTTTTGGAATAGATAGAGATTATCAAATTATTGGAGATTTATACTTTTTCTTGGGATAGATTTATATTAATCACTGTACGGCATCAAGCTCCTTGGGCCTGTTGAACTATTAAGGCCCAATACGACCTTACCTTTTTGCATGTTTGGGGGACGACATTTTGATCTTGCCCGTCTATGCGGGCTATCTGAACCTACAACATCTCCCGAGGAAACTTCCCGAAGAAGTTTGGTTCTGCACGGTAGAGTAACGACCGAGCAATTGAGACCAGGGCCAGCGTACTCCTAGCGTCCCAGAGTAGGAACCAATTCCAAGGCCACTCCCACCTACACATCCACTTATAACCAACTGCATTGGACCTCCAAACGCATTAGCGTCAGAGGCAATCATCACCATCCCACTAGTATCTAACTATAAATACAAGGATCTTGAGAAGGCAAGGGGTTGTTGAAAAATTGGAGAGAAAAGAGAGAGTGAAGAAGGCAAACACAAAAGGGATAGAAGAGTGTCTGGTCAGTCTCAGCATGAGAACGACCCAGTGTAGGAAATCCAAGCCCACCATATAAATAGATTATGAGCCCAAGTGAGTTGTAGCCCAGTAGCCTCGTTCTTGGCGCTCCACAATTGGCGCCGTCTGTGGGAATCTCCTACAACGCCGTGGTTCTGCTGGGACTCAAGCCCGGGAATTAAGATGTCTAGGCGACTGTTAGGGAGTGACGCGGAAAGCGGTTCCGTGGGGTCTTTTCGGGGATCCTCATGGCGAGAAAGAAGGCAGAAGGGATGCGAGGACAGGGACCGCGAAAGAGAGGAGCAGTCCGGACTCGGGGAGGGGTTTTATCAAACGCAGCATAGGATTTCGAACACTTCGGGCCAGGGGCAATACGATGAAAGAGATGAAGAACTAGAACGGTTGCGCGCACGAGTGAGGGACCTAGAATTGGAGGCTAGAAACCGGCGCCGTAGGAGGGATAGGAATGACCGTGAAAGGAGACCTAACGCTGAGCATGATCGTCGCGGGACGGGCCCCAACCAATCCGAACATCATCATAGACGAGGGCGTTCTCACTCGCGAGAGGGCCGTCGGCACCGAAAGCGTACTCGTTCCCTCGAGTCCAGCCAGTACCGAGACCGTTCACGATCGCAGGGTTACGAGGACCAAGATTCAGATGGCCCGGAGGAAAAAAGACCCCACAACGCGGCTATGGACGCAATGAGCCGCGCGTTGCGCAGGGCCGCCCAGTCTCCGTTCTCGGCAGATATCGAGTGGGCGCCTATGCCGGACAGGTTTGCCCGCCCTCCTTTTGACTCCTACGACGGAAAGACGGATCCGGTAGAGCATGTAAGCCACTACATTCAAATGATGTCCCTGCACACCCGTAATGACTCCCTAATGTGTAAAGTTTTTCCATCGAGCCTCGGCCCCATCGCTTTGAGATGGTTCAACGGGCTACGTAAAGGCTCGCTCCACAACTTTGCGGAATTGATACAAGAATTCGGAACTCAGTTCGTGACGTGCAGCCGAGTGCCACAACCGGTGGACGCACTGCTATCTATGAAGATGAGAGCGGGGGAAACCCTTCGTAGCTATGCTAGCCGATACTGGGAGCTCTACAACGAGATCGGCGGAGGAAACGAGAAGATCGTCGCGAGTACTTTTAGGATTGGATTACCCGAGGATTCTGGACTAAAGGAATCGCTGACGAGGAAGCCCCCCGAGGACATGAGACAGTTAATGAGGCGCATCGAAGAATATAAGAGGCTAGAAGATGACCGAATACAAAACAAGGGCAAGGCACCTATGATAAATCACCCCCGTTCAAATGTTTTTCAGCCGAGGACCCAGGGGAATTTGAGGATACAAGAGCCGGGGACACCGATAAGGGAAGTGAACGTGATGTTCAAGGATCCAGTACATAAAATTCTGGACAAGATTAAACACGAGCTGTATTTCAGGTGGCCGAACAGAATGGGGGGTGATCCCTCTCGAAGAAATCAGAACCTGTACTGCACCTATCATAAAGACAAGGGCCATACGACCGAGCAGTGCAGAGTATTGAAAGACTACCTCGAGCAGCTGGCCAAAGCCGGGCATCTAAAAGAGTTCGTGGTGGACGTAAAGGATAAGAGGACGGGCCAAGGGGCTGCACAGGGAGGCAACCCCCTCCCTCCCCCACTCGGGATAATTGAGGTCATCCACGCGCCCTCGAGAAGCATCACCTCGGCTAGAAAGAAAAGTGTATTAAGGATGGAACCAGTGGAGGAAGGCTCGGAAGTGCAACTGCCGGCAAAGAGACTGAAGCTTACCAGGGAGCCCCTCGCTTTCAGCGACGATGATTTGGAGGGAACAATCCAACCGCACGACGACACGTTGATAGTCTCCGCCCAGATAGGTGGCTTCCTGGTGAAGAGAGTGATGATAAACCAAGGGAGCGGGGCAGACGTGATGTACCCGGATTTGTACCGGGGGCCCGGGCTTAAGAGCGGGGACCTTACAGAGTACGGCACACCCCTGGTCGGGTTCGACGGGAAGATAGTCATGCCCGAGGGGAAGATATCTCTACCCGTGAACATGGGGGGCAAGGAGAAAGTAGTAATGTTTATAGTGGTGAATTCTTTCTCCCCATACACGGCGATACTTGGTAGACCGTGGATCCACGCAATGGAGGCCGTACCATCAACCCTGCATGTGAAAGTAAAGTTTCCAACCGAGAATGGCGTCGCTATGGTGAGGGGGAGCCAGCAGACGACGAGACGGTGCTTAATAGCTATGATTAACCAAAAGAGAGTGACGTCTGATCAGGAGGTGTGCGCCCGCTAAGAGGAGCCGTCGCAGGGGAGCCCATTATAGCAATTACAGAAACACCAAGAGGGGATGAAGGGCGGATGTGTTGAGGAGATGGTGAAAGTGAGGAGACTCCTAGACACCGACAAAATTTTCCATGGGGGGGCAGGCATAGGAGAGCAAGAAAAGGTGGACATGTTGTTGCTACTTATACAGAACGCAGATGTTTTTGCATGGAGCCCATATCAGGTTCCCGGGGTAGACCCTGAGTTCATTGTCCATAGGCTCGGAGTTGATCCGTCGTTTCCTCCTAAGAAACAGAGACCTAGAAGGTCAGCCCAAGAACACGTCGAAGCAGTAAAAGCGGAAGTCCTTAGGCTGAAAGATGCTGGGGCAATAAAGGAAATTTTCTTCCTAGAGTGGCTGGCAAATACGGTGGTAGCGAAGAAGAAGAACGGCAAGTGGAGAGTTTGTGTGGACTTCACCGACTTGAACCAAGCATGCCCGAAAGACCCATTTCCCGTGCCTAAGATCGATCAATTGGTGGATGCCATGTGCGGGCACCCGAGGATGAGCTTCCTGGATGCCTTTCAGGGGTACCACCAGATCGCCTTGGCCCCCGAGGATCAAGAGAAAACAGCGTTTATATCCCCGGAAGCCAACTATCATTACACTGTGATGCCCTTCGGCCTAAAGAACGCCGGGGCCACGTACCAGCGAATGATAACAAGAATGTTCCAAGACAAGATAGGGCGAACAGTTGAAGTATATATTGACGACATGGTGGTGAAGAGTAGGCAAGTTGCACGGCATACGGAAGAGCTTCAGAGCGTTTTCGAAGTCCTTCGACAGCACAAATTGCGGCTTAATGCCGAGAAATGTACATTTGGCGTCGGCGCCGGGAAGTTCCTTGGGTATTTGATTACTACGCAGGAGATAGAGGTCAACCCCGATCAAATCGAAGCGGTGAAAAGGTTGAAGCCACCGAGCAACCCAAAAAAAGTGCAAGTTCTAACCGGAATGTTGGCCGCCCTTAACCGGTTCATCTCCAAGTTCACAGACCGCTGCCGGCCATTTTATCAGCTTCTGAAGAAGTGGACGGGTTTTCAGTGGAATGAAGAATGTGACAGAGCTTTTGTGGAGCTGAAGGACTATTTGGCACGTGCCCCAATGCTGACAGCACCAGAGCCGGGTGAGGATTTGTTCATGTACCTGGCCGTATCTGAACACGCCATGAGCGCCGTACTGTTGAGTGATCGTGGAATACAGCAACCTGTGTACTACATCAGCAAGACCTTGGTGGGCGCCGAGATCAGGTACTTGCCACTCGAGAAGCTCGTCCTGGCCCTCATCCATGCTACAAGAAAGCTGCCGCACTACTTTCAGGCTCATACAGTTTACGTGTTGTTCGAGTATCCCCTGCAGTCGTTACTAAGAAGGTCAGACTTCACGGGCAGAATAGCGAAATGGGGTACACGGCTTGGCTCTTTCGACATTTGCTACCGGCCGCGAAGTTCGGTGAAAGGCCAAATCCTTGCAGATTTTGTCGCAGAATTCTCCCCAGGGAGAAGTGGGGAAGCGGTCTACAGTGTGGAAATCCGTCCATGGAAGTTATTCATGGATGGGGCTTCTAGCTCCGCGGGACCCGGTGCAGGGATCGTTGTCGTCTCCCTCGACGGAATACAAGTAGAGCACTCGTTCAGATTAGGCTTCAGGGCCACCAATAACGAAGCCGAATACGAAGCCCTGTTGGTGGGGCTAAGGACAGCTTTACGTCTAGATGTCCGAGATGTGGAAGTATACTCAGATTCACGCCTCGTGGTAAATCAGGTGCAAGGCAGTTTCGAAGCCAAAGATCTCCGGATGAAGGCCTACCTGGAGAAGGTGAAGCAAGAGATAGCCAGCTTCAACTTGGTAAAGATTTTTCAAGTAGCCCGAACCCAAAACAGGCACGCCGATTCACTCGCCACGCTGGCATCCTCGGTAACCGACGAGATACCTCGGCTGATCAAAGTCGAACTCGTGACTAGGCCAAGCATATTTGTGACTAACGATACAGGAATGGCAGAAAAGAATATAGCGGCAATTGCAACGCTTGGCCCATGCTGGATGGACCTCATCGTTGATTTCCTTGCAGAGGATAAACTACCGAGTGACGAGAAAGAGGGAAACAAGATCCAGAGGATGGCTCTGCGGTATTGGCTGTCGGAAGACCAGAAGTTATATCGGAGATCGTATGGGGGACCGTACCTACTGTGCTTGCACCCAATAAAAGCTAACAGACTGCTGGCCGAACTTCATGAAGGTATATGCGGCAGCCACGCCGGGGGTCGATCGTTGGCGCACTGGGCAATGACCCAAGGGTTTTGATGGCCTCAAATGCAAAGGGATGCCACTAAGTATGCACGCAAATGTGAACGGTGTCAGAAGCACTCGAACCTGATCCATCAGCCCGTCGGCCATTTGAACCCGATCAGCAGTCCCTGGCCTTTTGCCCGGTGGGGGGCTGGATATCATCGGCCCCTTTCCCCGAGCAACTAGTAACAGAAGATTCGTTTTAGTAGTCGTCAATTATTTCACCAAATGGGCGGAAGCAGAAGCTTTGGCAAATATTCGGGACGTGGACGTGAAGAAGTTCGTATGGAAGAACATCGTCACCAGATTTGGTGTGCCGAATTCTCTTATATCGGACAATGGGTTGTAATTCGACAGCCGGGCGTTCCGAAAGTTCTGTGGAGACCTCGGCATCAAGAACGGATACTCTACCCTTGCCTACCCCCAGGGCAATGGCCAGGCCGAGGCCGTGAATAAGACGATCGTAAATAGGCTGAAGAAGAGGTTGGAAGGTGCCAAGGGGAACTGGGCGGAAGAACTGCCCAAAGTATTGTGGGCTTACCAGACAACTCCGAGGAGATCCACCGGGGAAACCCCCTTCTCCCTCACTTATGGGGCGGAGGCTGTGATACCCACCGAAGTGGATTTATGCAGTGCCCGGGTTGCGGGGTTCAACCCCTCGCGGAACGAAGATATGATGGTGGAATGTCTGGACAGGTTGGAAGAATACCGCGAAGTGGTGACTATACGGCTGGCCGAGTATCAGCAAAAGCTCGCCCAGAGGTATGACCGGAACGTGAGAGCGAGGGAGTTCAGCGCTGGGGACTTGGTTCTAAGAAAAGCCGTAGGGAACATGCGAGACACGGGCGCTGGGAAGTTGGCGCCAACGTGGGAGGGACCGTACAGAGTCACAACCGTTGCCGACACCGGGGCGTACTACCTGGAAGACCTACATGAGAGGTCATTGCCTCGGCCATGGAACGTTCACAACCTCAAGAAGTTTTACCATTAATAATGTTGCAAACAATGAATTGTGTAACACTGAATCGGTTTAATCGATGGAATTTGTGCCCTTTGAACACGAGAAGTTTTTTTATTGTCCCAGCATCTTTGTCCGAATTCAGTTCCTGGTCGAATAAAATATGTGCGTAACTATAAGGACAGAAACCTCGCTCCCGGTTTGATTTCACTCGCCGAGCAGGTGGAAACCTTAGGACTAAATATATTCTAAGGACAGAAACCTCGCTCCCGGTTCGATTTCACTCGCCGAGCAGGTGGAAACCTTAAAACTAAAATGAACTATAAGGACAGAAACCTCGCTTCCGGTTCGATGTCACTCGCCGAGCAGGTGGAAACCTTAAAACTAAAATGAACTATAAGGACAGAAACCTTGCTCCCGGTTCGATTTCACTCGCCGACCAGGCGGAAACCTTAAAACAAAAATATATTCTAAGGACAGAAACCTCGCTCCCGGTTCGATTTCACTCGCCGAGCAGGTGGAAACCTTAAAACTAAAATGAACTATAAGGACAGAAACCTCGCTCCCGGTTCGATTTCACTCGCCGAGCAGGCGGAAACCTTAAAACAAAAATATATTCTAAGGACAGAAACCTCGCTACGGTTCGATTTCACTCGCCGAGCAAGTGGAAACCTTAAAACTAAAATGAACTATAAGGACGAAAACCTCGCTCCCGGTTCGATTTCACTCGCCGAGCAGGCGGAAACCTTAAAACAAAAATATATTCTAAGGACAGAAACCTCGCTCTCGGTTCGATTTCACTCGCCGAGCAGGTGGAAACCTTAAAACTAAAATAAATTCTAAAGGCAGAAACCTCGCTCCCGGTTCGATTTCACTCCCCGAGCAGGTTGAAACCTTGAAATTAAAATACGTTCTAAAGATAGAAACCTTACTTCCGGTCCGATTGTACTTGCCGAGCATAGGGAAACCTTACGTCTGAAAAATATTGTAAGGAAATAAACCTGCTGAAACGGACAAATGCGCGGGCTGCATATTTGATAAACAACACACTATATGCAATAGTGAAAGGAAAGCAACATAATGGATTAACTGAAACTGCCCAACGCTAAATGTTCGAAATACAGTCAACTCAAAAATAAAAACCGAGAAAAGATAATGTCTTGTCGCCACAGCCCGGCGACCTGGGCAAAACTTACGCAACATAAATAATCAAACTAGAGATAAACAAGACGGTTCGGCAATTAACTCGGAGGAGCCTCGGTCCGAGGATCGCTGGTAACCTCCAGACCAGTTGGCTCAGCGTGGGCATCAATGGCCTCCACCAATGCCTGCATGCTAGAGGTCTCCTCTTCGTCGATGACATAGGGGGTGTTCTGTGTGGGCGCAGCAGGGGGCGAAAAGGGGATTGCGCTTGGGTTCCGCAGTGGAGAATCCTCGGGAACACCCACGGCTCGGAGCGCGGCTAGCCAACCTTCCTCAAACCCGAGCTTATGAGCCTGACGGATGACCGGCTCTGCGGAATTCTCGGCGTCAATAAACCCCTCGTTGTACCACTTGCTTTCGCAAGCGTCCAACGCGGCCTTCAAGTCCGCCAATTCCTCCCCCTGAGCTATCTTCAAGCTCTCCGCCTCGGCTAGCTTCAGCTGCGTGTCCCCCAACTGTTTTTCCAACCCGGCACTTACACCCTCGGCACGAGCCCTGGCTTCCTCGGCTGAAGCGGCCCTCTTCTCCGCGTCCTCCGCCGCCTTCAATTTCTCCGCGGCAGTGACTTCAGCCACATCCTTCAGGGCTTTTTCCCGACCAGCATCTTCGGCAAGCTCCTTCATCCTCCCATCAACTAGTTGGGACAACTGCGCGGCCTGAACAAGCAATAGTATGGAGATCATGTAACAATACCCCATGCATAAATAGAAATAAAGAACAAATCAATGAAAGAACTAAGGGTCATAGTTGTAGAAGGCCTTACCGCCACAGTGAGCCATACAAGCCGCCTCCCCAATGACTCCTCCGTCCCGTCTGAGTAGGCGTGGACGTCCTCGGGCAGGAGCAAGCCGCTCGCCAAGCTCTGGGCAATGCGGCCCCCCTGACCCTTGTCCCAGACTCGAACGTTGGCAGTCTCTGTGAGGGGTTCACCGTCCAGCAGGTAAGAGGGTTGCCAGCTCGCGGCTGATCAGGAGGTTGACGCACTGTCTGGCCGGGTTTGGGTCACCAGCTCGCGGATGACGATGCCAGATGAGGGGCGGGGCAAAGAGTGAACCGGAATACCGCCTAGGCCGGGTGTTGTCTGTACCGTGACACGCAGCCTCTTACGTGTCCGGGTTGATGGGGCAGGAGGAGCTTGAGGGGGCTGGCTCGAATCCCCCTGTTGTTGGGCTTCTGACCGAGCCCCTGGCAAGAAGTGGCTTATGGTCATCGTTTTCCTCGTCACCATCTCGTGACCTCGATCGGATTCTGTCTCCGAGGAATCGACCTGCTCGGCTACGACGCCTTCGGCCGCTTGAACGGGCACCTCTGGTTCTTCGAGAACCTCCGGCTGAGCGGGGGCTTGGGGTTGAATTGGTTAAAGGGCTCTTTCCCGGAGCGCACGCGACACTCTTTCAGCCGACTCGTCGCGAAGGGGTTGGCGCTCGTCCGAACAGATGTACCGGGGCCCCAGGTCACGTGCTTCCCCGGTCGTGAACTTCGGAGGAAGAAAGTTTGAGCTGCGCACGTCAATATAGGAAAGCAGGGGGCTGTCGACTAGTAGGGCCTGACTAAAGGCTTGCTAGGTGGAGTACACGGGGTCAACGCCAAGAATCAGGTGCGACGCTCGAAGTTGTCCGTCCGAATGAACGAAGATCTCCGACCTAAGCACAAAATTTAGGTCACGTACGTGCACCACTCGGCGGTCCGGCTTGAACCTTTTACTGTCTACGCAAAAACCATACCAAATCGGTTAGGAACTACTTATTAATGAGAATCAAACATAAGGTAAAGTAAGAATGCTCGATACTGACCAACGTCGCGCGGTGAAAACGCGTAGGGGAGCTCCTCGGCAAACCAGTTACCGCTCACCCGTACAAATTCCCCCGCTGAATTTCTATTGGAATCAAGCAGGCATGAAATTAGCCATACCCTCATGTCCCTAGTTTTCAGGTAATAATCTGAGTTGACATTGCCGCATAGACTGTACATGAGATTAATATCATGTTCGTTTAACTCCAAACTGAACAATCGGTTTAACCTACTGACGCAACTCACCACCCGGTAAAAGTTGGGAGGGAGTTGGTCGGGGCATAGGCCGTAAAACCTAAGGGTTCTCAGGATTAGGGGGTCTACCGAGAATCTAACCCCGCCCTCTAAAATAGCCATTAATGGAAAGAAAACAGTATTGACGCCCTGGCATCGTTGAATGTCTATATCACCCTCGGGGCAATATGCAATGTCTACGTCCCCGGGGACATCGAAGGTGGCCCTAAAGGTGGCCAAAGCGGCTTCGGAAGAAAGGAGATAAAAGTAACCCATTTCCTAAACTAGAATCTCTAAAAAGGAAAGCTACGATCTGCGAGTCTAATAGAATGAAAAAGAACAATCAGAGAGGAGAGGAGAGAGAACTTACTTGGGGCTCTAAGAAAAAGAGGTCCTGAACTAGAAGAAGGAGCGCACAGAAAAGCTCAGCCAAAGGAAAGGTGGGAAGAGTGGAGAATGCAAAAATGAAGAAAAATGCCTGAGGGAGATATTTATAGGGCATGGGAGAAGAATAAATGGCAATTAATAAGCCGTTGGTGGGAAGCCCAACGAGCCGTCTTGTCAACTGCCACACACGCGACGCCTCGGTTCGCGAAGCGTCAAGCAATGATGATAACCACTCAGACTTATTGCGCCCTTTGAGAAGCGCGTCAGTAACCGACGAAACCCCACTGGCCGGGCCAACGACCCCTCGGATTCCTTGATTCACCCCCGAGAACCGTGGACGAATCAAGGGGGGGCTAATGTACGGCATCAAGCTCCCTGGGCCTGTTGAACTATTAAGGCCCAATACAACCTTACCTTTTTGCATGTTCGGGGGACGGCATTTTGATCTTGCCCGTCTATGCGGGCTATCCGAACCTACAACATCTCCCGAGGAAACTTCCCGAAGAAGTTTGGTTCTGCCCGGTAAAGTAACGACCGAGCAATTGAGACCAGGGCCAGCGTACTCCTAGCGTCCCAGAGTGGGAACCAGTTTTAAGGCCACTCCCACCTACACATCCACTTATAACCAACTGCATTGGACCTCCAAACGCATTAGCGTCAGAGGCAATCATCACCATCCCACTAGTATCTAACTATAAATACAAGGATCTTGAGAAGGCAAGGGGTTGTTGAAAAATTGGAGAGAAAAGAGAGAGTGAAGAAGGCAAACACAAAAGGGATAGAAGAGTGTCTGGTCAGTCTCAGCACGAGAACGACCCAATGTAGGAAATCCAAGCCCACCATATAAATAGATTGTGAGCCCAAGTGAGTTGTAGCCCAGTAGCCTCGTTCTTGGCGCTCCACAATCACCTCTTGAAGAATTTGGATTGTGCTTATCCCTTAATAATCAAGTTTTGTAGCTTGATATATTGATAAAATAATATTAAAATTTTGAAAATTTAGATGATAATTATTGTCTAAATTAAATTTTTGTATGTTAAATATTATACCCTAATTTAAGAAATATATCCTAATAAATAAAAAAATAATGTTAATTAGATGATAAATATTATCTAAATTAAATTTTTGTATGTTAAATATTATCCCTTAATTTAAGAAATATATCCTAACAAATAAAAAAAAAATGTTAATCTAATTTTATTTAATGATAAGAATGAATTAGAGTTCTGGTAGTATACTATTCATTCTTAGTTTTTTAAAAATTTTAAAATTTAATAAAATTTCTGCACTAAACCTATCAAGAACATCTAAATTGTGAGCAAAAAAATAAACAATGAATCAAAGTGCAATAACAAAGCATTAAGCAACTTCTCAAATTCCATAATGGAGGAATTTATGAAAATCAAATAGTGGAAGAATAATTCATCTCAAATAAATTAAGAACCTGCAAAAGTGGTTGAATCAGGGGAGACCCAAATATACTAAGATTCTGGTTGGCTTAATAATAGCTATTACAATCACAGAGTTTATATATAAAAAATATAAAAAAATTAAAGACTGTTTATGACTTGCACTGCTTTCTTTCTTTTTTTCTTTGTGTTTAATGTATTCCAAAAAAAAAAAAAAAAGAACCAAAAAAAAAAAAAACAGCATTTCTTTGATCTTTTTAACATGTAGAGGGAGTTCTCGCCACAAAAAAATAATAATAATAATAATTGTGGGGCCCTATTGCACTAACCGCGCTGGCCCACCACATGCGGCTCAAGGCCCGCGCCGAGGATAGTGCTGAGGCCGAGGACAATGGGAAAGAACCCAGAACGTCCGAAAGGCCGCGCCGAGGATGACCTGTCCTCGGCGCACCGACATCACTAAAATGGGAAATATCCCACATCCACCGAAAATATCCCACCAACATTTTGGCCGTCTTAATGAAGACATGACCGACGGACCCAGTCGCCTCGATTACCCCGACTAATAGAAAGTCTGTAAAGGCGGCTGAGAACTAACGTAAAGCCTGCAAGCTGCAGATGATATGACAAACTCCTGTACACGACGATCA
The DNA here is from genome assembly GCA_023621385.1 of Quercus gilva. Taxonomy (NCBI): domain Eukaryota; kingdom Viridiplantae; phylum Streptophyta; class Magnoliopsida; order Fagales; family Fagaceae; genus Quercus; species Quercus gilva. Next base: position 57,452,092 of record CM042477.1, on the reverse strand, counting down.
GATAATTGACAAGTGGATGGTCAAGATCAACGAAAATAAGACTATATAACTAGCAAGATTCTAAACAGAAAAGGGGATCGGCCCCAAAATTCGTTGTCCGCCCGTTTTATGCTTAGTCCTTCCTACCCATTCTCTACAAATTTTATTGTTTAGGGTCCGTTACATTTTGAGCCCTTACAATTGGCGCCGTCTGTGGGAAGGACTTACGCATCAGCGGCACGACGTTTGGGGAAGGGAAAACAAAACGACAAATCAATCGAGAAGAGATGTCGATCCATGCAATTTTTAGCAACAATATTCATCCGGCAGTCTACAACAACAAGAAACAAGTGCAAAAAAAAGAAAAAGAAAGAGAGACAATGTGTAAAATAAGTCTACTTCTTTTATTCATATATGGAAAAAGATTACATCTTTTACAAGTAATGCCCAGGGGGCTTGTTCTAAAGCTAACTACAAAGGCAGACGCTTGATAAAGCCGGCAGAGGAACAAAGTGGTAGAGAGCAACAATGGCAGAAGAACAAAAGGTGGAAGAGGAGAGTAGAGGAAGAAATGAAGAAAACAAGAGATGAAGAACAAATATTAAAAAAGAAGTGAAGGAGGAGAGGAGGAAAGAAAAGAGGAAGGCTCGTAGAAGAGCAAAAGAGAGAAGAGAGAAGAAGGATTTGAAGATAGGAAAGCTACATTAAGGGGCGGAAGTGGTAAAGGCACAGGACGGCTCCATTTCCGGGTTCCGCCTGATTTCCCTCCCACCCCCAATGCAGCCGACTTGGGGGGTCAATGACCCGTACCCAAGGGAAGGTGGTTACGTTCTCCCCGGATCTTCCTCCTGACGCCAAGGAGGGCTCCTCCTCTGGTTAGGTTGAAAAGAAGGAGGGTCTTCGGATCTCCCCTACCTCCACACCAGCGTGACGGCCAGAGTTGGAGTACCATCCTCGGCTCCTGATAGGGGCTGTGCATCCCCAGGATTGCCCTTTTTAAGGGCCCACTCATTCAAAGGAACTAAAACGGCTATGTTTGGCGGAGCCTTTTTGGGAGATGTTTATGGGAGAAATTTGATATGGACTTTTGTCAAGTGTGAAGGAGAAGGTTGCCCTGGAAGCGTCTTATATAGATGGTGGGATATTTATGAGTGCCAATCTGCCATAAATCCCAGGGAGAGATTTCCGGAGGCAATAATGCCGCCCCAAATTCCAAAGCGCCTAACAGCCGTTAGATCCTCATAGATCCACGGCTAGCATTAATGGAGAGGCGCCCCATTAAATGAGAAGGCACCGAAGCGTCAGCGCGCGTTACCTGGACAACCCAAGAGACGCCTCGTAATCAGAAGGGTTCCATCAAAACGAAGAGGCAGAACACGGCAGGGTCTCATCCTTCACCAACCCCAACTTGTATTTATTATTATTTCTGCTTGAAAAGTGTAATTGTCTATGGCTTATTGTAAACTATAGCAATAAAGAACCAAACGGCTCCGGATAAATAGCTAAAATAAACTCAAAAAATGAGAAAACTAGGTACTGGACAGAACCAAGGCCTTGCATGGTCCTCGGACCCAAGCCTCATGGGGAAACCAGATACTTCAGATGATCAAAAAATGAGAAAACTAGGTACTGGACAGAACCAAGGCCTTGCATGGTCCTCGGACCCAAGCCTCATGGGGAAACCAGATACTTCAGATGATCAAAAAATGAGAAAACTAGGTACTGGACAGAACCAAGGCCTTGCATGGTCCTCGGACCCAAGCCTCAAGGTGAAACCAGATACTTCAGATGATCAAAAAATGAGAAAACTAGGTACTGGACAGAACCAAGGCCTTGCATGGTCCTCGGACCCAAGCCTCAAGGTGAAACCAGATACTTCAGATGATCAAAAAATGAGAAAACTAGGTACTGGACAGAACCAAGGCCTTGCATGGTCCTCGGACCCAAGCCTCAAGGTGAAACCAGATACTTCAGATGATCAAAAAATGAGAAAACTAGGTACTGGACAGAACCAAGGCCTTGCATGGTCCTCGGACCCAAGCCTCAAGGTGAAACCAGATACTTCAGATGATCAAAAAATGAGAAAACTAGGTACTGGACAGAACCAAGGCCTTGCATGGTCCTCGGACCCAAGCCTCAAGGCGAAACCAGATACTTCAGATGATTATTAAAAGAGAAAACTAGGTACTGGACAGAACCAAGGCCTTGCATGGTCCTCGGACCCAAGCCTTATGGGGAAACCAGATACTTCAGATAGCTAAATGAGATCGAGAAACTCGATACTTCCAGCAAGAAGAACATGTCATCACGAAAGCTAAACGTTAAGCAAAACCAAGGCATTGCATGGTCCTCGGACCCAAGCCTCAGGGAAAACCAAGCATAAAATGAGAAAACCGGGCACTAAATAAAGCTTAAAGCATTGCATGGTCAAAAACCTCAGGTCAGCAGGAAGAAAATCTCCCCGTAAAAACTAAACGCTAAGAAAAATCAAGGTCGTGTACGAACAACGGGTCCAAACCTCTATGGGAATCAGTCATTATGAAGCCATGCAAACGTTGGTCGAAACCAGGGCTCTTATACGGGCCATGAGCTAAAAACTGAGGCAAAGCCAATTCCCTTTTAGGTGCCAAGTAAACGAGCCCCCTCAGGGGCAAAAACCATGAGAAATCGAGTGATATAGCACGAACGACGCCAGCCTATCCCTTCCCGGGCGACCCTACGCGCAAAAAGAAAACTGCAAAAACGGCTGAAGTAGTGATAACATTGACGGTGCGATAAAACCCAACAGACCGAGAAAAGGCGCCGGGGAAATCAAAATCCTCCTCCTCGCCCAAGGGGACGTGCAGCAGAATTTTGAGGGGCTATTGTGGGGCCCTATTGCACTAACCGCGCTGGCCCACCACATGCGGCTCAAGGCCCGCGCCGAGGATAGTGCTGAGGCCGAGGACAATGGGAAAGAACCCAGAACGTCCGAAAGGCCGCGCCGAGGATGACCTGTCCTCGGCGCACCGACATCACTAAAATGGGAAATATCCCACATCCACCGAAAATATCCCACCAACATTTTGGCCGTCTTAATGAAGACATGACCGGCGGACCCAGTCGCCTCGATTACCCCGACTAATAGAAAATCTGTAAAGGCGGCTGAGAACTAACGTAAAGCCTGCAAGCTGCAGATGATATGACAAACTCCTGTACACGACGATCAGATAATTGACAAGTGGATGGTCAAGATCAACGAAAATAAGACTATATAACTAGCAAGATTCTAAACAGAAAAGGGGATCGGCCCCAAAATTCGTTGTCCGCCCGTTTTATGCTTAGTCCTTCCTACCCATTCTCTACAAATTTTATTGTTTAGGGTCCGTTACATTTTGAGCCCTTACAATAATAATAAATTATTTGTTTGAAACTCATAATCACGTCTGATATAGCTGCCTTTAAGTGAGTGAAAACTTGTGTTGACAGAATTTCAATATCATTTTTCCCCCACAAAAACTACAGATACTATCCCTTTAAACAAATAGGGAAATAGGGAATTAATTAGAAATAGATGCTTATAAAATTAAATCAATCTAAAGCATCATATACGGTTAACAGAAGTACGCAATTAAGTAAGACAATAAGCAAGAAACTTGTATATTTGATAATCAAAATCAGAAACACGTCTCATTAAAAAAAAACAAACATAGAAAAAATCATAAACATGTTATCACATGTTAGCTTTCCTAGACCATTATTACTTGTCACCGAAAGTTCCATTAATCAAAGCCCCTTTTTCAGTTTGGCTCATGAAGATGAACAACTATCGAAGCCTACTGCTATATTTATTTCAAGCACACCAGGCACCAGAAGGAAGGAAAAGAAAAACAAACAAACAATGATCAGTCAAACAAAAGCATAGTTCTCCATTGCAAGATTCAAAATATTTTTTCTTAAAATAATAATTCCTCACTTTGACTTTTCCGCAGCCAAAGTGAGAAGGGTGAAAAAAAAGAACAAAAACAAAACAAATTAAATTCAAAGAAAGAGGGAGAGGGGAAAAGCAAGCGTACCAATAAGAAGAACGGGGCAATGGTGAAAATTGTGGCTTTTGAATCAAACCCAAACAAAGTTATTAATCTAATTTAACGATAAAAATGAATTAGAGTCCTGATAGTATATTATTCATTTTTAGTTTTTTAAAAATCTAAAAATTTAATAAAATTTCTTCAATTTGGTGAAGCCACGTGGCACAACTACGGCGTTTAAGCCAAACTTTTATTATATATAATATGATATGATATGATATGGCTATCCAAAAAAAATTTAGTAATATATAAAAGAAAAATGAAATGATCAAAATCAATTAAGTACATGTAAGTATGTAACAGATAATAACTCAAAAGTAAAGGATATTCATTTGTCTTAAGTTTATGTACACAATACTGTCAACTTATCCTTCTTGTAAAACTGGCTACACCAAAAAATAAAAAACTCTAGAGAGAAAATTAAGTTTCAATAATACTTAATAGTTAATACCCCTCAAAACAAATATAATAATCATATAATATTTTCAAACATATAAAAGTGAACATATGCTCAGCTGTATAAGCTGAATTTTTTTAGGTTTTAGTACACTAAAATCAGTGATAAAGTTCAAATAATCTTTTTAAGAAGAGATCCGCCAAAAATTAGAAAAAATGTGGTTCAATGTAAATCCAATTCATGGTTACTAATATATGATACATGTATAATACAATAAATATATGGACCAGTATAAATTGGTATCTTTTTAAATAGTACGTTTCAAAAATTCGATAAAAAAATACATAAACAAAAATAATACAGTATATATGCATATAATACGTTTATATTTTAAAATATCATAATTAAAAAACGAAAAACAGTAGCCATATTTTTTTTGGAATAAATATAATAATTAAATATATAGAAAATTCCCAACAATTTAATTTGAAATAATCTACTTAATAAAGAAATTTATTGCAATAATATTGAATAAATCAACAACAACATTAATATTCGTATAGAAAATCATAACCAAATTATGTATCTAATAATTTTCTACTTATCCAAAGATTCACAATAGATGATCTTATCAAATAAAAATAATATAATAAACTTGTTTATTTAGTTATTAGATATATTGTATAATAAATTTAATATATTTAATTAATGATGAAGAGGGATTTCAATATAATAATAGATATAATAAGAGATTTACGCTTTAGGGAAAAGGGAAAATGTAAAAGAAAAAAAGATATATATATATATATATATATATTTTTGATGAAGAAAGAAAGATATATAAATTAGGAGAAAGTAAAGAGATCGGCACTTGGCAGTTTCTTTTTTAGTTTTTCTTTTGTTTTTTTTTTTTTTTTTTTTAATTTTATAAACGGCAGCTTCTTTCAGTTTTTTTTTTTTTTTTAATTTTTTTTTACAATTAAAAAAAGAGATAAACGGTAGCTTTTTACTACGTCTAGCCTCCTAGTCCTATTTTGAAGTGAGTCATGTTTTTCTCTTTTTGAAGTTTATTTTAAAGTGAGTTAAAGTCTTATCTTTTAGAAGTACATAAGAGCTTTATTCTTTTTTTTTTTTTTTTTGGTAAACCATTAGAACTTTATTCTTTTAGCCGTGTTTGAACTTTCAAGTCTTTGACGGCAACAACCCAAAAAAAAAAAGAAAAAGTCTTTGACGGCAACAAGCGAACAATAGCCTTCTCCTTCAAACCATGATTTAGTAGGGCTGGGCATTGTCTAGACAGGGTCAGGTCGGGTCCATCACCCCCTAATCACTATCACCTCAATCGTGAGTTAAGGCATAAATTGTGCCGCTTGATGTGGCACCATCATTACTCTAAAACAAATTATATGTCCATAATATTTTCAAAATATTTTTACAACAAATTTTAAGTTGCAAGTTATTACTTGTTATTATTGGAGCAAAAAAGTAATCCTAGTGTTAGGTTCAAACTTAAACCAATAACAACTAATCACCTATAATTTGTTGTGAAAATATTGTAAATATGTTGTGGACGTATCATCTCTTTTACTAAAAATACATATAACTAAATTCTTCTCTAGTCTAATCTAAGTGTATATATGTGTGAAGCTTTCTCTAGAGACTTAACCCGGCCCCTACCCCCACACCTCACAAGCACAAAATACTTGTAGAGTGACCATTGTGCTAAGGTTGCGTGATATATAACCATATTTTTAAGTCTTTAATTCTCAGTACTATTCTCACAGATTAACGGTAGGAATACTAGGTAGTAGGTACTTAAGAAAAAAAAAATACTATATATATATATATATCTCTCTCTCTCTCTCTCTTGTTTGAATTTAATTCAGTTCGTCTTTTTTTTCTCTCTCGGCATCATCAAATCACTCCCATATGGCCATTTCTTTCTTCTGATCAACTATGTCCAGTGTTTTTGACAAGATTGGATTTTGCAGCACGTAAAGCTTCTAACACCTACAGTCCCAGCACGTGATGATGCGGAAAGGAGAGAGCAGGTTGCTGGATTATTTCTCCAAGAAATAAAAGAGAGTAAAAAAAAAACACAAATGAAATCCAACGGCCAAGTATCAATGAGAGAGCCAATAGCGTGAAAGTGTAGGGATTGATGCTTATCTCTCTTTTTCTATAAATTTGTCACCAACCCAAATAGGTCTCACTTACTCTCTCACCAACCCCTTTCTTCAAATCTTCGTTCTCTTTCTATTTTCCCTTGACCACTAGTGATATTGCAAAGGTTTCTCTAGAGACTTAGCCCAACCCTACGCTCCACACCCCACGATCACTTAATACTTGTAGATTGACCATTGCACTAAGGTTGCGTGATATAAAACCATATTTTTAAGTCTCTAATTCTCAGTACTATTCTCACGGATCAATGGTAGGGATACTAGGTAGTAGGTACTCATGAAAAAAAAAACTATATATATATATATCTCTCTCTTGTTTGAATTTAATTTAGTTCATTTGTTTTTTTTCTCTCTGCATCATCAAATCACTCACATATCTTCCTTTCTAATTTTCTCTCTTTGAAATAAAAGTTTTTTCCTCTATCTCTCTCAGTCTCTCTCTTCATCATCGAATCACTCCCATATGGCCATTTCTTTCTTTTAATCCACTCTATCATGTGTCTTTGACAAGATTGAATTTTGCAACATGCAAAGCTTCTAAAGCCTACAGCCCCAGCACCTGATGATGAGGAAAGGAGAGAGCAGGTTGCTGGATGATTTCTTCAAGAAATAAAAAAGAGCCAAAAGAAACACAAATGAAATCCAACGACCAAACAGTAATGAGAGAGTCAAAAGCGTGAGAGTCCAAGGATTGATGTTTATCTCTCTTTCTTAATAAATTTGTCACCAATCCAAACAGGTCTCACTTACTCTCTCACTAGCCCCTTTCTTCTAATCTTCGTTTTCTTTCTGTTTTTTCTTGACCTCCAGTGATATTGTAGAGGTTTCTCTAGAAACTTAACCCAGCCCCTGCCTTACACACCCTACAAGCACTTAATACCTGTAAAGTGACCATTGCGCTAAGGTTGCGTGATATATAACCATAATTTTAAGTCACTAATTCTCAGTACTATTCTCACGGATCAACGGTAGGGATACTAGGTTATAGGTACTCATGAAAAAAAAAACTATATATATCTCTCTTGTTTGAATTTAATTTAGTTCGTTTGTTTTTTTTTTTCTCTCTGCATCATCAAATCAGTCACATATCTTCCTTTCAGATTTTCTCTCTTTGAAATAAAAGTTCTTTCCCCTATCTCTCTCACTCTCTCTCTACATCATCAAATCACTCCCATATGGCTATTTCTTTCTTCTGATCAACTCTGTCCTGTGTCTTTGACAAGATTGAATTTTGCAGCACGCAAAGCTTCTAACTCCTACTGCCCCAACAGGTGATGATGTGGAAAGGAGAGAGTGTGGATGATTTCTCCAAAAAATAAAAGAGAGCCAAAAGAAACACAAATGAAATCCAACGGCCAAGCATCAACCAGAGAGCCAATAGCGTTAGAGTCCAGAGATCAATGCTTATCACTCTTTCTCTATAAATTCGTCACCAACCTAAACAGGTCTCACTTACTCTCTCATCAACCCCTTTCTTTTAATCTTCGTTTTCTTTCTGTTTTCTCTTGACCACAACTGAAATTGCAGAGGCTTCTCTAGAGACTTAACCCAACCCCTGCCTTACACACCCCACAAGCATTTAATACTTGTAGAGTGACCATTGCGCTAAGGTTGCGTGATATATAACCATATTTTTGAGTCTCTAATTCTCAGTACTATTCTTATGGATCAACGGTAGGAATACTAGGTAGTGGGTACTCATTAAAAAAAAAATTCTATATATATATATATATATTTCAGGTTTGAATTTAATTTAGTTCATTTGTTTTTTTCTCTCTGCATCATCAAATCACCCCATATCTTTCTTTATGATTTTCTCTCTTTGAATTAAAAATTCTTTCCTCTATCTTCCTCAGTGTCTCTCTTCATCATCGAATTACTCCCATATAGCCACTTCTTTCTTCTGATCAACTCTGTCCTGTGTCTTTGACAAGATTGAATTTTGCGGCAAGCAAAGCTTATGACGCCTAATGCCCCAACACGTGATGATGCAGAAAGGAGAGAATAGGCTGCTGGATGATTTCTCCAAGAAATAAAAGAGAGCCATAAGAAACACAAATAAAAACCAACGGCCAAGCATTAACGAGAGAGCCAATAGGGTGAGAGTCTAGGAATTGAAGCTTATCTCTCTTTCTCTATAAATTCGTCACCAACCGAAACAGGTCTCACTTACTCTCTCACAAGCCACTTTCTTCTAATCTTCATTTTCTTTCTTCTTTTTCAGGAACTCTAGTGATATTACAGAGGTTTCTCTAGAGACTTAACCCAGCCCTATCTTACACACTCCACAAGCACTTAATACTTGTAAAGTGACCATTGCGCTAAGGTTGTGTGATATATAGCCATAATTTTAAGTCTCTAATTCTCAGTACAATTCTCACGGATCAATGGTAGGAATACTAGGTTGTAGGTACTCATGAAAAAAAAACTATATATATATCTCTCTTGTTTGAAATTAATTTAGTTCATTTGTTTCTTTCTCTCTGCATCTCAAATCACTCCCAAATCTTTCTTTCTGATTTTCTCTCTTAGAATTAAAAGTTCTTTCCTCTATCTCTTTCAGTCTCTCTCTTCATCATCGAATCACTCCCATATGGCCATTTCTTTCTTCTGATCAACTTTGTCCTGTGTCTTTGACAAGATTGAATTTTGCAGCATACAAAGCTTTTGACGCCTACTGCCCCAACACGTGATGACGCGAAAACGAGAGAGCCAATTGCTGGAAGATTTCTCCAAGAAATAAAAGAGAGCCAAAAGAAACACAAATGATATCCAACGGCCAAGCATCAACCAGAGAGCCAAAAGCGTTAGAGTCTAGAGATCGATGATTATTACTCTTCCTCTATAAATTCGTCGCCAACCCAAACAGGTCTCACTCACTCTCTTATCAACCCCTTTCTTCTAATCTTCGTTTTCTTTCTATTTTCTCATAACCTCAAGTGATATTGCAGAGGTTTCTCTAAAGACTTAACCCAGCCCCTGCCCTACACACACCCCCCAAGTACTTAATACTGGTAGAGTGACCATTACGTTAAGGTTACGTGATATATAACCATATTTTCACTCTCTAATTCTCAGTACTATTCTCACGGATCAACAGTAGGGATACTAGGTAGTGGGTACTCATTAAAAAAAAAATACTATATATATATATATATATCTTTCTAGTTTGAATTTAATTTAGTTCGTTTGTTTTTTTCTCTCTGCATCATCAAATCACCCCAATATCTTTCTTTATTATTTCCTCTCTTTGACTTAATAGTTCTTTCCTCTATCTTCCTCTATCTCTCTCTTCATCATCGAATCACTCCCATATGGCCATTTCTTTCTTCTGACCAACTCTGTCCTGTGTCTTTGACAAGATTAAATTTTGGAGCACGCAAAGTTTCTGACGACTATAGCCCCAACACGTGATGATGCGGAAAGGAGAGAGCCAAAAGAAACACAAATGAAATTCAACGGCCAAGCATTAACAAGAGAGCCAATAGCGTGAGAGTCCAGGGATTGATGCTTACCTCTCTTTCTCCATAAATTTGTCACCAACCCAAACAGGTCTCACTTATTCTCTCACCAGCCCCAGTCTTCTAATCTTCGTTTTCTTTCTGTTTTCTCTTGACCTCCAGTGATATTGCAATGGTTTCTCTAGAGACATAACACAACCCCTGCCTTACACACCCCACAAGCACTTAATACATGTAGAGCGACCATTGCGCTAAGGTTGGGTGATATATAACCACATTTTTAAGTCTCCAATTCTCAATACTATTCTCACGAATCAACGGTAGGGATACTGGGTAGTAGGTAGTCATGAAAAATAAATGCCATATATCTCTCTCTTGGTTGAATTTAGTTCTGTACGTTTATATATTTATTTATTTATTTTCTCTCTACATCATCAAATCACTCCCATATCTTTCTTTTTGATTTTCTCTCTTGGAATTCAAAGTTCTTTCCTCTATCTCTCTCAGTCTCTCACTTCATCATCGAATCACTCTCATATGCCATTTCCTTCTTCAGATCAACTTTGTCCTCTGTCTTTGACAAGAATGAATTTTGCAGCAAGCAAAGCTTTTGACACCTACTGCCCCAACACGTGATGATTCAAAAAGGAGAAAGTAGGTTGCTAGATGATTTCTCCAAGAAATAAAAAAGAGCCAAAAGAAACACAAATGAAATCCAACGGCCAAGTATCAATGAGAGAGCCAATAGCATGAGAGTCCAGGGATTGATGCTTATCACTCTTTCTCTATAAATTCATCACCAACCCACACAGGTTTCACTTACACCCTCACCAGCCCCTTTCTTCAAAATCTCGTTTTCTTTCTATTTTCTCCTGACCTCAAGTGATATTGCAGAGGTTTCTCTAGAGACTAAACCCAGCCCCTGCTACACACCCCACAAGCACTTAATACTTGTAGAGTGACCATTGCGCAAAGGCTGTGTGATATATAACCATATTTTTTAGTCTCTAATTCTCAGTACTATTCTCACAAATCAACTGTAGGGATACTAGGTAGTGGGTACTCATGAAAAAAAATACCATATATGTGTATATATCTTTATTGTTTGAATTTAATTCTGTTCGTTTGTTCTTTTCTCTCTACATCATCAAATCACTCCCATATCTTTCTTTCTGATTTTCTCTCTTCAAATTAAAAGTTCTTTCCTCTATCTCTCTCAGTCTCTCTCTTCATTATTGAATCACTCCCATATGGCCATTTCTTTCTTCTGATCAACTCTATCCTGTGACTTTGTCTAGATTGAATTTTGCAACAAGCAAAGCTTCTGACGCCTACTGCCCCAACACGTGATGATGCGGAAAGAAGAGAATAGGTTGTTGGATGGTTTCTCCAAGAAATAAAAGAGATCCAAAAGAAACACAAATGAAATCCAACGGCCAAGCATTAATGAGAGACCCAATAGCGTGAGAGTCGAGGGATCGATGCTTATCTCTCTTTCTCTATAAATTTGTCACCAACCCAAATAGGTCTCACTTACACTCTTACCAACACCTTTCTTCAAATCTTCGTTTTCTTTCTATTTTCCCTTGACCTCAAGTGATATTGTAGAAGTTTCTCTAGAGACTTAAACAAACCCTTGCCCAACACACCCCACAAGCACTTAATACTTGTAAAGCGATCATTGCGCTAGGGTTGGGTGATATATAACCACATTTTTAAGTCTCTAATTCTCAGTACTATTCTCACGGATCAATGGTAGGGATACTAGGTAGTGGGTACTCATGAAAAAGAAAATACTATATATATCTTTCTTGGTGGAATTTAGTTCAGTTCGTTTGTTTTTTTTTTTTTTTTTCCTTTCTACATCATCAAATCACTCCCACATCTTTCTTTCTGATTTTTTTTTATTTGAATTAAAATTTATTTCCTCTATCTCTCTCAGCCTCTCTCTTCATCATTGAATCACTCCCATATGGCCATTTCATTCTCCTAATCAACACTGTCCTGTGTCTTTGACAAGATTGAATTTTGTAGCAAGCAAAGCTTCTAACGCCTACTGCCCCCAACACGTGATGATGCAGAAAGGATAGAGTAGACGGCTAGATGATTTCTCCAAGAAATAAAAGAGAGCCAAAAGAAACACAAATGAAATCCAACTGCTAAGCATTAATGAGAGACCCAATAGCGTGAGAGTCCAGGGATTGATGCTTATCTCCTTCTCCATAAATTTGTCTCCAACCCAAATTGGTCTCACTTATTCTCTCATCAGCCCCAGTCTTCTAATCTTTGTTTTCTTTCTATTTTCTCTTGACCTCTAGTGATATTGCAGTGGTTTCTCTAGAGACTTAACACGGCGCCTGCCCTATACACCCCACAAGAATTTAATACTTGTAGAGCGACCATTGCGCTAAGGTTGGGTGATATATAACCACATTTTTAAGTCATCAATTCTCTGCACTATTCTCACGAATCAACAATTGGGATACCGGGTAGTAGGTAGTAATGAAAAAAAAATGCAATATATATATATATATATATCTCTTGGTGGAATTTAGTTTTGTACGTTTTTTCTTTTCTTTTCTTTTTTTCTCTCTACATCATCAAATCACTCCCATATCTATCTTTTTGATTTTATCTATTTGAATTAAAAGTTCTTTCCTCTATCTCTCTCAGTTATCATCGAATCACTCCCATATGGACATTTCTTTCTTCTGATCAACTCTGTCTTGTGTCTTTGACAAGATCAAATTTTGCAACAAGCAAAGCTTCTGACGCCTACTGTCCCAACACGTGATGACGCAGAAAGGAGAGAGTAAGTTGCTGGATGATTTCTCGAAGAAATAAAAGAGAGCCAAAAGAAACACAAATGAAATCCAACGGCCAAGCATTAATGAGAGACCCAATAGTGTGAGTGTCCAGGGATTGATGCTTATCTGTCTTTCTCTATAAATTCGTCACCAACCCAAACAGGTCTCTCTTACTCTCTCACCAGCCCCTTTCTTCAAATCTTCGTTTTCTTTCTATTTTCTCTTGACCTCAAGTGATAATGCAGAGGTTTCTTTAGAGAATTAACCCAGCACCTGCCCTACAGACCCAACAAGCACTTAATACTTTTAGAATGACAATTGCACTAAGGTTGTGTGATAAATAACCATATTTTTGAGTCACTAATTCTCAGTACTATTCTCACGAATTAATGGCAGGGATACTAGGTTGTGGGTACTCAAGAAAAAGAAAAATACTATATATATCTTTCTTGTTTGAATTTAATTCAGTTCGTTTGTTTTTTTCTCTCGGCATCATCAAATCACCCCCATATCGTTCTTTATGATTTTCTCTCTTTGAATTAAAAGTTCTTTTCTCTATCTTCCTCAGTCTCTATCTTCATCATCAAAAGACTCCCATATGGCCATTTTTTTCTCCTAATCAACCCTGTCCAGTCTCATTAATAAGATTGAACTTTGCAGCAAGAAAAGCTACTGACGCCTACTGCCTGAACACGTGATGATACAGAAAGGAGAGAGTAGGTTGTTGGATGATTTCTCCAAGAAATAAAATAGAGCCAAAAGAAACACAAATAAAATCCAACGGCCAAGTATCAATGAGAGAGCCAATACTGTGAGAGTCTAGAGATCGATGCTTATCACTCTTTTTCTATAAATTCATCACCAACCCAAACAGGTTTCACTTACTCTCTCACTAGCCCCTTTCTTCAAAACTTCATTTTATTTATATTTTCTCCAGACCTCAAGTGATATTGCAGAGGTTTCTCTAGAGACTAAGTCCAGCCCCTGCTACACACCTCACAAGCACTTAATACTTGTAAAGTAACCATTGCGCAAAGGTTATGTGATATATAACCATATTTTTGAGTCTCTAATTCTCAGTACTATTCTCACGAATCAACTGTAGGGATAATAGGTAGTGGGTACTCATGAAAAAAAAATACTATATATATATATATATATATCTTTCTTATTTGAATTTAATTATGTTCATTTGTTCTTTTCTCTCTACATCATCAAATCACTCTCATATCTTTCTTTCTGATTTTCTCTCTTTGAATTAAAAATTTCTTTCCTCTATCTCTCTCAGTCTCTCTCTTCATCATCGAATCACTCCCATATGGCCATTTCTTTCTTCAGATCAACTCTGTCCCGTGTCTTTGTCTAGAATGAATTTTGCAACAAGCAAAGCTTCAGACGCCTACTGCCCAAACACTTGATGATGCGGAAAGAAGAGAGTAGGTTGCTGGATGGTTTCTCTAAGAAATAAAAGAGATCCAAAAGAAACACAAATGAAATCCAACGGCCAAGCATTAATGAGAGACCCAATAGCGTGAGAGTCCAGGGATTGATGCTTATCTCTCTTTCTCTATAAATTTGTCACCAACCCAAACAGGTCTCACTTACTCTCTTACCAACCCCTTTCTTCAAATCTTCGTTTTCTTTCTATTTTCCCTTGATCTCAAGTGATATTATAGAAGTTTCTCTAGAGACTTGAACAAACCCCTGCCCAACACACCCCACAAGCACTTAATACCTGTAGAGCGATCATTGCGCTAGAGTTGGGTGATATATAACCACATTTTTAAGTCTCTAATTCTCAGTACTATTCTCACGGATTAATGGTAGTGGGTACTCATGAAAAAAAAATACTATATATATCTTTCTTGGTTGAATTTAGTTCAGTTTGTTTGTTTTTTTTTTTTTTTTTCCTTTCTACATCATCAAATCACTCTCATATCTTTCTTTCTGATTTTATCTATTTGAATTAAAATTGCTTTCCTCGATCTCTCTTAGTCTCTCTCTTCATCATCGAATCACTCCCATATGGCCATTTCATTCTCCTAATCAACAATGTCCTGTGTCTTTGACAAGATTGAATTTTGCAGCAAGCAAAGCTTCTGACGCCTACTGCCCCCAACACGTGATGATGCAGAAAGGATAGAGTAGACTGTTGGATGATTTCTCCAAGAAATAAAAGAGAGCCAAAAGAAAAACAAATGAAATCCAACGGGCAAGCATTAATGAGAGACCCAATAGCGTGAGAGTCCAAGGATTGATGCTTATCTCTCTTCCTCCATAAATTTGTCACCAACCTAAATAGGTCTCACTTATTCTCTCACCAACCCCAGTCTTCGAATCTTCATTTTCTTTCTGTTTTCTCTTCACCTCTAGTGATATTGTAGTGGTTTCTCTAGAGACTTAACACGGCCCCTGCCCAACACACCCCATAAACACTTAATACTTGTAGAGCGACCATTGCACTAAGGTTGTGTGATATATAACCATATTTTTGAGTCACTAATTCTCAGTACTATTCTCACGGATTAATGGCAGGGATATTAGGTTGTGGGTACTCAAGAAAAAGAAAAATACTATATATATATATATATATCTTTCTTGTTTAAATTTAATTCAGTTCATTTGTTTTTTTTTTTTGTTCCTTTCTACATCATCAAATCACTCCCATAGCTTTCTTTCTAATTGTCTCTATTTGAATTAAAATTTCTTTCCTCTATCTCTCTCAGTCTCTCTCTTCATCATCGAATCACTCCCATATGGCCATTTCATTCTCCTAATCAACACTGTCCTGTGTATTTGACAAGATTGAATTTGCAGCAAGCAAAGCTTCTGACGCCTACTGCCCCCAACACGTGATGATGCAGAAAGGATAGAGTAGACTGCTGGATGATTTCTCCAAGAAATAAAAGAGTGCCAAAAGAAACACAAATGAAATTCAACGGCCAAGCATTAATGAGAGACCCAATAATGTGAGAGTCTAGGGATTGATGCTTATCTCTCTTTCTCCATAAATTTGTCACCAACCCAAACAGGTCTTAATTACTCTCCCACCAACCCCTCTCTTCAAATCTTCATTTTCTTTCTATTTTCCCTTGACCTCAAGTGATATTGCAGAGGTTTCTCTAGAGACTTAACCTAGCCCCTACCCTACACACCCCACAAGCAGTTAGTACTTGTAGAAGGATCATTGCGCTAAGGTTGCGTGACATATAACCATATTTTTGAGTTTCTAATTCTCAGTACTATTCTCACGGTTCAATGGTACGGATACTAGGTAGTGGGTACTCAAGAAAAAAAAATATTTTATATATATATATATATATATATTTCTTGTTTGAATTTAATTCAGTTCGTTTGTTCTTTCTCTCTGCATCATCAAATCACCATCATATCTTTCTTTATGATTTTCTCTCTTTGAATTAAAAGTTCTTTCCTCTATCTCCCTCAATCTCTCTCTTCATCATCGAATCACTCCCATATGGCCATTTCTTTCTTCTGATCAACTATGTCCTGTGTCTTTGCAAAGATTGGATTTTGCAGCAAGTAAAGCTTCTAATGCCTACTACCCCAACACGTGATGATGCGGAAAGGAGAAAGGAAGATACTGGATTATTTCTCAAAGAAATAAAAGAGAGCCAAAAGAGACACAAATGAAATCCAATGGCCAAGCATCAATGAGAGAGCCAATGGCATGAAAGTCTAGGGATTGATGCTTCTCTCTCTTTCTCTATAAATTCGTCACTATCCCAAGCAAGTCTCACTTACTCTCTCACCAGCGCCTTTATTCTAATCTTCAATTTCTTTCTATTTTCTCTTGACCTCCAGTAATATTGCAGAGGTTTCTCTAGGGACCTAACCCGGCCCCTGCCTTCCACACCCCACAAGCACTTAATACTTGTAGAGTGACAATTGCGCTAAGGTTGCGTGATATATAACCAAAATTTTCAGTCTCTAATTCTTAGTCCTATTCTCACGGATCAACGATAGGGATACTAGGTAGTGGGTACTCATGAAAAAAAAATACTACATATATCTTTCTTGTTTGAATTTAATTCAATTCGTTTGTACTTTTTTCTCTGCATCAACAAATCACCCTCATATCTTTGTTTCTAATTTTCTCTCTTTGAATTAAAAGTTCTTTCCTCTATCTCTCTCAGTTTCTCTCTTCATCATCGAATCACTCCCATATGGCCATTTCATTCTCCTAATCAACACTGTCCTGTGTATTTAACAAGATGGAATTTGTAGCAAGCAAAACCTCTGACGCCTACTGCCCCCAACACGTGATGATGCAGAAAGGATAGAGTAGACTGCTAGATAATTTCTCCAAAAAATAAAAGAGTGCCAAAAGAAACACAAATGAAATCCAACGGCTAAGTATTAATGACAAACCCAATAGCGTGAGAGTCCAGGGATTGATGCTTATCTCTCTTTCTCCATAAATTTGTCACCAACCCAAACAGGTCTCAATTACTCTCTCACCAACCCCTCTCTTCAAATCTTCATTTTCTTTCTATTTTTCCTTGACCTCAAGTGATATTGCAGAGGTTTCTCTAGAGACTTAACCCAGCCCCTACCCTACACACCCCACAAGCAGTTAGTACTTGTAGAGGGACCATTGCGCTAAAGTTGCGTGACATATAACCAGATTTTTGAGTCTCTAATTCTCAGTACTATTCTCACGGTTCAATGGTACGGATACTAGGTTGTGGGTACTCAAGAAAAAAAATATTATATATATATATATATATATTTCTTGTTTGAATTTAATTCAGTTCGTTTGTTCTTTTCTCTCTGCATCAACAAATCACCCTCATATCTTTCTTTATGATTTTCTCTCTTTGAATTAAAAGTTATTTCCTCTATCTCCCTCAATCTCTCTCTTTATCATCGAATCACTCCCATATGGCCATTTCTTTCTTCTGATCAACTATGTCCTGTGTCTTTGAAAAGATTGGATTTTGCAGCGAGTAAAGCTTCTGATGCCTACTACCCCAACACGTGATGATGCGGAGAGGAGAAAGGAAGATGTTGGATTATTTCTCAAAGAAATAAAAGAGAGCCAAAAGAATCACAAATGAAATCCAATGGCCAAGCATCAATGAGAGAGCCAATGGCGTGAAAGTCTAGGGATTGATGCTTCTCTCTCTTTCTCTATAAATTCGTCACTAATCCAAGCAAGTCTCACTTACTCTCTCACCAGCGCCTTTATTCTAATCTTCATTTTCTTTCTATTTTCTCTTGACCTCCAGTGATATTGTAGAGGTTTCTCTAGGGACCTAACCCGGCCCCTGCCTTCCACACCCCACAAACACTTAATACTTGTAGAGTGACAATTGCACTAAGGTTGCGTGATATATAACCAAAATTTTCAGTCTCTAATTCTTAGTCCTATTCTCACGGATCAACGATAGGGATACTAGGTAGTGGGTACTCATGAAAAAAAAAATACTACATATATCTTTCTTGTTTGAATTTAATTCATTTTGTTTGTTCTTTTCTCTCTGCATCAACAAATCACCCTCATATCTTTCTTTCTGATTTTCTATCTTTGAATTAAAAGTTCTTTCCTCTATCTCTCTCAGTCTCTCTCTTCATCATCGAATCACTCCCATATGGCCCTTTCTTTCTTCTGATCAACTCTGTCCTGTGTCTTTGTCTAGATTGAATTTTGTAGCAAGCAAAGCTTCTGACGCCTACTGCCCCAACACATAATGATGTGGAAATGAGAGAGTTGGTTGCTGGATGATTTCTCCAGGAAATAAAAGAGAGCCAAAAGAAACACAAATGAAATCCAACGGCCAAGTATCAATGAGAGGGCCAATAGTGTGAGAGTCCAGGGATCGATGCTTATCACTCTTTCTCTATAAATTCGTCACCAACCCAAACAGGTTTCACTTACTCTCTCACCAGCCCCTTTCATCAAAACTTCGTTTTCTTTCTAATTTCTCCTGACCTCAAGTGATATTGCAAAGGTTTCTCTAGAGACTAAACCCAGCCCCTGCCTTACACACCCCATAAGCACATAATACTTGTAGAGTGACCATTGCGCTAAGGTTGCGTGATATATAACTATTTTTTTTAGTCTTTAATTCTTAGAACTATTCTCACGAATCAACAGTAGGGATACTAGGTAGTGGGTACTCATGAAAAAAAAAATACTATATATATCTTTCTTGTTTGAATTTAATTCTGTTCGTTTGTTCTTTTCTCTCTACATCATCAAATCACTCCCATATCTTTCTTTCTGATTTTCTCTCTTTGAATTAAAAGTTCTTTCCTCTATCTCTCTCAGTCTATCTCTTCATCATCGAATCACTCCCATATGGCCCTTTCTTTCTTCTGATCAACTCTGTCCTGTGACTTTGTCTAGATTGAATGTTGCAGCAAGCAAAGCTTCTGACACCTAACGCCCCAACACGTGATTATTTGGAAAGGAGAGTGTAGGTTGCTGGATTATTTCTACAAGAAATAAAAGAGAGCCAAAAGAAACACAAATTAAATCCAACGGCCAAGCATTAATGAAAGACCCAATACTGTAAGAGTCCAAGGATTAATGCTTATCTCTCTTTCTCTATAAATTCGTCACCAACCCAAACTGGTCTCACTTACGCTCTCACCAGCCCCTTTCTTCAAATCTTTGTTTTCTTTCTATTTTCCCTTGAGCTCAAGTGATATTGCAGAAGTTTCAATAGAGACTAAACCCAGCCCCTGCACTACACACCCCACAAGCACTTAGTACTTGTAGAGCGACCATTGCGCTAGGGTTGGGTGATATATAACCACATTTTTAAGTCTCTAATTCTCAGTTCTATTCTCACGGATCAATGGTAGGGATACTAGGTAGTGGGTACTTATGAAAAAAAATACTATATATATATATATATATATCTTTCTTGGTTGAATTAAGTTCAATTCTTTTTTTTTTTTTTTTTTCCTCTCTACATCATCAAATCACTCTCATATCTTTCTTTCTGATTTTCTCTCTTTCAATTAAAAGTTATTTCCTCTATCTCACTCAGTCTCTCTCTTCATCATCGAATCACTCCCATATGGCCCTTTCTTTCTTCTAATTAACTCTGTCCTGTGTCTTTGCCTAGATTGAATTTTGCAGCAAGCAAAGATTCTGACGCCTACTGCCCCAACACATAATGATGTGGAAAGGAGAGAGTAGGTTGCTGGATGATTTCTCCAGGAAATAAAAGAGAGCCAAAAGAAACACAAATGAAATCCAATGGCCAAGTAGCAATGAGAGAGCCAATAGCGTGAGAGTTCAAGGATCGATGCTTATCACTCTTTCTCTATGAATTCATCACTAACCCAAATAGGTTTCACTTACTCTCTCACCAGCCCCTTTCTTCAAAACTTCGTTTTCTTTTTATTTTCTCCTGACCTCAAGAGATATTGCAGAGGTTTCTCTAGAAACTAAACCCAGCCCCTGCCCTACACACCCCACAAGTACATAATACTTGTAGAGTGACCATTGCGCTAAGGTTGCGTGATATATAACCATCTTTTTTAGTCTCTAATTCTCAGTACTATTCTCATGAATCAACGGTAAGGATACTAGGTAGTGGGTACTCATGAAAAAAAAATACTATATATATCTTTCTTGTTTGAATTTAATTCTGTTCGTTTGTTTTTTTTTTTTTCTACATCATCAAATCACTCCCATATCTTTCTTTTTTATTTTCTCTCTTTGAATTAAAAGTTCTTTCCTCTATTTCTCTTAGTCTCTCTCTTCATGATCGAATCACTCCCATATGGCCATTTCTTTCTTCTGATCAACTCTATCCTGTGTCTTTCCCTAGATTGAATTTTGCAACAAGCAAATCTTCTAACGCCTACTACTCCAACACGTGATGATGCGGAAAGAAGAGAGTAGGTGGCTAGATGGTTTCTCCAAGAAATAAAAGAGAACCAAAAGAAACACAAATGAAATCCAACGGCCAAGCATTAATGAAAGACCCAATAGAGTGAGAGTCCAGGGATTGATGCTTATCTCATTTTCTCTATAAATTTGTCACCAACCCAAATAGGTCTCACTTATTCTCTCACCAACCCCTTTCTTCAAATCTTAGTTTTCTTTATATTTTCCCTTGACTTCAAGTGATATTGTAGAAGTTTCTCTAGAGACTTAAACAAACCCCTACCCAACACACCCCACAAGCACTTAATACTTGTAGAGCAATCATTGCGCTAGGGTTGGGTGATATATAACCACATTTTTAAGTCTCTAATTCTCAGTACTATTCTCACGGATCAATGGTAGGGATACTAGGTAGTGGGTACTTATGAAAAAAAAATACTATATATATCTTTCTTGGTTGAATTTAGTTTAGCTTGTTTGTCTTTTATTTATTTATTTATTTATTTTTCCTTTCTACATCGTCAAATCACTCCCATATCTTTCTTTCTGATTTTCATTATTTGAATTAAAATTGCTTTCCTCTATCTCTCTCAATCTCTCTCTTCATTATCAAATCACCCCCATATGGCCATTTCATTCTCCTAATCAACACTATCCTGTGTTTTTGACAATATTGAATTTTGCAGCAAGCAAAGCTTCTAACGCCTACTGCCTCCAACACGTGATGATGCAGAAAGGATAGAGTAGACTGATGGATGATTTCTCCTAAAAATAAAAGAGAGCCAAAAGAAACACAAATGAAATCCAACAACCAAGCATTAATGAGAGACCCAATAGCGTGAGAGTTCAGGGATTGATGCTTATCTCTCTTTCTCCATAAATTTGTCACCAACCTAAACAGGTCTCACTTATTCTCTCACTAGCCCCAGTCTTCTAATCTTCGTTTTCTTTCTGTTTTCTCTTCACCTCTAGTGATATTACGGTGGTTTCTCTAGAGACTTAACACGACCCCTGCCCAATACACCCCACAAACACTTAATACTTGTAGAGCGACCATTGCACTAAGGTTGTGTGATATATAACCATATTTTTGAGTCACTAATTCTCAATACTATTCTCACGGATTAATGGCAGGGATACCAGGTTGTGGGTACTCAAGAAAAAGAAAAATACTATATATATCTTTTTTGTTTGAATTTAATTCAGTTCGTTTGTTTTTTTTTTTTTTTTTCCTTTCTATATCATCAAATCACTCCCATATCTTTCTTTCTAATTTTCTCTATTTGAATTAAAATTTCTTTCCTCTATGTCTTTCAGTCTCTCTCGTCATCATCGAATCACTCCCATATGGCCATTTCATTCTCCTAATCAACACTGTCCTATGTCTTTGACAAGATTGAATTTTGCAGCAAGCAAAGCTTTTGACGCCTACTGCCCCCAACACGTGATGATGCAGAAAGGATAGAGTAGACTGCTAGATGATTTCTCCAAGAAATAAAAGAGTGCCAAAAGAAACACAAATGAAATCGAATGGCCAAGCATTAATGACAAACTCAATAGCGTGAGAGTCTAGGGATTGATGCTTATCTCTCTTTCTCCATAAATTTGTCACCAACCCAAACATGTCTCAATTACTCTCTCACCAACCCCTTTCTTCAAATCTTCATTTTCTTTCTATTTTCCCTTGACCTTAAGTGATATTTCAGAGGTTTCTCTAGAGACTTAACCCAGCCCCTACCCTACACACCCCACAAGCAGTTAGTACTTGTAGAGGGACCATTGCGCTAAGGTTGTGTGACATATAACCATATTTTTGAGACTCTAATTCTCAATACTATTCTCACGGTTCAATAGTACGGATACTACATAGTGGGTACTCAAGAAAAAAAATATATATATATATATATATTTCTTGTTTGAATTTAATTCAGTTCGTTTGTTCTTTTCTCTCTGCATCATCAAATCACCCTCATATCTTTCTTTATGATTTTCTCTCTTTGAATTAAATTTTCTTTCCTCTTTCTCTCTCAATCTCTCTCTTCATCATCGAATCACTCCCATATGGCCATTTCTTTCTTCTGATCAACTCTATCCTGTGTCTTTGACAAGATTGGATTTTGCAACAAGTAAAGCTTCTGATGCCTACTACCCCAACACGTGATGATGCGGAAAGGAGAAAGGAAGATGCTGGATTATTTCTCAAAGAAATAAAAGAGAGCTAAAAGAGACACAAATGAAATACAATGGCCAAGCATCAATGAGAGAGCCAATGGTGTGAAAGTCTAGGGATTGATGCTTCTCTCTCTTTCTCTATAAATTCGTCACTAACCCAAACAGGTCTCACTTACTCTCTCACCAGCCCAAGTCTTCTAATCTTCGTTTTCTTTCTGTTTTCTCTTCACCTCTAGTGATATTACAGTGGTTTCTCTAGAGACTTAACATGGACCCTGCCCAACACACCCCACAAGCACTTAATACTTGTAGAGCGACCATTGCACTAAGGTTGTGTGATATATAACCATATTTTTGAGTCACTAATTCTCAATACTTTTCTCACGGATTAATGGCAGGGATATTAGGTTGTGGGTACTCAAGAAAAAGAAAAATACTATATATATCTTTTTTGTTTGAATTTAATTCAGTTCGTTTGTTTGTTGTTGTTGTTGTTGTTGTTGTTGTTGTTGTTGTTGTTTTTTTTTTTTTTTTTTTTTTTTTTTTTTTTTTTTTTTTTTTTTTTCCTTTTTACATCATCAAATCACTGCCATATCTTTCTTTCTGATTTTCTCTATTTGAATTAAAATTTCTTTCCTCTATGTCTTTCAGTCTCTCTCATCATCATCGAATCACTCCCATATGGCCATTTCATTCTCCTAATCAACACTGTCCTGTGTCTTTGACAAGATTGAATTTTGCAGCAAGCAAAGCTTCTGACACCTACTACCCCCAACACGTGATGATGTAGAAAGGATAGAGTAGACTGCTAGATGATTTCTCCAAGAAATAAAAGCGTGCCAAAAGAAACACAAATGAAATCCAATAGCCAAGCATTAATGACAGACCCAATAGCGTGAGAGTCCAGGGATTGATGCTTATCTCTCTTTCTCCATAAATTTGTCACCAACCCAAACAGGTCTCAATTACTCTCTCACCAACCCCTTTCTTCAAATCTTCATTTTCTTTCCATTTTCCCTTGACCTCTAGTGATATTTCAGAGGTTTCTCTAGAGACTTAACCCAGCCCCTATCCTACACACCCCACAAGCAGTTAGTACTTGTACAGGGACCATTGCGCTAAGGTTGTGTGACATATAACCATATTTTGAGTCTCTAATTCTCAGTACTATTCTCACGGTTCAATGGTACGGATACTACGTAGTGGGTACTCAAGAAAATATATATATATATATATATATTTCTTGTTTGAATTTAATTCAGTTCGTTTGTTCTTTTCTCTCTGCATCATCAAATCACCCTCATATCTTTCTTTATGATTTTCTCTCTTTGAATTAAATTTTCTTTCCTCTTTCTCCCTTAATCTCTCTCTTCATCATCGAATCACTCTCATATGGCCATTTCTTTCTTCTGATCAACTTTGTCCTGTGTCTTTGACAAGATTGGATTTTGCAACAAGTAAAGCTTCTGATGCCTACTACACCAACACGTGATGATGCGGAAAGGAGAAAGGAAGATGCTGGATTATTTCTCAAAGAAATAAAAGAGAGCTAAAAGAGACACAAATGAAATACAATGGCCAAGCATCAATGAGAGAGCCAATGGCGTGAAAGTCTAGGGATTGATGCTTCTCTCTCTTTCTTTATAAATTTGTCACTAACCCAAACAGGTCTCACTTACTCTCTCACCAGCACCTTTATTCTAATCTTCATTTTTTTTCTATTTTCTCTTGACCTCCAGTGATATTGCAGAGGTTTCTCTAGGGACCTAACCCGGCCCCTGCCTTCCACACCCCACAAGCACTTAATACTTGTAGAGTGACAATTGCGCTAGGGTTGCGTGATATATAACCAAAATTTTCAGTCTCTAATTCTTAGTCCTATTCTCACGGATCAACGATAGGGATACTAGGTAGTGGGTACTCATGAAAAAAAAAATTCTACATATATCTTTCTTGTTTGAACTTAATTCAGTTCGTTTGTTCTTTTCTCTCTGCATCATCAAATCACCCTCATATCTTTCTTTATGATTTTCTCTCTTTGAATTAAAAGTTCTTTCCTCTATCTCCCTCAGTCTCTCTTTTCATCATCGAATCACTCCCATATGGCCATTTCTTTCTTTTGATCAATTCTGTCCGGTGTCTTTGGCAAGATTGGATTTTGCAACAAGCAAAGCTTCTAACGCTTATTGCCCCAACATGTGACTATGCGGAAAGGAGAAAGTAAGATGCTGGATTATTTCTCGAAGAAATAAAAGAGAGTCAAATGAAACACAAATGAAACCCAACAGCCAAGCATTAGTAAAAGGGCCAATAGCGTGAGGGTCCAGAGATCGATGCTTATCACTCTTTCTCTATAAATTCGTCACCCACCCAAACAGGTCTTACTTACTTTCTCACCAGCCTCATTCTTCTAATCTTCATTTTCTTTCTGTTTTCTCTTGACCTTTAGTGATAGTGCTGAGTTTTCTCTAGAGACTTTCCCCAACCCCTGCCCTCCACACCCCTCAAGCAGTTAATACTTGTAAAGTGACCATTGCAGTAAAGTTGCGTGATATATAACCATATATTTGAATCTCTAATTCTCAGTACTATTCTCACGGATCAACGGTAGGGATATTGGGTAATAGGTAGTCATGAAAAAAAAAATGCTATATATATCTCTCTTGGTTGAATTTAGTTCAGTTCGTTTTTTTTTTTTTTTTTCCCTCTGCATCATCAAATCACTCACATATCTTTCTTTCTGATTTTCTCCCTTTCGATTAAAAGTTCTTTCCTCTATCCCTCTCACACTCTCTCTCTTCATCATCGAATCACTCCCATATGGCCATTCCTTTCTTCTGATCAACTCTGTTCTGTGTCTTTGACAAGATTGAATTTTGTAGCACACAAAACTTTTGACGCCTACTACCCCAACGCATGATGATGCAAAAAGTAGAGAGTTGGTTATTGGATGATTTCTCCAAGAAATATAATAGAGCCAAAAGAAACACAAATGAAATCCAACGGCAAGCATCAATGAGAGAGCCAATAGCGTGAGAGTCCAGAGTTCGATGCTTATCACTCTTTCTCTATAAATTCCTCACCAACCCAAACAGGTCTCACTTACTCTCTCTCCAGCCCTTTTCTTCTAATCTCCATTTTCTTTCTGTTTTCTCTTTGACCTCAAGTGATATTGTAAAAGTTTCTCTAGAGACTTAACCCGGCCCCTACCCTACACACCCCTCAAGCACTTAATACTTATAGAGTGACCATTGCGCTAAGGTTGCATGATATATAACCGTATTTTTTATTCTCTAATTCTCAGTACTATTCTCACGGATCAACAGTAGGGATACTAGATAGTGGATACTCATGATAAAAAAAAAAAATACTATATATATATATACATATATATATATATATACATATATATATATATATATATACATATATATATATATATATCTTTCTTGTTTGAATTTATTTCAGTTCGTTTGTTTTTATCTCTCTGAATCATCAAATCACCCCTATATCTTTCCTTAAATTTTTCTCTCTTTGAATTAAAACTTCTTTCCTCTATCTATCTCATTCTCTCTCTTCATCCTCGAATCACTCTCATATGGCCATTTCTTTCTTCTGATCAACTTTGTCCTGTATCTTTGACAAGACTAAATTTTGCAGCAAGCAAAGCTTCTGATGCCTACAGCCCCAGCACTTGATGATGGGCAAAGGAGAGAGTAGGTTGCAGGATGATTTATCCAAGAAATAAAAGATAGCCAAAAGAAACACAAATGAAATCTAACGGCCAAGCCTCAATGAGAGAGCCAATAGCGTGAGAGTCTAAGGATTGGTGCTTCTCTCTCTTTCTCTATAAATTCGTCACTAACCCAAACAGATCTCACTTACTCTCTCACTAGGGCCTTTATTCTAATCTTCATTTTCTTTCTATTTTCTCTTTACCTCCAGTGATATTGCAGAGGTTTCTATAGGGACCAAACCGGACCCCTACTCTCCACACCCCACAGGCATTTTATACTTGTAGAGTGACAATTGCGCTAAGGTTGCGTGATATATAACCATATATTTGAGTCTCTAATTCTCAGTACTATTCTCACGAATCAATGGTAGGGATACTAGGTAGTGGGTACTCATGAAAAAAAAAAACTATATTTATCTTTCTTGTTTGAATTTAATTCATTTCGTTTGTTCTTTTCTCTCTGCATCATCAAATCACCCCCATATCATTCTTTATGATTTTCTCTCTTTGAATTGAAATATCTTTCCACTCTCTCTTAGTCTATCTCTTTATCATCGAATCACTCCCATATGGCCATTCTTTCTTCTAATCAACTCTGTCTTGTGTCTTTGACAAGACTGAATTTTGCTACACTCAAAGATTCTGACGCCTACTGTCCCAGCATGTGATGATGCAGAAAGGAGAGAGCAGGTTGCTGGATGATTTCACCAGGAAATAAAAGAGAGCCAAAATAAACACAAATGAAATCCAACGGCCAAGCATCAATGAGAGAGCCAATAGCGTGAAAGTCCAGGGATTGATGCGTATCCCTCTTTCTCCATAAATTTATCACAACCCAAACAGGTCTCTATTACTCTCTCACCAGCCTGATTCTTCTAATCTTCATTTCCTTTCTGTTTTCTCTTGACCTCCAGTGATATTGCAGAGGTTTCTCTAGAGACTTAACCCGACCCTTGCCCTACACACCCCATAAGCAGTTAATACTTGTTGAGCGACCATTGCAATTAGTTTGCGTGATATATAACCATATTTTTAAGTCTCTAATTCTCAATACTATTCTCATGGATCAACAGTAGGGATACTGGGCAATAGGTAGTCATGAAAAAAAAATACTATATATATCTCTCTTGTGTGAATGTAGTTCAGTTCGTTTTTTTTTTTTTTTTCCTCTTTGCATCATCAAATCACTCCCATATCTTTCTTTCTAATTTTCTCTTTTTGAATCAAAAGTTCTTTCCTCTATCTCTCTTTGTCTCTCTCTTCATCTTCGAATCACTCCCATATGGCCATTTCTTTCTTCTGATCAACTCTGTCCTGTCTCTTTGACAAGATTGAATTTTGCAGCACGCAAAGCTTCTAACGCTTACTGCCCTCGGCACATGATGATGCGAAAAGGAGAGAGTAGGTTGCTGGATGATTTCACCAAGAAATAAAAGAAAGTCAAAAGAAACACAAAGGAAATCTAACGGCCAAGCATCAATGAGAGAGCCAATAGCGTGAGTCCAAGGATTGATGGTTATCTCTCTTTCTCCTTAAATTTGTCCCCAACCTAAACAAGTCTCACTTACTCTCTCACCAGCCCCATTCTTCTAATCTTCCTTTTCTTTCTGTTTTCTCTTGACCTCTAATGATATTGCAGTGGTTTCTTTAGAGACTTAACCTGGCCCCTATCTTACACACCTCACAACCACTTAATACTTGTAGAGCAACCATTGTGCTAAGGTTGCGTGATATATAACCATATTTTTAAGTCTCTAATTCTCAATCCTATACTCACAGATCAACGGTAGGGATACTGGGTAGTAGGTAGTCATGAAAAAAAAAATACTATATATATCTCACTTGTTTGAATTTAGTTAAGTTCCTTTTTTTTTTTTTTTTTTTTTTTGCATCATCAAATCACTCACATATCTTTCTTTCCAATTTTCTCTCTTTGAATTAAAAGTTCTTTCCTCTATCCCTCTCAGTCTCTCTCTTCAAATCACTCCCATATGGCCATTTCTATCTTCTAATCAACACTGTCCTGTGCTTTTGACAAGATTGAATTTTGCAACACACAAAGCTTCTGATGCCTACTGGCCCAACACATGATGATGCGGAAAGGAGAGAGCAGGTTGTTGGATGATTTCTCCAAGAAATAAAAGAGAGCAAACAAAAACACAAATGAAATCCAACGGCAAAGCATCAATGAGAAAGCCAATAGCGTGAGAGTCCAGGAATTGATGCTTATCTCTCTTTCTCCATAAATTTGTCACCAACCCAAACAAGTCTCACTTACTTTCTCATCAGCCCCATTCTTCTAATCTTCATTTTCTTTCTGTTTTCTCTTGACTTCCAGTGATATTGTAGTGGTTTCTCTAGAGACTTAACCTGGCCCCTACCTTACACACCCCACAAGCACTTAATACTTGTTGAGCGACCATTGCACTAAGGTTGGGTGATATATAACCATATTTTTAAGTCTCTAATTCTCAGTACTATTCCCACGGATCAACGGTAGGGATACTGGGTAGTAGGTAGACATTAAAAAAAAAATGCTATATATATATATATATCTTGGTTGAATTTAGTTCAGTTTTTTTTTCTTTTTTTCTCTCTACCTCATCAAATCACTCACATATCTTTCTTTCTGATTTTCTCTCTTTGAATTAAAAGTTCTTTCCTCTATCTCTCTCAGTTATCATCGAATCACTCCCATATGGTCATTTCTTTCTTCTTATCAACTCTGTCCTGTGTCTTTGACAAGATCAAATTTTGCAGCATGCAAAGCTTCTAACGCCTACTGCCCCAACATGTGATGATGTGGAATGGGGAGAGTAGGTTGCTAGATGATTTCTCCAAGAAATAAAGAGAGCCAAAAGAAACACAAATATAATCCATTGGCCAAGCATCAATGAGAGAGCCAATAGCTTGAGAGTCCAGGGATCGATGCTTATCACTCTTTCTCTATAAATTCGTCACCAACCCAAACAAGTCTCACTTACTCTATCACCAACCCCTTTCTTCTAATCTTCATTTTCTTTTTGTTTTCTTTTGACCTCCTGTGATATTGCAAAGGTTTCTCTAGAGACTTAACCCAGTCCTTGCCCTCCGCACCCCACGAGCACTTAATACTTACAGATTAACCATTGCACTAAGGTTGCTTGATATATAACCATATTTTTTATTCTCTAATTCTCAGTACTATTCTCACGGACCAACGGTTGGGATACTTCTGGGTACTCATGAAAAAAAAAATACTATATATAACTTTCTTGTTTGAATTTAAATTAATTCGTTTGTTTGTTTGTTTTTTTTTTTTTTTTTCTCTACATCATCAAATCACTCCCATATCTTTCATTATGATTTTCTCTCTTTGAATTAAAAGTTCTTTCCTCTATCTCTCACAATCTCTCTCTTTATCATTGAATCACTCTCATATGAGCATTTCTTTCTTCTAATCAACTCTGTCCTGTGTCTTTGACAAGATTGAATTTTGCTGCACGCAAAGCTTCTGACACCTACTGTCCCAACACGTGATGATACAAAAAGGAGAGAGCATGGATTGGCTCCCAACGATTTCTTCAACTTGGCCGTTCGATGGATATTTCACCTTTTGGTGTAGGGTAAAAGAGACGGCTCCCAATGCATGCAGCCACGACCTAGCCATAATAGCCGTGTAGGGGGAGTAAGCGTCCACCACGATGAAGTCCACCTGCACCACTTTTGAACCAGTCTGCATGGGCAGTCTAATCTGGCCCTTGGGAATGACAACTTTCCCATCGAAACTTACTAGGGGCGAATCGTAGGCTGTTAAGTCTTCAGGTCTTAAGTTCAGTCCCTTGTACAGGTCGGGTTACATTATCTCAGCACCACTGCCTTGGTCCACCATCACCCTCTTCACGTCATACCCCTCAATCCTGAGCGTGACCACCAAAGCGTCCTTATGGGGCTGTATGGTTCCAATCTTATCCTCTTCCGAAAAACCTAGCGTAGGTTGAGTACTCACCCTAGTCCTCTTCGGCTCTGGATTGGTGTCCTTGGTGGTCAACCGAGCCACAGACATCACTCTGGAAGGACAAGAAGCAGTTCTCCCTAGAGCAGCGAAGATGACATTTATCATGCCCAAAGGAGGCCTTAAGGAAGTATCCCTCCGGGGTTCTGGATTGGCTGTCCCTACAGACCACTAGAGTGGTGCAAAAATTGCTTCAGCCTTCCCTTTCGGACTAGTTGGTCCAAATGATCCCATAAATTTCTACAGTCTTCTGTAGTATGTCCCTGGTCCTTATGATACTGGCAATAGAAGTTCTAATTGCGCCTCATAGAGTTTCCTGCCATTTTATTTGGCCATTTGAAGAATGGCTCATTTTTAATCTTCTCCAGGACTTTATGTATCGATTCCTGGAACACCGCGTTAATCGCCTGAGTATTGGCAAATCCTGACTGTCTGGCAAAGTCCCTCTGAGACTGGTTGTTGTTGTATCGGTCTAACTTGAAATGCCTCCTCTCCTGAAGGATAACCTTATCCTTTTCTTGACCCTGCTACTGGTCTTCCTCAACCCTTTTATACTTATTAATTCGGTCCATGAGTTGGCGCACACTAGTGACAAGTTTGTCAGTCAAAGACTTCCTCAGACCGTGATCGGTTGGGAGGCCGACCTTGAAAGTGCTGATGGCGACTTCATCAAAGTCACCATCAATCTCATTGTACATCTTCCAATATCTATCTGAATATGTTTTCAGGGTCTCCCCCTCCCGCATGGACAAAAATAGCAGGGAGCCTATGAGCCAAGGAACTCTGCTGCATGTGACAAAGTGAAAGCCAAATGCCTAGGTGAGCTCCTTGAAAGAACCTATGGAACCCACCCTTAAGCCCTTAAACCATCTCATTGCCACAGGTCCCAAACTGGAGGAGAAAACTTTGCGCATCAAGGCCTCGTCCTTGGAATGGACAGCCATTCTTTGGTTGAAATGGCTCACATGCTCCACTAGGTCTGTCTTACCATTGTAGATAGTGAATGTAGGCTGATTGAATTGCCAAGGAAGTTTTTCCCCTTCAATCCTGTGCATGAAAGGTGATTAGGAAATCTGTTTCAGCGCCTTGCTCATAGCATCCCCTCTCAGGCCTTTACGAGGCGGGCTCTTATACCTACGCTTGTGATGTTGCTCCTCCTCGTAGGAGAAAGACTCACTGGGTGGGATCCTTGACCTTCGTCTATAACTGACATCCTCTCCTTCATCAGAGGAAGTGTCGGAGCTGGAAGGGGTTCACTTTCGTTGTGCACAGCGCAGCTTCCTCTTCAGATGGTCAACCTCCAGTTGCAGGGCTTTGGTATCTTCTTCACGAGAGAGATGGCTCTTACCCCAGGATTGACTCTTACCAGACTGGACTGTATGCACACTCCCCTCACAATCCCTCTACGTTCGAGGTTGATAAAAAGATTTTTACATTTGGATCCTACGGATTCTTCCTGGTGTGGACTTAAACCTACCATGGTCAAACGTTGCACTCACTAGCACCCTAGTAATCTTCCCACGGACAGCGCCAATTGTAAGGACTAAATTTGAACTCATAGCCCAAAAGGTGTATGGACTTAAGCCCAAAAAGCCCAAAACAATAAATTTGTAAAGAATGGGTTGAGAAACTAGGTTTTAGTGAATTAAGCAATAAGTTAATGGATTTTGATGACAAAGAAAGAAAGATAATAAACGTTCGCTAAAGAAGAATGTTCTTGGTTAAATCCGAGGAGACTGATTCTAGTATATTGCTTGCAAATTATGATTACAAGTTTGGTTCTAGATTGCTACAGTGTTTCTTCCTTGATTTTCCGATCCCCATTCCTTCAGGGGTCTCTTACATTATATATCTCCCTCCTAATGATCTTGGATTTCCATTTGTTGATCATCCAAGCCACCACTTGAGTGTCCGTCCCATCAAACACCCCTTCTAGCTTTCTATGAGTTGTGGTAGCCAAGACAGCATTGTTCAGGGGTCTTCTCCACATAAATGCGGTCAGAAAAGTAGCTGCAGTGCATTAAATGTGGTGGCAGTAGCTTTCCCTTAGATATTTCTGAAATCCCAGCCCTCTGGTACACTTAGAGATACACGTCCCTATCACTAAAGTATCTTGAAAGGTTACCTTGATCAAATAAGATATACATCTGATCTGTGTTTAGCTTATCCAAGGAGATATTACTCCTTGGAACACCTTCCTATTTGCATTTTGCTCATTAAATCCTGAGTCTGAACCACTCATTACCATTCATTACTCCCCGGACTAATCATGCTTTCGACTAAGGTCCAAGACCCAATATATGTTTTTTGCCTTCAACCCTACACACATTTTGTGCCTTAAATTATAACAATTGTATATTTTGCATCCCGACATTAAATTTGCCATTAAATTGGATGGAAATTTAAAGTTTAGAGTGCAAAGTGTAATTAGGAGTATAGTTTAATATAATAAAGTGTAATTTCTTATTTGTTTTTAAGGGGTTAAGAAAATGGGCAATTAGGTCTTTTCATGTTGTGACGTATTTTTTCATCTAAGTTATGGCAAACTTAATGTCAGGGTGTAAAGTGTAACAATGATCATAATTTAGAGTGTAAAATATGCATTCAAAAAGTTTAAAGTACAAAGTGTAATTAATGGTATAGTTTAATATGGTAAAGGGTAATTTACCATAAAATTAATTTAGATATAATCTTGGGTGGAGATCCGTTAGACTTCTTCATGTACTCTGTACAGCAGAGTTCTATAAATCTCTGTTTCAGACTTTGGCCTTCTTTAACCTTTGTCTTTTTCGTTTTTTATTTATTTTTTTTCCTAGAGAAACTCATCTAAATTTGGGGAACGTCAAAAGGTGTTACAATTGTACAATTACAATCTGACTTCGGCTTGAACTTCATGCCGCCTTGCCAATTGCCAATTGAGTTTGATTTTAGTGATGACTTTTTTACCACTCACCGAGATGTACTTTGATTGCCGCAGCAATGAGCAGACAAGTTTAGAGAAGTGTTCATAAAATTGAGAGAGCTTGTTCTGGTGGAGAATGATTGTGAGCCAAGAACAAATTGGATTGTGTTCTTGGGGTTGATGATTTTCTCTATAAAAAAAAATCAAATCAAATCAAATTAAATAAATAAATAAATCAAAGATTGAACGCTATTAGAATTTAGAAGTCTAATATTAATATAAACAATATATAGGAGTGTTTTTTGTTTTTTGATAAGTCAATTTAGCGTTATATTAGTAGATTGATGATGTGACGATATCTTAAATTTAGCGTTATATTAGTAGATGGATGATGTGACGTTATCTTAATTCTTAACCATTTATTGTAAAATGTGGAGATTTAAAAAATTCTACCTTATAGAGTATCCTAGGAACCATCTCAATCATTGTCGTTTTGCATCTGGGTTATGAGAAAGCAAAAGCGAAGAGTGAATGAAAGAAGAATTTGGTGCTAATCTGGTGGTGTTGTCAAAGCTAAAGAGCAGTACTCATTTTACAAACTGGGTATGAAAGAAGAAGTTTATGTGAGAGGTGGGGATGGGTTTTGAAGTAAATGAGCTCCTGCATTGTGCTGTGTGTTATCGAGGAAGAAGAAGAAATTGAATTGAGTATATATATATATATATATATTTTCCCAAATTACACCGAGAAATTGGACAAAAGACACTCCATTTTAAACTCAGGTTGAGATTGTTTGTCTTAGATTGAACAAAAGACACTCCACCACAAATCCTTTATATCTATATTTTTACCAAACCCCAACTTTTTCTTCTTGTTGTCTCTAATTTCTCTATGATATTTATGTTTTGGGAGAAAAGAGCAGCAAAAAGACTTACTTATCTAATTTTTTAGCAGTAAGAAGTTACGGTGGGTTACGAACTTGACGGAAACTACTACAGGTTGATGGACTCGGATGAGTTAAGTGATAAAGTAGACACTATTAAAACCAGCCTAATCACAAAGTGGATTTAATTTCACTTCCTTTTATATTAATAATGAGATGACCAAAAAGAATGAGAACTAAGAAATTAACTTCGAGAGGGATTTTATTTACGTTTTATTTTAGCAAATGACTTGCCATTTAGAGGATAAAGGATTTGCGGTGGTCCCTAAATTTAGTGGACATGGATTAGAAATTATATTAATAGACTAATAGTTTTTTTTTTCTCCCTTCAAATTAACAAAAGAAAAAGAAAAATTGGTTTGAAAAAAAAAACCGTGAGATATATTAGGAGTAAGAGTAAGGGAACATGAATTCAAAAAAGAAAAAGAGAGAAAAAAAAAAAATCGCCCAACTTAGTTATTTGAAAAACTAAAATTGCGGACAATAGTTTGCAATTTTTTAAACATATTTATCCCCTTTTTTTTATGTATTTATCCTCGTTACTTGAAAACTTGTAAGTGCTTACTCACTCCAAAGTGCAGAAAATCATAGAATATAATTCTCGGAATATCAAGGTTAAACCACAAGGAGCAAAACAAATTTAAAGACAATGTAATTAAACAACAATTTTGGTGAAGAAGAAAAATAATTTTGCTTGGTGATTGTTAAAAGTAAAATAATGACAGATTTAAAACAATAATGTAAACACCAGGGCATCGGGACATTTACTTATATGGGTGTAAAATTCTTTGTGATCTAAAGATAAATATATGTCATAAGTGATTCTTCTTAGACAATGAAAAACCTATGATTTGGTTGAACTAAAACAATCCAAGAACACATAGTAACCTAGATTAACAATGTGATTAGAATAGTTTTTAGAAAAACTCATTTACTTTAAAACCTAATTTCTATTTGCAACTATGAGAAATTCAACTAAACAATAAATAAATAAAAAATATATATGATTGAACTTATTGAAATAATGGAATAACTCATATATCAACAAAAATCTCATTGAACAATCAAATATGTTGTTGTTTTAAAACTTATAAAGTATCGTAATGAATTATCATATTGTATAGAAGAAACATAGCTCTTAGCCCTAGTTGTGAGCTTAGGCTAAGGACGGACCCAAGTGGAGCCTGGGCCCCCTTGGGTCCAATTTTTTTTTTTTTTTTTATGGTTATTTTAAAGTTCATTTTTATAGTTGGGTCCCCTTTTCAAAACCTTATGTCCCCTTCTCCTCAATAAGCCTAACTAGCATAACCCAAATAGCAACTATCCAACCCAAAAACTTAACAAAAATAATAAAAACATTCACAATGGTGATTGTATTTTAGCAACCAAAAAAAAAACTATTTTGCCACTAAAGAATCAAAAAATTATATTTTATTGGAAAAGTTGAAGCTAAATTTTTTGCAATTACAGTAAACTGGTATAAATACCAGTTGACTATAGTAAGTTGTTAAAAATAAAATATAATATTTTATTAAGATTATATCCTTTCCTTCAATTGAAAAACTCAAATTTTCTCACTTTCTTTATTATTGTAATGAGTTGTTTATATTATTTTAAATGAAGTGTTAAAAAAATAGAACATTTGATATTAAGTATATTATAAAGTGGAATGGTAAAATAGATAAAGTAAATTTTTGAGATGCTAAAAGCTAAAATCTTTAGCACCATCACTGTGAATGTTCTAACTTCAACAAACAAAAAAATCATAATCAGTCTAGTACTAAAAAAAAAAAACATGATTTTGTTTTTGTTTTTTGTCTTTGTTGGTAAATGATTGCATTTTAATATATTTAGAAACAATGATTTTGAGTATTTATATTATATGGATGCCTATTTGGAATTTTTTTTTTCTTTATATTCTAGCTCCCGTTAGCTTAAAATCCTGGATCCGTCCCTGGCTCAGACTGCCATGAGAGAATAAGAAATACAAGTTTTGTGTCTCCAAAATTCATTCCCCATCACCCACATTCAAAATCCTAACATAAAAGAAAACAAAGAAAATCATACTTTTGACTATTTAATATTAGTTCAGATTTTCAACAGAAATTTATGGGTTAATTCGATCTTCAAAAAGTACAAATTTCAAAAAGCTCAGATCTAGAAATTTGTTTATCTTTAAGTCACAGTTCCAGCTAATCAGACCTTAAGTTATTGGATTTTTTAGGAAAGAAATATGCTCAAAATACTGATCAGTGCTCAAATCTTATTTTTCACTTTTCAGATTATGCCTTTTTGAACTTTGCAAACATGGTAAACGACCCAAGTACTCTGGTTGCACCTCCTTAGAAATTTAATCATGATATTAATGGTCCTCTCCCCTCTGTAGTAGAGAGAAAAATGTTCCCAAAGTTGAAAACTTTGAAAAGGCAATCCATGCAAAATTTAAAAAAACTGTTAATGGTCTCTCCCTTTAAGCAAATTAACTAACTCCCACCCTAGTATCATTTCCTATTAGTTGTGTGCGGCGGTTTGCCGAACCATGTAAATTTTAGTGTTCTTTGTATGTGCTTGTTATTTGTCTGTCTTTACTATTATTGATTTGAGTCTTGTGGTGCTATCTGCACAAGAAGCCCAAATCACAATACAATCCAACAAGCATTAACTCAATAGAAAATGTATAAATTTGTATATGA
The DNA here is from genome assembly GCA_023621385.1 of Quercus gilva. Taxonomy (NCBI): domain Eukaryota; kingdom Viridiplantae; phylum Streptophyta; class Magnoliopsida; order Fagales; family Fagaceae; genus Quercus; species Quercus gilva. The sequence goes on along the minus strand of CM042477.1, from coordinate 57,414,885 downwards.
TTATTATAAAGCGCAAAACTCATTTACATTTGAACTTAAAAAGGAACAAATTAAACTGCTTGTTAGCGGGGTCCAGAAAGCTCCATGGCCTCAATGATAAATGAAGATTCTTCTTGAACATCACTGTAAATTCTGGAAAAACTACAAGCCCTTGCCTCACAAAGGTTGGTTCCACTTTGCGAATCTTCTGCCTGTCCTGACTCAACAAGGCCTTCCAAAACCTTCAAAACTTCAGACATCTTTGGCCGGAGGTTGGGATGTGATTGAGTACACTGCAGGGCCACCTCTACTGCTTTCTCCAACTGGAATGCATCAAAGCATCCCCTTAGATCCCTATCAACTAGCACCTCCAGCTTCTTCTCCTCAAACAAGGTTCTTACCTGCATTATTCAATTATTATTTAGAAACTTATGATTGATGCCAAAACTGAGAACAATGAAAAGGCTGCTGAGGAATAAGCTTAAATACAATACAAACATTTGTTACGTAGCTTTGATATTTTACAGCATGAATTAGAGAACAAAAGACACAAAGATGATAAATTATATCCGAAAGTGTATGAAGGAAAAATAAAAATCTTATACAAATTACTAAGTATGAAATAGGTGAAAGTAAAGTGCAGTATACCACTAGAAAAACCAAATTAGAATGATTGTGACAGTAAGGCAAGGACACCACTCCCACCCCTAATTCCATAGCTTGGGTTTCAATCATGCATATCAACTAATCACTTTCTTTATGTTTCCTTGATGTGGACTCAACATCATGCACTCAATATAAAGCATGCGAGTGTCCCAGCATCGATAGGAAAAGCTTCACGGTTTCAGTTTACATTGTTTCACGATGCTCAACTTAAGTCTGAAGATGCATCATCCACTTTGAATTTAAAATAATATTAATAATCAGTCACCACTTAGCACACCATAATATACTATAAAAACAGTCGCATCAATCACAATTCCATTAATTTACTGGAAGCTAAACAATAACCATGGTATTCTCCTGGCATTCACTGTGTCATAGTATCATCATTAACTTCTATCAATCTTGAACCATAAGACCAAAGAGAAACAAAGTCCAATGATTTCATTTCATTATGAATATTTTTTTTCATAAGTGTTTCATTACGAGTATAACAACAGATAGAAACTACTTACCCACTCAAGAATCATTCCCTTCTGAACCTGACCATTTCCAGCATCTAACGCCTTTTGCCCCGTTATGAGTTCCAAAAGAAGTATGCCAAATCCAAAAACATCAGTTTTTTCAGAAGATTGGCCTGTTGAAAGATACTCTGGGGCAATATGCCCTACAGTGCCACGTACTGCAGTAGTGACATGTGATTCCCTCCGATCTAACAGCTTAGCAAGACCAAAATCCCCAACTACAGCTTCAAAACTTTCGTCAAGCAAAATGTTTGCAGCTTTGACATCCCTGTGAATTATTTTTGGATTACACTGGTCATGCAAGTACAGAAGTCCACGGGCAGTCCCAATGGCAATCCGCATTCTTCTGTTCCAATCCAAAGAGGGCTTCTCTCGACAAGTTTCTGCTAATAAGAAGCATGCAATTTAGGAATAAACGAAGGAGTAAGAAAAAGGCTGCACTTGGGTATAGCTCTAATTGAAAATAATAAATTTAAGTAATTAAATATCGATCCATGAAGAAATATTTTTAAATGACCAGTTATTAAATTGTTCAAGTTTCAAAAAAGTGATGCCACCAGGAAACTTAAGGGTGTCATATTGAGCAAGCACAACGGCAGTACCACATTATACTATGAGATCTTTAAAATTTTCTATACCCTATATTAAAATTAAAATTTGGTCCCCAAAATGAATGTGAATGAATTTTATATCTTCATCAAGCAATACTCTAATGGAAGATACTTTTTTTTGGATTCTTTTACATGCTCATAGAATTTAGAAAGATGTTAAATTATCTTATATAATTATACTATAAATATCTATATTAGATTTGATAACTTTCATATAAAATATACTTATGAGTTATGACTTTCTTTACAATTTAAAAATTTAGACATCTCTCTCTCTCTCTCTCTCTCTCTCTCTCTCTCTCTTAATTTAAAAACATGTACATGTACCCCCTATATACACATACATAATACTCTTTTTTTTTTGGACGCACACATACTTATCATCTTTCTAGGAACAAGCTGATTCAAGGAATGAAGGCGGAACACAAAGATTAGGTTTCTAACCAAAAGTGTTAGGCGGAACTTGGAACTGGTAAATAAGTGCCGAGCAACCCTTTCCTCTCTAATTATATGTTCCAACCAGCCTTATCCTCCTATCCTTGCTTCCATATTCACACAGACCCTTTGTGGTAATTCAAGACAAGTATTGACAACCCTAATTTGAATTAGGAGATTAGCTTGGGGTGAACCCGTGTAATCAAATCAACTTGTCCAAGTAGTTAGAAGTTAATTAGTAGAGGATAAGATAGAATAGTTATTTACATTCCGTAGCATGCTAATTACATTTAACACATTTATTAATAATATAAACACGTGCTAGAATTATTAGTTGCACATGAGGAAGAATAGAACCAATAAGAGGAGGCCATGTGGGCCAGTCGAATTAGTTCTGTGGTTCTATAAATAATTACACTTCCAATTCATTAATGAAATTGCCAATTTGTGTTGCTTAGACTTGATTGTCCTGCATTAGAGGAAGAGACTCCCTTGAAGAGGTCTCAATAGGGAGAAAATGACTCTCAAGAAGAAGTCAAACTCATTCCATCTCTCAACCAGTTCATATATTCAAACCATTAACTCCAACAACCATCAATCTTCCACTTTCCATTCCAAAGCCCTATTGCATTACCATCAATCCCTAAGCCATTTTCCTTTCAAGAATCCATCCCAAATCACATCCACACTTGCTGCCCTAGCCGTGGCCAACCCTCCCATGATCTAAATCCCTTATCCAAGCCCTCCAAACTTTTAACCACTCACGCCCACACTTCCACATTCAACCATAAAAAAAAAAATCCAATATCCATGAAAACCTAATCTCTCATTGCTTCCCATTCAATATTCTACTTGAATTCCCTTTAAACACACAAACCATTATTGTATTTCTAACAAATTTCCCTCCCTTCTTGCACCTGTACACATGAAATACACACACATATAGTTTGTCTTGAGTTGTGTGACAATACTATACCCCTACCAGCCAAAGGCAAAAATTTCTAGTCTCGCCCATGATTAAGCATTGACTTATACTGTAAAACTCGCATTTAAAAGGACTTATAAATAAAATCACAAAACATACACCCACAACTATTGCTAAAAGTGAAAATAGATTCTCATGCTCCATTTGTTTTGATGGAAATTTTTTTTTTTTTTGGGAAAATAACTCGCTTTCTAGAAAGATTTTTTTAGAAAATTGACTCATTTCCTGTGTTTGAATCTTAAAAATGAACTAGAAAATATGTTATTTGGTTCACATGGATAATCATTAATATTTTTAGTAATTCCAAATATTTATATGAACCAAAACATACACCCACAACATTTTTATGTAGAACAACTAGAAATTCAATGTAAAAATTAATCAAAATTTTCAAATACAGAGAGAGAGAGAGAGAGAGAGAGAGAGAGAGGGTCAGGGACAAGAAACAATGAAACAAACCTCTCAAACGATCGGCAACACTCCCATTTGGCATATAAGGATAAACAAGCAATCTTTCATCGGATGTCATGCAAAATCCATACAAACGTAAGAGGTTCCGATGCAAAGCCAAGCCAATCATTTCAACTTCAGTTTGAAACTGCACTTCTCCTGTGTAACTTGGATCTTTCAGCCTCTTAACCGCGACCACTGTCCTATTTGGAAGGCATCCTTTATAAACCACTCCATATCCACCTTGCCCTAGGATGTTTTTGGGACTAAAATTTCCGGTGGCATTTTGCAATTCACGAAATGAAAACCTCTTGAGATGACCAATATCAAATTCATAATCTTGCTGCACTGAAAATATGCATTTTTTAACACATTCGAATCTTTAGAAATTCTCCAGATCCCTATCATCTACTTGTTTCATAGAAAAAAGAGTAGTTTAGTACCATAAGATGAAGAGAGTAGCCGAGATCTGTACCAATGCACCCAACAAACAAGCAGCATCACAGAAACCACAAATGTGCAACTTATGCCAATGGCAACAGAAAGCACCCACTGATGATGACCACTGACTTTCTGAGTTGACCTAGTATCTGTAATTACGCCATCTTGCATATTCATTCAAATATATTTAGGCACTCATTAGCAAAGTATATTTTACAGGTTATATCTATATTACCATTTATTGGTTTTGAAGCACCCATACAAATTTGTGCTGATGTAGAAGTGCAAAGAAAGTTATTCCCAGTAATACTACAATGAAAACATGAAACTGTCAAATAGCCGAAATAACATATTAGGAAGTGTGTCAACAAAAAATGAAGAATGCAGGTAAATGGAATATTGCAAATTAATATCAACCACTGAACATAACATCACTGGTAACTGACTTTTCCTAATCTATATGAAGAAATTGTATTTATTAAATACGAACTATTGAATCACATTCAAAAAAAGCAAATGCGGTATGTCTTTGTTTTACCACATTTTGGGATACATTCATAATTCCTCTTAAGGATAACACTTGTGTATGAAGAAAAGTCGTATTGTTCTTCTAGTATCTTCGTTTTGTTCTTTCTGCCTTTCTAGTAAAATTACACAACATCCAACACAAACTCCCCAAATGAAGATTCATCAGATAGGATCATTTACATATCAGAAACTGATTATAATTTGGTAAAAAAAAAATAATCTGAAGCCATAGGAGGACCTAAAAGAAATAGAATAAAATAACAAGAGCTGGATACTTGTGTTAGAGCATCCAACCCAAAAGCTTAAGCTACTAGATAGGATGGCCTATCTAGTGATCAAGTGGGAATTTAGCATATTGATCACCATTGAATGATCCACTTGACATAAAATGATGGACTATAAGCAGTTAACTATGGACTGGAAATAAAAATCAGGTTTTATTATTATATAATAACATTTCTTTTCACTAAAGACCTCACCTGTAGCCTTGTGCTAGTATTTTCGGAGTGGGACCACTGAAATTGTTGTATGATAAATCCCTAAGCAATACAGTTATACAAAATTAAAATTACTCAAAACATGTTGAAAGAGAAAACACAGTTGAAATCTGATGAAACACATACAAGAATGAAAGACCAGAGAGGTTAGCAACAAGCTTAGGAATCTGTCCAGATAAATTGTTTTTACTGAGCCGCCTGAAAAACTTGCATGGCAAAGGTTTAGAGAACAAATAGTTAGAGCAAACAAAATGTTAAAGCCAATTGTAATTGTAGTGCACAAATTATCATTCAATTCAAACTCACAAGTAGTTTAGATGAGTTAGAAACCCCAAAGAACTTGGAATTTCTCCAACAAACTGGTTTTGTGAGAGGTCAAGCATTTGAAGCTCTGAGAGCTTTCCTATCTCAGCTGGGATAGGGCCAGATAACCGATTGTTCTGCAACAACCTGCAACAATAGAAATGGAAAATATTTATTGGTAAATGTTAAATTCTTATAATCTTTTTCTGCAGGGGCACAAAAAAAGACATATAAGACATCTCATAACTTATACGCCAAAATATTTCCTTTTATCAAGCAACCAGACAGACAAGAACACTTAGTGTTTCATACCCTTGCAATGAATTCTGATCAAGGTCATCTGTCCTAGCACAGTGCTTCCTACAAAATCTAGGTCTGCTAACACACTTTTAAGTATGACATTATGTATACAGTGCACTGCACCAAAATCAATTTAAAACATGACCTAATATGGGCATGAATCATGCATTGCCAGTTATTACCTTTGATTATTTTAATTTTTTAACACAAAAATCTCCACACACACACACACACAAAAGACAAAGAATTCTCAAAAAGTAAGCATAATTGAAGCTCCTAAATTAGCCATATTGAAAAACATTATAGCCACAACTAAGCCTTAGTCCCAAAATTTTGGGGTTGGCTATAAATCCTCAACAGACTAGGTTAGGATTGACCACATGTATTAGTTTCTATTTTATTCAAAGTCATACTTTTTGTTACTTTCCTAATTGATTTTTTTTTTACTACTATTAATGTTATTTTTGTCTTCCCTACCTTTTTTGGTTCCCTCCACTTGAATCAACTCACTCTTTTTAATGCATTAATCACTTTCCTCTAAACATGAGCAAAGCAAACCATTTCAAGCGATTCTCTCTCATCATTTCATTACTGAGTGGAATAGAAATAGAGCACTAACTACTTAAGCTTAAAACATGAGTAGCAATTAATTACTTATTGAAGTATGACTAAATGGGCAAAAGAAATAGAAATAGACAATTGGAGTTGCCATGAAGTCCAGCAGAAATGGAAAGAGAGAAGTCTTACATTGTCCGAAGGTGACTCAAATTGGCAATACTTGGTGAAAGAGTTCCTGATAAGCCCACGCTGGCCATTTCACTACCAACATCAATGGGAAACAACATTAGAGATACATTTCAGATTTCATTAACCAATAACAACCCAATACTACTACAAAGAAAGCAATGCCCCAAACAAACATAAAGAAAAGCAATAAGCCCCACTAACCAATCTTTCTTTCAAATCCTCTTTGTTAGGTTAGCTAACTAAGAAAGCAAAAAGGGTTTTTTTTTTTTTCCCCCTTCAATTTCTGAGTTCCCAAATGTGAAAAAGGAGCAAATGATTACAATGGGGGAGAGACTCACAGGGAAACAACGAAACCTTCAGTAGAGCAAGCGACCATGTTCCAGGTACAAGGGTCAACGGAATTAATATCCCACCCATTCATCACATTCGACTCGTCCTTTAGCTTAATCTTCACCGCCATCAAAGCAGTCACTGCTTCACCCAAAAAAACACAGAATTAATCAGAGATTCATTCAAAAGAAAAAAAAAAATAGAAGAACACAACAATGCAAAAAGACATGGGTTTTGCGTCTTTTGAAGAAGACCCCACTTGGCACATACCCTCATAGTTAACACCCTTTGGAGAAAGAAGATTGTCAGAGGCAGCAACCATTGGCAACCACAAGTAGAACCAAAACCCAAAAAAACCCAACTTTACAGAGTCCATACTAAAAAGGAAAAAAAAGCAAGAACCAGACAAAGTCTGGAAATCTTTAGTGGGTTTTTTTAAGCACCCAGGTTGGTTCAGAATGATGTACTAGTATGTTAATGTAATTAGCTTGAACAAAAAGTCATACACAATTGATTGAAACATTAATGGGTAACCTTTTTGTGAAATCTCTCTTGCCTAGGGAAGCTAAAAAAAAATGAGATTTATATATATTATAATTTTTATTCTCTATAAAACTAAGCAGTAGCGTTAGAAAATGGAAGTGAAGGTGGTGCTGTGCGTAAAACCAGGAGAGACTAGCTCGAGATTTGGGACGTGGACACGAGTTGTCGGCTGGTTTTTCAGTTAAATTTTTCAAACACACTGTACAGAGTGTGTGTGTGTAATGGGTTATAGGGTTGTGTTGTGTACTTGTGTTTGTGTTTTGTTTTGTTTTGTTGGAGATGTAGGTACATGATGGGCGTGTTGGGACCGTTGGATTTTTATGATTTGCTGTCGAAATTGTTGATCGACGGTGATTTTTTCTTTTAGTTTTTTTTTTTTTTTAGGGGGGAGGGTGGTTGGGACAAAGTATGGAGGTTTTGAAATTCCAAGTGCTAGCTATTGGCGCGAAGACCTATGTTGCCGCCTTGTCGGTTTTTTGGACTTTCAACACGACGTCGTTTTCATCCTTTCTTAGTTTTTTCTTTTTTGATAAGGTTCTTAGTTTTCTTTTTCTTTTCTTTTTTTTGGGTTTTGTGTTTTTTTTTCTTTTCTTTTTTTCTTGAAAATTTGAATTATTCTTCAAATTTTAAGACCTAAAATCCTAAATTCTTGACATGTTTGAATAATAATTATCGGCTAGTATAAAAAATATATATGTATTTTCTCTTATAAAAACACTTATTTGTATAGTATTTATGGGACAAATGTACATGAGATATCTTTTCATATTTGAAGGTAATAAAAAAAAATATATTCTCATATTCGAATTTTTATAGATGGTATGTAAAAATCCCCAAAAGAAAATTAATTAATTAAATGTTTATTTATAAACCATTAAGAGCTAGCAATAAAATAACAACTCTGAGAAGGCCACTTGTAATGTGATAAATATTTTAGAATGTTATCATTGTAGGTCAGTAGGTGCTAGTTGTTAGATACATAAATCGCATTTATTTCCCTCTTTTTTTTTGTGTAATTATGCAAAAACCAAACTTTTTGTAAGTATCTCATTCGAGCAAAAACACATTTCACTGGAGTAGATTCTTCAATATGTGACGTATAAGTCAAACAAAAAATAGTTGTTTATCACTCACTTGTGTGGTCCATCTCATGGGAGCAAACTTTAATCTCGCTTGAGTGAGATTTTTTCAACTCAATTATTATTTTTTTTCTTTTAAAACACTCTTTACTCTTCTATTTTTAAACAAGTATCTCTCAAATATGTTTAGCAAAAAAAAAAAAAAGTATTTCTCAAATACTAAAACCTATATGTATATATCTATATATGTAACAATCCCCCAATAGGCTGTAACCTTGTAATATTCATATCGAATTTGGTAGATACTTTATCATTCATAAAATAAAATTTAAAAAAAAAAAAAAAAAAAAGTGTCTTTCAACTTAAACATCCTCTTAGAGTTATAATTTCTAAACTTCAAGAAGTTAACTAAGGTCTAAATTTAAACCAAATTATTTTCTTAAAGCCAGAGAAAACACTCACATGAAAATATCCTAAATGCCAAGAATATACAACTTGTTGGTATTATTAGGGACTTGTGATACTCCTTGGATTAACCAACGTTTACAAGAGAAAAGTTATGACTCTTGTTTAGAAGCAACACCACTTATGTGCTTACATGGGTGAATTTTTTTTTTTTTATATCCATGTCACATAGACATTTAACTATACTTTGAACTCCATTAAGAGTATAAAATTCATCCTCCACAACGTAATTGTTAGCACTAATTTATCTTAAATGGGAAAATTTATGACTAGCCAACACTAATCACAGTCACAAACCCATCATTGGCCACAATTTTTGCATCAACCATCCACCCACATAGGGCAAACCCATGAACCAAAAGCACACAAATTTCCAATGGCAACACCCTAACTTGTTTATTGAAATGGGTTGTACAGCTGTACTTTGTTGTCTAAAATTTTAGTGATATGATGTGTTGAATGGAGTTGTGCACATTACAAAATCCCAATTTTTTTTCTTAAATATTGTTATATTTTTCCTATTTTAACTATGAAATGATAAGGTGGGTAGCAAAACTCTAACTGAGCTAATATTTAGGTGAATCTCTAATTAGCCACAAGCAATATTTTAGTTTAAAAGAAATAATATATAAACTTATGTTTATTCATATGTTCAAATAACTAATGTTTATTTTGTCATTTTTCTAGTTTCTCAAAAAAAAAAAAAAAAAATCGTCATTTTGCCATCATTTATTTTGAATTTGGCCTTTTAATGTTTTATTACTTTGGAAGTAAAATGTGACACTAAAATAAAGGATTATTCATCTAGTAAAAAAAATAATATATAAATATTAGTTAATCATGAAGTTTAGGACTTGGGGCTAAAAATTCATAGTCACCACCAATAACTACTATCAACCATGATGATAGCATTGAAATCTCTTCCTAGAGTCTATTTGTCAGCCTTAAGCCTCTTCTATATTATTTTGTATTATTTATACATTTTTTTAATATATCCATTAGGTTTTCAACCATACCCAACATTTTAAACTTTGAATGATAAACCTAGAGTTAGGGTATTAGGAGATTGAATGGAACCGTTGGTTTATCGCCCTTAATAAAAATCATTCTATATATGGCAACTGATGCACCTTTGTATAACTATATTTCTAAAAAAAAACTAATAAATGCTTACCTTTAAAAACAAGAGAACCCACTAAAATGCTTTTTCTCAATACTGATTTGTCAATTTAGAGAGAGAATAAAATAGAAAATGTACCAACTCTTAATAATATTTAAAAAAAAAAAAAAAAACCTTGATGATGTAATAACTTGTCACTTCATATTTTTTTAAATAAATAAAAATGATGATTCTAGACGTATTGTTTATATATGTGTTTTTTAATTTATTAAGGAAATTTTATCTATGTGTTTTATAACTGACATTTTCTTAGCTATATTCCCAAAATAAATCTTAAAACCTTTATGATAGGAAGTACTCCCCTTCAAAAGCTCTATTATTCTTTAAGTTAAATCTTAACTTTTCCAAATGCTATTTGATTAAATGTTTATGCATAAACATATGTATATACGTTTTGAAAATTAGAACCTCATTTATATATATATATATATAGAGAGAGAGAGAGAGAGAGAGAGAGAGGTAAAGCTTAAAGAAAATCCAATTAGGTCTACAATTGAAGTCCAATTTTGTGCCATGTATCCTAAATTATTTATTTTTACAGAGTTTTATTTTTTTAATTTTGGAGCTAATTGTGGGACCACATCATAAATATTCATTCAAGTAAGTTATTGAGTACACAAACTAAAGAGTCTAGAATTAATGAACTAAAAAAAGAAAAAAGAAAAAAGTACTTCACAATATCAAAAATTAAGAATTCATAAAAAAAATTAAAAAAATATATGAACAATTTACATTTTTTACCTAATAATATTCTTACTTGATTTTCTAAAAAATTAACAAAATATAATAATGACAATATATCAATAGTATTTAAATTATATATATATATAGGTGTAGAGACTGAGTTTGAGCATTTCTTTTATTGGATGAGTGGATTCAGGCCCAACTAGCCCAATACAATAAATTTATAGAGAATGAGTTTAAGAACTATGCCTTAGTGAGAGTTACAACAACTAGACATGGTTATGAGTAGATTGAACAACAAGGACGTGGACTAAAGTGTGAAATTCTGTCCTCGGCGCTTGTCTGGTGAGCTTGTTGTTCCTATTATTTCTTCAGTGCTTAGTTACAAAGGTTTCAAAGATGATACAAATTACTACAGTATTCTCTATTTTTAATTCTCAATCCTTCCTTCCTGGAGGATTTCTTACATTATATATATCCCATTTCAGTTGATCTTAGCCCTCCATTTGTTGATCATGCAGGCCACTACTCAAGTGCTTATCCCATAGCCGCCTTCCCAAACCCTCTGTGAATTGTAGCAACCAAAGCAACACTGTTCAGGGGTCATTTCCTCATTAATGCGGCCAGAACGTTAGTTGTGGGCATTTAATGCGAAAGTGACAGTTCCTCCTTGAATTGCTCCTCCACCATGCTCCCATGGCTGACCCATTGTACTTGTCTTTTTTCTTGAGATGCTCTAGGAGGCTGCCTTTGATGGCGTGTCGCTCTTCCCTTCTATGGTCTCGGTTGGCCGAGGACAGGATTGTCTTTGGTGATATTTCTTGGCAATTTGGACTTTCTACGTTCGTCCTCAGACGTTTCTTCCTCCTCGGCATGGGCCTTGGACTTAGTATAAAGTGGGTCGGGGTTGCCAAATTCTTTAACCCCACAATAGGAATTATACTATGCATCTTAATGTATATCTTTTAAGTATATCCACACATATGAATGGGGTTACAAGCTACTCTCTCTCTCTCTCTCTCTCTCTCTCTCTCTCTCTCTCTCTCTCTCTCTCTCTCTCTCTCTCTCTCTCTCTCTCTATATATATATATATATATAGGCAAAACTTAGAGAAAGTCCACTTAGAATTTCAAATTAGAGTCCAATTTTGCGCCATGTGTCCTGAATTAATTATTTTTAGAAATAGTTTTATTTCCTAATTATAGAATCAAATGTGAAACTATATCATAAAGATTAATTCAAGTGAGTTATTGAGTACAAAAACCAAAAAGTTTAGAATAAATGAATCGTTAAAAAAAAAAAAAAAAAAAAAAAAAAAAAAAGGTACTTCACAATAACAAAAATTAATAAGTAATAAAAAAAAAAATGGACAATTTACATTTTATATCTAATAATATTCTTACAAGACTTTTTAAAAAGTTAACAAAATATAAAAATGACTATCAATAGTATTTAAATTATATATATAGGAATTATACTATGCATTTTTGTGTATATCTTTAAGTGTATCCATACATATGCATGAGATTACAAGCTAGTATATATTAATAGGTAAAGTTAAGAGAAAATTCAATTAGGTTTCAAATTTGAATTCAAATAGAGTCTAATTTTGCGTCACGTGTCCTATCTAATCTAAATTTTAATTTTTTTGTACCAAGAGAGTTAATTAAGTGTAAAAATTGGATTTCAATTAGAGTTTAATTTTGCACCATGTGTCCCATCTAATCTTTTTTTTTTTTGTGCCAAATGAGTTAATTTAGTGTAGAAAATAAGGAATTCAGTATAAATAAACCTTAAAAAAGCCTAATCATGTAACTAGAAACAATTCAAATTTATAAGTTATTTATGTAATATACCATGACTATGTACGGCCAATTACTAATCAATTTAATTTGTATATATATATATATGCTTTTGTTAGCTTTCAAATTGTTTAGATTTTTGCTGTTATTTTTTCTTTAAACTAATGAGCATATTTTTTATATAGTTTCTATTCAGATATTTTGTATTCAAAGATATTGAATATAACAAACTGTAATTGAACTAAATGATCCTATATACCTATCTCCATTCAATTTAGGAGATACTATTTGATTAATTTATTATTTTATTTTATATTGTATTTAGTATAATTTCACAGACAATAATTGTAAATTGATATTGTATATGTAGTATCCAATAGTGATTTTCAAAATTATATATGTAATAACAATGTAATGAGAAACTTAACCAATATCATGAAAATAGTAAGAAAAAATTATTTTAGTACCTCTAAATGTCCTGGTCATACTATGTCATATGTGTTTAATAACACAAGCTAATATCAATAGCATAACTACAATTCATCAATCTCATACACAAGCATGGGTTACATACTAGTTTTATTAATATTAAAGTACCTAACAAACTTAACTATTAACACTATACTAAACGCTTATCAGCATCATGTTTTCATTTAAACCTATTTATATTGGATCTATTTAGGCTTGGGTTTCAGCCAAGGTGATTCTATTTAAAAGATTTTAGTCCCATTCCAATGAATTTCTTCTCTTACCAATTCTTGGGAAAAAACTTTGATGAAAATTTCTGCCAAATTATCATGTGACTTTACATATACAACTGATATTACAATTGATACAACCTCATCTACTATGTACTATATGTCTTAAAGTTATATGTCTATATTTTTCATTGTACGCTCTAAACATGGTGGCGCCTCTATTGCAATATACACAAAAATGGTTGGTATTGGTTGTGATTACTACTCGACATCCAACATCTTATTTCTTATCCATTCAGTTTCTTTGCCTATTGGCGCCAATGCTTTAAACTCATATTCCACAATAGCAATAGAAATGCACATTTGTTTATTTGATGCCATTGAAATGACACCCTTACCAGGAATGAATATTAATTTTGCCAAAGATACCAGATGGAGCCTAGGCTGGGACAGTAATATTAATTTTTGGCTTGATAATTGGACTTCTAATGGGCCATTGAGATCTCTTGTTCACGATCCACTCACTAAAGGGGAAGAGGAACTTAAAATCAGGGATATAGTCTCGGATACTGGCTGGGATTGGGGGAAGATTTCTATAACCTTGCCAAGCCATGTTGGCATGGAAATCAGAGCTATGCCTCGTTCTTGTGTAGCATCGATGAAGGATAGAATGATCTGGGCAACAACTTCCAATGGGCATTTTAACCTCATTAGTGCTTACCTCTTATCAAACCAGATTTTTGAGCCTCACCTCTCCTTTAATGGCAGTTGGATATGGAAATTAAATGTTCTCTCAAGGGTCTAGTTCTTCATGTGGATGTGTTTTCATAACAGCATAGCCACTTGTGAATGTCTGTAGCTAGAGGTATTCATGTAAACTCCTTTTGCCCGATATGCCAGCATGCTCCAGAAACGACTATCCATCTTTTGAGGGATTGTACTTTTGCTCTAAATTGTTGGCAAAACCTTGGAGCTAACTTCAGAACAGATTTCTTCAATCTAAAATCTCCATGACTGGCTGAAATTTAATTGCAAGTTAGAAATAAAATCTGGGCAAAGCGTATTCCTTGGAACTTGATCTTTGCTTTTGGTGTTTGGACTCTTTGGCAGCATCGTAACAGAGTTGTTTTCCAAAAGCAAAGCCCCAACCAAACCATCCACTGAGAAATCATTCAAAGAGCAGCTGAGCATGCATTTTGTGCTCAAAGGAATTCTATAAAGAGACCTCGTGTTGAGAGAGGTATCCGGTGGGAAAGACCTTACAGAAGCCGGTTCAAACTAAACACTGATGGTTCTTCTCTTGGAAACCCAAGTGCAGCAGGAGGAGGGGCCATTCTTCGCTCTGATTCGGGTGCTTGGATACAAGCTTTCTTTAGAAACATAGGAAATACCACTAGCTTCCTAGCTGAACTGTGGGCATTAAGGGATGGGTTAATCATGTGTTTAAATTTGAGAGTTAGTACTCTTGAAGTAGAATTGGATGCACAAACTGTTGTTGAATTGATGAACAATGACAACATCTCTAATGCTATTAATTCATCCCTTGTGGCTGATTGTAGGCTCCTAAATGCTCAAGTTCCCCTGATTAAGGTGGTGCACTGCTATAGGAAAGCAAACTTCTATGCGGACGCTCTTGCTAGAATAGGATCGCTTCAAGATCTGAATATTTTGTATTATAATTCCCCTCCCCCTAATCTGTTGCATGCTTATCTGCCTGACCTCTATGGTCTTTTTCATTTGAAGCTTTGTCCTGAACCTGATGTAGTTGATTTTGTTTCTTAGTTTGTTTGAATGAAATCTCCTTTTTACCACCCAAAAAAAAAAAAAGAATATCTATTTAGATATGGACTTATTATTATTCACACATATTTCAACTCATTTTGAATACCCTTCTAGCATAACTAAAAGAATTGGAATAAAAGTCCTAAGTTTATGGTATTTTTAGGATAAACCAAGAACTCTACAAATTTTTTTAGTGATAAAAAGTTAAAATGAACTCTACAAATTTCATTCCAATGATCAAAAGGTAAAATGAATCCTACAAATTTCTTTCCAATGATTGAAAGGTAAAAGGTAAAATGAATTATTCACTTTTCAAACATTACAAAAATTTAAAGAGACCGATAGTTGTTAGGGATTTAATTCTATTCAATATTACTACAAGATCTTTGCAGCAAAATGATTTCTACAATGGTTTTAATGATTTTTTTTCAATGGTTCTAAGTATGAACCTTTCACAACAGAAAACACTTCAAAAAGCCTAGGACTCAGCGAGGGTTTTGCCCAAGATATGTCCTAATAGTTCCAAACCCCCTACACAAGCCAATGGTTAAACTTCTGGTTTTTTTTTTTTTTAATTAAATAAATTTAAATTAAAAAAGGATGAGTTGTTTTGTTATAAATAACTGCAACAACTAACATATTGTTAATAGATGACTTAATTGATAATAAACGAAATTTAGGAGATTGAAATGATAAAACCAAAATTTAAAAAACTAAAATAAAAAGTTATGAAATTTAAAGGATGTGAGTTTTACATTTTAACCTTATTTTTATGAGAAATGCTATGTAATTTTCACAATAAGTGATAAAATATAACTTTATTACATGTTTTTATTGATGGGATAAAAAAATAATTTAAATGATAAATGCAAATTAAAATTATTAACAAATAACTATTTATAATTTATTACGAAAATATTGTGTGCATAATGCTTCACTATTTTCATTTACAGGATTTGTTAATAAGCACCGAACTGGTATTTGTTAAGGTGAAAAATGACCCAAAAAGAAATCGTTAGGAAAGAGTAAAAGAAAAGCTTGTATAGTACTAAAAAGTTATAAAAATTTGACGTAAATGTAGATAAAGACAAAAAATTTTGTCAATAAAAATACAAAATTATTGCTACAGGTGCCCGCTAACACAATTTTTTATTTATTTTATGATGATATATGTGATCGTGTCCGTAAAAGTTTCAAATTCAACAGTACAGTCTCACAGACTCAGGCCAAAATTCGTACTCAAAAATCAAATCGTGAATCAAGCAAGCAATGTAGCAAGTCTAGCTAGCAACAACTCTCTCAGACTCAGTAGTCAGTACCACAAAATCAAAAATCAGATCCAAACAACGTCACCCATTTTAATCAACTCTTTCTCTCTCTCTCACGAATCAAGCAATGCCACGTGAGCCAAAAAAAACTGAAAGAAAGAAGACAAAGCAGCCATTTTTGGCAAAATCTTTATCTGCCACTTCTTTCACAGATCACATGCATTGCCCCCACATTATTCTTTTCTTTTCTATTCACCTTGTTTCTTTCTTTCAAATGAAAATTGTCATCACTCCACGGATCACAGGTCATGACTGGTCTTAATCAAGTCAGACCACATCAGCTGAGCTCCTTCTTGCACTTCTTCTTTTTCATTACTCTCCTCTTTTCCTGTCATCACTTCACAGACCCAAACCTCACCCACCAATCTGACCTTCCTTTTACTCTCTCTCTTTGAATATAAACACAAAGACAAGAACACTACACTTGGGTTCGTAAGAATTTTGACAGAGATTATTTCTTTCTTAAGTAGCTAAGCTAGCTGAAAAGAATGAGCAAGCGTAGTAGACCAAGCGAGATGCCCAGTATCAACCTCAAGGTTAAGAGTCAGGTATATATATATATGTATTTATATATAAATCTTTGTTTCTGGGTAATCATTTTCCCATGTCTGTGCTTTCTCAGTCTTTCCATTATTTTATTGTTAAAATGTCTGCTGGGTCTTTGTTTTGTAATAATATTAATAATCATTGTTTAGCGTGTATTTTTGTTTAGTATTAAGTTGAAGGATTCCCAGCAAAAAAAAATGTATTAAAAAAAAGGGTATTTGGTAATGTGGATGTTTCCGATTTTTTCAATCTTTTGGTAGAGAGGAGTGAGGAGTAACGGCTTTGGGCTTTAGCTGATCGGAATTATTGTAATCTTGTGTCTATTGGTCACAAAATGTAATGCATGCTAGACTATTATCTTTTTTTTTTTTCACATATATGTTTGTATCATTTTATGTTTGTTTGCTATTTTACCAAAAACCAAAAGACAAGACCAAAGATTATCAAATCAAAAAAAAAAAACCCAAAAGACAAGGCCAAAAAAAAAAAAAGAGAGAGAGAAGATGTACTTGCATTTGCATATATGTGTGTGTGTGTTTGTATTCTATGTTCATGGAATGTTAACTCCGTACTGCATTGTATCAAGGGGCAGGGCAATGTTCAGAGCAATGGTTATTGTAATGTCTTTCTTTGTTTTTGATAATTCAATTGTTACAAGAAGTGAGGAGGGAGATTCTAACCTTGGTACTCTTCGTTAAGGAGATCAAGCAATGTCGCTGTGTTACGGGGCTCCTGGTGGTTATTGTACGTATTGAGATAGGTTAATGTGGCCACAATAGCGCTTAAAATAGTTTGAAATACATAGTTATGAACCTGTGCTCTGGTTATTATACATATTATGCTTGTTGTTTGTGGGAGAGGTAGGAAAATTGGAATGTACCTTGGCAAAAATGACTCACTAAGGCTTGAGTTCATAGGAAAATTTCTATTTGACTATATGGCAGGAAATGATCAAAAGGCCACTTTAGTGCCACTCTATATCCATTGTAGATGTAGGTATGATAAATTAGATCTTGTCCCGCTTCCCTTTTTAATTTTCCTTCTCTGTCAGGTCTGTTTCGCAAGAGTTTGGAGTGGTATTACAGTTCTGAACTTACATGATTTGGTTTGTTAGCTATTATTCATAGGAATGCTTAGCTTGCTCTTGCTCTCTCTCTCTCTCTCCCTCTCCCCCCCCCACCCCCACCCCCACCACCCCCCCCCCCCCCCAAAAAAAAAAAAAAAAAAACTCCTTCCATCCCAAACATACCCTAAGGGTAGACTCATTGAGAGCAGAACTAGTGATTAAGGTGTTTGTGGTCCATTGAACCACAATTAGAAAAATAAGTCATTCATGATAAAGAGTTTACACAATGCATTTTGGTTCAATATGATTCAGTACTTGAATTGGATTCCAACGTTTTGATTCAATGGAACAAAATTTTCTTAGATTAATATGTCCTTAAATTCCTAGATTTCTTTATTTTTTATTTATTTATTTATTTTTGAGAATCTTTATTTTTCTTGCATAGCGAATAAATTTCAGATAGATTGATGATGCAACATTGCTGTGAGCCTGTGACTGATGGTTCTACCTAAATTAAGTATTATGTCAAGTTTATATATCCAATTAAATCTATTTTTTCTGTACAGCTTCCAACCTTATCATCTTTTATTAATTTTTTTACTGTCATATGCCATATCGTACAATTTTTACAACAACAAATCCAGGGCAGCTTTGTGCTTTCATTTTACCATCATTTCTTTCTTACTTACTGTAGGATGGGCAAGATCTGTACTTTAAGATTAGGTCTGACACGAAGTTCATCAAGCTCTTCACTGCCTACTGTGACAAGCGCCAATTGGAATATAGGACCATCCAATTCTTCCATGATGGCCAACGCGTTCTTGGGAGCCATACACCAGCTAGAGTAAGTTTCTTTCATATTTTTTCAAAATTTTTTTTTTTACTTTGTTATGCACTTTCATAATGACCATACTGTAAATGGCTTTATATCTCTTTCTATGTGTTTGACATAGACATTAAGAAATGATTCATTTTAAATAAATTACTAATTCTGTGACCCATAAAGCATGTTAAGTAACATATCTATTGCTACAAACTCTGTTAACTCACATTATGTCGTGCAAATGTGTGTTATTTGCTTATGTATGTCTGCACTATTGTTAACTATCTCACACTGACTTACTATTGTTTTTAATTAAGGTTACTTGAGTATGTAAAAATTGGTCATTCTAATTATAAGCTATTGATCTGAATGTGCAGCTTAATTTGGAGGACAACGACGAAATTGAAGCCATGACTCACGCACTTGGAGGTGGTTGCAGTGGCATCTGACAAACATGCAAAAGCTCAAATCTGTTAATGTATTTCCACATTCCTGTACTCAATCAAAGTCAGTCTTTAAAGTTCACCTTTTCATATATTTATAATTAGTTAGTGTCATGTGTGATGATTGGTGTCCAGCTTTTAGTTTTAGTTAATATTATGTTACATGACAAACTAAATATGGTTCTGGATTATCAAGGGTGGCCAACTCTTGGTTAATATTATGGTACATGGTTCTGGACCGTATCTCTCAATTTTCATTTTGCTTCATGATATAATTTATCCATGGGGGTGGATCAATTTCCATGCTTTACGTGTACCATTGTTAACAAGTTAGTTATCACATGGCAAACGATCAAGTAAATTTGTTATTACTTTTTTAGGTTTAATTTTTATCCAAACTTTTTTTTTTTAAAAAGCTAAGCCAAGGAATTTAGTATATATTTGTTTGTTTGGTTTAGCTTAAATTGTTAGTTTATTTTAACAGTGAGTTTATGTACAGGTTTTAGTCTAAACTTTCAGTGTGCTAAAGCATGCTTATACTTTTAAAATAAAATTGAAAATGTAAGAAAAGACTGAAAAAAAAATGAGGTTTTAAAAAGTTGTACATAAAACCTAAAAGATAAAAGCATGAGCTTATAAGCTCATGCCAAACACACTATTGTCAATATATTTTCATCTATGTACTGCCTCAGTTTTTTTTTGGGGATGGGGTGTCCTATTGAAGGCAAAACAGATCAGTTTAACTAGCACATGACCATAAGTTGTTTGGGTATATTGATATGGACTGCCTAGGTAGTTAGTAAGCCTTCTTGAAAACCAGGGGTGGCACCACACATTGATAGTCTTGCCAAAGGCCATTGTCGTCATGAACTTATGATTTGTTCAAGCCTTGTTATCGGCAGTAATAGGATGGGATTGCAGTATCCCCAGAGTTTGTCTTGGATGATAGCTTCTCTTATGGCCATAGAAATCCTAATCCTTCCTAATTTTTTTAATTTTAAAGGTATTATAAATAATGCATTGAGATACTAATCAAGCAGTATCTCTATTTTTCATAAATTAAAAAAAAAAAAAAAATTTAAAAAAGTTGTCTCTCTTCAATAACTATTTTAAAACCTAAAAGATATAACAGCAAGGAAAAATCTTGAAGAAGACAAACTTACGCTTATTGTGAAATGCTACCTAGTCTAGGAGCTATGCAAGATCTAGAATTTGCTTTCGCTGAAAGGTTGAGTAGTGGGAATATTTTTGTTACGGAGAAGTGACTTCTCAAATTTAATTTAAATCATTTCCTCTAAAACTGTACTACTAGTACTAATTCCTATTTGAACTGCGATAGATTTTGATCCTAGGATTATATTATCTTCCTTCACTTTCTCCTTCTCTCTCACCTTCCTTCTGCCCATCTTCTTTATCTTATTTAATATCTCTTAAGAACCAATCTTTTATTTATGATTCCACCCCTTTCCTCTTTTGTAGACTACTAAAGAGAACTAAAAGAACATCCGTAACCACCGCCAATCAAGCTAAACGACATGAATTTTGGGCTAGATCCTCACAAAATGAGCTCTCACATTTGTTCAAGTCAAAGATTCATATTTATCAAATAGACGAAAATGAGGCAATCATATCTAGCATTATCGCCATCACCAAGAACTCTCTCTCTCTCTCTCTCTCTCTCTATATATATATATATATATATATATTTTTTTTTTTCACTTCTCTTTGTATGATTTAAAGCTTAATTATTTTCATAAAAGAACACTCTTTTCTCATTAGAATGCGATCATGGCATGAGCTTCAGAGTTCAGACTAGACTATCATGGAGAATCCGGATCCAATCACTGGCTCATTAGAATGCGATGCGTGTACCAACCAAAAAAAGAGACCCAAATAGCCTAACCACCATGTTTGGAAGGAATAAGGGACCAGGTTTTGAAAGGCAATAATAGATATATAGCACATGGGATGCTCTCACGAAGAAAAAAATGTTCAACAGTTCCTGGATTTAGACAACCATAACATTTATATTTCCTTCTTTATGTGCAATCATCTTTGGTCCAATGGAGTGTCGTAACTGATGGAAAATCTGGTTTTACACCTCATACAAAACACACAGCGGAAGTAACAAATACGGATCTACTTCATTTATAAAAGATAAAATGTAATCTTGAATTCTAGAACAAAGAATAAAAAGCGTACCTTGATGCAATGAAATTCAAAGCCAAGACTTGAGAATACCTTTAATCTTCATCTCAATTCCACATGATACCCAAGAAGTGTGGTCTCTCAATCAGTCTTTTTGTACGTTAATTCTCAAAGAAAGTTCTTCTTTTTCTCCTTATGGAGAAAAATTGTTTTCTTTTTTTTTCATCATATGTACATTCTAACTACCTTGGTAGTTATTTTATTTAATAACTCTTATTAAATAAAAACTGATTATCTAATTAGGTTGGCATTTTAGGCCTACCAAATTGGGTTTTAGTTTGTAACTTAAGATGGGACCAAACGGAACAAATAAGACTCTAACTCCAATAGGTTTTGAGCTTTTTTGTCAACTCTTGACAAGTCCAAAGTTACCTACATTTTATGATCGGATTCACTACCCTCTCAGGATTGAGAATCTATGAAATTAGAAGTCGTGAGATTAATTATTCAAGTGATAGTTGTTAATTGAATAATTAATCTCACAGCGGTCTAGTTCAATATGTCTTTAACTCTTAAAACACATCAACACATCAACTAGAAGTCTCCACTTTCATGATCAAGACAAATCATCTTAGTTAATGTGTTATAGTTTTCGCAGATGAAACGCCCAATTTCATCACTTATTACGAACTACATTTTGAGTTTACAAGGAACTTGTGATTTATGTTTTCTATGACTAAATCACATAAATCACATACAATACATCTCATGGACTTTTATAATGTCTTATTAGTTCATTTATAAATAGTCTCATATAATTAAACAATTTAATTATTTATGACATGCCAATAAATTGGATTTTAGGGCATAAACTTCAACAATAACCAAAAAGTATATATATATATATATATATATAAAAGAGAGTAGATGTACGTAACATTTACATTTACATTTTATTTGAGCATATAGGAAGTAGGCAAGGTTAGCAAGTGTAAAGGAAAGTCGGTCTCAATTTGGAAGGAACAAGGGACCAGGTTTTTTTTCAAAGACAATAATAGCACATGGGATGCTCATGCTCTCCTGAAGAAGATAAAAATGATTAAAATTTGTTGGATTTAGACAAGTATGATAGAGAGTGAAGGTGTGAGTGAGTGACAACAAGCTCATTGAGTCATGAGACCCCTAATGTTTTGGTCGGCTTTGTGGTTGGGAAGAATGGGACATGGACATCGGATCGGATAGGATCTGTTCTGATTAACCAACCACCACAAAGAAACTCTCCTCCTGAGACTTCTTCATAATGCTTTTGAATTACAGGCATAGCTTGAACGCCTCAAATTTAACCTCCCACACCCAAGAGTTTTTCACTCTTGGAATCAGTAAGGTCTTAGTGTTACTCTTCCATAATTGGATGGTCAAATATCAGATTCCAGTAGTCCAAAGTGACAAAAGAACCAGAAATAATAGTGGAAAAGATAAGAGTCTATTCTTAATTTATTTTTATACATTTCATATTATTATATTTAATTATTAAAATAAATTTATTATTATACTTCCATGTTTTTTAGCTGGCAGGAAAGGGTGAAGGAAGTGGCAGAGAATGTGGAGAAAGGAAGGATGAGATGCGTGCCTGTTTGGTTAACAAAATCTACTAAAACACATCTTACAAGTAGTCCCAACTCTCCAAGCCATCTTCACAATTGAGATTGTTTAGGAGAATGAAATGGATTCATTGTCCGGGGTAATTTCAACATCGAGTTATTAATATTTAGTACTGCTTATCCTTAACAAAAACCTTCTGTTCCTATTATGCATTTTCCTGTCATAATTTGAGCTTAGTGAGAAAATCTAGTTAACTACCATTTTTAGTTTGACGCACTTAAGCTTTCCATCACTTTTATAACAGTGCAGTTCTGAGGTCTGAATGCAAATTCACAAGATCCATGCCGCATTGAAACAATCATATTCTAGAAAAGAATAATTCACAATCCCAACATGTTATGAATCCAGCGAAAAAGGTAAGTGAAAAGCCCAGCAAAGGAATCGAGTGGTAAGCAAAACAGTACTAAATATAGAACAATAGCATTTAATTCGCACAAACAGTAGGTGAAAGCATTTGTCTGCAAATACAAGTCAGCCACCCCAAACCACCAAAGAACTAATGGAAAACAACATGCAAGTAAACCATACCCAACAAGTTGCAAAAACCAACAAGAAGACCACCCCCTTTAGTTTCAGCCATTCTATTCGGGGCTTTTCATCCTAGCTATAGATACACTTTCCCTAGCTTTTCCTCTGCCAGCAGCTTTCTGACCAGTTCATCTCCAGCTACCTTTACTATCAAACATGTACAGAAACAAAAAGGCGTCTTGAGAAAGGAGGGGGGTTGGAAACAGCGATTCTTTTTTGGGATCGGAGGGGTGGGGAGGGAGGAGAAGGATAATAGGGAGAAAAACGTAGAAATGAACTCAACATGAAGTGCAGCTATCCAGCCACTTGAGTCTCTATGCGTCTCGGTATAGCAAGAACTGATATTGGTCAGGCCTCATGCATTGTGATTTGAACACAGATATTACTGCTTTGGGTCACATATCAACCAGAAAGATAACCATTCTCACATGACTTTCCACGCTTATGTGCCTGCCGGATGCAATAAACTTAGACCTATTTGACGTTTCACATGATCTGGTATCAACTTATTAACAAGCTCTGGAGATGCCCCTGAAAACTGTAATCAGCACACATGAATCATGTAAGCAATTTATTACAAATGAAACATATCAGTTGTAGAACATTTACCTAATCACCCAAAAAAGGCACATCAAAGATATTTTCCCGCCATTAATAATTACTCTCTATAACATGTAGGAAGATTAAGACAAACATCATAAACCTCCTAAAGGGGACAAAAGGGCCATGTGCAATAAGACAAACTACTGCTGGCCACTGGGACAACTGGTAACTCCCATTTAACAACTCTCCACCTCCCTCTCTGCCCTACACAAAATGAACAGTGATAGCTAGCCCTACAAAAATTGTGAGCGACTAGCAATCTAAAAAGCGGTGCCCTATCCATGCATTAGCAGGTACTGAAAAGGACTAACTTTCTCCTAGATTTGACACGCTAACATAGAGACATATATTAATTATTGGTGTCTCTGTATTTGGACGTATAAAATCCATACTAACATCATTTTGAATCCAAACACTAATGGACAAGCATATTCAGCACAAACTGATAAAATTAGAATATGTACCTCCTGTTTAAAGTTGAAGAGCGGTGGCAATGGGCGATTATTTGGTAGGCGAGCGTTGGGTTCTCGGAGCTCATCAAAGAAAGGGTGTGCACATGCTTCAAGCTGCAATAACAAAAGTAAATCCTAGTAAGAAAGGAGACCAATCACAGACACACATGCTTGCGCACATGTACACACTATATAAATAATATCCACATACACTTACACAATATAAACACATTTACATGAAAAACACAAAATAACATAATAGCAATACTCTTGACACCAAATAATCCATTGGCATGTAAGTATTGACGAACTAACTTCACATGATTATTGGCTACACCAAATACAAGTTGTAATCATATACCCATATTAAAATAGAACAAACTAGAAATGAACTTACTGCTGTGCAGCGAAGACTAGGTGAGTATTGCAGCAGTCGTGAAGCCAGATCAATTGCTTCCGGAGGCATTCTTTTGTGGAAAACCTAAATCCAGAAACTTAAAACTGAGCTGAAATGTACTACCAAATTTTTTTAAAATTTTTTTTTATAAGTGAAATTCACTGCTGACTTTTGAGGACCAATATAATTGTTATTAGAATAGTCAAGCTAATGTTTGCATCATTAAAAACCTTAGGTTTACAAACATCTGACATGCACATAACATAAGTAAGAATGAACATATATTTGCTAAAAAAGTCTAAATGCAAAAGTCGGACAACACCTCCTTATATCAACTTAATCTTGTGATTGAAAAGGAAATAAAATGCAAACCTTGTGCCAAGGGTGTGCTTTTATCTGTGGAAACCTAAAATCGGTATAATTTGGATTCATGCAACGTATTTCTTCACGAGTTGGTGTACCAAGAACCTGTACAAATAACAACATTAGAAGTTTACACATGATCACTAGAATTGCATGCATTGAAGCATTGACAATCAAACCAAACCTTGATAATTTCTACTAGCTGGTCCACCGCATTTTCTCCAGGAAACAGTGGCTACAAAAATTATAAAACAAATAGGTCAGATATAAGACAACTTTCAATCGAGAAAAACTTACCTTGTAAAGACTGCTGGAAAGTTAAAATTGGGAAGGAGGGAAAAACTAACCTGACCCAGAAGAAGCTCAGCAAGGACACAACCAGCTGACCAGATATCTATTGAGGTTGTATATTCTGTGGCACCAAAAATAAGTTCTGGAGCCCGATAGAATCGGGAACATATGTATGATATGTTTGCTTCACCTTTGACCTGATCACAAATGTAAAGTTATG
The DNA here is from genome assembly GCA_023621385.1 of Quercus gilva. NCBI lineage: Eukaryota > Viridiplantae > Streptophyta > Magnoliopsida > Fagales > Fagaceae > Quercus > Quercus gilva. Next base: position 57,388,989 of record CM042477.1, on the reverse strand, counting down.
GTGAATAATGGAAAAAATATATTAGAAAACAGACTAAAGAATAAAATCATATTTGGTAACATAAAATAATCAGCAGTCACACACATCATCTCTCCAAATACAGAGTAAAAAATTTGCCAACTAGGGTGCTTAAAGACACAAATGACAAATCCACTAGCACCCACAAATAAAAGGCATCTACACAAATGTCACATTGTAGCAGGAAAGGACAATAAATATTGGCAGGTAATAAACAGTTTGACACTTTTTGGAGTTGTTTTTTTCTACGGTCAACATAGAACTTCAAACCTATAACTTAACTGCAATCACTTAAAATAAAAATATACCACAATTTCACCAATCAATCTCTCAGCAGAAAAACTATGTGAATGTTTATGAGAATGATAAGTTACCAACAAGTTAACATCCCAAAGATAATTGGAGCATAAATAATTGGCCAATTGTAACATAAAAGAAATGCAGAAACAGGAGGAAACTTTTGAATATTTGAGGAAAAAGAGGTCAACATACTAGCATTTTTGCACTTCCAAAATCACAGAGCTTAACCTGGTGAGTGAGAGGATCAACCTGTAGAAAGCCAAATATAGTCAGAAAACCAGTTACAGCATTGTAATTTTAATCTTCTTAACAAATAAAAGTTACAAATTGACTGTTCACTTTTATTTTAACAAGTTTCAGTCCCAAGTTCTACTTCCAATTCAAAATAAAAGGGAAGCGTACCAAAATATTTTGAGGCTTCAAATCCCTATGGCAAACGCCAGGAACAGTGTGTACATAAGCCAGACCCCTAAAAATCTGCAGACATTCCATGGTTAATATCTGGAAGAATGTGTAATAATCCAACAATATAGGAAACCATCATATATACCTGGTACATGTAGAGCTTGACATAGATTAGTGGCATTCTCTGAGTTGCATTGCTGTAATGCTTCAAGACCCGATACATGGTCTCAGGGACATATTCCATAACCAGGTTGAGAAAAAGTTCATTTTTACTAGTGGTGGAAAAGAAACAATGCTTCAGAGAAATCACATTTGGATGATCCATTACACGCATTAACTGCAGTTCACGATTTTTATATCTTTTATCTTGCAAAACCTTCTTTATAGCTACTGTCTCCCCAGTTTCCAAGCATTTTGCCTAAGAAAAGAGAAATATCAGGCAAATGACATGACAGATAAACATGTAGGATGAGCTAGAAATATAACACTAGGATACCTGGAAAACAATTCCAAATGAGCCAGTCCCCACAACACGCTCTGCCATGTAACTAATTGTCTGCAAGAAGAATCACACCAAAGGCATCAAATTCCCATTTTAAGAAACTGAAACCTCATCAGCTATTAAACCGTCTAAATCTCTAACATTGTTCAGCCTTTATATTTTAATATTGAGAACAGTCAAAAGCATGAAGCTACAAAAGGAAATGAACAAGAGATTAACAAACAGGTATTCCCAACTACCGAGAATGCTTACTTGCTTAGGTTCTCCATTTTTGCCACCAATTGTCGTGGAAATGATGTGACCCGTCGGATCATTTCCATCAACAACAGGACCAGAAATTTCCTGCAAAACGAATCACATTAAAGGCTTGAGGGATTTAATCAAAAAAACTTGCAAACATTATACGCAATATTTACAAACGATCTACTTCCAGCAAGGACCAGAAAGCTTTGTATAGTAGAATTCACTAATTAGCAGACACTCGCCGACTATCGGCAACTGCAGCCGAAGACTAGTAAAGAAAAGAAACACACTTAATACAGCACTTTCAGAGCATATTATCAGCTTGGACTATAAAAACTAGAAGTCCCCAAAATTTCCATGAGAAGAATAGGTATCCAAAAAGCTCAGAAAACTTTTATAGAGACGAATTCAACCCAAACAGCTAAAAAAGCCAAATGCTTAAAAACTTGAAATTGTTGCTAAATAACACAAGGGGATCAAAATCCACTAACCTCCTAAAGCTTTTTTTTTTTTTTTTTTTTTTTCTGTACATGTTATAATTATCCAAAAAGAAATCTTAACCAAACATAAAGATCACCCACTAAGTAAATTATACAAAACACTGAAAAAAATTTAGTCAGAAACCGAGGCATCTACGAAGTAAGTTCGATCTGACGAAAAAATCGTATGAATCAAACCCAATTTCTTCAAAGAACCCACTGTTTATCAAAACCAAACCTATTCAAGGGCTAATTACAGTAATCTAAAGCAAAATCCAGCTCAGAAACACAAATTTGGTCCTGGTAACAGCTTAATTAAGCTCCGAAATTTGGAAAACTTGTTTAAAAAAATAAAAGAAAAAGATTGTTAATCCTAGAAAGAGATCGGAGCCTTCTCAGATATAAGAAGCAGAAGAACGAAGATTCAAACATCGAAAACCCTAGCTCCGATCTCAGATCAAACCAAATCAAAAACCCAGAGAAAAAAAAAAAAAAAAAAAAAGAAAAGCAAAAATGATCTCTCTCTCTCTCTCTCTCTCTCTCTCTCTCTCCAAAATATCCTCCCCAGCTCAGCGATCGAGATCAACCGAGAAAACAAAAGAAAGAAAACCCTAACACGGCGTTTGGTAGCCGAGAAAACAAAGGAAAAAATCCCACATTTTTTTTTCAGCTTGAACAAATTAGTCTCTTGTTTAAAATTAAAAATGAATTCTAGTGGGAAAACGACGGAGAGTACCTTGTCGTCAGCCATGTCCAGCTCGGCACGGCAGTGGAATGAGGAATATTGCTGTCGTTGTTGTAGGCTTACTCAGCAGGTAACGAAGATGAAGAAGAAGAAGAAGGAAATCATGAGAGAGAGAGAGAGAGAGAGAGAGAGGAATTTGGACCCAAGAGAAACAACAATAACAACTACAACAACAGCTACAACAAGCCCATGTGATTTTGATTCCTCCCACACTTTCTCTCTTTTCTTTTCTTTCCCTTCTCTCTTTCTTTTCTTTTCTTCTCTCTCCCTCTTTTCACATGTTGCCAAAAACACCCCTCACCGTTTCACTCATATTACGAAGACTGGACCTTTTCAACAATTTCGTCTCTCTCTGCCGACGTCAACCATGATTGGTTTTTGTACATTCTTTGTTATATCGTCCGCCCACAGTTTTTCTACAGGAGCCGTTAACGTCTGCAGCTAGGTTAATTCTATTTTAAGGAAGTTTTTATAACATTTTTATGGTAAATATAATGAAAAAGTATTTCATATTTCGATAATATCAATTCAGCATTTGTTTTGGTATTTTTTACTTAATAAATGAATGATACATGTTTCAAAAAATCATGTCAAACTACTAAAAATTGTGATTAATTTATTAAAGTAGTCTGATGTGATTTTTTGTAATAGGTGTCAGTCATTTATTAGATAAGAAATACTAAAACAGATGCTGAATTAGTATTATTAAAACATTGTATATTTTCTCAAATATAAAAAGTCGTAAAATTTTTTTTAATTTTTTTTGTTTTTTTATAAAAATATTTTCTAAATTAATGTTTTTTTTTTCTTTGATTTTTGTTTCCTTAGGCCTAATGAGAGTGTTTTCAACTTTTTCATTGCTTCTTTCTTCCTAAATATGGAAAACAAACGTTAGGCGTATGACTTCCGTTACAATACAATAATAGAAAACATGTAAGTAAAGGCTATATTATTAGGTTGTTTTACACATTATTAACATTATGACTTATCAAACTCTTTTTTTTTTTTTTTTTTTGAGGGGGATGACTTATCAAACTCAATTTAGGTTGTTTCACATTTTCTAGGTGCAAAGTATAAATAGGGTAATATTATCTTATGCTGTGGAATATTTTTGTTGATATTAGAATATAATTGAAACCTTGCCTGTAGCTAATACCTAACGACTTTTAAGTCAAATTCTACTTTGTGATTTTTGATGGCGACGTTTTAAGTTTAAATCTCCCTCCTCCACTTAAATTGTATTTTCTTTTTAAAATGTTATTAATGTGAAAGGAAGAAAAAATAAAATACCAACTACTATAACATGATAATACATAATCTTACGACTTAATTATGAAACTCAAAGGATGTTTCACATCTATAGGTACAAAGTAGAGTAATATTATACAATACTTCTTGACAATTTGAAGAATATTTTTGTTGACATTGAAGCATAATTGAAGCCTCATGTGAAAAGGGAAAAATATTGAATATCAACTATTTCAACATAATGAACAATGATGGACAGATATTCCTTTATGAATTTTAAATCTAATTTGTTGAGTTTTTTTATTATTTATTTTTCCCTTTCTTCAAAGGTAAAATTTGATACAATTTCCTTAGGTATTGTGACATAAGCTTTTCAAATAAATTTAACAACGCATTTATATTGATCAGAGATGACATGGCTAAATTTACTTAGCATTAAAAAAAGACAACATTGTTTGTATTTTAAGGTATTGATCAATCCAACCAAATGATTGAATTTAATTAGGTATAAGATACAACGCTAATAAAACAATATATAAATTTTGCCAATTATCAACATATTGAGCATCAACTCAAAAGAGGAGTCAATTTTGGGTGGCTAGTTGCTCATGGTAGACTTGGTATTGGAGAGAGCTAAAATCTGCGAACCAAGTGCTCGAGTTGTGAAAGCAAGGGAAAGATTGTATCTTTGATTCATAATCCTAAAGGGAGAAAACAAAATTATAAAGATAAAGAAAGTTTTGTTTGAGGACCAATTGTGGGGAATAATGCACATAACAGAATAGTTGGTGCTTACTTAAAAAGCAAGGGAGTTGAAGCTATAAAGAAGTAATGAATATAGTATAGAACAAAGCAAAATTTATTATGTTAGTTGTTGCATTAAGTTCATGTCACCATGACAAGAAGTAAATAGCTTTTAAAATGGATTGTTTAATTCGGTTCAATCAATCAATCTGCTCGGGAAAAAAAAGGTGGGTTCCATTGATTCTATTTCACATCAAGCATTAAAATTATCATATGAAAAAACCTCAACTAATTTATGGGTATAACACTGCCGATCTAGGCGAGTTGGTATCCGGGTTCCATAGTAACTTGTTGCTCAAGGTACAATCCTCCGCATTTACCAAGTAAAAAAAAAAAAAAAAAAACTAATTGATGGGTTTTTCTAGCCCAATAATCGGTATGATTGGTTATGAGAACCTTATAACTCCTCTTCTTTAGTATAAATCCCTCCTCTTCTGTAGTAAGTCGTAACTATTGAATATAAAAATTAAATAAAAACAATGAATTGGAAGCAAAGAACTCAACAATTAAGTCTATTGATTTGAGGTTACCATCATTTTAGCTCTAATTAGAAATATGTCATGAGTTGCAATTAATGTGTTTGAAATTTATTGAAAACAAGTAAAAGAAAGTCTGTGATTCATAATTAAGAATACAAAATTAGTAGTTGTTAAAGATTTATACATCATTTTCAATATAATGATCTAGTGAGATAAAATTTGTCTGTAGTGTGATATGTGAGGAAAACAATCAATATTAGTGATCAATTGTTTGTAATTGCTACTCACCCATGCAGTGGCGGCTCCAAGAATTTTTTTCAAGGTGTTCTTTAAGAAGTATAAATTATACAATTTAATAAAAAGAGAAATTCATATATTGACAACAACAAAAAAAAAAAAAACACACAAATACATAAAATTTACAATTGTCTTCTACGAGTTTTTATATTTTGAAATCGGTACATGATAGTCTCATTATCAATGTTACAAGTTACATTTCTTTCAATGTACACAACCAAGCAATCATTCATCCATTGAATGTAGAACAATTTATGGAGCAAAATTTAATTTTATTGACATAAAAAAAAACTAAGGGTGTTCTCAAATTTTTTTTGAAGGGTAGACAAATAAAAAATTTTAAATTATATATATATATATATATATAAATTTCAAGTCAGGGTGGTCCCAAGACCACCTTTGCCTTAAGGTGGCGTCGCCCCTGCACCCATGTAAGACAGAGTTGACCCATTAAAATCCTTGGACGCAAGCCGTGATTCTACCTTGGCAATTCACCATTGCTTTAAAAACTAAATTGGACCAGCTGGTTCAATCAGTTGAACATGAAATCAAACCTGGAACCGGTCCAATATAAACCTAAAATTGATGCATTTTCTAGTTCTTTGACCAATTTAATTTTTAAAACCATACAATTCAAACATAGATTCGACCACCGTAATGCCCCACTTGATTATAAGCCTATGTAACCAGGCTCAGCAATTTGTTTAAACATGTTTTCACCGCAATGCCTTCTTTACTATTATTGTTATTATCTGTTGAGAATCAATGCCTTCTTTAATTTGAATAATAATTTTTAAGAAATCTATGATTAATGAGCAGGGCATATAATAATCCAATATATATACTTATATTTTATAATATATGTGGATCGAAGCAATCTACATTCTACGGTTGGGGATCAACGTGAGCTTGGTGTGACACAGTGCATGAATTTGGCTCTTTTTTTTACATTTTAATCTCTTAAAATAAATGCATATGTAATGAGACTTAAAAATTTGCTTAATGGAAGGATATAGGGCCAAAAACCAAAAGTAAAGTGCGAGCGTGGTAATCCTATAGTAACAAAGTGGCTGCTTCAGCTCCATTTGCAAAAAGATCTTTGTTGGAATCCATTCATTGGTGTTGGATTTCATAGTTATGGTATATTTGCCAATAAGATGGAATGGTAGCCATGGAAATGGTTATGTGAACCTAGTTATGAAGACATAAGGGGAAAATGAAAAAAGAATAATAAACAAATATGAAAAAGTTGGTCACAAAGGTCACCCTTTGAAAATTATGAAAGTAACATTGTCCTTTCTCAGTCTTCAAAGAGGACATTGACCATAAACAAGCTTTGTGTATATTTTATTATTCACATCTCATCCCTTTAACACAATAAAGTCTATGTTAGTCACCTCACCATTGATTATTGTATGGTTAGGGAAAAAGAAGGGGTTGATTAAAAAAAACAGGATAACATTTTTTGATGATTAAAAAAAGAAAAGAAAGATAGCACGAATTTGTTCCCTTAAAGCATTAGAATTCAGAGACACTGTTGTAGTTTTTCTCTTTTTTTGGATACCTCGGCAAAAAAAGTACATAGAAAGAAAGGTCTGGACCGAAACAGGAAAAAAAATGCAACAATGATGAAACTTGAGCCTAACTATGAGGTGTAAAAATGGGTTGTTTTGGGCCAAAAACACCTAGTTAAAATGAAACAAGATCAGCCCATCTTGAGGTTCATTTAGCCCAACGAAGAAACCCTACATAGGTTTGGACCTCTTGGATGTCATAATTAATTGGGTAAGATTGGTTTGGACCTCTTACACAAGCCATTGAATATGAACATATGCTCCTCCACCGATCTTAATCTGATCTACTAGCTTGTTTGGACAAGAGTGGGATCATAGAATTGTATGATCCCACAATTTTATTTGACTAAAACATGCTTTGTATTTCCATATATATTTTTTTTGTTTTCTGTTTCTTTGTCATTTTAATATAGATATGAAAGAAAACAAATACTAAGGCGATAAAATATTAAAAACATTTTTCATCCATTCGATTGTGAATGAAAAAGGAAACGTTAAAGGCATTCTAGCTAATAATAATATTAACATTTCTTTACAGGCCCACTACAACTTTTATTAATTATAAGAATAGTCAAGAATTGAAATAAAACTTAAAAATGAATTCAAAGAATTTATTTTTTATAATTTTGATGTGACTTTAAGCATTCCATATCATTCATTTCATAACTTTAATCTAGCTTACATTATAATCTGATGAACAATATGAAGAATTTTAATAAAACAGAGACATCCTCTTTAAGGTTTGCTTTTAAGGCGCACACTCAATTCAACTCTTGTGATCCTCTCCCCTTTGTAGTAGAGAGAAAAATGTTCCCTAAGTTGAAAACTTTGAAAAGGCAATCCATGCAAAAAAAAAAAAAAAAAAAAAACTGTTAATGGTCTCTCCCTTTAAGCAAATTAACTAACTCCCACCCTAGTATCCATCTCTACAAGAAAGACACCAAATTTCAAGATCAAGCACTAAGAAGCTCATCGCAGAGCGCCCATAGCTCTACTACAAATCTACAATAATAGTAATTATTCCAATGACCTAAGAAACCCTTCACCCATTCTTCTTGAGAGTCTCTTTATGAGTCCTACATCGCCTACAATTCCAAGATTGCCAAGTGAAGATCCATCAGTGTTGAGTTTAAACCAGCCCTTAAATGGCTTTTTGTCAATTCACCTAGATGGTCACTAGCTCTCTTGAAGAGGGCTTTTGGATGACAATATTCCACCGTTATCAGATTACAAACTTCATTCAAGTTAGAATTAGTTTTTTACATTTAAAAAAAAAAAAAAAAATCTATTTTAGTGTAGCCAAAGGTTCCAAACACACAAGGGAAAAAGGATCATCCTTGAAATCTCAGGGTGACGAAAAGACACAAAGAAAGCACAATTTTGTCTCAACCAAACTTGCACAAGCACAAATATTAAGGCAACCACAGGCCGTGACATGCCCAAACGTGGCCTTTAGCAATGATTGAAGGAACATTTACGTAGGACATGAGAGATTGCCACAAAGAGCTTATATTTGAGAAATAGTAAAACCTCTTAACTAAGAATCTCCTTAACAAGGATGCTATTATTTACACAATGACAAGAATGTTTGGATCTTCGGAAAATTAGGCATTGGAAATTATTCAATAGTCATGGTCATGAAGTGTATAGCCTTTGTTAGTTTCAGACCCCTGATGATGTGGGGACATCTGATGAGGATGACGCTTCTGCAGCAACAACCCTAGAGATTTGGCACTTAGCGAGAACCAAGGGACTGATGGCATTCCATGGCAGAAATTGAGGAAAAATAATAGGAGGTCAGCATATCCAAAAGATTGCGTTCCTCTTCTTCAAGGTTAATCTAACAATCATGCATAAATTCTGCGAAAGATATTCTGGAACATTTTGTGGTAATTATTTAGAAGTCTGCAGCATACCCAAATCAATGATAATTACAAGGATGATGTCTATCTTTATAAGAAGTTCAAGTGTAGAAGTTGGAAAGCAGGAGGTCATATCTTTGATTGATTTCCAATTTAGTTATTTCCCATATTAGTCTTCTAGTTGACTTAGGAGTCTTATTTGTATTTGAATTATGATTTAGATTTATTTGCTTACCTAGTTTATCTCTATCTTTATTATATTTCCTAGTTTGATTAGGAATCCTAGTCGTAAAGTAGGTGAGGTTTTATTACAGAAGGGTATAAGGGGACCTTGGGAAAATGAAGCATAATATTATCAAATTGATTATTATAATGAAACCTGTAGGTTTTCACCAAAAGTTGCTGTAGCACTTTTCTATCTCCTCTTTGTCTTTATCATGGCTTAACAAACCATAGATCGGAGTAGAGTCGTATAATTGTTCTTATTTCCCGTATATTTCCATTGTTTGGTTATGCGGAAGCTGCGAATCTAATCTATCTTGTGTCACATAAGACAAACAGTGTTTAACCAGTTTTAAGGCCAAATTGTTAATTAGATCTATTATGAAAAGCCTTAAGTTAAACAATTAATTAAACATATCATGTACAGCGGAAAAGTAAATGACACAAGATATGATAACCGAGGAAACTTTATGAAACAACTTATTCCAAAGGAAAAACTTGGGGGACTTGACCTAATTAATCCCAAGGTAACAATTTCATTATAAGCTAGAGATTTACAGTCAAGAATATCAATTCGTAGTAAATCTAACTTCAATGACCAAATTGAGATCTGAATCCCACAAACTTCCTTTACAGTGAATTGTTAACATGAATCTCCAATCCATGCACTTCAATCAAATTGAAGATTTAGATCTTTAGCACATTTGATGATTAGAATGAGGAAGCAGCTTCTACAATACTAAATCTTGAGTTTTTTCAAAGAATATCACCGGTAGAAGATGTGAGAGAGTTTTGGGTATAAAAATCCCAAATCTAGAATAGAAGGCATAAAAGGAACTTCTCTCTCTCTCTCTCTCTCTCTCTCTCTCTCTCTCTTAGATCCAATACAATCTCTTATATAGTGTAGAATAAATGGCACAAAACCCTAGTAGATTGGACGATGTGGTAGGCTTTAAAATCTTCAAATTGATTTGATCTATGATTTTCAATTGGTTGAACTTCAGTTTCGATTGGTTGAAATTTCTAGATTCAAACTTTGAATTGCAGAACTTTGCAACAATTTTGTCTTCAAAAATAAACTTCTAAAGACACTTAAAACTTATGTTTTGCTCATAAATTGCCAACATAAATAAGACCTAACAACCTTTATATTTCCTCCTCTCACATAAACAATAAATCTCACTATAAATTTAATTAATAAAATTTATTATTATGTGAGATAAGGAAATATCACAAAGTTGTATAATTGTAAGCTAATTTAATCAAGAGGAAAATTTCATAAGAATAGCTTTTAAATTTAATTGAATAAAACTTGGTAAGATAAATGAGAGAATCTCAAAATTCTAACTCTAATCTAAATTGAACAAACACAAGCTTTACCAACATTATGCCCCCATCCCTCTCTAAGGTTCTTGAATCAAAAGCATAAGAATAGACCTCCCTTTTTTTAGGGATAATTCGATAATTAAAAAAAGAGATGTGATCACTGGACAACTTTATTAAAAACAATAAAAGGTGCTGGTTGAACTACAAAAGACTTTTTGACGAATGATGGTCTCTATTGTTAATAACCCATTTGATGCCTTCCTAGAAAAGGACCCCACTTGATTTACAAGCAATCCAAGTTTTTGAACAAGCTTTCCTCTAACATCAATTCGATAAATATATAATCTTTGCATTTTTATTATTTCAATAGACATATGGTATAACGCAAAGCGCATCACCTTTAGTTTTCACAAATATTCCAATAATATGATTACAATAAGGGGGCGTTTGATTCGCGGTGATATTACATTACACCGTAATATTATGTTATTGTAATCTTATATTAATGTAATCTCAATACAATAATACAACATTATATTATTTAAGAATATGATGAGATTAAGATGATGCAATATATTTTGTAATTTGAAATTATGGTAATGTTAGAAAAAAATAATGTAAACCAAAAACCTTAGTGTAACAACATCGTAATATGAATCACATCAAAGGTGCATCACAGGGAACCAAACGCCCCCTAAGTTTTTTCATATAAATATAAAAAATATAAGTTATAAAATTATAATAATTTGAATTTAAATTAATTTAGGACTTTTTATACATTTGTGTATGTCAAAAGTGTTGTAATTAACTAGCATTTATAGTATTTTTATTTGTAACAATCAAATTATGAAGAAAAAAAGTGCGCAAAATTTATTTGTAACAATCAAATGTTATTTTTCTTAAATCCTCAATCTTACATTGATTCTATAATTCAAGGAAATAACATTATCTTTTAACCAATACCTCATTGCATTTAAAGGTCAAAAAGCCAAAAATGAAAAGTTATTTACTCCCTCCGTCCCATTTTTTTTGTCCTCTATTCTATTTTGAGATGTCCCAAAATATTGTCCTGTTTCTAAAAATAAAAGTCATTAATTTACTAATGTTCCTATTATACCCCTATTAATTTACTAATTCAATTTTTTGATAAATTTTTTTAAGGATAGTTTTGGAAATTTATACATTTTTAAAAGGTAGACAAGACAATAAATGATGTTCCCTTAAAAAATTTGACTTTTCAAATAGGACAAAAAATATGGGACGGAGGGAGTATCACTTTTTTATGTGTTAGAATCCTCTTCGTTTGTTTTTCAACTTTCCGTCAATTTATAATAAAATTTTATTTTTCAGAAATCTAAAAACATACATAATAATATCCGTTACTGTAAAATTAGAAAAAAAAATATATTAATGAAATAGCACAATCCATTAAATGATTAAATAATTAAATCTTTATTGCAAAATTCACCCTAATGATTCTAAAGCAGCACATTTGGGTTACAAAAGATCTTTTTTTTTTTTTTTTTTTTAATTTTTTTTAAAGAAAGTTTTAACCTATAACATCTGTTTCTGACCTAATGATAGCTCTTTATTATCAAATCAAAATACTAGTCAGTTTTTTGGTATAGACGGGGATTGAATCTTTGATCTCTTATTCAATCAACAGAGGTTTTACCAGTTGAGCTAATTGAAACTCACAATAAGAAATTGCCACATCAACTTTTCACTTTTTTTGTTTTTTAGAGAATTTCAATTTATGGTGTCTGCTTGTGATGACAACTCTTTATCATTAGACTAAGATACAAATCGATTTTTGGTGTAGGTGGAGATTGAATTCCAGATCTCTTATTCAACTATTAGAGACTTTGTCAATTGAGTTAACTGGAACTCATAATATTAGAAAAGATCTAATGACAAATTTTTTTCACACAACTATTATTAAATTGGTACGTTATAATTTTTTTTATAGCAGTACGTTGTAATTTTTTTTTTTTTTTTGAGAAAGAGTTGTGATGACAACTTTTTATCATTGGACTAAGATATAAATTGGTTTTTGGTGTAGGTGGAGATTGAATTCTAGATCTTTTATTTAAATATCAAAGACTTTACCAATTGAGTTAACTAGAACTCATAATATTAGAAAAGTTCTAATGACAAAATTTTTCACACAACTATTATTTTTTTTTTGCTGAAACACATAACTATTATTAAATTGGTACGTTATAATTTTTTTTATAGCAGTACGTTGTAATTTTTTTTTTTTTTTTTTTGAGAAAGAGCAGTACATTGTAATTGATGTATGATAAAAATTGTATCTATAATAAATCCATATGAAAATTACATGTTACACCGCACCAATAGCAAGAAAAAACATCAAAATTATTTTTCTAGCATATGCTTAAATTAATAAATGTGTGTGCTACCGAGAGCCAACTTAACTATGGGTCTGGCTCCCCTCCCGTTTCAAACTCTCATGTTTTCTCCAGTTTTAATATAGATAAAAGACACCTGGCAGACCGACAATCTAGAGGCTAAAAAAATCCACGTCACTCTCTCTCTCTCTCTCTCTCTCTCACAATTACAAACCAAGCAAACCCACTGTCATACTCATACACCCAACACGTGAAATACAATTTTTTCTTCTCTATAATTTTTCTTTCTTTCCGTTTCCTTGCCCCAATCTCTCTCCAATATCATCACTGTCAACCGGGTATTAGAGCTAAGACCAGATCTCGCTAGAGAAGAAAGCATCACCCAAATTGAAACAAAATTTTTTGGACAAATTCAAAGAACCCAGAAGAGGTAAAGTAAGAACTCTCTCAAAATTTGTCTCTCTGTCTCCCTCAGAAAGAAACCCCAAGAATAACCTTGCAAAACCCATAACAGTAAAATCAAAGAAATTTAAGTCACATACCAGTACCCATAATCAATCACCCATTTATCAAATATATCACAAAATGAAGTGCTAGAAACAAAAAGAGAGAAGAGTAATCATGTAGCAGTAATGAAATCATTAGCAAGAGGGAGAGACATAGACGTTGGAAATTAGGAACATAAAATAAAAAAAAAATTTGTTGAGCTTCTAAGTATTTGCAACAGCAATCTTGATGTGTTGGCCACACGTCTAATATGGCGTCTCCGGCATTATTTTCGACAACTCCTTGCCGTCCTTTAACAATGGTGTTGGGTGTATGTATGATAGTGCCTAGTGGGTTTGCTTGGGCTGTGAAAACTTCTGAGTAATTAAGAGACAAAGACAGACAAAATTGAGAGAGAATGACGTGGGGATTTTTTAGCCTTTGGATTGTTGGTCTGCCAAGTGTCCTTCATCTATATTAAAACAGGAGAAAACATGAGAGTTTGAAAGGGGAGGGGAGCCGGACCCCTTAAATATAAATGTACGGTTGGTTCAAAGGGCCCGCCAATACTAAATCATAAAACTCTCATATTTGTGTTCAAAACCTTTCGTTGGAATACATTGGATTCGACAATGGAAACCCAGAAAGCACAGAACCAACGTTTTTTTTTCTGGTTGGTGACGAGTAGCTGTTCCATATGTGATTCTTGTTTCATAAGGTTCGTTCCTTATTGTGTTTTTTTTTTTTTCTTCTCGCTTGCTTTTCACTCATCTGTTTATGTACATCTTTGTCACCAACTTCTTAGCTTCACTTTGAATTAATTCTCTGACGTTCTTAATTTATCAAACAATAAACTTTGTTTTCCCTTTCATGTCAATATTTGCCACCCAACACTGAACTTTCCTGATTGTATGGTTTGATGGGTTGGTGGGTCGGTTTCAGAATGAGAAATAGAGAGTGACACAGGCTTGATAAGTATGTTTAAATCGTTGTAATAAGGGTGTTTATCTGTTTTAGGCTTAATTTACTGGCCAAAATTTTGTTGGAATATGAGATGGTAGTTGTGGTATTGTGTTAAAATTCTGAATACTTGAAGCTTTGCTGAGAGATAATGGTCTAAGGGGAAGTAAGTGTCCCCAAGGCTTTTTCTTTTTTAGGGATGAAAGAGTATCAGTTTAGATGCCCAGATACTTTACCTGGTAGTGATCCTTCTATTGGAAGGAGAATTTCATGGGGTGATAACCATTGGAATTCCAAAACTGTATTGCTTCATGGGTGGAAGAATGATCCTGCAAAATATAATGCTTCTAAGGGAGTTTATGTGGGGAAGAAAAATTTGTGGCTTAGAAAGCATGTGAAATTGATTGCTTTCATGTTGGGGTTGATGGGTTTTATTCTATTGATTGATTCTCTCATGATGTCCATTTTTGATTTGCGAAATTTTCAGCATCACTTAGGCCAAAGAAAATCAACTGGACTCAAGGTATAACACTTTTTGAAATGCTTCTTGAGTCAATATTTTATGTTCCATTCTTGATTTAGCTGCCTAGGTAAGAGCTGGTCAATTAGTAACTTGGAACTCAAGGAAAAGAAGTTAAATTAGCAAGAATGTAGCAATGAAAGCGTAGGTGACTGAGTGTTTGAAAAGAAGTTAAATAACAAGAATTTAGTCAATATTATTTGTTCAATTCTTAAAATGGTAGCTTCTTTCGTATTTTCTTCTTGTTATTTTATCCTCCGGTTCATTGATAGTCTGTTGCTGCTGTGGATGACTGAGTGTCTGATTCTTTTTTTTCTATCTTTTCCACCTATGGGTGAATCCTCAAGATAGATGCATTTTAGCATTTTTTAGAACATATTTTCTTACTGAAATGTTGTAGTCAAGCGATCTGTCTGCATTGGCATATGGGATGAAAAAAATGCAAGTCCTTTTTTTCTATCTGCAAGACTTGGGACATTGTGTTTGCATGTGTTTTTACTCTTCAGGCTCAGGATTTCAGCTGCTACTGGTCATGGGCAATTTGCATTCCAAGTCTGCTTTATGTGCATCAGTTAGTGTGTGGAGTTTCTTTAGTCATGTGGCAAGGATTTTCCTCTAATACACGAGCAAACTCTAATGAATTATTAATTCTAGAATAAGGGAAATATTATTAAATCATGCTGACTAATATATCTAATTTCAATGTCATGTATTTTCCAAAGGAGGAAGATAGAGATGCCTACATCAATGAAGAAAAATCACCAGTGATGTATGACCGGCTTCTAAACTTAGCATCCAGTGCTCTTGCTGAGGTTAGCTTCATAACTTTAATGTTTGGTACACATTTTCAGATTAGCTCATGAAATTACGTGTGCAAATATCTGAGACATTAACTATGCTTTAGAAAGAGTTTAAGCAAGAGTCATCAAGGTTCTTGGAGGAACCATATCAGCAGGCCTCTGCATGGAAACCATGCTCGGACAGAAAAGTTCCAATGAATATGGGTATTTGATTCTTCTTTAACCCTGGTCGATGCATGAGAAATATGCATTTCAAATGATAGTCAGTTACAACAGTTGAACTTGCATCCTTTACCATGCAAATCACTCTAAACTTTGTCATGCTTTTGGACAGGGAAATTTGACAAAAATAATGGCTACATATTAATCAGTGCAAATGGTGGTCTCAATCAACAGCGAGTTGCTGTAAGTACCTTGGCTGCCTTGAGTCATAGTTTTCCTTCTACAAAAAAAAATCTGAAACCTAATGAAATTTTGGAGTAGGAAAAATGAATTGTATATAGATTTAATTGCATACTTAATTTTCCAAAAAAAATTTGAATTGTATATAACTTCTACCTAAAAGTGATTGAAGCATATTTAAATAATGTCTCACGTGTTTCAATTTTGTTTCCATTTTTTCATCAACTTGTTCTAGTTTCTTTGCAGGTGTGTGTTTTAGAGGAACTTTTTTATAGTCTCTTTT
Organism: Quercus gilva; assembly: GCA_023621385.1. Lineage (NCBI taxonomy): Eukaryota > Viridiplantae > Streptophyta > Magnoliopsida > Fagales > Fagaceae > Quercus > Quercus gilva. The sequence goes on along the minus strand of CM042477.1, from coordinate 57,372,662 downwards.
TTCTGATCTTTTATTCAGTTATCTCCTCCACTAGTGGAACTGACTAAGTTATTGTTAATGCTTACAGATTTGTAATGCCGTTGCCGTGGCATCTCTTCTTAATGCCACTCTAGTTCTTCCAAGATTTCTTTATAGCAATGTTTGGAAGGATCCCAGGTTTGAGATCATATCTGATATTATTTTTGAAATTTTTTTAAGTAATTTTAAGTTGGTTACTTTTCACATTATCAGGATGGCATTGACATAGTTCTGTAGGTCAATGTCAGTAGCACCCAAACAAACAACTAGTTTTTTCTAGTTATATGGTTTGCTTCATGAATTTCTGGTTATGTGTGAATGTTCTGCCATCTAATTTCAGATTTGTGTTCAGTTTTCATAGAACAAATCCTCAGTTCAGTCTTGGTATTTTATTATGTCATTCTACTTCAGCTAAATCCTAAAAAGATAGTTTCAGATATGAATAACAGTTCTCTATTACTTGTTTACTTCTGTACATACTACATAGTATTACTTTGGCTATTATAACTACAGAAGAGTAGGATGCCAAAACAAACATTGCTTTGTTTAGCAATTCTTGTTCTTGAACTAACACATAGCAGGCATGACTTGTAGTTATCACTATCCTTTCAGCAAAATATTTTTTGTTAAAACCAAAGTTTTCTTCTCTTTGAAAGCCCAGTATGCCTGGAATCTTTGGTTTTTTCTCCATTGTATCTCATACGATAAACTGTTAAGTTAACTTTGCATCTTAAGGTGCACACCAAAAATAAGTATCTTAAGCATGCAATGTGGTTGATAACTATCACAGATGGCTTGAGAAGTATTCATATAAAATTTATTTCTTTTCCCTATCTACAAAAAATGAAATTATATTTAGATGGATATCATTTAGGTTAAACTAAGCATCTGAGCATTTGGATGATATCAATTCAAAGAACAATAAAATGTTGCTTGTGATGAATTGTACATCCATTCCAAGAATCTCTGGTTGATTTCTTGATAGGTTTTTCATGACCTCTATGATTCGATCAATGCCTAGATACAGTTAGTGCTTTTTTTTTTTTTTTTATTAATTGTGATGTACATGTCTCATTTATTGATGCACACATTTAATTTGACATAAGTGCAGCCAGTTTGGTGATATTTTTCAAGAGGAGTATCTTATGAGTACCCTGAAGGATGAAGTCAACATTGTTAAGGATCTCCCTCCTCATCTGAGTTCACTTGACTTTGAAGCACTTGGTAGCCTGGTAATTTGTGTGTGATACTTTAGATGAATAAATTGCACTCATTTCGAGAACAATATCTTAAAGCTTTATAACCTTGCCTTTTCAGATTACTGATGCAGATATTGTGAAGGAGGCAAAGCCTGTTGATTACATTAGAAGTGTACTTCCTCCTCTCTTAAAAAATGGAGTTGTTCACTTCCTTGGATTTGGAAATCGACTGGGCTTTGATCCGTTGCCTTCTAATCTTCAGGTTATAAACAATTCCCCTAATGATTTGAATATTTCACAAAAATAGTTATTTGTGAAATGAAAGCTACTAGCTAGAAAATGCATGTCCTACCTGTGTTCCTATTGAATATCATAATATCTTCTTCAAAACTTGTTTGGTAGTTGATTTAAAGTAATTTCTCCTATACTTTTCAGAAGTGTGAAAAATTCTGCATATTTGTATAATATATATAGTGGCATATAACTCTTGTGCATGTTTCCAATGCCTTTATAATCCAGTTAAATATACTTCAATGTATTGCAGAAACTAAGATGCAAATGCAACTTCCATGCTTTGAAGTTTGTACCAAAAATTCAACAAACTGGATCATTGTTGGTTAGAAGGATAAGAAAATATGATGCTGCCCAGAGAATGTTGGACAAGCAATTGCTTGGAAACTTCGTGCCCAAAAATTCCTCAAACAAGCAGGATACTTCTAGAGGCCCATCCAAATACCTTGCTTTACACTTGAGATTTGAAGTGGATATGGTGGCCTACTCCCTATGTGAATTTGGGGGTGGAGAAAATGAGAAAAAGGATCTTCAAGCCTACAGAGAAACCCATTTTCCTTTACTTATTGAGCGCTTAAAGAACTCAAGGTAGTTTCTTGAGGCTTATCAAGTTATGGTTTTCTCTAATGTTTTTTGATGAGCAAGTTTTAGTTGACTGATCTATCTCCCTTAAAAATATTGGTGTTTGCAGCCCTATTTCTCCTACAAAGTTGAGAAAGTTGGGAAGATGTCCATTGACACCAGAAGAATCAGCACTAGTTCTAGCTGGACTTGGTTTTAAGCGTGGAACTTACATTTATTTGGCTGGATCCCATGTCTATGGAGGAGAATCCAGGATGTATCCCTTCACCAGCCTCTATCCCAACTTGGTCACAAAGGAAAGTCTCCTCACATCTGATGAACTTGCACCGTTTAGAAATTTCTCTTCTCAGGTAAATGAGTGTTATCAATTTTATTTTTTAAGTGTAACTTATCACAGTAACTTCTAAATGTATCAAACTTTAATTTAAATCTCACTGGTATCTGACAGTTCTTTTCTTATCAACATTAATTTGATTATGAATTCATGATGTGGGTGTTTTAAACCAGTTACAAAATTCATGTAGGCTCCACTTGCTTCCTTTTTAGCAGTTTTTAAAAACTAACAAACAGAAAACTGCATGATTAAGGAGGGATGTCTTAAGCATCTTATACTTTTTTGTATTCCTTTGTCTCATTTATACATAACTAAAAGAGTGTTAGCCAAATATCAGAGTGTTAAAATCCAAACAGTCAAAAGAGCAGCATTTGCTGATTCAACTGAAGACAGGTTAGTTCTGATGTTAGGTAAATAGCTAGAATTCTCTGAAAAAAAAAATGGACACAAGTTACATACAAAAAGTATGGGAAATTATCTCTTGAGAGTCTAGGAAGAATTTGAATTTATAAAATATGCCTTCCATGTTAATGTGTAACCTAGAGAAGTAAACAGGAGCCAAGTGCCTAGTTCTCACTGTTTGGCTTGAACGGCAATTGAAAAGTGTATTGCATACCTAAGAATTGTGTGCACTGTCTATCATATCCTCTGGTCTGGTAATAGTATTTAAAATTTAAATACTAGCTTAAAGCAAAGGTGTAAATCAAATCATAATAGTAATACATGTTGAACTATATCTTAAATCCAAGGAGATTTTGCCGTTCAAACCATATTCATATTGTTGTGCAATGCTATTTTGTATTTAATTAACACCATGACCTGATTTGACAAGTGATCTCATATGAGTTATTAAAATCAAAATTCCTCCCTTATGTCATATGGCATTAATCAAACAAATCTTATGCATAAGATTGATGCCTGTTTATTGGACTGGTAACAGTTTTAATGAATGTTCCTTACTCAATATTTTAGTCCTTATAAATGCATAAATCGTCAAACTTTCATTTAGAGCCAAATCTCCAGGGCAAACTGTCAAATTGCATCTTTGGTTCACAGTTGTGGTTTCTTCACCTGATAGGAACAGTGACTTTGATTCAATACCATGTAATTCTTTAATTGTCAACTAAATTTGATTACATTACTAAAATAGAGAGTTGGTATGGATGCAGCTGGCTGCATTGGACTTTATTGCATGTGCAACTGCTGATGTCTTTGCCATTACTGACTCTGGAAGCCAACTTTCATCCCTTGTATCTGGGTTTCGGACTTATTATGGTGGTGGCCACGCCCCTACCTTGCGGCCTAACAAGAAGAGGCTGGCAGCAATTTTGTCAGAGAAAAGCACCATTGGGTGGAACGGTTTTGAAGATAGAGTGAAAAAGATGATTGAGGAAGGTCAAAGGGTGCGTGCAAGGGGCTTTGGTCGAAGCATTTATCGTCAGCCTAGGTGCCCAGAATGCATGTGCAAAGAAGTTCGTTAGCACAGCACATCTCATGCTGATAACTGGTTTGAGGCTCTTGAAATCCTTTGTTATTTTTCTCATCTGTGTCCAACATAGTCGAGTATTTCAAGTGACTTCAAAGATTGTAAAAATCTCCATTCGATTTGTTCAATAACCTTTGAAAATTGTAATTTATATAGCCAAATTCTTTTTTTTCCCCCTTTTTCTTTGTTATATCTTTGACCATGGGTGGGTTAGAAGGTTTCCCAAGATAACATGTACAAGTCATTTAATTAAATGTTTTCGATGAATAGTCATTTAATTAAGCTGAAACGATCACTTCCACCTTACAATATACAGACTCGATTCTTGAAATCTCTCAAAAGTCAAAACTAAACCAAAAAATGAAGTGAATTTTATGTTGAATCAAACTGAATTCAGGGGCAAATATAATAGCTTTATTGTATTATACCGAAAGAATCCAACTCAAATATATATAATCAATGAAAAAGAGGGAAGAGAAAAGCAAAGATTTCATTCATTCCTCTGCAATTCAGAACATATATGGATCCTTGTTTGCCTACTCTTCTTCTTCACTGTAATTGTGATCATCATATAATCCTTATATGGAAATGATGCTTTTCCTCTAACATCTTGCATTTTTTTTTAATGGCATTACTTCAAGATGGAGGGAAGAAACGGTTGAGATTGAAAGGGAGGGTGTAGAACTCCTCATTACGGCTGTCCCCCTTAAATGTCCGAAATTTAACCCACCATGGCATTCCTCTATCTCTGGCACTTTCCTTGTAGTCAAGTGTGTTGTCCAAGAAAATTGCAACAATCAATGCAACAGTTGGGGATGAGAAGAAGATAGTATTAAGGAAATCATTGAACTGCACATCAAATAAACACGAGTTAATGTGAATGATTATAGCACCCTCAGAATACAGCTTTAAGAATTAATGTAGAGTTCTTCCACCACGAAGGGAAGTGAAGTTGCTCTTATAGGAAGTTGTATAGGAAGAATTTAATAGTTGAAGGACCTAAATTTGATCCTCCAAATGAAGTTTATAGTTGAAGGACTAAATTGACACAATTTAATAATTGAAGGACCTAATTGAACTTTACCTTATAATTGGAGGACCAAGTTAGTAGTTTAACCAAAAAGGTATGTTCACAATCATACTAAGCAAATAAGGTCTCCAAAGTTAATGCAAAAATATACAAACTATATGCAAATAGTGATATGCTGTCATTTTTATCAACTTAATACAATAAAAAATCATTATAAGCATATATAGGAGATGATATTAGGAGTATAGCCTAAATATACAGCCTAAGCTCAAAGATTCTGAATCAAATCACTGCAAAAAGTTCATTTCCGCAATCATGTGTAAAAAGGTATTTTAAAAATCTTAGGCTATCTACCATACAACAGGGTCCAGATAAGTTGTCAGCATCTTCAAGACAGAGACTGTCATTTTTCAGATAGACAGTTATTACTCTTTCCACGTAGGATACAAGCCTGAGTACTTATGAAAAGACAAACTTACCCATCCAGCTCTGGTATGAGCAGGACCATGAAGAGCCTTGGCTGTGTATTCTCTAAAATACTCTGGAACAGACAAACCCAAGAAGAAGGCAACACCGGTGATAAACAGGTTCCTCATCGAGTTCATATTTGTGAATTGCAAAAATGACAGCCCCACCGAAGCTGGAAACAAAAATGTATCAACAATCATATGCAGGGAGAAGAGACAGGAAACGCCAGAAAATGGTATTAAAATGTGAAGTCAATGATACTCACCAACAAGACCAAACAAAACGCAATATACAGCAGCAAATATAGTGAAGGGTATTGATGCAAACAAAGCACCAAATTTTCCTGCAGGAATCAAGAAATCAAGTTAAAAATGACATTAAGAAGTGAGCTTATATAGGTAAATATATGTGATAATAAGTCATTTACCTAACACAGAGAAAAATATCATAAAACCAGCTGAGATTTGGATAACCCTGCGACTTCCAACGCGAGTGCTTCCAAGAAGCCCTACATTTTCTCTGTTGTTTTCCATTATTAATTAGTCTACTTGCAGTGAACAAATGATAAAGTAAGAGCAAGAAGCACTAATGCTTACACAGAGACGGTTGAACCAGTCAAAGTTCCAAAGAGTCCACTCAGCAGAATCCCGATTCCCTGCCAGCCAATACCACGGCTAAGAACATGAGCTGGAGGTGGGGTTGCGCTTGCTAGACGTGATGCAGCCTTGTAAGCTCCCGTTGACTGTCAAGAAAACAATAGTTTTTACTTTCTCTGATCCACAATGATCTCCTTCATCAACTCTCTAGTTTATTTCAAAGTATTACCTCAATCAATGAAACTAGAGTGGCAGCCATCATTCCAAAAGCATGACCGGCATCAAAGGTAGGAGCACCCCACTGAAGAGGGTATGGGACCTTGATCCTGACAAAAATCAATTTCATGGTGAAAAAAGCAGTTGCTAAAAATTTCATCTGATTTTTTCACAATCTCTACCAAGTTTGGAAAAAAAATGTGTTTGACTAATCAGAAATCAAAAGATTCTCCTAATAATATTACATTTCAGTGCACATGTGAGATGACAAAGGACGGCAGCCAAACTTTTCTAGCTTGGTGCCACTTTTTAGTGGTTTTCAATCAAAAATCACAAGAGCATTTGGATGCCACCCATTTTCTGCACCAGCAGTTTCCAACAAAGAGGACTGCATCTTTTCTTTTGGTGGATTTTTCTTGTTCTTAAGAACAGTAACTTCCCTATAAGATGACTGCATCCTCCTCCTCATAGCATGGCAATGCACAAGGAATTTGCATGATTTGAGTCCTGAGGGTCATTCAGAAACTATCCTAAATTTTCAGCAGGAATTTGCACATATTTTTAGTCATCATTCAGTAACTGTTTTGGTTTATTAGATTTTAATATTTAACAGATAAGGACTACTTTAGCTACCAACCATGGAGCAGAAGAAATGAGATTCGCCTTGTCAGTTCGGCAATTAATTTGTGTTAAATCTGGTCGATGTCTGTATGCACCACTGGCTGTCAATAGGTGTGCATATGCCCATATAACAGTGATTGATATGAGGAGAGCAAACCGCTCCAGTATTGGCAGTTTCTTTGCCTGAAAATTTTTTAAGTACTGCACACCAAAAAAAGAAAAGAAAAGAATAGAAAAAGAATAGTGATAATTAGATTGCCTTTCTATATAGCAAGTATCTATTTTATGCAACTAAGAAAGCAGACTTCGCATGATAAACCACATTTTGAAAATATACAAGAAGAATTAAGAGAAATTCCCTAGGATATACCATTTTCCAATTACCTGACTTCCCTTTTTATATCATCCATTTGAATAACTAGTTATAGAGAATGTGTTGTTGTTCAACTATGGTATAATTAAGATAACTTGCCTAAGATCTTTCTAAGCATAAGTTTGTTGGACTCTTAACACCACAAAGAATTAAACTCAATTGGAAAAAATTAATAAGTTTCTGGAGCTGATATAAAAATGTGAATTTTGTTTACTTGGAAAATATAGAAAAAATTTATTGATTACTTCCTAAAATTGCTGATTTAACATAGCTTTCTAACTTTATGTCATCATCAATAGACGTGAATCCAAGAGGCCACTGACTCCATTTTAGATTCTAAATTCATTTCACAGAATAATCTCTAACAAACTATAATTCTATGTAGAAGTTGCTCCTAAAAATCACCATGAATAACTCGACATGGTAATTTACTTTGATCTGGCTTCTCTAATTTTTTTGAACAAGATGTTATCAAATGTGTTAGCACAATTTTATATATGAATCTGATTAAAAAAGAACTAATAGAAGCAGTACCTGGGAGAAGACTATAAATAGGATAAACATGGGAATGCCGATTTCCACGCAACGTCCAACCTAATACAAGTTCAATGAATCAATGAGAAGCAGTACAAGTAACATAATGGGTGATATATATTTTCAGTATGTTAAATATTAAGGATTAAAAAGAAAAATCGTGGTGATATTCTTTAAACTATACCACAGGGAAGCCTCTATCAAACAGACCAAAACCCACTAGTGCAATCACTGGAACCATTCCTAGAGGGCTGAAGAACCTGAAATGTAAAATTAATGTTAACATTTGATATTTGAAATAAATGATACTGAAATTAGTTGCTTTTGACTAATAGAGCAAAAATTCATTTGAGATCAAAGTTGTACCTGGAACAGATGGCCCACAGCTGACTAAATCCCAAAATAATTTGTATGCTTGATGCTACTATCAGAGCACCTTGGACTGCTCTCATGGTATTGAGAAATCTCTAGAAAAAAAAATACAAGAGCATTAGTTTTTGCTCCATGGAACAACAATCAAGTCAGTCCCATAGTTTTCCTCCAAAAAAAAAAAAAAGTCACTCCCATAGTTTTTAATTAGCAAATTAGTTATCAGTTAGCATTTGTTATGACAAAATCTATTTTAAAACAGGACCACACAGGGAATGCAACTAAGTAAATTGGAAGCTTGTTGCCATGGAATTATATTATTTGACAAATTTAAAGGTAGTATTAATTAGGATTAATGCATACACACACAGTTAGGCCCGCCAAATCAGTCATCCACACTAGTACACACACGCATAAGGTTAATGTGCACAATAACATATTCATGTCATGTGGGAAAAAAAATTTGACTGGTCCATGCTTTATCAACCTTGGATCTTTACACATTGACATGACTCACATTTGATTAGTTTAAGGTCATTAACCAATATACCCTTATCTTGATATTGTTTGATGTGATAAAGTCAATTGGGTTAAGTGGGTGGGACACACAATTATTCACCGAAAGAACTTGTCTTTTCAAGATAGTGAGTACAGCTGCTTTGGCAGAAATGGTACAGAAGCAGGGGCTGAAAAACGTTACAAAAATTGGACTAACCAGATGAGGATCATCAATACTCGCCAAGGACGAGTCGTGAATTATAGAAATAATGGGGACCATGAATGCATAAGACCCTCCAATCACGGTTGGCAATCGAGTCCCAAACAGTGTTTGTATTAGTGTGTTAATCCCTTCAACAAAGAGTAGAGTCTGTACCACCCTCACTTTGTCACCCTGAACAATCAATTGGACAAACAAACATTAAAAAACCAACCTTTGAGCATATTTTAGTTAATCATAAAATCAAGAAACATTAAAAATCATAATTTCCTTCAAAACAAGTGATTAAAAAAAATCATAGAACATACTTAGTTCTCAAATTTCCTATCATGGGAAAATTTTTTGAGATATCAAGGTCAATGAAAATGATTAATCATTTGTAAATGGGTAGTTTGATTTTTTTTTTTTTTTTCAAGTCTTCAATAACTCAAATAGGTGCCAAACTGATGTTATTAAATATTTTTCTTAAAATACTTACAAGGTGGTAAAATCTAAATAACATACTTATTTAACAATGAATATTGAAGATTTTAGGAACTTCATGGTAGATTTACTTAAATGACATGCAATCCAATATAGATAGATGAGATTAGCTCACATCAGTGCCACCCATGAGAGGAACAAGGAATGATGGGATCATAACAGCAGTTCCTAAGGCCAAAATGTAGTGCTGGAAACCCAAAGCTATTGCCTCCCCTGTTTTCACATGCAGAAGTGAGAATGGGTCACAAACAAGGAACACACAAAAAAATGGTCTAGAACTTTGAAAAAGATTGTAATAAATCAATGATTGAAGAAATGGGGTCGTGAAAAGGAATGAACTTTGGCCATACCCCAAGATGGGTTTGAGTCAATACAGTATTCCAAGCCTTGGAGTTGGTCCATTGCTGGGTGGCTTATCTCTTCTGGTTTTGGAGCTGCTGGAGCTGCCATGGCTCACACCCACTTCAAAAGCTCTCTCTCCTTTTGCCTCCAAATCCAAATGGGTATTCACAAAATGAACGAAAAAAAATAAAATTTTGCTTAATGAATCAATGAGAGAGAAAGAGAAGGAGGTAGAGAAAGTCAAAGAAAGTAAAAAAGCAGAAAGAGAAAAAACCAATGGGGTTGATGGAAGCAAAAGAAAGAGATTCAAGAAAAAGAAAGTTTAGAGAGAGAGAGAGAGAGAGAGAGGAAGATTTCACGGTAGAAAGAGAGACTAAAAATTGCACTTTGCCGCCCACTAAATTGAGGTCTCTCTCTGTGAGCGTGTGTAGAGTTAAAACTCTGTCTCTCTTGCTCTGCTTTTTGATTTATAAAGACGTTCCGTTGAGCTTTTTTTTCGTAATTCCCAAAACTGCCCCTTAAGGAACTGCCAAACCGAATGTTACCGTTGCCTCACTGTTTCCCATTAATTCTTAACATTGGCAACTTCTTTAATACTTTGGCTTGGTAATTTTGTCACCCTTAAAAGGAAGCATAATAAAAGAAAAATGTTATTTGTGTGGGAGATGCTTCTATCTTTACAAATATTTAATTTTTTACCTTAAAAGGAGAGAAAGAAAAAGAGAGACTAAGGATAGGCATTTTCATTAAAGTAATGAAATTTTATCCATTGTACCCCAAGAAAAAAAAAAAGAAAGAAAACAAAGGTAGTGGGTGGATGATGATATCATGTATGAAGATTAAAGTAGTGCTTATCTTGCATAATCATCACGACTCTCTGTATAATTTTATTTAGCATGTTAGAAATATAAGTTTTTGAACAATTCATCGTCTTTTGTTCTGATGATAAAATGTTATTAAAAAAAATATTACTTTTATGTTAGTTCATCACTTACATTACTTTTATTATATATTAATCATAACAAGTTATGACATAAGTGGCAAAATCAAGATTTTGCATAATAATCACACCTCTCCTATTAAATTTATTGAGCGTGTTAAGAATATAACTTTTTGAACAATTCATCATCTTTTTTTGAGGTGATAAAATGTTATTAGAGTGATATCACTTTCGTGTTAGCCCACCGCTCACATTATTTTTATTATTAATCACAACAAACTAAGACATTAGTGACGGACTCTAGGGGCACAATTTATGTAGACATTATACACATGCACTCTAACCTATATACACACGCATATAGTACCTGATATCAAATCAATTTATGTGTATATTAATTGATTTTAAAAAACCAACCAAAAAAATAGACTCATTATATTTTGTTTTGATTTTTTTTTTGTATGAATAAGTTGAATTTTTTATTTTTATTTATATTTTTCAAAGTAAAATTTTAATTTGTGAACAAAAAGATCTTTTAACAATTAGATAAAACTCCTATCAAAAAAAAAAAAAAAAAAAACAATTAGATAAAACACTAAGTACATTTTACATAAATTTGTGTTATTATGTAATTATCCCAAAATTTTATTGCTTATTACATAAATTTTATGAAGGAGAATAAATTATTATGTAAAGAATATAAAGATAATAGGGTTTTAGTAAAAGCTTATAAATCTTGAGTAACTACATGCTCTACACATGGAGGTGTATTCTCCATCCAAATCATACAATTAGTTATACACTTGGCAATTTGGCATACTTAGCTAGCTCCAACCCAATTTTGTTCATCCGAGCTTACTGAGGTAAAACAGCCTTGGCTAAAAGAAGAGGCTGCCACTTGAGTCTAGTCCAATATATGCCCAACACAAGAAAGTCGTGGTTATGGGGAGTTGACTTTTTTCTCAATTTTTTGAAACAATAAATTGCGATCAGTACAAAATTACTTTCACATAAATTTATTATTTTGACAATTCTTATCTATATATATATATATATATATATAAAATCGAAACCTCTGAAACTCTCACAATTTTTCACATATCACTATTTTCTTTTTCTTTTTATTTTAGATTCTTTTTATTTTAGATTTTATATCTTATATAGAATCCACTAGAAAAATAATAGACAAAAGTTTGAATTTTTATTAATATCAATAATATTGAAAAACGTATATAAACTTAGAGGCCTATTTAAGGGCTCTATAAAACTTGATGGACAAGAAAATATATTATAAAATAAGCCCTAATTAATACCTAACCATAATAGGAACCAAATTTGACCTAAAAAAACATTAAAAGAACTTAAAAACAAGGAAATAAATCACCTAGACCTAAAATAACGTTTTTTGCATTAAAAAAAAAAAAAAAAAACGTAGGTTGTCTTTTTTATTTGCTTTCATATGTGCCTGAAATTTTCATTCTATCTTATTGTTTTATTATGTTTAGAATTGATTTTCTTCTAAGTATTTGGGTTAATTTCTATATTTTGATAGTGTTTTTATGGGTTTGGTTTTTGGGTTGAAATTCTAATAATTATTTTATATTGTATATGGCAGATGAAACATCTCTATTTTTTGGAGAAAAATCAAAGCCGCAACCTATGTCTTCCAGCCTAAGGTGTGGTAAATTTTTATATGTTCTTACTTTATTGAGAATTTTTATTTGGATTCATGTGATTTTTTGTTTTTTTATTAAAGTTTTGATTTTTGGTTGATTAATTATTTGTTTGGATTCAACATAAAAGATAATGGAATTAGGTTTTATAAATTTGATAATGTTCTATGTTTTGAATTGTTTATATTATTTAGACTCCTGGTAGGATTCTCTCTTCTCTCCTTAAAACCCTAGCAATTACCATCTCAAAACCCTAAACTTAACTTCACTTTAAAATTAAAAAAATAAGAAGGAGAGAGACTCAACTAAAAGAAAAAAACGCAGGTTTTGTCTTTTTTATTTGCTTTCATATGTGCCTGAAATTTTCATTCTATCTTATTGTTTTGTTATGTTTAGAATTTATTTTCTTCTAAGTATTTGGGTTAATCTCTATATTTGATAGTGTTTTTGTGTGTTTGGTTTTTTAGTTGAAATTTCTAATAATTATTTTATATTGTATACGGCAGATGAATCATCTCTATTTTTTGGAGAAAATCAAAGCTGCAACCTATGTCTTCCAACCCAAGGTATGGTAAATTTTTATTTGGTATATTATATATGAATTTTTTGAATTTGAAGGGTTTTATTTGGTTTTGAAGTAGAATTTGGGGATTCTATAAAATTTGGAAGGTTTAAGTTTTGGGGTTTTTGGTATTTGCGTCTTAGTAGGTTGATCTTAATTCTTTACCTTATATATTTTTGCTTTATTGAGAATTTTATTTTGGGTTCATGTGATTTTTTGTTTTCTTAATTAAAACTTTGATTTTTGGTTGATTAATTATTTATTTGGATTAATTTCAATTAATTATTTGTTTGGATTCAACATAAAAGATAATGGAATTATGTGTTATAAATTTGATAATGTTCCATGTTTTGAATTGTTTATATTGTTATTAATACGATTAAATAAGATTTGTTTTTATTTTTGTAGTTTATATAAGTTTTAAGTGTGTGTATATATATAACTTTTAGGAATTTTGCTTTATTAATTTAAGAATTGTAAATTACTTTATAGGTTTCAGTAACTATGCACCTGCAGTGAGACATTGACAATATAAGCATATATGTATGGTATTAACATTTTATAAAAATCTTTCTTACAACCCAATAACATTCTACGTTAGACAATACTTCTAAACTATAGAAAAGCATAGAAGTTAAATATTTATTCCCATTGTATTTTATTTAATTATGACAGATCTATTTTTTTTTTAAACGCTAACTAGCAAAATGTCTATAATATGCATATTATTAACCCAATTTTCTATTTCTAAATTTTTTAGATTTTATTATATTAATCTTTTTTTCTTTTGAATTCTTGGTAGGCAAATCAGTTTCTCACTAATTCTTTTACCTTAACGTGATGTTGGTTAATTGTTTTTTTATTTAACTATCCTGTGCATCGCACGGGTTAGCGACTAGTTACATATCAATGATAATGTCACTCCAATAGTAATTAGAAAAAGTTTGCAAAATTTTTGTGCTACTATTACTAAATTGATTGAATTTTATTTGAGCTAAGAGTTTACCTTTTATGGATTCCAGTTAGCTTAATTAGTAAAGTTTCTAATGGTTAAATAAGGGATCGTTCAATCCTTACTTATACTAAAAATCAATTAGTGTCTTGACTTGATGATAAAAAACAGAATTATCGGAAACAAACATCCTAGATTAAAATTCTATTAAATTTTTTTTTTACCTTTTCTTCTTTTTCCTTTCTTTATTGTGTGTTTGGTTTGCTATAAATTTGGGATCATGGGATCATTAAAATGAAGTGATCATCACCTCCGTCCATCTCAATTTAATGCATAGATGAACATGGTACAAGCTCTCTCCATTATAGTCAATCATTTATATCATTACTTGAAGCTAGAATATGAGTTATGACAGACTACTGAAAGCTATGAACTCCCAAAATAAAAGCAGGATAATTTATTGTTTTTTTCCTTTCCTTTGTTTTTTGGCTGATATATTGTTTCTCCTCTCTCTCTCCTTCCCTCTTCCTTTATTTCAATATTTTTATTCATCGGATTAATCATAATTATAACCTGAATGATTTAATTTGACCAACTACAGTAATTTTTTCTTTCTCAAAAAAAAAAAAAAAAAAACTACAGTAATTTAAAAAAAAAAATTTAAAACCTGTTTATAATACTTATAAATTAAAAAAAAAAAAAAAAATTAAAATCTCTGCAGCGTCAAACATGGTAATGAAATTATGAAACTCTTCTAGTGTAAACAAAAAGAATAAATGCTCTTGTCCGTACTGTACGCATAGGCGATTTAATTTGTTTTTATTATTGTTAGGTAGCTATTGAGTATAGACCACATTTAATATCCACGACATGCCACTCTGCTAAGGTAACTGCTATCTGTTGTCCCCGTCGTCATTACATGTGTGACTTCAAATCCTTTTTTCCGTTAATTAAGGAGGGTTAAATTAAGTTGATCAAGTAACTCAGTTTTATAAAAATGTCATGGTTATAAATAAACTAAGTTGTTTATATATAAATGGTTTAAATTTAGTTCGAGAAAAAAGATTATTTACAAATAAGCTCAACTCAAGTCTAAATTAAGCTCGACAATTATACAAAACGGACTTCAATATAATAATGTGTTATTGAATAAGCTTGTTAGGTATAAAAATCGATTTATGTATATATAATATTATATTTTTATATGTCTATATGAATAAAATATATTTACATAGACTTGAGATTTGATAGTAGAAGTTTATAAGATAACAAATTATTATTTATAATTTATTAATCCTAAACTTTAATATTCAGCTTGATTTAAAGTTTGCACATTAAATTTATTTCCTCGGTTTAATAAAAATATTCAAAAAAAATTATATGAATCTTAAGATCATAAAACTGTAATTTTTTAGGTTAACTTCTAATATCTGGATATCCACAAATATAGTGCGATCTCAAGGAAGATAATAGCAAAAGAAAGTGAGGAGGTTACAGTTCCTTTTTGGCCAAAATGGGGTATTTAAGAGTGCAATTTATACTAAAAATCTTATCACTCAATTGATTGGTATATATTAGTGTGTTTAATGGAAACATCTAGACATACAAACTAAAAAAAAAAAATAAACAATTTATGGCATCACAACTTGATTTTATTAAAATTCTTTGGCTTTTTATTGATTAGACGAAAATATTTTTTTAAAACAACCTTTAAAAAAAATAGAGGTCAAAACTCAAAATGAAGGTTAAAAAAAATTGTTGGTTTGTAAATTACCCCAAATTAATGGTTCAAGAAATATACAATTATCTTTAAAAAACAGGGAAAAAATTGAAAGATTCCTGATCATTATCAGTTACTTAAATCCCATACCAAGGCAAGAAATTTCTTTTTTCATTTTTTTTTCAGAAATGATTTGAGCTTTTCTCTATTTTTAGGGGATTGGTACTTTGTTTCTGCTCGTGGCTTCTGTTTAAATAAACAGTCTGACTAGGCCCCCATGGTGTGAAAGAACAGTGTACGAATCTCTAACGTCTCTATTTTGATGCCAAGACAAGCAGCAGCATCGATCCCGGTGCCCCAATACATGTTGCTCTTTTTTCACTTTTTCACTTTTTACCTCCACTCACAGTCACAGTGGCTGCAAAATTCATGATATTTACCGCTCTGTCCACTTGCCCAGACCAAACTTTTTTGTTTTTTAGAAATGCCCAGACCAAACTGACCAACAACTTTTCAAAAAATATAAATCAAATTAAAAAAAATATATATATATATATATTACCCTTTTATCAATCTTTTATTTTTTTGAAAAGCTTTAATATTTTTGTACCAGTTTGTCTATGAAATAAAAAGTTGTTTGTATCCATCAAAAAAAAAAAAAAAAAAAGTTGTTTGTAGTATATCAGAACGTAGCATGTGCGTATCAGGGAACGTAGCTATGTTGTTACAAAGCTCCTGCTGTGGATTCTGCCGGATATTTGACATATTGTTTTGTTGTAGGCCAAGATGCATAAACAAAAGTAAGTTGCAAATTGATATTTTGGGTTTTAAAATTTCCTTATAACTCTTTGATTAAGGTTTTCCATTCATGAAACGATTATTTGTACAAACTTCTAATTACTCTCAACGATAAACTTCTGTTTACTCTTAATAATGGGAAAAAAAAAATCATGTGACCATTATATAACAAACACTCAACTAATTTGTAGCAACATGTGAAACAAATATAACAATAAAATAGAAGAAATTTGTTTTTATAAAATTTGAGAAAAAATTGCTAATTTCTTCTATGTCATTGCTATCAATTTTTTTTTTTTATTTTATGCGAATTAGTTGTTGGGTGTAATTTGATGGTTGCGTGATTCTTTTCCATATAGAAGTTAATGCCAATAGTCCATTTTATGAATATGAAAATCTTAAGGAGTTACCATGAAAAAATTGAAAGGAATTATGTGTTTATGCATTTTGGCTTTTATTTTACACACCAAAAAAAGGATTACACAAATGAATGAAAATGAAATAAGAACTTTGCCTACAGTGATCAAGAGCTTTCCATTTCCTTATGAATCTTGTAATTTAGTGATAATTATGGTTTTCTTATACGGATACCCTTCCTCTATTCATTGTAACTACCAAAAAATAATTCCAATCAAATTTCCAATTTAATGACATTCTACAGAACATCTCTAATATAAGACATAATCTACAATTATATATATATTTTTATATTAATTTTAATATATATATATATATATTTATTTTTTTAAATTTCAAAATTTTAGATTTAGGACTATTATTTCCTTGATTTTAGGAGTATTTAATGTTTTTTTAAGTCAAATGAGGATCCTGTTTTTGCAGGGTATCAATTAGGAAGTGTCTTAAGATTCAGTTTATGCACTTCAAGGTCCAAAGAGGCTAGATTCCTATCTTTTTCTAGCCAATAAAGGTGACTACCCCAAGGAAAAAAAGCAAGAAAGCCGCATGAAATCATGGCCAGTATGAAAATTTGCATAAAATACCATTCTTGTGAGTTGTGACTCTCAGTAGTTTAAGGAGAATTTTACGAAAGGGAGGGTAGGATGTAAGATGCTTTGGGGATGGCTCTTCGGAAAAAAATTCAAAAGATATCATCTTTATCATTTTTGGGTCTGCTAAAGATACCACCTTTTGGCTACCAAGAAAGTCTCTAATACCAATTGCAAAAGCACTTTGATGTCATGGAATAAACCCCACAAGTGATAGAAAGCTCCAGCGATGAGAAAGTAAATGTTGCTGTCTCTTTATGTATGATTCATGCTTGCTATAAATTTTGAAATGATTCAGCTTTAAGGTCCTAGACCTAGAGAGTGAGCACTGTTGCTGTGCAGTGCTCGTACCATCTTTACCCCCGATAGATTAGGCCATATATAAAGTTTTTTCCTTTTCTTTTCTTTTATTCTCTCTCTCTCTCTCTCTCTCTCTCTTAAATTTAGGAGATCTAACATAGTAACATGTATGTGTAAAATCTAATCTACTAGTGGGAGTAATTTCTGCAAGGATAATGCTGATGCTGTATACTTCTTGAGAGATGGGAGCTAAACAAAAACTGTGTAGGTTAAGGTGGTCCTCCCGTTGGACTTTATTCCAAAAGTACTTTGCTTTATATACAAGGACAAAGTTTCTCAGTTCTGTTACACTTACAACAAAGCTGCCTTCCCATCCGTTAAATGTATGATTGAAAATTGTCCCGATCGATAATTGTAGAATCCCTAACTTTTCTTGATTTTTAACACATATGCAGCAGAATTCTTTTCCATTTTTCGATAAGAAATCAACAGAATAATCAGTCGGATAGCTAATCAGCTGCAAGAGGTGTGTATCCACTCTAGTTGCTGGTGTCTCTACAGTTTATTTCAATGCAATATAATGAATTTTTCAAGGGGAAAAAAAGGTTTTAGTACTCAAGTTCAAGTCTCAAAAAATAAAAGAAGGCATACATGTTCACTGCATTAGCTGCATGCAGCTCTCTCTCTCTCTCTCTCTCTCTCTCTCTCTCTCTCTCTCTCTCGTAATATGTGAACCCTATAAATATGCAGAAATTGGAGTCTACATATTATGAGAGTTCTACTACTAAATGCAACAATAATAAGAGATAATGCTGCCAGCAACGATAACGATAGCTAGGAAGGAGACTTTTGCACTTAACTGAATTTGTTATTCAATAACAAAACTCTAATATTATCTTTGCTACGTATTGGAGACAAGACCACTCATATTCTTATACTGACACACAAATATCCTAATAGCATATGGATGAGGAAGAAAAGTTACATTGATCAATGACAAAACCCCAGATAACATTAGACTCGCTCCCTCCTAAATTAAAATATAACCAGAACAAATAAACTAATTAATAATGCTTGGTTTAATTATCTACGACCCAGAAAGCAAGATTATTAGATACACAAAAGGCATCAAATTTGTTACGGCATATAGATGAGGAAGAACTTGTATACCTTCTGGAAAGATGCAAAAGATCAATTTAAAGCAATTTTTTTTCCAGGTCAAAACGGATAAGGGAAAACTAATTATCACTTTAGAAGATACGTGTACTCCAAGAATGTGCCTCCCCAGTCATAGGTGAAACTACTTGGATACCAGTACCTGAAAGAAAAGACTGTGCTAACATGTACTCAAAATCCATGTGTAAAAAGCTACTAGTCTTTACTTTATACTCTAATACTCTATAGCATTATAATCCCACGAAAGCTGTGTGTTTCACTTTCACGTACACTATATTATATTGGCCTGTAAAAAAGAACAGTTGGAAACCTATTTGATTTAAACTGACAATAAATGCAGCAACAGGCACAACTTTTTTCGATTATAACTCATAAAATAGCAATCCCTAGAGTTTCAAAATCAATGATAATATTAATAAAAGTAATTAGAACAAATGAGTATACTTTGATAAGTTAGGGTCCAGAAATCTTGAAACAAACACCGAATATCACTTTTGATGGGCCAAAACAAAGAGCGAAAGAATTAGTGTGGGCAAGGATATGAGTTTGTCGAGTGGCCACGGATAGCATTGATGCTGACCAAGGTACTCAGCCATGAAAAATTGGAATGAGACATGATTGACTATAAGATGCCTTTAAGAATTAAAGATGCATGTAAAAAGACTATGGGTGATGGGATGACAATTAAAGTGGGGGAAATTTCCTTCCTTTTATATATATATATATATATATGTATGTATATGTATATGTATATGTATATATATAATATTTACTTTTCTTAACAATTAGTAGGAATTATCTCAAAAAAAAAGAAAAAAAGAAAAAAAAAAAAAAAAGAAAGAAAGTAGGAAAAGAGGAAGGAGGGAGGGAGGGGGAAGAGTCATGTAGCTTAATTTAATACATCAATCCTTGTGTTTTCAATGAAGATGTTTAGAGTTCAGATTCTCCATAACTCAATCATCGAATATAAAAAAAAAAATAGTAGGGAAGAGGGGTGCGAAGCCAAGGTCTAACTTTTAAAAGTTTCACTGCAAATGTTTTTTGGAGATATATTTAAATTTATTTAATAACACCTCTCTAGAATTTATTTAACAAAATTGTATTAACAATCTTTTTTTTTTAAATTATTCTAATTAGTATTATGTCCATGCCACTTATGGCTTAACATTAAGAATCATGTTATGAAAAAAAAAACATCATAATATGTAAATTGAAGAAATTTTTTTAAATAATATTTATAAATAAAAATAGATAGTATAAATAAAAGACCAAAAATTACTTTAAATTATTTGATGAATGCATATCTTATAGGATCAAGTTTTTATTAGAAATCAAAGATTATAATTGATCATAAAATAATGTAAAACAAATAATAAAACACCTTTTTATTTCTTTGAAACTTTTGATAATTGAGTTTTAATTGGAATAGTATTTTATTTATATTAAATCTTTGGTAATAGAATTTTACTTAAAGTAAACTATGTTAATATTTTTAATGTACTTACAATGAGTCACATGACTAAATTATGTTATATAATTTGTAATGTTTACATTAACCTACATATTGCAAGTACGAGAGACACACACACATTTTATTATAAAAACTTAAAACAAAAATATTTTGGTAGACTATTAATCTGTTATAAAATAAATAATGAAATTTATAGGAAAAATTGGTATTATAATTTTAATCATTTTAGTTTTTTTTGTTGAAATTTTGGCTATAGATTTTCCCATTGTTTTTAATGTATGATAACAAAAGGAGAGTGCATCCATTTGATGCAACCAAGACACACTTTTTTTATTATTACATATAGTAGATATAATATGATTTGAGCACGACATGGGTTTATATATAATAATAATTTTATCGTAATATCTTGGTGATAATAACTAATTTAGTGATAATGTATCAAAATTTCTATACTTTTACTTGGAAGGATTTTTTGTCACAATTTATGTGAATTTGTATTACTTTTAGTTAGTAGTGACTTAAGGCATGAATTGAAATTATTTTAAAAATAATTTTTTTTGAAATGGGCAAGACTTAAGTACAGTATTTAGGTGTTATTCCTTAGATTTCTCTTCTAAGATTTTGTCATGTGCCTTTCTTCTCATGAGATAGAAGTATATTTTTTAGTTAAGTAACTACATGACAGAATTTTGTCATTTTAAAACTTACTAAAGTCTATAATTAAGTTTACTGATCACTTAGTGCAATAAGAATGAACTATATTAATATAAGCCCTTTGAGTAATCCACAATTTTGATTATAAAAACCATCTTTATAGTTATAGAATATTCTTCAACCATAAGCCTAGTTTATTCTTTAGAATGTTCATTTAAAGAACATTTTCTACTTGCATATGTATACAGTTTTGAAGGCTTGTTCAAACTGGAGTGCTCATCTAATGACTACTTTATAAGAAGGAGATCGGAAGAGCCGACAATTGAAACCCTGGTGAATGATCCATATAAAAGGAAGATTGTTGTGATCACTTCTTTTGTATGAATCTCAAATTTTCACTCAAAATTTTTTTCAAACATTTATATGCTTTGAGTATATATTGTAATAAACTATTTGTTGGAATTAAAAATTATTGATATATTTAAATTAATCCTTGTTAAGGGTCATTTTTATGAACCCGAATAGAAGAAAGAAAGCCCAACCCAGCAACACGGGCAGCAAAGAATTGGCAAATATAGAGTAAAACCATTAAACTCAAGCGGCAGGAATAACGGATCAGGCCCATAATATAAACAAATGGGCCTTGAGGAGGCAAGTGGGCTCAAATAAGCCCGAAAAGAGAGAAAAAGCATACTCATGGGCAGCATATAATATAGAAAAGTGAGAATGGGCCACCGCAGGCTCAAAGTAATATAAACAAAGAAAGTAAGGGGTTAATGGCAAGCCCATGACCCCAAGGATGAGAATAAGTTAATTGGGCCAGAAAAGCCCAATGAAGTTAATAAAAACCCATGAGAATACATAATTAGTAAAAGAGCAAAGGAGGCCCAAAGAAAAGCAAATGGGTTAAGGATGCCCAAGAGAAAACAAAAGGGACGCAAGAGCCCATGAGTAGGAACACCAGTGACCATGCTAAGCTACTGGGAGAAAGAATAAATGACAGGCCTAAAGAGGTCTAGCAGGAGTAAGTCATTACAGTAGGAATGACAAGTGATGTGGCAGGAAATCAAGGCAACCAAGAAATGGGCTACAAGAAATGTAACACCTAGTATTAAATAAAGCCCAGTCCCTAAGGGAGCGAGAAATAATAAAAAAAAAGGCAGCTCACATAAAAGGTCAAGAATGAACGGCAAACTATGCAAGCAAAGTCTCCCGACTACGGCGGACGCGTGAGCAGTAAGCAGATATTGGACACATATGGAAGGAAGGCACGCGCAAAGCTCAAACACCACCAGCCTGTACCCAGCCAATATGAGACATGATGAGATCATGGGTCAGAGGTAAGAGGGCATAGTTTGGTGGTGGGGAGAGGGGAAAACCTATTTTGTGGTTCCTGCTCAAGCTCTTTTGGGTGATACGTCCTGTTGGGATGACATACCTCCCAAAATAAGCAAGGTTGAGTTGGAACCACTAGGTACATGCCATGAGGGATAGAGAGAGAGCACCCACACTATAGCAGGAAGGGGTGCCACAGCATACTCACAAACAAAATAGTCCTATTTGTCTGGTTATAGGGAGTGAGACACAGATAGTTCAATGGTGGCCAGTAAGTACACTCAGACCAGACAAAGGTTGTTAAGGGCTAAAACAGTAAAATCTGATCATGGCAGGCGCTATAAAGGAGGCCTTTGCCATGCGCAAAGAGGAGGACACCAGAATCACCGTAACAACAATTTGAGAGAAAAATCACAAAATAGAAAAGCAAGAACAAAAAGAAAAAGAAAAAAGGAAGATAAAAGGAAAACAGAAACAGAGAAAGAAAAGAAAAAACAGAGAGTTAATTTGGCAGGCATGCACCAATAGGCTGTTTCTCTCTCTCCCTCTCTAAATCCTGCTCTCTGCCAAAAGCAAAAGGACTCCTTCGTGGTACCAACCATTTAGGCCCACTTCCCTTAAAGTGATTAATCTCCACGACAAGATTTTCCCTAGGAGATTAGTTGCGTTGAGAAGGAGCGTTCTTCCCTCTCTGGTTTTCGGTCCTGCGGGCTGAACTCACTCTAATCTCTTTCCTCTTTTGATTGACCCACATGCTGACTATTTATTCTTTTGTTTTATTTACAAAAGTAATCGTTTCTATTATGACTGTTTCGCTTAATTAAGGACTAATTTATTATATGAATCAAGAAACAAAAGTACTCTCTTTTATCTTATTATTATCATGTTTGTCTGCCACAATTCACCCAGAATGGCTCTGCCTGTCGTAAGCATGTTTCTGGCAGACGAGGCATAGCTTTGCGCACAAGCCGGATCAAGTTGAGTTACAGTTAGGCCGGTCTCAACTCCTTTACTTAGAACATTCGGGTTTAACACAATAGGATGTAGCCCAGTCCAGTACAACAATAGTACCGCAAGAAATAGCCCAGCATAACACACAAAAAGCCCCCTACAATCCTCTAGAAAATTTTCAGGTTTTGCCATTGAACATATCAATGTAGAGGAGAATTTTAAGACTAATTGAGCTGCAATAATGACCGAAAATCATCGTTGGGAAAAAGAGAAATTGCACTGTGATTCAATGAGGCGTACACACTCGGTTGCGTCACTTGTGACATGGATTTTCATTCCCTTAATGCATATACCGCAAGCATATACGTTTCAAGGTACAAGAGTACCATGTCCCTCATTTCCCGAAACTTGTCTCGTACCTACCAAACTAATAGCTCCCCTTTACGTATGTGATTCGCGGGTTTAGGCCCCAAAAGATAATGACTGTTGTATGAGCTGATGGAAGTAGTTGTTGTGTGAGTTCCAAGAGGCTAAAGAGTACTATATATGAGCAGCTTCTTTGATGTGAATTATAAGGTTCCTTAAGAATCAGCAATCTTCAAGGATTTTCTCTGTGAGTCAAGCATACCATTAAGGGTTTCTGTGTGCTGTCAGTGGATTTTGTTCCATGGACCCACAGCTTAGTAACGAAAATAATGTTGGATTGCTTTACGAAGTGATAAGATCTGCGGTGTTTGTGCTAGCTAGGAAAGTGCTTATAAGTTGTCAAGTACTTTGTGGGAGCTAGTTGATTGTGTGCTTCTAAGAGCACTCCCTTTGATGGTGATTTCAGTTGCAAGCCTGGACCTTGAAACTCAATCCATGTAGCAAAGAAGATATGGGACATTGGCCCAATCCGTGTAGTAAAGTAACCTAGCCATAAGTTGAATGCTTATGAAGATTAATAGTGCTTGTTTGTGCCCAGTATTACATGCCCAATAATTGTTTATATATTATAGTCCAATATAAAGTTATTGCATGATCAAAGGCCGGGAAAAGAGCAATGGGATTTGTAATTCAATAACAAAATCCTAATCATTTTTTTTGTTGTGTTATGGAGACAAGACCACCTAAATAACGCAAATGTGTATATAATCTAGGTCTAAAACCAAGATTGGATTCAATGCTCAATAACAAAAACCAAACAATATCACATCAGTGTCTCCTAACTAGAAAGTAATTAGAACAAGTAGAATAATCATGTTTGGTTTAGAAAATAAGAAATAGCTATACAAAAGAATCAAATTTTTGTCACGGCATATTGATGCAGAGCAACTTGTATATTATTTTCCGAAAAGATGTTAAAAGCTATTTTTTTTCCAGATCACAAAGTAGGGAAAAGGGGAAGGTAAATTTCACTTTAGAAGATGCATCTACTCAAAGGATATCCCGGTCATAAAGGGTCATGTCATCACATTACTTGGATACCCTTTTTTTTGGGGGGGCCACTCATATGATTTGGATTCCATTATTACAATGAAGAAAAAGATTCAACAGTCAAACAGCTTACTCAACGTAAAACTTGTTATAAGAAACCTGCTTTCAGCACTTCACTTTTGTACCATGATAAGTATAATTCCTGAAGCCCAAGTAATAGCTGACTACCCCATAGTAGCTAACGACCCTAAGGTAGCTGACGACTTTGTTGATATTCTCGTGACTGACCCCAAAAAGTTGACGATCCATATTGGGATGACGGGAGCAACTGAAGGACATCAATGCATGAGTTAGAGATGACCAAAATGACGTTTATGGAAGGATAAGTTGACGATATGAAGCTAACGGGTCCAACATATTTCTTGCGTGGTTCACACGCATAAGTATATAAGGAAATATCTTCTGCCCCACGCTTAACCCAAATTAGGAAGATTCCTACAAGGAAAGGATTCCGTGAGATACGCGAAATAAAGAGTTTCTCTCCTACAAGGAAACATCTTCTTAAACAAGGCACGGATGTCAACCTTACACTACTATAAAAACCCCAAAACTCTCACAAATCAAGGTACGTATAATTTACCCTAGCTCTGACACTCTAGAGTTGTGAAAAAGTTTTTTGACTTAACCTTTGGAGGGTCTTTAGCCGGTACCACACCAATACTCTCTTAGGGTTTTCTTTGTTGTTGTTTCACATGCCCTGTTTTGAGCACGTGAGTGTTGTGTGATTCACTGACGATTTTCGACATCATCAATTGGCGTCGTCTATGGGAATCTGCGATCTGTAAGCCATACTATTGCTTCCAAGACAAAGAGTTGCATGGTGCTCACCCATCCGATGGCAACCACCAACGACATTCAAAGAGACGAACCACGCGTGACCACCCTCGAAAGACAAGTTCAAACTCTCGTCGCCGCCGTGTAGTGCCTCACCAAACAAAACCATGACCTGAAGGAACAGTTGGGCCAAAAGAATGTAGACCTTAATACTCAAGAGGAAGACAAAGAAAACACTAGCACTAAGAGAAGAAACCAAAAAGGACCGGAAGGAAGCAACGCCCTAAGTAGGCCAAAACGACATGGCACAATCTGACCATTTGTCACCGATACGGTCCCACCTCACATAGTCGCCGAGATGCAAATGATAAAGGAACGAATGGACTTGATGATGAATGCCCTTAGAGGACGGGTGTCTAGCGACCTCGATGACTTGGTACATTGAACTGATTCACTGTTCACAGCGTTCGTCACTTCATTCCCCCTTCCACCATAGTTTTGTATGCCGTAGGTGGAAAATTTCGATGGATCCAAGGAGCCCTTAGACCACCTAGAGTCTTTCAAGACCTTGATGCACCTACAAGGGGTACCAGACGAAATCATGTGCAGAGTCTTCCCCACCACGCTGAAGGGATCCACAAGGATCTGGTTCAGCAAGCTGACGCTCAACTCCATCAGTACCTTCAAAGAGTTGAGCACCTAGTTCGCCTCACACTTCATCGGGGAACACAGGTATAAGAAGTATACTGCATGCCTGATGATCAGTAAGCAGTAGGAGGACGAGACGCTGAGATCACACATCATTCACTTTAACAAAGAGGTTTTTTCGATCAATGAAGTTGACGACAAGATACTCATGACTGCCTTCACAAACAGACTACGGAAGGGTAAGTTCCTGTTTTCCCTATATAAGAATGACCCAAAGACTATGTCAGATATACTTTACAGGACAACCAAGTACATGAACGCGGAAGACGCGCTACTAGCCCGAGAAGAAAAGCCCAAGAAAAGGGAAAGGCAGGAAGACATACGGTCGGACAGAGGGCAAAAGATGGCTAGGACTGGAAAATGGTAAGAGGACAGACACTCTAAGCCCCCCGCAGGAAAGTTCACGAGCTTCACCCTGCTGACTGCCCCGATCGACCAAGTCTTGATGCAGATCAAGGACGAAGGAGCGTTGACCTTTCCTGACAAGCTGAAGGGAAATCCTAACAAGAGGTTTAGAGACAAGTACTGCCGCTTCCACTGTGATCATGGTCATAACACAACTAACTGTTATGACTTGAAATAGCAAATTGAAGCCTTTATCAGGTAAGGAAAGCTGCAGAGGTTCGTCAACAAAGAAAGGGCCGACCCACCTCAAGAGTAGGCTTTCAGACGGGAGAATGAGCGTCCTAGGCCACCCATAGGAGATATAAGAATGATTGTAAGGGGTATGACAGATACTAGGTCGTCCAAAAAGGCCAGTAAGACTTACCTCAGGATGGTTCAAAATGTCCAGTTGACGGGTTCTGTACCAAAAATGGCACGGATGGACAACCCTGTCATTGAATTCTAGGAAGAAGATGCTCGACGTCTTCACCAATCACATGACGATGCACTTGTTGTTAGCATATAAGTAGGGGATTACAACATGCACCGAGTTCTGGTCGACAATGGCAGTTCGGTTGACATCCTTTACTACCCAGCATTCCAACAGATGAGGATTAATAAAGAGCAGCTAGTTCCGACGAACGCTCCACTCATCAGCTTTGGAGGAACAAGGGTATTCCCTTTGGGCGCAATCACATTATCCGTAACGATTGGCGACTACCCCCAGCAGATCACTAAGGATGTAATATCCCTTGTGGTCGACTATTTGTCCACTGACAATGCCATCCTAGGACGACTTACCCTCAATTCATAGAAGGTGGTAACCTCGACCTACCACCTAATGATCAAATTTCCTACATATTATAGAGTAGGGGCTGCTCGAAAATCAAGTGGCTACGCGTGAATGCTACATAGCTATGATGGAGATGGACGACCACCTCTAGGCCATGAACATAGAAGAACACTAGATGGTGACAGAGCTCGTTGAAAGGCTTGAAGATATACTTCTTGACGACTCCAGGCCTGATCAAACGACCAAGATTGGTACCTTCGCCAGTCCGACGGTCCGCCAAGCGCTTAGGACTTTTCTCAGAGATAACTAGGATGTATTTTCCTGAAGCCATGAGGACATGCCGGGAATAGACCCTTCAGTCATGGTGCATGGACTGAATGTGTCGCCTTCCTTTCCACCCATCCGACAGAAGAAGTGGGTATTCACCCTAGAACAAGATCAAGCAATAGCGAAAGAATTTCACAAGCTACAAGAAGTGAACTTCATTAGAGAGGTTTACTACCCCGATTGGTTGGCAAACATGGTAATGATCAAGAAAGCCAGCGAGAAATGGAAGATGTGCATAGACTTCACCGACCTGAACAAGGCATGTCCCAAAGATAGTTACCCCCTCCCACGGGTCGACGTCCTAGTTGACTCTACGGCTCAACACCAGTTATTAAGCTTCATGGACGCTTTTTCAGGTTACTACCAAATCAGAATACACGAAGCCGATCAGGAGAAAATCTCGTTCGTGATTAGCCAAGACCTCTTC
The DNA here is from genome assembly GCA_023621385.1 of Quercus gilva. Taxonomy (NCBI): domain Eukaryota; kingdom Viridiplantae; phylum Streptophyta; class Magnoliopsida; order Fagales; family Fagaceae; genus Quercus; species Quercus gilva. The sequence goes on along the minus strand of CM042477.1, from coordinate 57,344,571 downwards.
TATTATAAAGTAATGCCATTTTGGCCTTAAAAATGCGGGCGCGACATATCAAAGGCTTATGAACAAGATGTTCGCACAACAGATTGGGAGAAATGTCCAGGTCTATGTTGACGACATGCTGGTGAAAAGCCAAAATGAGGAAGATCATTTGGAAGATTTTAGGGAAACTTTCGACGCCCTTCGTTCCTCCAACATGAAGCTCAATCCAAGCCTTCGAAGTGACGGCAGAAAAGTTCCTAGGATTCATGGTGTTTCAGAGGGGTATCGAGGCCAACTCAGACAAGATCTGAGCCATAATGGAGATGGCACCCCCGAGGAACATAAAAGAAGTACAAAGCCTCAACGGCAAAATAACAGTGCTGAACAGGTTTGTGTCAAGGGCAACGGACAAATATCTACCTTCCTTCCACATCCTAAAGAAATCTTTTGAATGGACAACCGAGTGTCAGCAAGCGTTTAAGGACCTGAAGACTTACCTCTCCTCTCCTTAGTTGCTAAGTCCTTCCCAGCCTGGGGAAGAGTTGTTCCTCTACTTAGCGGTATCTTCGGCAGTTGTCAGCGCAGCCTTAGTTAGTGAAAAACACAGGGTGCAGAAGCTCGTGCACTACATAAGCCGAGCACTTTGAGACACAGAGGAAAGATATTCGCCAATGGAAAAGCTCGCCTTCGCTTTAGTTATAGTAGCCCGTAAGCTCAAGCCAAACTTCCAAGCTCACACTGTGGTCATCCTGATTGACAAATCTCTATTGCGAGCAATGAGCAATCATGAAGCTGCCAGGCGAATGGCATTATGGGTAATAAAGTTGAGTGAGTTCAATGTATAGTACCGCCCATGTACTGCCATCAAAGGACAGGTGGTCGCTGACTTCATCGCGAAATTCACTAACATAGAATGCCAGGGGGCAGGAGAGTATCCTCAGTAGAGCGTACATACGGACGAGTCGTCCAACAGACAGGCTGGCAGAGCAGGCATTATACTTCGCTCTCTAGAAGGTGACGAGATTGAATGCATGATTCGTCTTGACTTCCTTAAAACCAACAATGAAGCAGAATACGAAGCACTAGTAACGGGACTAGATCTCGCCAAGGCAGCAAGAGCCACATGTGTGATTATCCATTGCAATTCTCAGGTCGTCACAAACCAAGTAAACGGCGATTACGAGTGTAAGAACGAGAGGATGAAGAAGTTCTTGGAGCAAGCAAAGAAAAGGGTAGACAACCTACAAGCCAAGGTTGTTCAAATCCCTAGAGAGGAGAACGAGCAAGCCGATTGTCTGGCTAAGGCCATATCAGCAGAACACGTGGTCATTCCTGACATGGTACTTTCCTTTATTCAGCTTATGCCATTGATAAATGTCATCAATGTGCAGAAAATAGGTCCCGAAAGCAATTGGACCACCCCTATAGTCTCCTACCTGAAAGACGGTGCATTGCCTGATGGTAAGAAAGCCGCAAGGAAGTTGAAGATCCATGCCACATGATTCGTTCTAATAAAGGATGTCTTGTATAAGAGAGGTTTCTCTCGCCCATACCTAAGATGCTTGGGCCCCGACAGAGTGGATTATGTCATGAGAGAAGTCCATGAAGGAATCTGCGGAACCACTCAAGATCAAGGCCGTTAGTACACAAACTGATTCGGGCTGGATACTACTGGCCTACCATGTAGAAGGACGCCCAAGCTTACGTCAAAGCCTGCGATAAGTGCTAGAGGTTCAGTAATGCCATCAGACAGCCATCGAGAGAATTAACTCCAATGACGGCCTCATGGCTATTTGCTCAGTGGGGATTAGACATCTTGGGCCCATTCCCGGTAGCAGCATGATAGCTGAAGTCACAAAGTGGGTAGAAGCTGAAGCCTTGGCCACCATCACAGAGCAGAATGTGTGGAGCTTCGTCTGGAGGTACATCATCTGTAGATTCGGGATCCCTAAAGTCCTGGTCTCAGATAACGGGAAGCAATTTGACAACGACTTCTTCAGGGACTTTTGCTCATAGTTAGGAATCAAGAACCACTATTCCTCCCCTGCCCACCCTCAAGCCAAAGAATAAGTTGAAGTTACAAACCGATCCTTGCTTAAAATTATCAAGACTTGACTCGAGGAGGCAAAGGGTATATGGCACGAGGAGCTGCCAAGCGTACTATAGGCATACAAAACAACAGCCAGAACACCTATAAGGGAAACATCGTTCTGACTAGCATACAGAAGCGAGGTAGTTATTTCAGTTGAAGTCGGACTCACATGCTATAGGGTGGACAACCATGACGAAGAAAAAAATGACGAAGCTATACGTCTACAACTCGATCTACTAGACGAGGTTAGGGCAACAGTTGAACAAAGACTCGCCTGACACCAAGACATCATGACCAAGCACTACAACTATCGGTTTAGACATAGAGACTTTCAGGTCGGAGATCCCGTTTTGAGAAGGGTAATGGGTGCCGCTAGAGACAGTACCCAAGGGAAGTTCGGCCCCAACTTAAAAGGATTTTACAGAATTGCATCATGGCAGAGGAAAGTCACCTACCACCTAAAGACGCTAGACGGATGAAAGCTGCACCATCTATGGAACACCGAGCACCTACGGAAGTACTACCAATAGAGACGAAGGCAGGGAGAGCAAAACTCTTCATTTTCCAGTTTACTTTAGTTAATTTTTGCTACACTCCTCAGTTTTTCAGTTTACCTTAATTTTTGCTACAATACTTATTAAGCCCAAAGGGCAGGTCTTTTCCTTTAGAGAACAACTTTTTTACGAATGCATGGTTTATCATAATAAGAAAAGTTTATTCAAAAATGACTAGTGTATTTTTCTACAAATATTAGCAAGTCCATAAAGTGGACGAGTTAATTCCAGGAGGATGAATCATTATTAAGTTCGTAAAGCGGACGAGTTTATTAGCTTGTCCATAAAGTGAACGAGTTTAATAAGTCCACAAAGTGGATGAGTTCACTGTTAAGTCCACAAAAGTGGACGTGGTTATTAGCAAAACCATAAAGTGGACGAGCTTATCAGTTCTTTTTAGGAGAATGAATTACGACTATAGGGTTCACAAGTGGACGGATCCATCATTAAGATGGACGGAGTTATAAAGTCCTTAAAAAGGATGAGTTCATCCCACGAGGATGACTTAATATGATTCACAAGGACTTAGTATGACTTAATATAATCTATAATTAAAGTGGATGAATCCACAAGAAGACGGGTTCACAACGTAGTCAATAAAGTTGACGAGTTCATCCCATAAGGACGAGTTAATGCTACAAAGTTCACAAGTGGACGAATTCATGCTTTAGCCCACAAGTGGACGGATCCATAGTTAAGCCCATAAGTAGACGAGTTTGTATCATGAGGATAAAAGTCCACAAATGGACAAGCTCATCACATGAAAGAGATTAAAATCCGCAAAGGAACAAATTCTTAGCCTACAAAGTGGACGAGTCCATTATCAAGATAATTTGCCCATAAATAAACATCAAAATTACTGTAAAAAAGTAAACGGATTCATAAGGGCACGGGATGAACATACACAAGCAACACACATATTAGGAGCGATGAATATAAAATACCATAAATAAAATTAATTTTCTACAAACAGTGCCCAAAAAACAAAAGGGCATAAAACATTGTCCAGGAATTAGATTAACTTAAAAAAAAAAAAAGGGGGGGGGGGGGTGGCAAAGTTTAAAAGGCTGGGGGGTCTTGTTGGATCTCGTCACCCTTGGGAGGAAGATGTTGGACATTTGGAGTTGAAAGATCTTTAGCATTTGGAGGGTTGGCCGACGGGGTCAGAGGAATGACGGGTTGGTCCACAGCAGGTTGGGCAAGAACGACGCTATCATCCTTTGGATCCGCCTCGAACTCAGTAGAGTCATCGCCCTCTCCAAGATTAGTGTCGCCTGTAGGTGTCGACGGCAAGGGGTCATCCATGGAAACTTTAGACAAATCCAAGTGGGGGTAGATGGATTTGACCTGTTTAAGGCAATCCTCAAACCCTTCACCATAGTATTCGGCACAGGGATCAATGAATGCCTGTGACGCCCTAAATTCCTTCACAGCGTCATCCTTGGCCATCTGCACCTGGCCTAGAAGGGCCATCAACTCCTTTTCCACCGCCTCCTTGACTTTTTGCTCTTTTTCCTTTTGATGACCTTTCTCCTCAAGTTTTTCTTTCAACTCCTTTACCTCATGGTTAAGGGTACGAAGGGCGTTCTTATATTGTTCTTGCCCGTCAGTCAGGTTCTTAATACGCTTGTGTAGACGGGTAATCACCCCTTCCTTAGCAATGCCCCTATCTTGCAAAGCTTTCATACGAACCAGCGCCTGCAAGACAGATACCCGTCAGCTATTAAGCATAAAGAATGAATAAAGAAACGAAGGAAGAAGCATACCCGAGTAAGGTCAAAAAGACCCAACGCCCCTAGCTCCTCCGTCCCTTGCTCAGCATAAGAATCCACATCCTTGTCCCTGATGATGGGCCCCACCATCTCCATGGCATAGTCCTTGTGTGTGAAAAGATGACTGTCAGGATCTTGAGAGATAAGGCCTGATGTCGTCATTAGCCCTTTACCTGCCCCATGTTTTGGTTTGGGAGGTGACGGCTTCTTGGGAAGCTTTTCTCCAAGAGTGACGGATGGCTTTTTGGATAGGCGGTCATCCTTCCCGTCACCCTTCCTCTTGGTAGCACCCTTGCTAACGGCCTTGGGGGCTGATGAAGATGCCCCTTTCTTTTCCTTAGCCTTCCCCTTCTCTTTCTTGCGCGCAATAGTAGCCTTTATCTGCGCTCTCAGCTTAGCTGCCTCCATTTCTACAAAAAGGCAAATAAAAAGTGTTAAGACAAGTGACGGCCTTAGACAAGCAGACGAAAAAAAAAAGTGTTAAAGTGGGAAACTTATGACGACGAGAGTAAGCGTTGAGACGACAGGCTGCTGGTGTTGGCTCAGGACCCCTACAGTAAGCGTGTAAAGTGTCGAGTGTAACGAGATCTCGACACTTCCGCTCGTCCAGCAGGATTCCTGTTACCCTACGAATAAAAGCCTCCTGCTCATCTGTGATATGTGGACGAACACTAGCTAAAAGAAAACAAGAAAAATAGACGATGTTAGAAATTCAAAACAAATAAATTGAAAGAAGCAAACGGGATTAACCTGAATCCTTGACATAGGCCCAAGTATTGTTAAAACCATGGGGCATCGTCTCCCACTCTTCCTAACGACACACCTAATTTGTCCTTTTAATGAAGAAATACCTGCCCTTCCAATTCCTATTGGAATCGGGCATGTCGGATACCAGCCTTAGCTATTTCTTCCTTGCAAAGAAATGATATATTCCTTTGGACGAGACAATGTACTGAAGAGGATGACGATAGCACTAGAAGAACTCATCAAGAGTTAGTTGACGGTTTCCTCCACTTAGACGACCCCACAAAATCTCAGCCCCAATGAATACCCTCTAAGCATTGGGGTCAATTTAGCTGACGGACAACCCTAAAAAATTGGCCAATTGACGGTGAAATGCCGTCAGAAGGAATCGCAATCCTGCCACAAACATGGCGTCATACATGCCGACGTCCGCGGTCTTCCCTATATAGCACTTCTCAAACTTTCTAGGGAGATAAATTGGGATGTTGTCTGGAATTTGGTAACGGTCACGTAAAGTTTTGAAAACCTTGTCTGACATCGTTGACAGGAAGTCATTAACCATCCATTCTTTAGGGAGATGAAAGGATGGTCATCTCCTGGGCTTCCTGAAGTACTCTCTATGACCTCCTCATCATTGTCATTTTCATCCCTGTCACTCTCTCTCCTTTCCTCCTCGTCATCCTCGTCTTCACCCTCACTTACTACCTCATCTTCTCCTCCATAACTTTCCATTTCCTCATCAGAAGATTGGGTTAATGTTTCCTTCTCTAACGACCAGGAGAAGCCCTCCTCGGGCTCATGACCTGATGGGAAGACCTTATCATAGCCCGCTCCTTCGCAGACTAACGACTGTCCACTCGTCGCCTCTCTAGACATTTGACTACCTACAAGCAACAGAGGTATTCTAAGAACCTAAGTTGATGGCTTCTTCAAAAGTTTCATAATCAACTAAGATAAAAGTAAAAAATGAGAGGCAGTAAGAGCAAAAGTGACTTACCAAGTAAAGTAGACAGTTTTGTGAAAAGAGACGGTCTCAGAAAAACGACAAAAGCACAATGGCATGAGTAAGATCCTTGAAGTGACGGGTTCTCTCTGATGACCAGCAAGAATGAAATAGAAGGAAATAAGGGAGGAAGTGAAGTATACATAGGGTAAAAATGCACAGAAGACAAAGCGACACCCTCGTCCAAGAGCAAGGCCAATCGGCTTGAGCCACGTGTTTTGAAAATTATGGCTACTCGAGGAGTCAGGCAATAAATGCCCCATCTAATGAAAAATATATATATACTCCATAACTTGGCAGCTGGAGTTGACGGGATTATGGAGTAGGGGGCAACTGATAAATGTAATTCTTGAAGCCCAAGTAATAGCTGACTACCTCGTAGTAGCTGACAACCCTAAAGTAGCTGACGACTTTGCTGATATTCTCGTGACTGACCCCAAAAGGATGACGATCCATATTGGGATGACGGGAGCAATTGAAGGACATCAATGCATGGGTTAGAGACGACCAGAATGACGTTCATGGAAGGATAAGTTGACGGGATGAAGCTAACGGGTCCAACTTATTTCTTGCGTGGTTCACACGCATAAGTACATAAGGAAATATCTTACACCCCACGCTTAACCAAAATCAGGAAGACTCCTACAAGGAAAGGATTCCATGAGATACGCGAAATAAAGAGTTTCTCTCCTACAAGAAAATATCTTCTTAAACAAGCCACGAATGTCAACCTTACACTACTATAAAAACCCCGAGACCCTCACAAATCAAGGTACGCATAATTTATCCCAGTTTTGGCACTCTAGAGTTGTGAAAAAGTTCTCTGACTTAACCTTCGGAGGATCTTTAGCCGGTACCACACCGATACTCTCTTAGGGTTTTCTTTGTTGTTGTTGTTTCGCAAACCTTGTTTTGAGTATGTGAGTGTTATGCGACTTATTGATGATTTTCGGCATCATCATACCATATGTTGTACCATATGTAAAAGGCCCCAGTAGTTTTTTTATTTTTATTTTTAGCAATGCTACATTTTACAACATATTTTACAACTATAGAGTTAATAATTTTTTATTGGTCTTTATCTGAACCTACCACTAATAAACGTAAAATAAAAATAACATTATAATTTGTCTAATAACCCCTTACAAAGAGTGTAACTAAAAATGGTAGTTAATTGATTCTAGTGCCAAAGTTTGCATATTTTCTTCATCAGAAAACGAAAAAAAAAAAAAAGTTTGCATATTTTCATTTAACTGTGAATTTTTTAGGTTTCATAAAAATATAAATTTTATGCAACTATTAAGTTTTAGGCGGAGTGTAAATCAACAACTAATTATTTCTAAAAATATTGTTACAATGATTTCATTTATTTTCTATGTGTAATCTGAATCAATGTAATGAGTTTTACGGCACTTAACAATTAACATCCAACAGATTTTTTTTTTCATTGTTGCAATTATTAATCTGTTTTTTCAACCAAAAAAAAAATCTCTATAATAAGTGCAGCACAATTTCCAACATCACCGCAGAGTTACTTTTAGAGCATATATTAGAAATTCATTCGCTTTGTGCATTAATTATTTCTTTATGAAAATTATAGAGGTTGTTTATAGTGGAATCAAGTCATCAACCATTGAGGCTGTATGCCTGTACCATACCATGAACATTGCAGTCTTTTTATTTATTTATTAATATTTTAGAATAACCAGCAATGACATTTGGTACATGTGATTGCTTAAAAGATTTATTATATTTATTCTAAAAAAAATAGAGATTTATTATATTTTTTAAAAAATAGTTAAATGCACTTACACTCTCTAAACTTTGAGATATTTTTACTTATACCCACCACTATAGCAAATAGGCCTTTTAAGGGGGTTTTTTTTTGGTTGCCAATTTATTATATAAACTTTGGTATTATAACAAATAGACCCCTAAACTTTTATTTTGTTTAGTAAGTGCGTGGCACCTTCATTTTAATTTTAATAATTTGGTGCAAAACAGATTAAATTGGCACACACAAAATCAAAGTTTATGTTCTCAATTGGGGAAAAAAGAGTTAAGGAAGTCTATTTGTTACAATACCAAAGTTTTTTTTTTTTTTTTTTTAATTTTTAAGAGAGAATTTCAACATATGACATCCGCTTTTGATGATGATATTTATCATCAAACTAAAACACCAATTAGTTTTTGGTGTAGGCAAAGATTGAACGCCAAATCTCTTATTCAACCATCAGAAATTTTACAAATTGAGCTAATTGAAATCCATTACAATATCAAAGTTTAATTACCAAATTAGCTAAAATAAAAGTACACGTGTAAGAACATTTTTACTCTTATAAATTTAATTGTAAAGATAATTAAAAATTACTTCTCTTCTTGGCATTTAACACCTAGGTGATTACCTTTCTATTTGGTGTTAGCATTTAATAATTTATTATTTAATATAAAACCTTAAAAAAAAACAAACTGATAGTTGGGAGATGAGGGATTTGAACCTAAAGTCTCCATTAAAAACATTAAAAAGTGTTGTTAAGCTATAAGGCTCTTAGCATAAATATTGTAATGATGTAGCACAAATTTGTCTTAGAATACCAAGGTTATACTTTCTCTAAAATGGAAACCTTATTGATTGTAATCGAGCTAACAGCAAGCGATCTGATCGCAAAACCCTAACTACCCAAGAAGTTAAAAAAATGAGGTACTTTTCGATTTGAACCCATGAAACAGCGTTTCAAAAATATCATTTTGATGGGCCAGCAGTAATCATGAAACAAACACCGAATATCACTTCTGATGAGCCGAAGCAAAGAATGAGTAAGAGACAAAGGATGATTTTGTCGAGTGGCTTGAATATCGAAAAAAGACTGCTCATGAATATGATTGTAGGATGGCATCCAAGAATGACAGTGTAATTGAGACAAGGTGGGGTTATTGCCTCATTTTAAAACACTTTGCAAAGAGATTTCTTTTGACTGGGATTTTAAACGTGCATCTACAGGAATAATTTTGTCCAGGAAAAAAAAAAAATGAAAATGCAAATTCATCTCGCTCTCTCTCTCTCTCTCTCTCTCTCTCTCTACTTTAAAAAAAAAAAAAAAAAAATCAAACTGCACCAGTAGGTTACACTATAGGAACAGCTTCCTTCTTAAACTATTCTCCTTTTTATGGGTTGCAAAAACCTTTTTTGAAAGATAGTATTCAACTTAGGCATATCAATAAATATATATATATATATATAAAAGCAAAGACCTCATGCGAAAAAGCAAAATTCTACCATGTGACGCATTCCTTGAAGTTTTTTATTTATTTATTTAGGCTTCTAAATCAACAAAGTTTACATTTATATCAAAGTAATAGTTCATTGAATTAATCATTAGAGTAAATGCATATATTAATTATCTATAGTTGTGTATTAATTATTTATATTAAATGAATTTATATGATTATTTTTATAAACTCTATATAAGAGATAATTTTTAGTTGGAATAATAATAATAAATTTAGAATAGTTCATGCAATCTATCTTTCTATTTTTTCTATAAAATAACTAAATATTACAATTTTTTACAAGAAAATTTATTGAATTTTTTTTATACATAAATAGTTGAGAGATTTAAATCATGAATGTTTCTATTAGAAGTAACAAGATTCTTAATAAAACTTATTGAAATATTAGAAAAAACTAATAATAAATTGCATCGCAAATCGTGCAAAAATTCAGCTAATTATGTCAAAAGGATGACATTTTGGTTACTGACTTTCTTCATTAGCATGTGCATTTTTTTAAAAAAATTTTTTTGGCATTTTTGGCTTTGAGGACCAGGGTCAAGTGTCACGAAGCGAGTGAAAGCTGGACAGCAAGAACTCTCTCCCACTTTTTACAACACGCTTTTACTACAATTGGCCAAATTGCTCGATCCTCAAGCTATATTCAACTAATCTAGATTACATATTTTCAATAAAGTACTATAAGCTATTGGCTAGCCGCTATAGGCCTTGATAATGCTAACCAACACAAGGACAGCTTCATAATGTTGGCTGAACAAAAGAGAAATTCGGTAAAAGCGTGTAGCTACTTAAATTGGCTTTAAAGCAGCAGCACTGAAAAATGAAAATGGCTCAAAAACTTCCAGTGGCTATAGAAGTAGTATTAACTTGTCCCAAAAAGCATGACCATTTTAAAATTAAGGGGTTCCCTTCTCCCCACTCTAAGATGAGCCGCAACAAAGGACGCATGGGGAAGGAAACAAAAGCAAAACAATTAACCTATCAGGATAAACACTGCTACTTCACTGAAGAAAAATTATTCATTGCAGAAATGTTAAGAAAAGAAATGATTTACAAGCCAGCAGTTTGGATAATGATCAAAGTTGTATCGAAATTTTTTTGAAGTGCTAAGCTGTTAAAACAAGTCAACTCAACTTTCCTTGAGCTTATCCCCCAATAGGGCTATCAACATTCTTCAGACAGATCTTCCAAAATTTTCACAATTTCATTCACTTTGCCCTTTACAAATATAATCTAAAGTAAAGGGAAAGGGGCTTGCTGGTTTTTCAAAAGATAAAATGGTTCCTAGGGTCATGTTACAAGCTGAAAGGCACTAATGAGATAATCTATTTTCATTTTTTTGCCATATACAAGATGTATGATTTAAATTTGAAAAATAAAATAAAAAATACAAGTCCTTACCATTGCCTTAAATGAGGGCAAAGAGAGAATTCATTTATCCACCTCAAAATGTTGTATGATAATTCATTTGTGAGCAGTACAATGAATGGTTCAAGATCTCCTGTCTAACTTCCTCTCACTGGATCTTTTTTCTTCTGCTTCTCGCCGTCTTTGCTGCCTGCAACATAATCAACAATGGATCGTTTAGTGAAACACTCTCTGACTAAACACTCTTTATTACATTATCTAATCAGAAGTGCCAACAGGACCAAAGAATTCAGGCAGTTCACCATCAAATCAAGCTCAAGTGACAACAAAATTATTATCAGTTTATCCCCCAAGAAAACAATTCGTATCTACCCATCAAAAGCAACAAAACAAAATCAAACCACTTGTTATTATATAACAATACTACCTTACTATTATAAAGGCTGACCATAATAGCCATTAGTAGAGAAGTTACATGTCTGTCTCAATACTGAACTCAGTAGTAGATCAAAGTTGCAAGCTTCCCAACCTACCGTTTAACTCAAATAATTGTGTACTAGCATTTACAAAAAATATAAATGATGAATTTATATTGCACATAGACCAAAACAATATATCATATGCAAACCTACCCAAACCCAACTACAGGACCCTCAGTCCACAAATAATGGGTAAATTATGGCACTTGAGAACCCTGACAAATCTTTACACACGACCAATAAAGTTTTTAAAGCACAAACTACCCCTTTAACCAATAAATTAGACGTACTAGCCATTGCCGCAAAAATGTATGGTAAAATGTATGAATTATGGAGCGTAATATATTATCCAAACTCAAGTATTTTTTTTTTTTGATAAGTACTATCCAAACTCAAGTATGTAACCCTAACTGTCCTCAGATGAGCAAATTACAGTGCAATTAAGATACCTAATACGCCACTCACATTTAGGCTCCATTTATTTCAGTGGAAAATGTTTTCTGTTGAAAAACGTTTTTAAGTTGAAAACATTTTCAGGGAAAATTGCTTGTTTTCTGGTATTTTGTCATGTACCTAAAAATGCTCAAGAAAACATTTTCAAGCTTTTGGCTTGTACAAAAAGTCACAAATATCCTATATTTTTATATAGATTTAAAAAAAAAAAAAAAACTTTAATTCACCACTTTAAAATATTAATACAAAACAACTAAATTCAAATAAGTACAATCATAATAAAACTATTTAAAAAGCTGAATATCTTAACAAAAATTATCAACAAAACTTACACATTCACATGAATAATTTAAAACAGTTAAAACCTTTAAAAGGACACTCGAAAGTTCTTTTTGTGTGGCTTGCAAAAGTTTAGGGGCAAATCCCGAAATTGTGAGGAATATCGTGGTCATTTTACAGGTTTTTTGAGGAATTTTCATCCTTTAGATGGTTTTGGGGGTATATTTTTGTAATTTTGATGGCTTTAGGGGGCATTTCAGTTTTTTTTTTTTTTTTTTTTTTTTTGGGACAAGTAATAGAAGTTTATTAATTAAAAAGAGTATGCTATGTTCATGATGATGAACATATAGTACTAAATGTAATTACAAGCAAAATCAAATAGAAATTAGTATTAAAAATCAGAAATGGAAAATTTCAGTTATATTGAAGGTTTTTAAGGAATTCACTTAGTAGGTTCTAGTAATATTCGTCCTTTTAGAGGTTTTTAGAGTCATTTTTTAACATTTCAGAAGTTTCGAGGATATTTTGTTATCTTGAGGCTGATACATTTAAATTCAAAATAAAACTCGAAACGAGCCAAGCCAAAGCAAGTATTAAAAGTCTAGGATTGTTCATTTGATTTTTTTTCAAAGACGAGCCGAACTTGAGCTCATCACCAAACTGAAATGCATGTTCAAGCTTGTTTTTTTTTTTTCTTTGATGATGTGGAACCTCACCGTTGCAGGGCCCTTTGGACTCACCAGTCACCCCTAGGGAGTAGACCACATTTACATGACCCTACTAGTCAAACTATGTATCACCCACTTGTCAAAACTGTGCATCAAGTAATCTAGGGAAACTCCTAATGTGAATCGAACCCAGGGGAACTCCCAAAAAGAATGATTTTCGTTTATGAATTTATAAAAAAATTAGATTCATCAACCTTGTATTGTTAAAATTGTACATATAATTTTAACTAGAAAATGGCCTAGTTATATTATTAATTTTTTTGATAGGTAACTATTTATATTATCAATAAATTACATTTAATTATTTTATATCTTATGAACTTGTTTACGAACTTACCCAATCCAATTTCAAGTCTAAGCAAGCATATGTTCATACTTGTATACATATAACCATATAATATTATATATAGTTAAATCAAATCTCATTCCCACAAGCTTGTTCACAAACACTTTATTATGTTTGAGCTTGACTTGTTTAATACTCGAGCCTAAATTTAGACTTGAGCTTGACTCATTTACTAAATAAACGAACACAAACAAGCATTTTCCTGGGTCAAGCTTGAGCTGTTTAATAGCTTGGTTCATTTACTGCTCTAATTTCGTAGATGGTGTTTTTTATGATCGACATTGACTGATTTTGGTTTGAAAGTTCTTCAACCATCCCAAACACCTGAAAATAAGGAATGCATTTTCTAGAAAATGTTTTATGCCAAAACAAATGGGGCTTTTATTGGTAAGTTACACACACATCTCATGGGTAAACCTCACCCTTCACCTAGCACTTGCAAGGGGATGAGATACCAATTGAGCTAGAGCTCATTAGCAGTTTTCATAATCTTCTAACAACTTGCAAGTTTTTTTTTTTTTTTTATTAGTACAACTTGCAAGTCAACACTTGAAAACAATAGACGTCAAACAATTCTTTAAGAATCATTTGGGGAAACTTAGTCACCAATTGCTTTAACATATGAAAAAAGTTACCAAAAGAGTGCAATGAAGGGATAGTCAATAGAAAAAATTGTAAAAGTGGTGAAAGAGTAGAATTAGAAAATGGCAACCATATTATAAGTGAAGTAGAAGAGCCAACACGTCATGTGTGCTGCTTCAATAACACCACAAGTTAGAATCATGCATGCATAAATACTGGGAGAAAGAGTTGATCATTTATATATTGTTTTTTAATAAGATTTTATTAAATATTACAAGAAATATTGTACAGGATGATTATGAGGCATCCTGTGTTAAGAACACTTACGCAAAAGCCATGTATCCTGCGCCAGCATTAGCAGACAAGAGTGCTGCATGAGCCCCAACTGCAGAAATAGAATCCTGCCCCCCAGAGGGCAAAGGATTTCTTCGATCCCCATCCACCTGAAAGAAAAACATATTAATAATAAAATATGGTGAGTTTATTGATATGATAGAGAAATTGCAAGCACCACATGCATATATGAGTACCTTATCCCACTTAGATTTCTTGTTCTGTCTACCGTCCCTAGTAGTGGCATCAACTGCAGGTGGCACAGGTAGCAGACCAGTGGCAGCTGCAGATGAAACACCTGCAAAATGACTCGATATAAGAACACACCAGTACCCACATGAAAATGGGGTTAAAAAAGGGAATATTTTCTGAAAGCCAACTTATCCCACTGAATTAACAATAAGATCATTTCTGGACCTGGAATAGGTATGATAACTTTTGGTGCAGACACAACTGTTACAGGTTGTGTTCCTCCAGAAACAAAATCAACCTTTGGATTCTTCTTCTTTTCTAGTTCCTCACGTCTCATATCAGCTTCTGCTATATAGAACATACCAGAAAATAAGTGGCAAGAAATTTCGTTGAAGAAATCTATGATTGCAGTAATATGTAGACATTATCACATAATTTAAAAGACAAACAACCAGCAAACAAAGAAACTAATGCTATAGGAAGATGCATAATTCACAAATAAGCATGGCAAACAATAAAAGACCAACCTTAACCACCCCCCCCCCCCCCCCCCTCCCCCCCTTTCCCCATACACCCACCCAAAAAAATGAAGGACCTCAACCTTGCAGATCTTCAACTTGCCAAGACTAATGAAATTTTACTGTCAATTATGAAAAGAAATATACCTAAGACATTCAAGGCTGCTAAGGAAATGCACTCTTCACATTTCTACATATCAACCATAGTATGGAATAAAAAATTCAACAACTCTTTTTTTTTTATAAGTGAAAATTCAATAACTCTTGCGTTGCATGACCCTAATGCTAGAAAGACAAAAGTTAAGTTGTTAACTTTCATGATTGTTAAAAGGACCCCCCCCCCCCCCCCCCCCCCCCCCAAAAACAAAAAAAAAAAAAAGGTTTTGGATTGTGCATCTACTATTCATACTAGTGACAAACCTATACAGCCCACAACTACTTATAAATTAACTCTCCACTATACCAAACACATCCTATAATGGTATATTCCCCCATGGCTAAAAATAACATTCTGGGTAATTAGACACGAGGTCCAAAATTAATACTATAAAGCAAGTACAGAAACACACAAATAGATACACATATGCACACATAAGAATAAACAAATAAACTACTCAAACAAGACCTACGCAACACACGCACGCAGATATGCAGACAAAGAGATCTGCAAATGAACTGTTTACTGACCTATTTCAAAATAGTAGTCACTTTTGTCATATCCATGAGGGTCAAATACATCTTTACTAAAACAAGACCCTATTTGGTCAATATCTTGATACGTCACTGCATGCACCAGGAAGTCAGGGTTCCTGTAATCCTTCCTATGGCGTACCTCTGCATTGAAGCTTTTTCCACCTTTCTTGTAATCAAGAAACTTATTTATTTTCCTCTGTAATTACATGAGAGAAAAGAAAAGGATAATAACAGTAAATAAAATGTCATATATCTGAAAGAAATAGCATACTTGTAATTTTAGTACTTTATTAATCCAAAATTAGTATAGAACAGAATTGTTTGTGAAGTATTAAGCACAAATCAATAACTTAGATTCTCTCAGTAAGAAGGGAAGCTCACTTACAAAAGATGTGAATCTATCCTTTTCTAAAGAATACAATTACACAGACAAAAAATCGATAAAATCAACAAATGGCATCAAGGGGATGCTATCATGCTACCCAAGGCAGTCATCTGATCATACAAGAAAACTCTTTGATATAAAATTTCACTCGACACCATAAAAAAACAATCCTTCTTCGTTTGGATAGGAAAATAATTTCAATAAAAAAATAAAATAATAATAATAAAACTAAAACCTACCCAACTATACAGGTTGTATACAAAAAGGAAGCACAAAAACAGCTGAAAAAATCTCCCCATTTTTATTAAATGGATTTTATTGCTATTTGTATTTCTTTTCACAATGATGTAATCTCACTATGAGTTTATTTTCTTTCCATGTTTGATATAATTTGTGGAATCTATTTAATGATTAATGAAATTTGGGTTGGAAGCTTTCATCCAATGCTTGGTAGATTCCAAGCTAGTTTGGGACCTTTAGGCTTTATTTGGTTGGGGGGATGGAAAAGTAAGGGGATAGAAAATGGTAGGGCAATGGAAAAGGAGATAGAAAAGGTTTAGTTTTCCCTCATTTGTGTTTGGGAGATGTAAAGTGGAGAGATGAAAAACTCATATTGTTTGGTTGAAAAGAAAAATGGGAGGATAGAAAATGTAGTTTGTATAAATTTACTCTCATGCCCCTATTACATATATAAATAAATAAATAATTGTTTGTAAGCAAATAAAAATGAACATTACTTTGAAAAAGAAAAAAGGAACCAACACCTAATGGAAGAGGAAGGGTAGATGGGTAAATTCCCATCTAAGCCCCTCTCCCTCCCCATTTTCTCCCCAATTCAAGGAGACTCCAAAATCGACCCAAATGGTGGGCCCAGGGAGAAAACACCCAGGTCCCACCAAAAGCCCCACCCCCCTTCCCAACCAAACAAACAAATCACCTTTATTTTCTCCTCTCATTTTCCATCGCCCCACAAATCACCCCAACCAAACACACACTTAGGTATAGATTCCTCTATTCCTATCATTATCACATGCTTGGTACTAATTCCAAGCAACTCTCGGTGCTAACTCCTAAGTTTTTTTTTTTTTTAATAAGTAAGAAAATTTGATTGAAAAGAGACCACTTCACGCAAAATGGCATAAACTAGCCTAAAGAATTACAAATAAAATACAAAAGATTGTATACAATGAGATAGAGACCCAATAAACATTGGAACAAAATCTCTATTTGTGAGTCCCCAAACTTGAGACCAATCAAACAAGGGCCCAAAAAAGTGAATTAGAAGCCGGTCCCTCATACTCTCCATATCCTCAAACATTCTCCTGTTCCGTTCTTGCCAAAGAATCCACATCAAACGAAGTGGAACCAAATTCCAAATATCCATTGAATCTTTTCCCAACCAAACAAAGGATCTTTCACACTCCCTGGCAAGGCCCAAGAGATACCAAAAGATCTAAATACAAAACACCTCAATTGATAAGCCTCTGTGCAATGAATCGAAAGGCTAGGAAGCACGGGTGCGTTTCGAGACTCGGGTGCGGGTGCGGGTGCGGGTACGGGTGCAAGACTCGGCAATTTTTAAAAAAGATGGGTGCGGGTGCGGCGAGAGTCGGCGATTAAAAAATTATTAAAAATATTTTTATTTATATTTTTAATATATTACTAAGCATATTTTTTCACATTATATATATACATATCCCAAATTTAAAAATAATAATAACTAATAACTAAAATATAATGCTAGTAAATTAAATAAAACCCACAAAATTAATCTTTTTTTCTTTTTATACTCTCCATTCACCTGCCACTCCAGTACTAACAAGTCAACAACACATCCGGTCTCATCAAAATACCACCTTTATCTTTTATTTATTTTTTATTTTATTTCCCCAAGACTTTTGGTCACATCAGAATATCAGCTTTACCTTTTATTTATTTTTTATTTTATTTCCCCCAAGCTTCCATTTTCCAAAGCTTAATCTACACCACACATTTTAAAAAAAATCTCTACACCAAGTCAGACTCAACCTTTTCCTTCTACATAATTTTTCTTCTACTTCCCGTTAGTCTTTCACTCTTTCTCACCCAACCATCTCCGCCTCTCCTCTCTCTCCCCTTCCCAGTTCATACATTTTCTTTTTTTTAACCTTTCTTTAGTTTTTTTAAACCAGTTTATGCAACATCTAGACTGAGTAGAGGCAGGAAAACAAGACAGAGAGAGAAAGAGAAGAAGATTTTGCACTTTTTTTTTTGAATTTTGGCGTTTCGGCGGACGCGGCCCGACGCAGCCAGACGCGGCACCGACGCGCAGTCAGCGGCGTCCCTCGCGTGTCGCCGCGTCGCGCCGCGTCGGACACGGGTGCGGCTCCTCTGGCGCCGCGTCCGTGCTTCCCAATCGAAAGGTGATCCGCCCCGTCCCCACTACACTGATAGATACAAAACCAATCCACTATAGTATGCCCTCTCCTCCTAAGATTTTCAAAAGTATTAATCTTCCCCCATGCCATTGTCCAAACAAAAAAACACTCTCCGAGGGGCCTTCACACCCTAAATACCCTTCCAAGGGAAAGTGACAAGAGAGTACCACCTCAAAGCAACGATTATCAATCTTCCCATTTTTACACAACCTCCAACGCACTCAATCTCCACCCCTAGACCAAAGAAAATGAGAATCCAAAAGATGAAGAAAAGCAATCACCAAATCAACTTAGTACTGTAACTCCAAGCAAACCCTAACTCCTAGATCCTACCCCTTCTTGTAATCTTTTTATATCCCAAAACACAAGTTCCCCCTTAGACTTCATTGTCCTGCATGACCCATGCTTTTTTTTTCATATAAAAATCAGCCCACAGCATATCCCTACAATCTATCACCTAGATTTGCATACACAATTCAATTGGATATGTAAGGAGTTCAGGTTATATTAAGTGAAACTAGCACAAACTGGCCCTAAATTTCAGCAAGGTTACACCAGTGTTGTAATCAACTAAAGTTGGTTTAACCACACAATCATATGTTGCTTTTACCTGATCCTTGTGATACCCTCAAAAACCTATATCTCATTCAACCAATATTATCCTTGAATGTTACAATTCCATTTGAAAGGGCAAATTTATCTTAAAATACAACATAGGTAATAGGTTACCATGAGCCACTCATGTGATACCTTTCTATTCATATTCATAACATTGATTTCAAAAGTGAAGTTTAGGGGCTACTTGTGCTCTACATTACATATATATTTGGATAGGTAATAAAGGTTTTGTCAAGAGCCTAATAGCTCAAATGGAGGGCACCTCTTGGTATGTCCATGAAATTCAGGGTTCAAATCCCACCTCCCCCATATATATATATATATATATATAAATGATAAGTAGGTATGTTTTATTGCAAATATTGTGCTCTACACTATATGTTTTAAAAGTGAACACTGTTGAGAGTGATTATTCAAGGGGCAGCCATAGCCCTTTCCCCTGCCCAAAGAAGAACATATATGAAAAAGAAGGCTGGTAGAACGAGGGAAGAAACAAAACCCGTCTTTATAAACTCATAGATTACCAGATGCATATAATGGCCAATGCCTCAAACTTATCATTTTAGAGAGAAATTTCATTACCTCAAACTAATTCAAAGAAGATATTAAAGGGAACAGTTCGGGATTGATAGTCCTGTACTTTTCAAAACTGTACCTGTAAGCTTGTCTTAGTCAGACGTGTGTGTGTGTGTGTGTGTGTGTGTCTTCACATTCAAACATTATTGATCTTTTTGCCCAAAAAAAAGAAAAAATGCGTTTAAAAGGACCTTACTTGCAGCTCTTCCGAGCACTTTGCCTTGGGTGGTGGTGGGAGAAATTTATCCAACAGATCAACTTCTTTTCCCTCTTCCATAACAGCTTCCTCAACCTGTGCACCCTCCGATTCACGCACAATATAATTCATTGCATCAGATTGTGATTGATCAAATGATGGAGAAGTTACTTGATGGCTAGGTGCCTGAACAGTACCCGGAGGTGTATTATCTAGGAAATGACCTATAGCAAGCAATTTTTAGATAATTAAAGATAGAAAAGAAGGGATATAGGACATACAAAGTACAAAAAAAAAAAAAAAAAAAAACATCTGATTTCATATCATTTTAATTTCATTGTTTTTTCCCTTCTCTTCTTTTTCAGTAAGATGTATACCTGACCCCTCCACCCTACCCCACTACCACTTCACAACCTGAACCAAGGCCCAAGATCTCAAATATACTTCTTCTTTTTTTTCTTTTTTTCTCAAATATACTTCTTCTTTTTTTTTTTTTTTCTTTTTTTTTTTTTAAAAAAAATTTACACACAACAATTGAGCCTTGAACCCATGACCTCACTCCCCCCAACCTGTTATGAGAGAAGGATAATGTGAGTGTAAATAATGTTCAAATAAGGATCTAAATTAGAACATCTGTTGTGATATTTTTTTATCGGCACTTTGCGTTTTATACTTTAATTTTTTTTCTTTATATATTTTTTTTATAAGTAGCAAAAATTTTATTAAAACCAAAACAAAGCCAAGTACACCGGGGGTGTACCATGGGATCAGTACAATCAAACTCTCAAATTACAATGCTCAAACATATCAAAAAGAGTAAAACAGGATGAGGATGGTAAAGCTATACTCCAATCAACTACAAAATTGACTGGGTGATGAAAAAACTCATACAGAATGCTCATTTTCACTCCAATAAAATTCTATAGTTCTGCATTTCCAACAATTTAACTTTGGCAATCAAAGGAAAACTGGCAGAGGATTTAGCTGAACAGGTAACTTAGGCACATATTTGGCAATTCCAAGTGTGCCAATTTCAATAAATAAATAAAAATCCTTGTTTTAAACATAATTTCCAACATATAACGTTTGGTCCCTTCAAAAATAAAAAATATAACAAGCTTATTCTGATGATATAAACTCAGAGGGCAAATTTGCCAAGCAAGAGTTCATAGCCCATTCACCACTCTACTTGTAAGGATGAGAGCATTATGAATATATAGAATGTCAAACATAATATATAGAATGTCAAATGAAAAGGTGTATGTCACATTGAAAAAGTGATAAAGATGAGCCGAAACTGACAAAAGGGAATAATATAAAGTTCATAAACACATCATACATACCATTAGCAGTTTGAAGCTCTTCTCCAAACATGACCCTACCACTTCCATATATTTCTCCCTCCTGCCATAAAACGCACAAAAGCAAAATATAACATAAGGCCACGCAGTTTATAGTAGGTTCACCATTCACCCTACCATTCCCCACCCCCACCCTAAGGCACACACCCCACGGTGATCGACTCAGACCTATCCTCTCAAATCATTAGCAACTCATCTTCACAAGTGATTCAAGTAATTTCCACGAACTTTATAAAAAAACTATACTCTCAATAACTAAATGCAAAATTCAACTTTTTGATAGCTCACTAGTTGGGAGATGGGGATTTGGACCTTGGACATCTCCATCGGAAACACCAGCAGGTGCCAATCAAGCCACAAGGCTATTGGCAATGCAAAATTCAACTTCACCAAAAGACATCAATTACAATTCCTCTTTACTAATGCGAAATATTGAAAATTTCGTTCTTTGGAGTTAATCATAAACACACAGACACACACACAACTTAACCTAAAACAACATGAAATGAAAAATGCAAGAATTCAACTCTCTTCGTGCCTTCAACTTTCTCAGCAACCAAACAAAGTTTATAACATTAAAACTCAAAAAGGAAAAAGGAATACCTCAGGCTCAGGAGACATAGCAACTTCATCGTGGCCATAGTCCACAATAGTGAGCGTCCCTCTCCTACTCCTCCTCGAACTATCCGACGCCGCCGGCGCCACCGACTCTCGTTGCGGCGAAATTTGAGGCTGTTGCGGCGTTGAGTTCCCAAACCTCCCCTTATCCGGCACCGCATCGTCGTTAACAATCGGCGGCGTTCCATCGTTAGCAGATTCACCACCGCCAAAAACTCTCTCTCCAATCTCCATCGAATCGTCTCCCTCCGCCATTCTCGAATCTCTGTAATCGTCGAATTGCTCTTCCCCCTCTGCCTCTCTCCGCTCCGCTTTTTCATTTTCCTTTTCCTTTTCTTCTTGTTCTTCTTCCTGTTCTTCTTCTTCTTCGTCGAGGTCTTCCATGTCCTCGTCTTCTTCGTCGTTGTACATTGACAACAGAGCAATGCCTTCGGGTTGTTTCTTCTTCGACGCCATGGGAGCTAGGGTTTTTGAATAAAGTCGAATTTGAGAATTGGTGAATTAGGGTTTAGAAAGTGAAATTTGAATGAATATTTTACTGGTTTTGATTAAGAGGAAGCTTAGAATTGAAGGTTTGGAAATTGTAGCAAAGGTTTTAAGTAGGAATTGGAGTGTGAGAATTTGAGGGTTTTTAGAAGAAGAAGAAGAAGCAAGGGAACTAGATGGGAATGGAAAGCAAGAAATTCAAGTGAATGGTGGGCGGGTCGAGCTTTTGGTTTACCGTGTGAGAGTGTGGGTTCGGTTTTGGACTTTGCTTTTGGATCAAGTTCAACTTGGGCTTGTCTTTAACCTTTATGATGGGCTAAAAGCCTAAAAAACCTCCAAATAGTGATCTAACGGCTGGCTTCACAATTGGATGTTCACACATGCATGGACCCATTTATGACCTCTTTCTCATAATAGGTCAATTACGAAAAAAATATCACATAAATTTCGGGTCAAAATCATCTTGTGAAGTTAAAATTTGGTTTAAAGATTTTTTTTCTTATGTTTTTTTGAAGGAGGGAAATGGAAATTTAGACAGAATGTCCAAATGATTAATCTAGGAGTTTCTTAAATTTTAGGGGCTTCAAATTTTCAATTAAAAACAAAATTATCTGATTCGTTTTATTCGAACCAAAGTGAAGGGGTGTTTCTGCATTTTAAGCTAAATTTATTGATTGGGGTACCTAGTATCTAGATTGGATTAGGATCAGGCGTATTGCACCCAATGCAATTACTCCCTCTCCACTTATAAAAACTTTTTTACACTTTCACTTTTTACTTTTTCTCACTTTTTGTAATTGGCCTGAGGTTTTGAGAAGAATTTGAATTTGGGGAGAGGCACACACACGAGATAGAAAAATATGAAAAAAAAAGTTTTGGATTTTGTTTTAATTGATTTTGAAGAAGGGTGTTTAGTTTTTTAAGTTTGTTCCACCTAAACAAGAAGTATGTGCTTGTCACATGGAATAAAATTCAATCAAACATAACAACAAAAGTAACACCAGAGTGCAAAGTGTGTATTCGGATAGTTTAGGATGTAAAATGTAATTTAGTGCATAATTTAAGGTGATAAAGTGTAATTTTCCCAAAATATAATTTGAAATTGTTTTTGTAGAGAGAAAGAATAATGTGTTTCCGTTCTTTCTCATTAAGGGTTTATTGGAGTTCATAGTTTGAAATTCTGAAAAAGCTGGTTGATATGTATGGTTTTGTTTCTATTCTTGTTTTGAAAAAGCTAGTTGATATATGAAGGGCAAATGTAAAACAGAAATTCAATAAAATATAACATAAACCCAAAATATTCTTCACACAAATTGAATTAAAAGTTTGTTCCTTTAAGAATTGTCAAGTTTGAGCTTAAAATTTTTAAAGGAACCCCATTTTGTGACACTACTTGAATTTCCTCTAAATTCACACAAAAACTATATCCATCGCTCACAATACCAACCAATTATAACACTTTTAAAAACAAACCAAATATATATATATATATATATTAAAAAAAAAAAAAAAAAAACACCGCCACAAATTAAAAGCATGTGAGAAATATCCAAACATAAAAACCTCTCATCCAAACACATTTTTTTGACTTAGAATCAACAAAAATAAAATAGCCAAAAATCCCAGAAGACTCTAGAAAAACCTCTAATACAAATTAATATTAGTGGAAATGACAACCAATAAACAAAATGACTCAAAATTTGCCCATGGAGATGTAATTTCAAGAATCAAACAAGAATAGCTTTGAAAAATATCGATTAAAAAAAAATGTCAGACAAAGTGAACCACCTGATCATCTATTCTTTTCAACAAGCACAATAATTTGTTGAACCCATTCATTGCATCTAGAGAACAAAGTATTTGTCAAACCAATTTGGAGTAAGTAGCTAGCATGAAATGCTTTGTTGTGTGACTGATACATTTTTTTTAAATTAACGATTTTATTTTCCTTATAGTTCATGCAATTTTATAAATATAACTTCACAGTTTAAAATACTCACACTTGTTACAAATTACACAAAAAACACAAATCAATTACTATTTACTACACAACACACCTTTTGTGATTTTAGGCTAGACTGCTTCCTGTTACACTAGGCCCATGTTCTAGATAAGAGAGTTGGAACCGGTCCAATTGTAACTCACCTTGGTCCGGTTTTCGTACAAACTATGCCTCGTTTGCCGAAACTTTGGTCACATGCCCATGGCAGGCGAAGTTGCTACAGAAGAGTTATGGCAGATAAATGTAATAAAAAAAATGATAAAAGAAATACGTTACTCTTAGGCAAAGCAAGTAAGAGATCCTTAATTAAAATAGGGAAAAAGAACGATATGGCAACAAGAAACGCATTATAGGTGAAATTGCAAAGACAGGAGAAGAAACAATAGCAATAAGTGATAAAATCAAAGAAAGAAAAAATCAATTTGCCGTGTTCAGTTGTGTTACGGGACTAAGGCCAAGAAGGGAACCACTTCCTCAACGTGGGTAACCTCATAAGAGGATCCTGTTGTAAAAATTATCCACTTTGAGGGAACAGACTTGAATGGCTTGTGCCCAAACGAGTTTTTTATCCTCAACAGATGGTAGGCTTTTAAAGGGAGAGATGAGATTAGCCTATTAGTGCATGTCTGTCATTCTATGCTTTCTATTTCTCTTCTTTCTTTCTTTTTTTCTCCGTTTTGTTACCTTTATTCTTTCCCTCCCCACTCATTTCCTTTCTTTCTTAGTGATTACTTGTGTAGTGTTATGGTGATGGTGGTGCTGTGATTCTCTCCTATTGGTTGCTATTGTTGCGATGATATTACTGTGCACGGCAAAGACCCTTTATATACTACCTACTGTGACTAATTTTTACCATTTTAGCCTTTAACTACTTTTGTCTGGTTTAGGGTATTCTTCCTGACCACCCACTGGTTTATCAGCTGTCCAACCACCACCACTTACTTATGCTGGCTATGCCACTCCCCATTACCAGATAAAAAAAACTGTTTTGTTTGCTTGCTCACCGTGGCATTCTTATCCACCATAGTGTGGATATTCTCTCTTGCTATCCCTCATAGCATGCACATAATGGTTCCAACTCATCCTTCCTTCTTTTGGATGGTATGTCATCACAGCAAGACATCACCCCAAAAAGAATCTGAGCAAAAACCCTAGAATAGACTTTCCCTTCTCTTCATCGCTAGACCATACACTCTCTTACCTTTGACCTATGACCCACCACTCCTGTATTGGCTGGGTACAGGTTGGTAGTGTCTGGGCCTTGTGCGTGCTCCACTTCTCGTGTACGTCAAAAGCTTGCTGCTTATGCATTTGCCATGGTCTGGAAGCTCATCTGTGCATTCTGCCACTCATTCTTAACCTCTTATGGCATGAACCGTTTTCTGATTTTCAATTCTTCATTAGCTTGCTCCTTTCTAAGGTTGGGCCTTGCTTGATTGTGGGTTTTCCCCTCTTTAGCTCATTCTTTGCTCTTCCATAATCTTGTTGTCATTCTTGTCATACCACTCTACTATTCCTGTCGTGGTGTTACTTGACCACTGCTTGCTGGGCCTCTTTTGAGCCTACTGCCTGTTCTTCTCTCAATGACTCAGTGTGGTCATTGGATTTATACTCATATTGCTTTGGGCTTTCTTGACCCATTATACTACTTATGGGCTCCTTTGTCCCATTTCTTTCTTCTTGGGCATCCTTGGCCCATTTTCTAATTCTGCATTCCCATAGGTTTTTACTAACTTTTTTGGGCTTCCTTGACCCAATTACCTTATCCTTCATCCTTGGGGCTCATGAGCTTTCCATCAACCCCTTACTTTCTTATTTCATTACTTTGGGCTTGCTGTGGTCCATTCTTACTTTTCCACATCACATAATGCCCATGGGTTTACTACTTTTCTCTCTGGGCTCCTTTAGGCCCATTTGTTTTCCTCAAGACCCATTTATTTACTTTATGGGCCTATGATCTATTGTTTCTGCCATTCGGGCTTAATGGTTTTTCTATCAATCCACTAACTCTTCTCTGCCCATATTGTTGGGATTCTTCCTGCTACTGGGCTTCCAAAATAAGCATTAACAGGGATTTCACCAAATCAAGGAGTAATAATGAAAGAACAAAATGAACACATTAAATAGAAATTAGTGACTGTCTTGGAGATACAATTGAATATTATCCTTAGACAATATTTGTCCTCATATGCAAGTTGCTAAATGGTGTTGAGGTTCAAAATATCACAAGTATTGAAATCTAAAACTAAAGGGACCTCAAAGATAGGCAAGGCCCAATTTGCCAGCCAAGGCCTACTTAAGATGGGTAAGAGGAGGGCCAAACCCATGAATAGGCAAGTTTTGGGCCTTAGAAAAGGAAGGAAAGGGAAAAAGAAAGCTTAGTCCAGCCTTTGTAAGGAGAGTTTCCTGAGGAGCTCAAAAAGGGACTGGACTAGGATACCTTAGGATTGCCAGAACCATGGGATCCTTGGGAAATGTAGGAAGGGATCAGTTGGGATTTGGACAGCTCAAGGGAGCATGCTTATGGACACAAAGAACGAAGATAGGCATGTCCCATTAGCCGCCTATGGCTCAGAAAAAAGGCTAATGACTTAGGAATCAACACTTGATAAAAAGAAGTCTGGTACCTCGGGGAACGCAGGAGGGTGAACCGTGAAGGAATGTGACTGGGGATCTTTCAGCTTGATAGGGAAGAATCTATCCATTTAGAGAAAATGACAAAAGATGAAGTAGCTAGAAAGTGGGTCTAAAAAGGGGCATCTAGAAGCTTTGGGAAGAAGGGATTAAAAGTCAGCCCTTAGAACCTTCCAAAAGAGGAAGGTTAGCTGGGGACTTTTTAGAAGGAAACCTCAAAAGAAGAATGTGAGAAAATGAGGAAAGAACTAGCCATCAATGTTGCTGACACAACATTGGTTCTAGTACCCAAGGCAACAAAAAGAGGGAATCAATGGCACACCAAAAACTCAAGGAATGTACTATAAAAGGGGATCAATTCATTTAGCAATAACTAATCAGAGCCAAAAAAGCCTTTGAAAGACTTCTTCAAAATTCAAAAAAGGAGAAAAGAGGGAAAACACTGTGAGGGATCCTGAGATAGGCACTAGAGGATACACTTGGATTTAAGGGGATTCAAACCTTACAAGTCTTAGAAGCCCACAAAGAGCTATCTAAGTCTGTGACTTTTGAACTTATTTGAACCTTGTGACATATCCCAGTGGAAAGAAGGGCCCAATGTACTAAAACTCAATATAATAAAATATCATTTTATTTTCTGAGGATCCCTGATGTCTTTATTCGTTTTTCCTTTATTTCTTTACTGTTCCTTAGCCATTTGTTTTACAATACACACACACACATATATATTTGCACGTATGAATATGTATGTGTTGTAGGATTCATGTTTTGTGCACAACTTGGTTCGTAATTAGCCCAACATAGCTGCGGTGAACTAAGCCCAGTCCACCAAACAACAAGTACAAAACTCTTTGGGGGCCCAAGATCCTTAATTCTACAAATAACAATTTTGGAGAATACTCACAGGATTTCTTGTATTTCTTTTTTTCAAGTGAACATAAACCTCTATTTATACCCATAGAGTTACAACCCTTCAAAAGGTACATATAGAGAGTTAATGTTTAATAAAACTGTTCATAAGGCTTGAAACCTTTGCAAATGTTCAAAACAATTATAAAAAAATTCTGCAAAAATTCAGTTTTCATGAGTCTCGATTGATTGCGAGGAATTGAGCATCGATCGAAAGCTCTTTTCGATCAATCAAATAGGAATCTAGTACCAATCGAAACAAGCAAAGACTCCAAGATGATTTCCCTCACCACTTCGATCGATCGAACAAAAGTTTCAACCGATTGAACATAATGAATTTCAAATTTCACTTAGAAAATTCCAAAACTTGAATTTTCACTTTATTTATTTTACAAATGAATACTCTCCAACCTTATATCATTATTACAACTTATCCTTGTATATACCTATATATACAACAATAGATCCACATGAGTAAAAAACCTACCCTAACAAGATCAATCAAAAATCAATATCCAATTCAAAACTAACAAAAACCACACTTTAAACCTCAAATGCCTTAATTTATCAAGATCAATCAATAATGAAGAATGCATTGAAGCAGAGTAACCAAGAAAATGAGAATACAAGGAAAATAAAATCACACCTAATGTTTGTAGGTAATATATTTGCTACTTTCAACCATAAACCCTATATTTTATCATTGCAGCTTTGAATTAAAAATCTAGAAAACTTATTCTAAACTATCAAATGAAAAAAAAAAAGAAAAAAAAAAAAAGAAAGAAAGATAGAGAACTAGGAGAAATTATAGAGTCTTCTGGTGGACTATGTTATTTGTCTACAATTTTATTAAAAAACTTTCACTTGTTTAAAATTGCTAAGTCAGTAATTAATTTCTCTCTCTCTCTCTCTCCTAAAACAACCAAATGAATTCGAATCAAAAGCCAAAGGAGTAGGTGGAAAAAAAAAATTATCACTTGTAATTTGATTGAAAGAGAAGCTTTGAATCTGAAAGCTTACAGTCTTAGAATCAAAGACTAAAAATTAGGGTTTTTTATTCTTGTATGGACGAGAATACAATTCAATAAAATTATTGTTAAGATATTTAGTGTTTGTTGAAAGAAAAAGAGAGAGGGGAGGAGACATGAATGTTAAAAATTAAAAAAAAAAAAGAAAAGAAAAGAAATTTTATTGTATTGGGCCTGATCCTTCTTCCCAAAAAGGAAAACATTATTGACAAGAAAATAAGGTTATTACATGTAGAATAAAAAAAATTATTTTCTTATAGTGGTGGTACTTAGCAATAACCCAAACTTTAATTTCTACATTTTATCCAATAGTAATTAATGTTAAGCAATTTTAAATGACTTCTATATCAATCACTTATTGCTAAATCATACAAGCAAGGAAACTAATAAATAAGCATTAATATGATTACTTTGGCGTCATATAGGTTTTACATTTTGGTTATTGCTTACTTATTGCTTTGGACAAAATTTATATATAATACCTTAAGACTTCGTTTGGGAGTTCATAAGAGAATTGAATGGAATGATTATAAGGGAATGAAATGTATTTAAGTAAGGGAAATGAATGAAATGGAATGGAATTAAGTAACCTTGATTGGATATTTTAAAATAAAGGAATGAAATGTAAGTAATCTTGTTTAGGAGTAACATGAAAGGAATGAAATGAAATCATTTAATGACAATATTACTATTAGACTTCTATTTTAAAATAAAGGGTTGAGAGTTTTAGTAAAAAATTCGTTAAATCTAATTTCATTTCCTTCTATTCCTCCCAAATATCGAGAGGAATGAAAATTTGAGATTTTAAGGGAATAGAGAGGAATAAGTGTTCCTTCCTACCCATTCTATTTCCTCCCACTTAAACTCCCAAATAAAGGAATGAACTTTTCATTCTTTCCATTAAAACTCCCAAATAAGGGAAGGGAAGAATATTCTAAAATTATTCTTTTAATTCCATTCCATTTCCTCTTTCCAAATGAGACATAAGTGTTGTTCCTTAGGTTCATCTCTTAAAATTCTGCTATGTGATTACTTAACTAAAGAATACACTTTTATTTTATGAGAAAAAAGCCACTTGGCAGAATCTTAAAAGAGGAACTTAAGGAACAATATATAAGTACTGTATTTAAGTCTTGCCTTATTGCATATCACCCTGTCATGCAACAGAAAATTTGCAATTTTTTTTTTTTTTTTTGAGAAGAAGAAAAATTGCAATTAAAAGAGGTAAACCATATCATACAACTTATTAATAAGAATATTTTAATTTTTAATAATTGGTACTCAACATTTTATCATTTGGAGTGTTTGGAAACAAAGGGAAATATATGGTTCTTTTTCTATTATTTTTTTTAGAAGAGTAAACCATATGATTCTAATTTTGTATGTTATCACCACAAATCATATAAGGCTAGATCTAGGAATTACCATTCTTCATAAATTAATAATTCCTCTTTGCAAAGTCTTAACACGAAGATTGATGTTTAGACTAAATCCTAGTGTCCAATTATAATTGTTTTAGTTTTGTGATTTGACCTCATTCTTCAAAGCTTATAGGTGCATTTTGCCTCAAGGGAGATGGCGTTTCTTTTATCAAGGGTGATTCTTTTGTATCAAAAGTAATTACGATAATTACAGTACATCGATATAGAAACAAGTACCAAGTAACAACTAAATCGATGGAGATAATTATTAGTAATGCATAACATGTTTCATAATATTTAAGTTGGTAAATTTTTATAAATTCTTATATAAGCCAATCATTGACACCACCTTTTATTTTATCTATCAATAATAACTTGCCACTCAGTAGTTAAGAAATCTTTTGTACCTCTATAATTAGTGGATGATTATTTAGACACGTGTGGCCGACCTCTAGTTTAGTTTCTCCTATATATACCCACCCAACCCTCCTCATACTTTAATACTTGCCTTTTTTTTTTCTTTTTTCTTTTTTTTTTCTTTTTTTTTTCCTTCTTCTTGGGTAATTGCCCCAACGGTAAGATTTTCTTTCATGCATTTAAATTTGATTCCGTTCCCGATTACAATAATGAGTCGGAGTTTGATTGATTTTGTTCACGCTATCTTAGGGTTACATTGAGTTCGATTGATTTTGTTGATGCTAATAATATCTTGTAGAAAATTAGGGTTACGTTTATCGTTGCAAATTATTAGGGTTACGTTTCTTTCATCAAATAAGTTTATAAAATTTTTGAGCGTCTTAGACCGTGGATTTTGTTTAATCAATGCGTTTATTCTGAATATTCTCGTTATAATTCTCATTTGGGTTACATATTATTGTGATTTTCATTAGTGTTTGAAGATTTTCATCTCGTAGAAAATTAGGGTTACATGGATTTTTGTTTATCGTTGCAAATTATTAGGGTTTCTTTCATCAAATAAGTTGTTTCATTGATTGTTTTTGACAAAGCAGTATTTATGGGACTTGTCTCTCTCTGAACTCACACACCGACTATGATTGGATTTTAATTTAATTTTATGGGTTTCTTTCTGCTTGAATGTTTCTTTAGTCGATATTGTGAAAAATAAATAATAAATTGTTTGTGCAATCGTGTAGGTTTTTTAAATTCCAGAATAGTACAACAGGTTTATGCATGCTTGTATAGATTTCAAGTGGATGATTATTTAATTAATTCATGATGTAAGAGAACATTACTACATATTCTACAAGACAATTGTGGGGGATAAGCCAAGGCCCATTCCCGAGCGGACCCATTCCATGGGCCAATCCAAAAAACTCAATTAAAACAATTGAGGAAGTATCTACCAAGGACCTGGTCCAAGAGCTCTCTTCAATTGAGGAACAATGTCTCGTGGAGCCTTACCTAAACGAATTCCTTAGCTTAACCCTCAAATGGACATGAGAGGAAGGGATCAAAGATGGCATGAATAAAAAAGCTTGGCCATGCAAAAAGAGGGCAACACGTGTGAAGGGGATAACTATCACCTCCGCATTAATTATCCCCACGTACCAACACTCACTCAACCCATCTGAACAATAGTGCAACTTTTGTAATTCTATTCCCTCCCCTTAAAAGCTAGTGAAGGGACATGTGATGGACTCAAGCCCACTACCACATCTCCCATTTTCAGGGAGATGGACTCGAATGAGTATAAATACCCATTACGTGGCCACAAGAAAGGGATGGTAACAATAGAGAGAGAAGAAAGATAGGAAGAAGAAAAGAAAATCAAATACAAGGGAAACAAAGGAAAAGGGGGATGCGAGTGAATTAGGAATACACTGAGGGACAGGTGGTTCATCGTTGTAATCTTTAGGTTGATCTTTTGAATTTTTCATTATGGATCTTCTAATATATATTAAATAAATTGTACCTTTGAGTTCTCTCAATTTTATCCACTACAACAACCTATCAATGCCACCCTTCAAGCAAATAATAAAGATTACAGCAACATGATAATTAAAAATGCAATTAAGAAACTACAAAGTTATTGCTTGAATTAATTAATGCCTTAACAAGACTCCACAAAACCCTAAATTAGTCAATTACAAGTGGGAAAAAAACAGAAGAAGGAGAAATTAGTCTAAATGTGTGTCTTTACTTAGGATGTCAGCCTCTATACATGGTTGAGATCACATCTCAACATTTATTGACGATTTTTTTTAAGAGAGTTTCAACTTATGACGTCTGCTCCCGATAATAACTCCTTATATTCAGATCAAGACACCAAACAGTTTCTGATGTAGGAGGAAATTGAACTCTAGATATTTTATTCAATCATCAGAGAAGATGAGTTACCTGGAACTCACTTATTGACAATTATTACTTGTAACACATTGAGCTATATCCTTAATAACCTTCTAGGATACTTGTCCACAGAGTTATCATAAGACGTTCAACTTCTTTTTCCGAATTCTAATAATTGTACTTTCAACATCCTGTATTTAAATTAGGCGATGACACCTCCTCATCATGTTTTAATTATCTTGCATACGTAGTTGTCATTACGATTTCGTAATGTCAACAACTTGATCATGACAATATTGATGAAAAAAGGTTCACGTAATTAAGTGATTATGTTATTTGTTGGATGTAATTTTCATGAAGTCTTTGTCCGATAATAACTAGATTGCAAAACCAATTTCTTTCGCAGGAAAGTTAAAAAACAATCTTAATGTACTAAATGAATCCATGTAAACAAGATTTGCTTAATTATCAGAAACTCATAAGAAGGAAAAGTATACCATAAACGTAGCTAAAAGTATGAACTCTAATTAAATCCCAAGAGAGAGTCCCAATTCTATGGTCCAAAAGAGATTGGTAAAGCAGATAGTCCTAACATAGACTAGAAGCTATGCATTTAGTTTAACATACACCCACCCCCTTTTCTTTTCTTTTCTTTTCTTTTTTTTTTCTAATTTTTAATGCTTAGAAAGAAGTCTACAAAAGCCTTTGATGATTTTGATACGTCAAAGATAGTTAAAATTCAATTCAATAGCTAAAGATTTTGTCTTCTTTTCCTTGTTACTTATATAAGATGCGAATGAAATACCAATCTTAGATACAGTGATCAGAATACAGCCACGTCGAGAATATTCTATCACTAGTTTTATATTATGTGAGTTCTATTCTAAGAGCTTGAGTCTCCACAATACCTGTCACGGCATTTTCTTCCATTATTCTCTTGACTCTTCCATCGCTAGGTGTCTTCTTTACAATACATTCATTCAACATTCCTTTCTTTTTTTTCTCCATGTTGCATGTCCAACTGAGACTTGAAATGTCAGCTTCAAAGGATGATGAGGGACTTAATAATTTAAACGTTGAGTGAAACTTAGCCTTCGAGACGGACCACTTGGAAATTATATATAAGAATGCTCCAAATAAAGTGTCAATTAATTGACGAGTAACAGTATATGAGAAATTCTCATTCCTCACACGACTTTTACTTTATACCATATAGTCTACGAAAAAAATAATACAATAAGTTGATAAATACATAGATTGCATTTAGTAGCTCAATCGGAAAATACTTGGCTTCTACCTTTGTGTTCACCTAACCAATAATAATATCTTAGAAATGCAAATAAAGTAATCCTCTTTTCAAACCCAAGCTAATAAGAGTCAGTTTAGATATAATAATATACTTATTGCTCATTTACACTTTAAAATTAATTTTGTCCAAAAACAACCCAATAAAAATAAATTTAGAATAAACTTATAGACAAAACAAAATTTCACAATATTTTCACAATAATTTTGTTTTGAGTTTTGGTAGACTAATGTATTAAATTGTTGTGAAAATATAACAAAAATCTCACAATATTTTTACAATAATTTTGTTGAGTTTTGGTAGACTAACGCCACAAATTATTATGAAAATATTATAAGGTATTTTTGTGGTGTAGACAAATTCATAAGTTTATATCCAATACCGCTTTAGATAGCTTTTTATTTATTTATTTATTTTTTTTCTTAAACCTTCTTCCACAAGAAAGCAGCCGTATCTTTCTCAAAAAAAAAAAAAAGAAAGCAGCCGTATCATTTATCTAGGTATCAGCTTGCATATATTATGATTATTAGACTTTACTTCTTGACTTAGAGAAAGACTTATCTTTAAGCTGAGAAAGACTTATCCCGAGTCTCCTCCTGACACCTCTTGACTGCGATTTCAAGAAAAGAAAAATGCCTTCTTGGCTGCAATTTGAGGCATCTCACAGTGCACAAAACACTAAACACTAAAATTCTATCATCATTTGCCGATTTAAACAATTGGAAGTGTATCCTTCAATAATAGTTGTAAAGTGGGAAAAACATCCCCACTAGATGAATTTAGACTTTAGTATAACATGGACAAATTAGCAAACAAAATAGACTGCTAGACCAATAAAACGTGTCAAATTTTTTTTGGAAGATCACCATGCACTATACCACAATTATATGACTTTGATTAAATCAACAAAAAAGCTATTCCACAAAGTTAACATCATCTCCCCTAAGGGGTCCCCTAATGAAAAATACCCTCACTATGCTGAATCTAATTACGTAACTATGAAAAAATAGAAATGCATGGGTGATGGGTATCAAATTATCAATCTCTTTTTCTTTATAGACCATAAAAAAAACAAAACAAACAAAAACAGAATAAAGCACAAAAAGAAAAAAAAGAAGAAGATTAAAAAATAAAAGAACACAAAAGGCAAAAGAGAGAAAAAGAAAAGAATAGCTATGAATCTGAAAAGAAAAATATTGGTAGTAGTATAGAAAAAGAAAAGATAAAGGAAAAATGATAACAACTCTCATATAAGAGACAAGCAATAAGTGGGATTCTCTGCCTTCTCTGCTCGACCAAATCAAACAAACCCATAAGGCCATGACTAGTTCAACATCCTCTACCCCACACTTTTGTGGTGTCCAACCTTTTCTTTTTCTCTCTCTCTTTTTCAATTTTTATCTATACACAAACAAATCACAAATCAAAAAAAATTAAAGAAAAAAACATACACATGTCGGTCCAATAATTTAAAAAAAAAAAACCCAATTGCCAAGGTCGATTCTGGTCTTTGCCAAAAGCACCATGATTTACATTTGCACGCAATTCTAAAATATCGGACCCGATACGAGACAAAACGAGTTAACTCAGCTCAGCACCGAAACAGCGTGTCTGTGGGATGTATATCTTTGAGCAGGCCCAGTACTTGTTGCATGGTGGGCCTTTTCCCCGGTGACTCGTTCGTACACAGATACCCGACTCGGAGAGTCTCCACCATTTCGGTCACCGATTCCGATTCCGAGTCGTCATCTCCGATTCTCAATCTCGGGTCCAACGAGTTCACACCCAACCCTTCTCTCACCAGCCTCCTCACCCAAACCACCGTCTCCGCGGTCCCCGCTCTTCCAGTCAATAGCTCCATCAACACCACGCCGAAACGATACACGTCCATTTCGGTGCTGCTACTTTCTCCGATATCTCGGTCGCCGATATTTCGGAATCCGAAATCCGCGATACGCGGCTCGAAGTCCTCGGACAACAGGACATTCGAAGTTACGAGGTGGCCGTGGGCCACGGGCTTGGACCCAGCGTGGTGGAGATACGCTAGACCACGCGCTATTCCCACGGCGATACGGTGGCGCGTGAGCCATACCAATTTTTCCGGTGAAGATATGTGGGACCCAGTGGCGTTTTGGACCTCCCACGTGTCACCGCTCCAGTCTTCCACGTTGGTCTTCCCCGTTGGAAGCTCGTGTAGCCATTGGTGCAAGTCACCGTTTGCCATGAACTCGTACAACACCAGCTTCTCTTTCCCTATAACCCACCAAAAGCCAAAAAACAATTAATTAGTTTGTCTAAGGAATATGTTAAGAGTAAGTCCAAAAACACACACAACATACCCACCTAATCCGTAATAAGATGCTATGTTGTTAACAATGTTGTGATTGGTGTTTTTTTTTTTTTAACAAGTGGTCTCGTGTTTAAGTGATTATATTCAATCACAAGTTTACAGGCATGTTGCCTAATCAAATTAATATGATATTTAAGCTTGATGTGAAATAAAAAAGTAATATTATTTAAAAACTAAAAAATATTACTTAAAATGCGCCTAAGTGTATGAGTAAGCAGGCAGAAAAGTTAACAGTTGCTTAGTCAAATTTGTGAAGAAGAAAATGAGTACTGCATTTGGAAGCAGTGAAAGCAAATAAACAAAGGGTACCCTGTAAATTGTGCATACCCTAAAAACAATTATCCATGTAATATGACATTAGTTAACTCAACTACTCAACCTTCAATGTAATTTTTCGCCAGATTTGTAAATTAAAAAAAAAAAAATTAATGCAAGTTGCCACTGAATATGACAAATCTGCACCCAAAAAAAAAAAAAATGTAATCATCGCCTGGCAGTGCGTGCTAGATTTACGTGACAAACTTGTCATACATTAACACAACAGTCTACGAAGTACGACACTGAAAACTGAAAAGCAACGAAACCCCGTGAGGCTGATTAAAACACAGTAGGTAAAGACTAAAGTCTAATAAAGACTCTGAACAGTGAACAGCATAAATTTTTTTTTTTTTTTTTAAATTGATAATAAAAAATTAAAAATTTGAAATGGTATCTACCTGCAATGCAATAACCGGAGAGAGGCAAGAGATTTGGGTGTTTGAGGAGGGAAAGTTGGTCGAACAACGAAACGGCGTCGTGGTGGTGAACGTCTCTGGCGTTTTCGAGGACTTTGATTGCCACGTGGATGTCACCGGGGAGTATGGCTCTGTAAACGGGGCCACACCTACCTTCAGCTAGCTGTGAGTCTTTGCCGAAGTGTGACGTGGCAGCGATAAGGTCCTTGAAGGTTAGGTTCATCAGTGGCTTCTCGAACATGACCACTGGTGCCGAGGTTGGTTCTTTAATATCTGCTACCCATGATGTCCCAGACTCGGTCTCGAATGAGAACGGCCCTGATTTCTCGAACTTGAAGGGCATTTGGACCGGTTTAGAGATTGCCCATTTGTTCTTTTGCCTGTGTCTTTTCCTTTTGCAGAAGAAAACTACGCAAATAGACACAAAAACAAAGACCAAAGAGGCAGAGGCACATGATAGGATGAGAACCAAAGGTTTGGGTTTGTGTTTGTTTATGGGAGCTGGTGGAAAACGGATGTTTGGTTTTGGGGTTTTGTTTGAATTGTTGAAAATCGATGTCCCAGAACGGAGAAACGCGGTTTTACCAAATTTTTTGTACTTTTCTAGGACGACTTTTCCGGTGAAGTAGTTGAAAGAAATGTTGAGAAATTTGAGGTTACCGAGTGGAGGGAAATCAGAAGGGAAAGTCCCATTCATGGAGTTTTTTGACACGTCTAAATGGTTCAATGAGTGAAGAAAAGAAATGGGTTTCACATTCCCGGAAATTTTGTTACTTGAAATGTCGAGGTAGTTTAGTTTTGTGAGGTTGGTGAAGCCAGAGGGCAAAGTTGTGAGATTGTTATGTGATAGGTCAAGAATTGTGAGATTTGGAAATTTGGAGAGCTGAACAACATTGGTGAACCTGTTGGAAGAAAGATTGAGCACCTGAATAGATGAAAAACCATTTCCCGGGGCATTAATGCTACCTCCAAACTGGTTTTTCGACAAATTGATTCGCACCAAGCTTGGACTAGACCAAAACGAACCTGGCACATCCCCTTCCAGCGAGTTCCCAGAGAGATCAAGAGTATGCAACTGTGACATGTCCCTGAGAAATTTCCATGAGATGGTTCCATTTAGATTTCTAGAAGAAAGGCTTATGTTTGTAATAGGAGAATTTGAGCACTTCCCATCTGCAACTTGGAACCAAGAGGGATTGAATCTAGAGACTGATTTGAAAGCCTTTAACACCAGCTCTCGGTCTGTGCTATTGCATGAAGATTCCACCAGTGCAATCAGTGAAAAAGCAATCAAGAATCTACAAAAGAGCTTCATTTTCTTTGCTTCACAGTTTTTCTAATTCTCTCCCCTATGACTGCTTGGTTCCCATAGCACGAAAGAAAGAAAGTGCGAAATGACAAGAGGAAGGTGCTTATTTTGGTTTTCTGGGACAGGTTGCTATTATAGTTGTACTGTACTGAGTCCTATAGTGTAGTGGGGGGCTTAACGGCGTTAATTTTAACAGAAAAATTTTCACAAAGTAGTGTTGACAGGTGCACGTCAACAGCGATGACCGACTTCAAACTTTCTTAAATATCAGCGATTAGTGATGCGGTGATTGCGAATGTTTCTTGATATCTTTACCTATTTATTACCCAATTCTCAACCCAAACATTACTAACATTGATTAACTATTATGCAAATACGTATTGTGTTATTTAAACAATAAAAACTATTATTTACTCAACATAAACCCCTTTCATTTTTCTTTTCTTGAAGCCCAAAGTAGAAATGAGGGAACATAAAAAAATAAAAAATAAAAAATAAAAAAAAAGAAAAAAGAAAAAATGAGAGTGAGTTCATGCCTTCGTATTCATTGTACTTAAAATCATGGTCCCACCCCCACATTTTCAGACATTAAAGATTTGTGTCTGGGAAAATAGTCTGCCTGCTATAGTGCTATATGTCAAATCTTCAACCATATGTGTATAAGTTGGTGGTTTTTTATGGCAGAGAGAAATAGATTCTTCTAGACTGGCTCAGCTGTAGTTTCTTTTTTCAGGGAACATGTCTGATTTTTCCCCAAATGAATTCCAAAGAATTTGTGTCAAGATTTAGTAGTTGGCACAAAAGGCTTGCACTTGTTGTACATAATTTGAAGTCTTCAACTGAAGTTTAAAAAATCAAACTACTTTTTTTTGTCAGAAAAACACTGGGATTTACTTAGCTGGAGGTGTAATTTAAGCATTTTTCTCTGTATTTATGCTCCTTGTTTGCATTCTCCCATGTAGTAGATTCCCTTTTCATATGTACCAGCACAAAAATCCTAAAGTTCGTGTTTCTTTTATTATTAATTATATTTTTGAAGGCCTATAAAAAAAAAAAAAAAAAATTTATATTTTTGAAGGGGTGGTGTTGGTAACAGATATGAAGAATAGTAGAATACATACTAATCTTAAACTGAAGAACTTCACTTCTAATTATTATCTGTTGCTGCCGGGTAATAAAAGTTTATTTTCTGTCCCTTTTCTTTCTTTTTGCTAAAATAGTTCCATTGCACGTAAATAAAAATAAAAAATCTGAGTTTCTTGAGGGCAAGAATTCATTATGAGAGATAAAGAAATGTCATTTCCAATTGTTGGTAAAAAAATAAACAAAGAGGCGTGCAGAAACTAAAAGTTCCACCTTTAATAATAAGAGCATTCGCATTACGCCGTTACCTCATGCAAATCTGTTAATCTCTTTTAACATCATATATATATATATATATATATATATTTAACATAAACACTTTTTAAAAATAATCACATCAAATTATGTTTTTTGCATTACATTTCATTAAAATATTATTTCTATATTAATTTTTTGTTACTTTCTCAAATTCTCTCTCTCTATATGAAAAATAGATTTGCATGTGAATAGGAACTGTACACTTACTATAACAACAATCTAAATTTACACAAATTTACATAAAATGGTGTGTGTAATTTTTACCTTTATGCTATTATTCATGGACTGAAATAAGTGGTCTAAGTTTATCCAAATATAAATTAGAGATACTGGCACAAACTTGAAGAAATCAATGGAACTAAATGATGAAGAATCGATTGGTGGGACACTAGGAATAAGGAAAAAGAAAAGAAAGAACATGACAAGTGTTAAGTATAACTATCTAAAATCTATCTGGAATCTTAAAGCTTCATTGATTAAGGGAGTTTAGAATCATCACCAAGTTTGAAGAGACATTCTCCAATTAGAAAATTCTTAATTAAACTCCGTTACTTCAAATTTTTATTAGAGCCTCCTTTTAATTGGCTGCAGGTAGTATATTAAGGCCCAATTACACTTATAAAATTCTTAACAACATTAATTTTAAATTCGAAATTCAAAAATGAATTCTAGAAAAATCTGAATCTCAAAATTCAAAAATGAAATCTAAGGTTTCAACTAAGAAAAAAAAAAAAAAACTGAAATAATCTTGATTATGCTCCTTGCATCAAGTACTTTCAAAATAAAATTTGTTTTCATCAAAGCAATTTCAAGCA
Source organism: Quercus gilva (assembly GCA_023621385.1). Taxonomy (NCBI): domain Eukaryota; kingdom Viridiplantae; phylum Streptophyta; class Magnoliopsida; order Fagales; family Fagaceae; genus Quercus; species Quercus gilva. Next base: position 57,304,292 of record CM042477.1, on the reverse strand, counting down.
TGTGCAAGGAAGGAGCTAAAGATTTGAGTTAGGGGGGTGGTTTTATTGTAGGCTGTGTGTGGCGGTTTCAACATTTGATTCTATTAATTAGCTGCTGATTTTTTTTTTTTTTTTTTTTTTTGTGGGTAAGAACAAAATTATTTTTGTTTAGAAATTTTTAAAGGGCAGGGTAATTTATTTAGGACAAAATTAGTTAATTGAGCTTAATTATATTTTTAGTTTTACTGGTAATTTTTGTTGTTGAGCTTTTTTTTTTTTTTTTGGGCTGGTATAGTTTGTTTTAGATTTTAGATCTATAAATTTTTTTATGGTCACTAAAATGAGGAAAATGCTAGAGTTACAAGTTTTTTTTTTTTATTATAATTTACTGATGTGATAAGTGGTTATTGGTTAGTAAAAAAATGGTGTGAGTGGTGTGTCAGTGTCTATATGCGAACCAAAAACAAATTGCTACCAAAACAGTTTGTAAAAATGTTATAAAAAAGTTTGTGAGTATAGCATTACTCATAAAAGATTTAATGATATTGTTAAAGGGAAAGAAAATGTAATTTTATAGAACAAAATTATTAAAATTAGTATATATAATAATAATAATAATAATAATATTTAAAAAAAAAAAAAAATAGGGAGGGCCATTACCCCTAGTCCAAGGGTGCTTCTGTCCCTGAGCATGTGAAACTTCTAATTACATAAATCACATGAATCTCCTCTCCAAATTACAAATATACAGTTTGGGAGGAGTTTGTTGCTATTTTATTGATACAAGTTAGTTACAAATATTTTTGGCTGGATTAGATTTATCAATTCTTTCGCTATAAATAATCATGAGATTTAACAACCATATCTTTTTTTTTTTTAACAAAATAATTTGAAGATTAGTGGTTTGAGAAAAACAAGGGCTCAAGGAATTGAAATTTCACTTATAAAACTTACTAGGTGTTAAGCAATTAGTAACAATAATTCCAAAATTGTTCATTGTTATTTGGAAACTTAGGATTGACAAAAAATGATTTAAGAAAAAAAAATGATTTTAAATTTGTACCTCTAAAAGCGAGGAGTCTTTCCATTTATCCACACAAAATTCGTGATAGTCATTATTGTGGTGTGTAATAAACTAAGACCTAGCCAATTCATGAGTTAATTAGTAGTGTAATCATTAGGGAATATAATAATAAATAGCCGCAGCATCTCCATTCGATTTCCTTCTCCAGGCCTTTTTTTGTCAAAGCAAGTGAACTTTATGGATGATATGCAGCAGCGACATGAGGTGTGAAGTGTGAAACATCACAAATACAAAATATATTTGTTGGAATAATGAACCATATGATTGACATTTTACATTGTTTTACAAAACTTACGCAGTTGCAACGACCTTGACCTAAAAAACTCTGGGTCATCCACTACTACTAGTCCATTGCATTTTAGTCAAGGAACCCTGCTTGTTGGGTGAAAACTTTATCAGGGATTCACATGTGAGAGAGTGAGACAGTAGGGGCATGAAAACAGTAAAAGTGCAGAGAGCACCATAAATTTTTATTTGCCCCAAAGTATAGGAGGTGGAAGGAACATTCACAAAACGTCAAAACCTAGGCCTATGGTATGTGAAGTGTGAACTAAGACAAAGAATTAATTATATGTCGGTGATAGACTACTACGTATATGATATTCGTACCAAGATTATTGTTTTTTCTTATTGGTAAAATTTAACTATAAAATTGATTTTAGCTTAAAGTTACAATTTTTTTAAAAAATATTAATATTACTATATATTTTGAAATTTTAATTATTAAATTGTATGTTCTTTACATTTTTAATATGCATGTCAAATTTTGTGTTAATCGAATATTATTTACTATATATAAGCTCATATTTTATGCATAATTTTAAATTACAAAAACTTGTAATTTAAAAAATTTATTATTGACACAACTATTGATTTTTAATTTTTTAGAAATTTTGTAAATATGGAGGATATAAGAAAAAATGTAATTCAATGGTAGATTTATTAAAATTAACTCTAATAAAAAAATATTGAGTAAAATTGTAACGTTAAACTACAATCAATTTTATAACTAAATTTTATCATTTTATTATTAGGCCAAAACACCAATTAATTTATAATAAAAGTAGATCTCTTATTTGATGAGGGCAAATTGTAAATATATTTTGTGTTAGCTTGGATTGCGCTGAAAACGTTTTTCAACGAGTTTGCGTTTTCAATTTTTAGTAATAAGCGGTATCCAAATAAACCCTTTATTTATTTGAGAAACTAAAACTAATAAGTATTTGGGATAAAATAATCATTATGGATTTGGAGGCTGGCAAGTCAGAAGTGGGAAGCAACTTGTTCCACAATCTGCATTCGTACGTGGCCACCTGACCTGCCTTAGCACGTGATTTTTGGCTTAATCCATTTTGTATTATATTCTTTTGTGTTAATTAAATGTATGTTTGTATTGTTTCGGAGGGTAAGTTAAGTGGGATTGCATCACCTAACCAACATATATTCAAACCAACATTCCGATAGAATGACAACTCATATTGACAATAATAAGAAAAGGTAAAGACTAGAAACAACTAAGATTTTGAATTATTATTCTCATAATACCAACTCTAAACTTTCATCAGGAAGTTAGTTCAGCAATCAATAATGTGAGTCATTGTACATGTTTTCTCCTCATTATGCTCTAGTGCAGTTGTTTGATGAATCTCCTCTATAATTTGTGAATAAATTAATCTTTTGTGCCGAATCATATGTGTGGGAAGAAGTCCATATCTCTCTCTCCGTGTTTGTGTGTGTATATATATAACCCAAAGAACAATGGTTAATAAACCATTTTAGGAAATTTTTTACATTACTTTTATGGAGGAAATATAAAAAGTGTTAAAATAATTAATTGTTTTATCATTTTCCCATGAAATGTTTCTAAAAATAGGTTCTAAATTGAATCTTATAACTTTTCCCATATATTTAAATTCACTATTTGCTTTGTACATTACACTAGCCAAAGCATGCGAGAGTGTTGACGTGGCTAGATTTAGACCCTACACGTGGAACAACTATGAGCAAAGGAAAGGAAACGTTGGCTAAAGAGGGGGATCTTTGGCCCGTGCCAACGGTGTGACCATCTTGGGGAAGAGTAAGATTTGCACCTGACATGGACACCCAGCACTTGCACAAAAGGGAGATAGCGACCCCCTATGGTCAAAGGCTATGGAACACCCCTTATTAGCTGAGCTTGTGTTGGACCATTGTTGAGAACGAACACGTATATCACTCCTAGTATCCCTGATGTCCCTTTCCTTGTCCAAGGATTGCTTTCTACGTAGTAGCAGAGCCACCCTCCATTCTACTACCTTGACATTGGCGTGCCCTCTCTCTCTCCTCCAAACGTTACATAGTACAATAGCTGTATTAGGATTCAAATGGAGGAATTATTGTTTGACACCTGTCCTTATGTACCTAGCAACATTCCTCGTACTATAAGAGGAACATGTTGCTGAACCATTATGGCAAGAACCTAGAGAATACTAGAGAAAGAGCAAAAAGTTTGTGTGGGAAATTGAAGTAAAGAAAAGATTTTTCTTTTCGGAAGAACACCACTACTGTACAAGAGAGGCTTTCATTTTCACATGATAGATAGTTCAAAAGAGTGAGGGGTATTCTCCCCTTTACTCACCCATAGTTTTTCATCCATTCCAAAGGGTTTTTCCATGTATTTTCCCATGCCTTCTTTACTTTTTATGTTATGCTTTCTATTTCTCTCGAAGTTAAAGTGTTAAAGCTTTCATTTTATTTATTTATTTATTGTTTTTAAGCTTTTTCATTTAAATGTATTGTTAGATGCATCATCCATTCTCTCACATGATCTTACAAATCTAACTTGCATGTACATGCTCTAATCCCACCCAACCTAGGTGATAGTACTCTAAGCTAAATTGTGCAATTTTACATACTTAATAAAAGTATATGAAATGATTGTAGGGAGGGATGAAAATATTATTGAAAAAAGTATTTAATTTAGTATTTTCAATACTAGCTTATATTACAAAGTTGATGTTTCAAAATGGTTACAATCGATCCTCTTTGATACCTGGGGAGGGTTAGGCATATCAACTAGTGAGTATTAAAAAATAATAAAAATTCTCCTGCAGATTCTTTTTTATTTTTTATTTGGAACTAAACCTTTTGTTTTTGTTCTTATTGTTAAGTTTCAAATTGTTTGTCAATGCTTGAATTAGACTCAAAATGTTAAATGAAAAAACTACACAAAGGAGATCTAATGTTAAGGTTAGGGTGATAGTACTCAAAAAACAATTTTCTCTTGGAGATTTTTTTTTTTTTAAATTTTTTTATTTGAGACTAAGCCCTTCATTGTTGTTGTTTAGTTCCAATTGTTGTCAATGTTTGATTTAGACGTAAAGTTTTAAATGAAAAAAAAAAAAAGAAAAAAAAAAAAAAAGAAAAAAAAAACCTAAATAGAGGAGATTGTTGATACTCATGTTTACGATACATTTTCTTTGAGCCTATTTTGGCCAAACCCTACTTTCTTGTGAGCCTAATTCATATATTATTACTTATTTCATTCTTTTAAGTATGGCCTTAGCCCATGTGGGATTTTGAGAGAGTATGGTTTAGAGGGTATGAGTTGACTCTTTTTGGACCTTTTGCATGAGCCCGTTGAGCCATGTGTGTCGCAAAGTGTGATGGAAACATTTGCAGCATCTAAAGCTCATAAAAAGAATCTGTTACCAAAATTTTCACTCAAATAGTGGCTTCTAGCTCTTCCTGTATGTGGCTGAAACCTTCAGACAAACCTTTTTTAGCCCCTAAAAACAAGCTGACTTCTTAGGCCAACTTTGGTTGCATGCTACCATTTAGGACAACTTCCCAATAGGCTGAATTGGTTGGGAAAAAGCACCCAATCTTATTCGGTGAAGCCTTTCCCTTTTTGATGTAAAAAGCAAGCCAACTCTTTGCCTAAACAAAATCAATTTCAGCAAAAATATCAAATTAGCACCAAAGAGGTACATGGCCTCAAACACTATCCATAGACCAGTCCTTAAGGACGTCCAAAGCTTGCTATAAAGCCTCACAATCAGATGATTTAGATTAATGTTAGAGAGTGATACTGTTAAAAATGATGGTGATTATTTTTGGTAAATATCTATTGCAAAGTAGGCGATTTGTGTACATTAAAATTTATAAAGATAATAAGTTCTGTTAAAAAAAATCATATATATATATATATATATATATGCATGTGTGTAAATGTAATTGTATGTATGTATGTGTTTTGAATTTCTCTATATTGATATATCAATATGTAATTCGACCCCCCAAACCAAAATATATGGTCCCACCCTTGATGGTAAATATATGGTATCAAATAGCTCGAGAACTAGAAGTGCTCATGAAAGAGCTACTTGAATATAGCCATTTCAAGGTAAGATTTTATTTATTTTTGGACAAAATACATTGATGGTCTCAAAAATTTAGTACACAAGCGATTCTAGTCTTTGAAGTTTATAGTTTTTATAAAAAAACATAAAGTTGTCATTTTTAATTATTGTGCCAAGAGCCTTATAGCTTAATTAGTTGGCATCTCCTGTTTTGTCAATGACATCTAGGTCAAATCCTCCCTCTCCCATTGTAACTATCGAATTATAAAAAATAAAAATAAAAATTAAGTGATTGATTTTACTCCTTAACAAACAAAAGTAGTTACTTTTTATACATATGGAGTTATAATATGTCAATTTTTAGTTTGGCCACATCACCTAGTCTTTGAAGTTTATAGTTTTTATAAAAAAACATAAAGTTGTCATTTTTAATTATTGTGCCAAGAGCCTTGTAGCTTAATTAGTTGGCATCTCCTGTTTTGTCAATGACATGTAGGGTTCAAATCCTCCCTCTCCCATTATAACTATCGAATTATAAAAAATAAAAATAAAAATTAAGTGATTGATTTTACTCCTTAACAAACAAAAGTAGTTACTTTTTATACATATGGATTTATAATATGTCAATGTTTAGTTTGGCCACATCACCTAAGGGACTAAAATTGCTAGATTTTTGTTCCTTGGCATCTGTAAATGAGCCCAATGTATTTCCAAAATCTTACTACATGCATAAACAGAGCTAGGACTTGGAATTTTTTAGGGCGACTCTGCTACTGGCTGCGTGTAGAGCTTTGGCTTTTTGCTTTGCTACTTAACTGCTAAGAGGTTTTATTTATTAATTTTCTGTGTTTTTGATATGTGCCTTGCTTCTAGGTAAGGACAAAATTATTTCATTTACAAAATTTTAAGGGATCGAGTTGATTGTTTTGTGTAAAATTGGTTGATTAAGCTTAATTGTTTTTAGCATTACTATTGGTAATTTTGTTGTTGGGCTAATTTTTTTGGGCTTGTATATTTTGTTTTAGATTTTAGATCAAGATTTTTATTTTTATTTAATTTATGGCCTTTAAAAGGAGAAAAATGCTAGAGCTACAAACTTTTTTTACAAATTGCTAATGTGGTAAGTGGTCATTGATAAGTAAAAGAGTGATGTAAGTGGTGGGCGTAGATACGAACCAATAACAATTTATTACCTCAGTAGTTTGTAAAAATGTTGTAGAAAATTTTGTGGCTATAATATTACTCTTAAAAGAATCAATGATATTGTTAAGCGGGGCAAAGTGTAATTTTATAGAACAAAATTACTAAAATTAGTACCTATACAATACTAGTATTTTTTTTAAAAAAAAAATTAGGGGGGGGGGGGGGTGTGTGGCATTGCCCCTCTTGGTCCAACTATGCCTTCGTCCTTGACTGCATATGTTTGTTAAAGTCTCCTAAACATGTTGTAAGTTGGAATAGTTAATGTTGTCATGTAAAGAAAGTGGGATTCTAATTTAAAAAAGAAATATATATATATATATATATATACACACATATGTTTATACATAGAACATTCAATCCAATTTTTGTTAATCTTGAAAAACTTGGACACTATTTGAAAGAATTAGTATATAGGTCATATCCTAACCAAATTATATGGTCAAATTGTGGAGATTATATAATTACTTTTTTTTTTTTTAAGTTGTTTATGTTTCATTTTTTTTAAAGAAAAAATGCGAATAAAATTTTATTGCTACAAAACCCTTTAAATAAATCATAGTAATTTCTAGAATATATTAAAAGAATAAGGAATATATATTATTAGGTTTTAAAATATAGAGTGTGTATTTTACTTGATTCATTTTACTTTTATTCTAGGAATACATAAATAAACATAACATATTTGTTATTTCTATTATATATGTTTACTAAAGTGTCCTAAACATGTGGTATATATGTAACTTATGATCACATCATGCACCATGGTTAGGTGTATCTTTAGTGCATTGTATAGGACCTATCTAATTGATTAATTTAAGTGTAGGAAATTGATATTAATTAAGGATAGATTCTTCATTTTATGCTCAATTATCATAGCTTTCTCAAAAAAAAAAAAAAAAAAAAAAAAACACAACTATCATAGGGTTATTACAATTCATATGAATTGTAATTCTGAGTCAATCCTTGATTGGAATTGGCCTGGGCATATCGTACGTTGCATATCTTTAGAGTCTTTCACAACCTCACGTCTTATTTGAGAAAGTATCTTTACTTTTGTTGTCGTCAAATTTTAACAAAAGTAAGTACTTTAATTTATGTATAAATAATAATATTATGTAATATAAATTGTATAACCTTATAATAAATTAGTTTTTTCTTTTTTTAGATAACAAATTGTTGACGAATTCTGTTGGGATTAGTAATGATGCTTGCTACCCACCTTGTAGATACGGTGCATTACATCAAATTTTTTGTAATCTCTTAAATGGCTTGCATGTCAAGTAAGTGTATAATCATGTGGTTCTTAGTCAACAATTGAAACTAAAGGTTTATGTTTACCCCAAAATTTAAAATGATTACATGATATTGTATGTGTTTTCTTGAAACAAATGGAGAGCCAATTTTAGAATGCTTTTAGAAATAAATGCATAAACTTATGTTTATTAATATGTTAAGAAGACCAATATTAATCTTGCTATGTTGTCTATATGTAACTTATAATCACATCCTGCCCCATGGCTAAGTGTAATTTCATTGCATTGTGTGGGTCCTATCTAATCAACCAATTTGAATGCAGGAAAGTGATATTAATTAGGGATATATTCTTAATTTTATGCTCAATTATCTAATATTTCTATAATAATAAAAAGCTAAATTATCATAGGGGTAGTACTGTTTATATGGATTGTAAATTAATCTTTATTAGAAGATTTATCTTGTATGAATCACTATTGGTTTTGATACCAACGATGGTAGTCGAGTCAAAGCCTAGGATAAATCGTCCTTGAATATCTTTCATAAATTATATTCATGGCTGAATGGTCTCCAACTTGGCGGAGAGTAATATTAATAAGTGCCTTTTGAAGTTTTCACAACTCCCACATCTTATTTGGGAATGTTTCTTTACTTTTTATGTAGTTAGATTTTAACAAAAGTTAGTAATTTAATTTATGTATCAAACAATAATATTATGTAACATAAACTGTATAACCTTATAATAGATTAGTTTTTTCTTTTTTAGATAAAAATTTGTTGATGAATTTTGTTGGGCTTAGCAATGATGCTAGTTACCCATGATGTTGATATGGCACATTACATCAAATTTTTCGTAATCTCCTAAATGGCTCATTCATCAAGTAATTTTATAAGTTTTATGTTTACCCTAAAATTGAAAATGATTACATGGTATTATACGTGTTTTCTTGAAACAAATGGAGAGCTAATTTTAGAATACCTTTAGAAAAAAAAAATGCATAAACAAATGTTTATTAATATGTTAAGAGGACCAATATTAATCTTGTTATGTTGTGATCATTATTGATTTAAAATGTAATAGCACTTGATTATTCCAAAAACCATTGTTTGATGGTTAAGAAGCTCAAAATCAATTCTAATATATTAGTACACCTACATTATCACTTAAAATCAATTGAAATTATATTAGTGCTCTTGCAATTAACTCTTTGGTAAGTCTTTTCTTGGTCAATAGGTTAGGTAGAACACGCCTAATCCTAATATCATTTTCGTTCTGGTATGTGTCTTCTTAGAATCCATCAGTAATATGCTTATTAGGGTACAAACTCCTGGTAATTCCTTGTATTAAAATCATCACATAGCTTGAGCATAATATTACCAATTCAAGAAAATGTGAAATAAGAATAGCACCAATTCAGATTCCTCATTCAACAACTTACCAAAAAAAGGAAAAAAAAGAAAAAATTACATAAAACCTAGAATGCTTATCTATCTCCTCCTCGTACCAAATAATGACAATAACAAAGCCTTAGTCCCAAAACATTTTGGGTTGGCTATGGATTCTCAATAGATTAATCAGGTCAACCACTAGCATTTTTTTCTTTGTCATTCTATCCTATTGTATCCAAAATCATATACTCTTTATCACCTTGAAACATCCTTAATTAACATGTCCTTTTTTTATGTTATTTAAGCTCTTTCTTTTACCACTTTTTAGTTGTTTGACTTTAATCAAAATTTTCCTCATTGGAACATTGATAGTATATGCCATTCATAGCAAATGTCAATAGCAAAGTAAACAAAAACAAAAAACAAAAAAACAAAAAATTGAGACTAAAACGTTAGATAACTAGGAATTAAGCATGAGTTTAGTAAAATGAAATGCACTTCAATACAACACAACTTCAAGTAGCCAATGAATATTATTAATACTTGTGTTTGTGAACTCCTCAAGAATCCTAAACCACGAAAATAACACTCTTAATGTTACCAAATTTTTTTTAGGGCAAATATTGTTAGAATATGTGTCATTTAAATCCTATTGTATGATGTTATGTATGACATTATGTTGTGATTAATAAAGTTGTTTTATTATTATCTAAAATAATGGTAACATGAATATTTGGACATTATCATATAGTCTATGAGATGCATAGTATGTGATTTATGTGATTTAGTTACAGAAGATATAAATCATAAATTCTTTGTAAATTCAGAATTTTAGTTTGTAGTCAGTGATGAAATTGGGCATTTCATCTACGAAGATTATAACATATCAACTAAAATGATTTGTCTTGATCATGAAAGTGGAGACTTTTAGTTGATATGTTTTAAGTGTTAAGACATATTGAATTAGATCGCTGTGAGATTTATTATTTTACTGACGACTGTCAAATAAATAATAAATCTCACGACTTCTATGTACGTCAACTCTTAATCCTGAGAGAATAATGAACCTAATCATGAAGCATAAGTTGCTTTGATATATCAGGAGTGTGATCTAAAGTCACGATCAAAACTTCAGTATGTTCAGCAGCCACATTTAATGTTGAAAGAACATATATTTTCAAGATGGAATTTATAATCTCTTAACGAAGATATAAAATATTACCTTGAGATAAGTTTAATGTGTTTGGTTATTTAGAATGTTAGGTCTAACTACTTTAGTAAGAAGTTACTAAAGTATATATTTATGAAATTGGATTTCATAAATATATGATGAATAACTTAAAAGATTAAACAGGGTATTCAATAATTAAGATATAGTAATCTTCAAAGTGGCAGTCAACTTTTATGACTTTGTATTACTACGAATATTTTAATGAAGGGGTTGAATGTATAATAAAGTCTTGAAATATAATTTATCAATAATGCCTAGAGTGTAATTATATTTATATAGTGGTATTAAATATAATTAATGGTTATTTTGGGTTTATCAAGAGTTGATAGAAAAACCCAAAACCTATTGAAGCTAGTGTCTTATTTGTCTCTTTTGATTTCAATCCAAGCCACATACTAAAGTCCAATTGGAATGACCCAAAAGACTAGCCCAATTAGATAATCAGTTATATATAAGGAGAAAAATATATAGAATTTATATAACATATAATCAGTTATAAAATGGTGTGTATGTGAATGTAAGCTACTTTTTTATTCTCCCTTGAACACATACGTATAAACTGATTGAGAGACCACACTTTTTGGGCATAAGTGGAATTGGAGTGAAAATTAAAAGTGTTTCCAAGTAATTCTAATATTTGGTTTTGAATTTCACCACACTAAGGTACGCTTTCTTGTTCTTAAATTCTGAAATTTATATAGTACTTGTTATCAATTGCAATTGAAGTAGATTCGTTAATTTTTCGCTTCGTGTGTTTTGTATGCGATACAAACCATGTTTTTCCAACAAATACCCGATTGGAGATTTTGAAGATTCAGATATAGGAAGCTTCTAAGACCAAAATCCCCTTTTTCGATGTCTCAAAACCCAAATCTCCAAATCACTAAACCTAAAAGCAAATCAAAACCCATTTTCTGCGGAGAGAGAGAGAGAGAGATCGCGAGATAAAGAGAATGAACTTACTGCCGTTAGAGTCGCTGTCTGCAACTTGATCTTGACTCATCGTAAAAGTGAAAGTGAAGAGATAAAAAAATTTGAGTTATAAAACAAACCCAAAAAACGACGCAAATTTTTTTATTTTTTATTTTTTATTTTATCATAATAAGGAATAGAAAAAATAAAAATCCATATATTAAGGGCGGAGCCTGGGTTAAACCCGTAAACACGCGTGCCCTTACCACTCTGCTAAACTGAAACCAAAACTGAAACAATGGACTCAGTTTGGTCGGTCCATTCAGTTTAACAGTTTTTTTTTTGCTCTCTAGTTTTTTTTTTTTTTTTTGATAAACTACAATTTCCATTAAACAGAAAAGGAATTACAAACAAGGTAATCTTCCTTACAAACCAGCTCTAAAGTACGTGGAAGATTACCGTTATTGAAAAAGAAAGACATATTAGAACTAACAGCAAATTTGGCGATAGAATAGGCTGCTGAATTGCAGTTTCTTCTGCAAAAGAAAAGGATGGAATAGAAGGAGAATGGATAAAGGGACAAGAAGTTTTGCTCTTACTATTTTTGGGCCAAAATATTTTTAAACCATTGCTAAGCCCAACTCTAAATCTAAATCTTTGGGTGTTAAGAACTTTGTCTTAACTTTGGGCCATTTTCATCATTATTGGGGCTGAAATCCACCAAGGGCCCCTCTTCCAAGTAAGAGGATTCATTAAAAATCCTAAATAGGTTAAAATCTAAATAATAGCCTAAGGGCCCTAAATTTGTTATCTCTTTATTTTTATTGACTATATAAAAAGAGTGAAAGACTCAATCCACAGTGACCTCTGATTTAGTAAATTTGGTGAGTTCAATGAAGTGGGCAAAAAACTCACCATTTCACTTGTTTTATTTGGGCTTAAAAGAAAAAGAGAACCCACACCTGTTATGATTCCCTAAAAGTCCAAAACTTGACATTTTTTGTGGGAAAGAAAAGCAAGTTGGACATGTAGGTAAAGAGTAAGAGATTTCTTGTTCTTCTGATAGACTCAACAAAGAGACAAACATGGGGAGTAATTAAGCTGAGTACGTGTGCAGTTCTAGTGCAATTTGGACAAATTTGGTGAGATAAGGCTTGGAGACAGAGGGTTGTAGGTTTGTAAGGGGAGAGGATTGTGTGGTTTTAAAGGATGGGAAGAGACTTTGGTAGAGATTATTGGTGGGTGTGGATATCTTGAAAGTTGAAAGAGAAATAGAGGACTAGATAAAAATTTGTGCTGGTTTGTGGTTTGGCATTCTCAACTTATCACAATACATGTATCTCTCTCTCTTCTTCAATAAAAACACCTTTTTGTTTATCTAATGAATTAGGTGAAGAAAGTGATGATTTTGAAAATGAACTTGAACGAGAACGGTGTGGGTTACCTGATTTAACAATAAGAATGCATGCGTTGGTTCCCTGTTTCTATCATTTTCTTGATTTTCTTTTCTTCTGCTTTCACTAATCTCTTTCCCATTTTAATGGGATTCATAAAACCTAATGTTCACAAACCATGACAATCTCCACCATAGCATATAGGTCAGTCCCAACACAACACCATCGTGGTGGGCTAGAGGGTCGAGTTGTAAGCCATGCTGCACTAGAATAGTTTGTCAAAGTGGACAAGAGGATGTGGCTTCCACCTATGAAGTTCAATTGCAATACCAAAACTCAGGTCCCAACTCCCAATAGAGCGATGCAATGAAGAATATGTATAATAGTCTGTATTAAACCCAATATCTTCCATGTATAATCCAGTAATGCCTTAAGCACACTCAATGTCAACACCTTATATTATTGCATCCTTGCCTCACAAGAACTTGGGGATCCAACATCCAATGCACCCTATAGAAAATGTATCTTAAATTTGGGGGAAAATGCCCACGATGTAAATTGAAATCTAATATAATACATCCTTTGCATTGCGACCAGAGAGGAACCATGAACCAACATCTAATGGACCCTATAGAAAATCTATCTTAATAGTTAATTCCCACAACTAGATTTCACATAGTGACACCTCTCAAAGTAAAGAATCACCTGTCTAAAATGGGTCCAGCTCCACAACCCCTAGCCCCAAATCTATAAGCATACATAATGTTGTAAAACTAGAATATTGTGTTTGAGGTCCTATTAATGATCTGATTTAAGGCATTCCCAGTGCAGCAATGAACAAATCCCTACCATGAGGGAAATTAAAAGTAACACATGGTCAATAAAAAAAAAAGTACAAAGTGACTGTACAACCTAGTCCAGTTATAATGATAAGCAAAAGATAATACCATGTTAGGGCTCTGCCACAATGCTAGTGACAACATATCAAATCTTTTCTGCATCATTATACATGGTAAATCTAAAAAGTGAAGAAAGAAGTGTTCAAAGCCCTTCTTTGCTTCACCACTAGAAAATGTTAGTCAGCTTACCACCCCCATTGCCTCCCTGGTAATGGCAATGCCTCTAATCAATCTGACATGGTTCATTGCCATAAATTTAACCTGTGTCACCAATGTTAATGAATATAGGAAGGAATTTTTTTTCTACAGGAAAACTGGGATTTATACCCTAACACTATCAATTTTACCTGAATTTACTAGTTTCCAAGATCCTCCATCTCCTGCATGAAATGTATGTTCTGCTCAACAGATTATATATCCTTCTAAAGTTAATTTTCAAGAGATGCTAAGCACAGACCAGGAATGTTTACATTTTAGAGCACTTCATTCAACCATATGACAGACAGACAATATTTAACCAATAATTGTTTGAATGGTCCCATGTTTGGGCATACTGAGATACATACTATTGTTTTTTGGCTAAAATGCAAAATTGACCCTCTAACTTTCTTCAGATTTCATTTCAGTCCTCTAATTTTTACTTTCATTCATTTCAGTCCTCTATGTTTCAGTTTTGCATTTTATCCTTGTTTTTTGATGAGTAAGATACGTTCTAAAGTAGAATTAACTATTTCTCTTTCTTTTAGACTTTAACTTTCATTTATTGACTACTTTGTGTATTTGCTTTGTACATGAGATAGTTCCTTTTCCGTAATAAAATTCCATTACATATACCCCCCAAAAAGAAAGAAAAAAAAATCCACCTTTCTCTTATAGGGTTATAGCTAAAAATTAAAATGCTTGTGCTCATTCAACAAAACTAAGCTTGTAGACTTACAAATGAAGCAAAAGCAAGTGAATCCCGACATCCAGAGTCAGAAATTTTTTTTGGTAGTTAACATCAAACGCTTTGTTAAAACAAGAACACGAATAGATTGTCAGTAATTCTTAATTCTCACATATCTAGAATACTACCTCAAATCAATAATCGCAATCATAAAATGGAACTGTACGTCACAAAGCTTCTCTTCTACTAATCTTTTGCAACACCTAACTTTCGAAGTACTCAATCTTGTTCAGCATTAAAACTCAATTCAACATTCCCAAACACATTCAAAATCAACTTTACCCTTTATATTGCTAAAGGATCATGAGCCAAACTAAAACCTCCTGGTAGTTCCTCGTATTTAAATCACCAAATAGCTTGAGCGTAATATAACCAATTCAAGAAAATGTGGAATAAGAATAGCACCAATTCAGTTCCCTCATTCAACAACTTACCCAAAAAAAAAAAAAAAAAAAGGATTACATAAAACCTAGAATGCTTATCTATCTCCTCCTCGTACCAGATAACGACAATAACAAAGTTTTAGTCCCAAAACATTTTGGGTTGGCCATGGATTCTCAATAGATTAATCAGGTCAACCACTAGCATTTACTCTTTGTATCCAAAATCATATACTCTTTGTCACCTTGAAACATCCTTAATTAACATGTCCTTTTCCTTTTTTAATGTTATTCATAGCAAATGTCAATAGCAAATTCTTCCTCATTGGTACATTGATAGTAAATGCCATTCATAGCAAATGTCAATAGCAAAGTAAACAAAAACAAAAAAAATTAGATTTAAACGTTAGATAACTAGGAATTAAAGCATGAGTTTAGTAAAATGAAATTATGAAACTTCTAGTATCCAATGAATATCATCAGTACGTGTGACTGTGAAGTCCTCAAGAATCCTAAACTACGAAAATAACACTCTAAACGTTACCACAGCTTAAGCACACCGTTTTGGTATGCTGAGGAAAAAATAAAAATTTATAGGGTAAATACCTGGTTCGAGATTTTGAAGATTCGAACTCAATATGGTGGCTCCGCTTTTGATAAGAAGCTTCTGAGACCAAAATCCCCTTTTTCAACCTAAAAGCAAATCAAAACCCATTTTCAGCCAAGAGAACCTGCAGCCGTCGGAGTCCTCGCCGCCGGAGTCGCCGTCTGCAACTTAATCTTGCCGCACCGTGAGTGAGAGCGAAGAGAGAAAAAAAAAATTGAGTTATAAAGCAAACCCAAAAACTGACGCAGGTTTGTTATCATAATAAGGAATCGAAAAAATAAAAATGCATATACCAGGGGTCGAAGTTAAACGCGTGAACACGGGTGCCCTTTACTCTGCTAAACCGAAACAACCGAAACCAAAAAAATGGACTCGGTTCGGTCGGTCCATTCGGTTTAACGGTTGTTTTTTTTTTGCCCCCTAGAATGGATAAAGGGACAAGAAGTTCTGCTCTTACAATTTTGGGCCAAAATTTTTTTTTGATGATGGGCCAAAATTTTTTTAAACCACTGCTAAGCCCAACTCTAAATCTAAATCTTTAGGCGTTAAGTACTTTGGGTTATCTTCATCGTTTTTACAATTGGGGCCGAAATTCACCAGGGGCCCCTCTTCCAAGTAAGAGGATTCATTAAAAATCCTAAAAGGTTAAACTCTAAATAATTGCCTAAGGGCCCTAAATTTGTTATCTCTTTATTTTTATTGACTAAAGAAAAAGAGTGAAAGATTCAATATACAGTAACCTTTGATTTAGTCAATCTAGTGAGTTCAATTTGATGGGCAAAAACTCACTAATTCACTTGTTTTATTTGGGCTTAAAAGAAAAAGAGAACCCACGCCTGTTGTGGTTCCCAAAAAGTCCAAAACTCAATATTTTTGTGGGAAAGAAAAGCAAATCAGACATGTAGGGAAAGAGCAAGAAATTTCTTGTTTTTCTGATAGACTCAACAAAGAGATAGACATGGGGCTATAGGTTTGTAAGGGAAGAGGATTTTGTGGTTTAAAGGATGGGAAAAGACTTTAGTGGAGATTGTGGGTGGGTGTGGATTTCTTGGAAGTTAAAAGAGAGAAATAGAGGACCAAAATTGTGTTGGTTTGTGGTTTGGCATTCTCAACTTATTACAATACATGTATTTTTCTCTCTCTTCTCTTCTCTATGGGTTGATTGACTTTTTTTTTTAAGAATGTTCCACCAGACATTTCTTGTTTTGTAATTACTGATTTTCTAGCTACTTGAATAATACCGTTATGTCTTTTCTCTCTCTCTCTCTCTCTCAGAAAAAAAAAAAAAAAAAAGGAAGGCTTCCTATAAAGCAGGATAAGTGGGCTTAGAACATGGTAGGTCCAAGGCCGTAGGGACTAGCAATAAGGAATTTTTTTGTGAGACAAATAAGGCCCTCAACAAAAACAATGGTCTAGGCAGTGGTTGATGGAAAATTTTAGGGTACTTTTGGAGTATAGAAAAATGGTACTCTCTCCTCTCACATTCATGGTAGACCCATCATAAATTTATTGAGTGAACTCCACCATGAATGTGATAAAAGGGAGTACCATTTTCCGTATTCTAAGAATACCTAAGAATTACTTGTGGCTGACTGATGGGTCTCCTGATTGAGCTTAGTTAACGAGTGACCCTATTCTATATGGGAATTGCATCATGGAAACGAGATAATTTTGGTTGGGTTTAATCTACAAGATAACATATGGAGGCATTTGAAGGCTAACTAGTTTCCAATATGAGCAGAACAAATTGCAGGATTGGCCCAAAAATAACTAAAGAAAGATAAAACGAGAAGTGATTTTTTTTTCTTTTTGACAAACTATAGAAAGATCTTTATCCTACAAGTCTCATTTTTTTTTTGTTGAGATATACAAGTCTCATATCTAAAGTGACTTAAATTCGTTTTTTTTTTTTTTTTTAATTTATTTATAAAAATGGTACATCCCATAGATTGAATCTTTTAATTCTTTTATTTTCTTATCTCTTTTTAAAATCAAACAGCAGTAATAATTGAACACACAAATTGCAAGGATACAAGTGATACTAGTTTTTAGATTACAAGAAAAATAAGAATAACACACTTATATATATATATATATATATATATATATAAGAATAAACAAAGAAGAAATGTGGCATTTGAAAACTTCGGCTACCTTAAAAAAGGAGCAACATGTGAATTTTTTTTTTTTTTTTTTGGAGAAAAAAACATGTGAATTTATCTCATACAAAAGCAAAATAAAATTTAAATTTTCTAAATTTTTGTATAAAGAGGAGCCAAATTTCTTGAAAAGGGGTTAAAAAAAACCTTAGTGGATATATTTTCTAGAAATACTCTACTAATATAATAGTATTAAATAGTAGTAGGTCAAAAAAATTTAAATAGTAAAATGATAGGTGGCAAGTTTTAAATTTTAAGCGAAGTACTGCGTCCATAACATTTTCACAACAAATTATAAGTGGCAAGTTGTTATTGGTTCTAATTTGAATTCAAAATTTAAATTACTTTTTTGCATACCCATATAACCAATAACAGCCTATCACTTAGGATTTGTTGTGAGAGTATTGTAAAAATATTATGGAAGTAGCATTTTTTTCAATGTGTTGCACTTGCACAAATCTGTAGAGAAAATATTGTAGCAACAAGAATTGAAATTGTATCTAAGTCTAAAAGAACTATATTCAAGACCAACTCTTCTTGGACTTCGCCGAGGAAGGATTTCTTTACATAGAGCTTGACTTTCTTTGCTTTCTTATTATCTTTAATCCACTGTGCGTGTTGCTTGATCCATTGAAGCCTAGTTTTTAAGCCCACTCTCTACAAATTCATTGTGTTAGGCTCTTTGGGCTTGAATCCTTCTACCTTTTAAGCTCAGGATCCAAATCCAGCCCCTAAAATTGGCGCCATCATTGGGGAGACTTGAGCTTGAAGGAGATCAACGTTCAGCTATACTGGGTTCGGGGCCAAACCGAGAGGAGTTTGTTGGTTCTCAACACCAAGACCAATTCCTCAATCTTGAACGAAGGAGGGACAGAGAGGTTAGTGTGCATACCACGCATATTAGTAGGAGCCAATCTCGAGGCTGGAGTCACATTTCTCATGAGGAGAATACTAAAAGCATGCAGTTGGAGATTGACCGTCTGCGTAGGAGGCTACGCCGTGAATGACGGAAAAGGACCCCCTCAGATTCTGATCCTTCTTTCGACGATGGTAGGGATAGCAGTTACACGCCCAAATCAAGGACTCCCCCCAGTGAGTCTTTCTCGTATGATGAGGATTATCATCATAAATGTGAAAACAAGATCTTGTCTCGCAAAGACCTAGGAAATGATGCTATGAGCAGGGCGTTGAACTAAATTTTCAAGTCACCTTTTGCGCGTAGGATTGAGAAAGGAAAGCTTCCTTGTCAGTTTACTCAGCCAACGTTCACCATGTACAATGGAAGATGGAGCGTGTGAGCCACTTCAACCAGAGAATGGTTGTACATTCCAAGAGCGAGGCCTTGATGTGCAAGGTGTTCCCATCCAGTTTGGGGCCTATGGCAATGAGGTGGTTTGACGACTTCGAGGAAGGCTCTATCAACTCCTTTAAGGAGCTTACTCGAGCATTTGGGGCTTATTTTGTTACTTGTAGTAAGGTTCCTCAGCCTTTGGACTTTTTGTTGTCCATGACAATGCGGGAGGGAGAAACCTTGAAAATGTATTCTCACAGGTACTAGGAGATGTTTAACGAGATTGAGGGGAACTTCAATGACATAGCCATAAGGACTTTTAAGGTCGGCTTGCCCGCCGAGTATGATTTGAGAAAATCTCTGACAAGGTGATCCCTAGAAGTTGAGGGATTTCAGGTCGGATAGGTACAATAGCAGTTGACCTTGGAGAGATTTTTCCAAGCACCCTAGCTTGGCTGCCACAGTTAGTACTGTATTCTGAGAACTCGTACATCAGGTATTGGAAAAAATTAAGAACGAGCCATACTTTAAGTGGCCCACTAAGATGGGAGGAGACCCCACGAAGCGCAATCAGAGTCTTCATTGCCAGTACCACTAGGAACGATGGCATACTACCGAGGATTGCAGGACTCTGTGGAGTCATTTGGAGCAATTGGTTAAGGAGGGAAACTTGAAGCAATTCCTGTATCAACCCAGCAGATAGGGTGGTCAGGCGTGGTCGGGGGTGCAGAGAGACGCTTCTACAAGACCACCTGTACGTATAATCAATTCATCCTTGCTGCACTGGGAAGGACTAGTCCTCAACCATCCAGGGTGATGCCTGTAGCTCAGCCATTTGCAGAGGGCTTGTTACTTGATCTGAAGAGGAGTAGAATGGAAGTCTGGCCAGTTTTGAGCTTTTTGGATGCGGATAAGGTTGGAACCTTGAAGCCCCATGATGATGCCCTGGTGGTCACCCTCAGGATAGGTGGGTATGATGTGAAGAGGGTGTTGGTAGACCAAGGCAGTGACACAAATATCATGTACCCTGGCCTATTTAAAGGGCTGAAGCTGAGGTCCGAGGACCTGACCTACTACAATTCCCCTCTAATAGGGTTTCACGGGAAGATTGTCTTTCCGAAGGGCCAAATTCGACTACCTGTTCAGACAGGGACAGAGGTCATGGAGGTGAACTTCATTGTGGTAGATGCCTACTCCCCCTATACTGCTATTGTGGCAAGGCCCTGGCTCCATGCCATGGGGGCCGTTTCTTCCACCCTACATTTGAAGGTGAAGTATTCGTCTAGGGGCCAAGTTGAGGAGTTGGTGGGGAGCCAGTTTATGGCCAGGCAATGCTTGGTAGCCGTAATTAGACATTAGATTGGAGGTAAGCCCTCGGCTTTTGCTAGGTGGGATTTATAGCAATCAAAGGTGTCGGTGTTGTCCACGAGGGTAGTGGCAGAAAGGGCAAAATGCGAGCAACTAGAAAAGGTTGTTATTGGCAACGATGAGGAGAAGTTCTTTTAGGTCGGAGTTCAGCTACCCCCTCAGGAAAGGCAAGAGCTGATAGATTTCCTTAGAAAAAATATTGAAGTTTTTGCCTAGAGCGCCTACGAAGCCCCTAGGGTGAATCCAAATTTCATTTGTCATCGTTTAAACGTCAATCCATCTGCCGCCCCAAGAAGTGACCACCTCGATGCTCATCTAGGGAACATTCTGATGCAGTTAGGAAGGAAGTACCCAAGTTCAAGGGAGTTAGGGCCATAAAGGAGGTATTTTACTCCGAGTGGCTAGCCAACACAGTGGTGGTGAAAAAGAAAACTGAGAAGTGGCGAGTATGTGTGGACTTTATGGATTTAAATAAAGCTTGCCCAAAAGACCCTTTTCCCCTGCCTCAGATAGATAAATTAATGGACGCAACTGTAGGCCATCCTCGGACGAGTTTTTTGGATGCCTTTCAGGGCTATCATTAGATATCGTTAGCTCTGGATGATTAGGAAAAGACTACTTTTCTTACACTAACTGGAATTACCACTATAAGTAATGCCCTTTGAATTGAAAAATGCAAGGTCTACTGACCAGAGGATGATGACTAGGATGTTTGAGCCTTAGTTGGGTAAAATTATTGAGGTGTATATAGACGATATGGTGGTGAAGAGTAAAGTAGAGTCCGAGCATATTGATGACCTTGGGAATATTTCCGAGATACTGAGGAAGTACAAATTGCTCCTTAATGCTGCTAAGTGTTCTTTCGGTGTAGGCTCTGGCAAGTTTTTGGGTTATATGATTACCCATAGCGAAATTGAAGTTGACCTTAATCAGATTAGAGCAATTGACGACTTGCAGCCTCTTAGGAACCTCAAAAGAGGTCCAGAAGCTGACAGGAATGACTACCACTTTGAATCGATTCATTTCTCGGTCGGCAGATAGGTGTAGGCCCTTCTTCCAGTTGTTGCATAAGTGGAAGAGATTTGAATGGATAGAAGAATGTTCCTTGGCCTTCCAGCAATTGAAAGAATATCTTTCTCAGCCACCTATTATGTCCAAGCTCGAAGAGGAGGAGGTTCTATTTGCTTACATTGTTGTAGCCTCACATGCGGTGAGTCTAGTACTGATACGAGTTGATGATAGGGTGCAGAGACCACTGTATTACGTGAGCAAGTCATTACATGAGGCAGAGGTTCACTATTTACCATTAAAGAAGGCCATCTTAGCAGTGGTACGCGCTACACGGAAGCTTTTACATTACTTCCAGGCTCACACTATTGTGATTCTAACCCAACTTCGCCTTCGATCACTGCTTCGGAAAGCTGATTACACAGGAAGGATTGTAAAATGGGGAATGATTCTAGGAGCCTTCGATATTAAGTATATGCCTCACACTTCTATAAAGGGCCAGGTCCTTGTAGATTTGGTGGCTGAGTTTGCCGAACCTTCGTTAGAAGAAAAGGGCAAAAGGTTGAACATGGATGGAAAATCAGTTGGGATTATCTCCTTGTAGGAACCTCTATCTTGGAAGGTGTATGTTGATGGCACAGCAAATCAAATGGGATCAGGAGTAGGGCTAGTTGTAGTATCTCCTAAAAGAATCATCATTGAGAAATCTTTAAGGCTGGACTTCTCGACCACGAATAATGAGGCTAAGTACGAGGCTTTGTTGGTGGGAATGACTATGATTTAGAAAATGAGAGGAAGAACAGTGGAGATATTTTCAGATTCAAGGTTGGTTGTAGGTCAAGTAAAGGGAGAGCTGGAAGCCACGGATGTAAGAATGTAGGACTATTTGAAACAAGTTAGGCACTTGCATTCGAGGTTTAAATCTTTCTTCTTATAACAAATCCCAAGGAGAAGAAACACGCATGTTGACTTTCTTGCCACTCTTGCAACCTTCTCAATGTAGGGTTTACCTCGAGTTATCCTGGTTAAAGATTTATGCAAGCCTACCGAGATGAGAGATGAGAGGGTCCTTATTCACTAGACTATAGTGGGGCCTAGTTGGATGGATCCTATTGTGCTATTTCTTAAATACGACATATTGCCTGAGGAGAAAGGCGAGGCTGATAAAATGCAAAGAAAAGCTCCTCGGTCTAGTTGTCTAAGGACCAAAAGTTATACAAGTGCTTTTTTTTTCTGGGCCATATTTGCTATGCATCCATCTTGAGGCAGTGGACCCACTCTTAGAAGAGCTACACAAAGGGATTTGTGGAAGTCATACAGGGGGGAGGTCACTGTCTCACAAGGCCCTTACCTAGGGGTATTAGTGGCCGAATATGCAAAAGGAATCACAAGAATACGTGAAGAAGTGTGACCAATGTCAGAGGTATGCTTACCCTTTGTTTAGCCCCTGCCTTTTGCTCAGTGGGGCTTGGACATTGTGGGGCCCTTCCTTAAAGCAGTAGGAAATAAGAGGTGGTTGTTGGTCGGCACTGATTACTTCACCAAGGGGGTTGAAACTGAGCCCTTGTCAAACATCAGAGATATGGACGCCAAGAGATTTGTGTGGAAAAATAATGTCACTTGGTTTGGGATCCCTCACACCCTCATCCCAGACAATGGTCTTCAGTTTGATAGTAAAGCCTTCAGGAGGTACTGTTCTGATTTGGGCATTAAGAATAGGTACTCCACCCCGGCTTATCCATAGGAGAACGGACAGGCCAAGACTATCAATAGGGTCATAGTGAGTAGACTCAAGAGGAGGCTGGATGATGTAAAGGGTAGATGGGTGGAAGAGCTGCCACACGTTCTCTGGACGTATCAGACTACCCCTCGTAGGTCAATAGGGCAGACATGCTTTTCAATGACCTATGGAGCTGAGGCTGTGATTCCTCTTGAGACTAGATTCCCAATGCTGAGGACAAGCTTATTCACTCCGGACAACAATGACAAATAGGGGTATGATTCAAGCGTGAAGATAAAACCATTAGCCCTTTGGGACTTGGTATTGAGAAAGGTTGCGGGTACGGTAAAAAACCAATCATGGGGAAAGTTAGGGCCCAATTGGGAAAGGCTATATCGTGTCACTTCAGTAGCTATGATAGGTGCATACTTCTTAGAAGATCTGGACGAAAATGTTGTAATACGCCCCTGGAATGTTAATAACCTGCGAATGTATTATTATTAATGAAAGGCAAATTTGCCGTGTTTTTGTTAAAGTTATGTGTCCTCTCTGTTACTTACGTGAATATTAAACAGAACTTTGGTCATGCTGGTTCCTCAGACCACATACCTTGGATAAATTAATATTTTTAACTACTTGTGTGAATATTAAACAAAAACTTGGTCATGCCTGGTTCCTCAGACCACAAACCTTGGGTAAATTAATATTCTTAATTACTTGTGTGAATATTAAATAGAACCTTGGTCATGCCCCGTTTCTCAAACCACATACCTTGGGTAATTTAATATTCTAAATTACGTGTGTGAATATTAAACAGAACTTTAGTTATGCCTTGTTCCTCGGACCATATACCTTGGGTAAATTAATATTCTTAATTATTTGTGTGAATATTAAATAGAACTTTGGTCATGCTTGGTTCCTCAGGCCATATACCTTGGGTAAATTAATATTTTTAATTACTTATGTGAATATTAAACAGAAACTTTGTCATGCCTGGTTCCTCGGACCACATACCTTGGGTAAATTAATACTTTTAATTACTTGTGTTAATATTCAATAGAACCTTGGTCATGCCTGGTCCTTTGGACCACATATTTTGGGTAAAGTAGTATTTCCTGAGCAAATATCCATGTGTTAAACAAAACCCTAGTCATGCTTGTCTCTTGGACCCATGCCTTGGGTAAATTAACACCTTGCAATTTCATCAAGGATGAGATCTCGGCATATTTATCATCATGGGAGCATGAGGACTCATTCTAGGTTTTGGTTAAAGGATCCTAAAGGTGCATTCATAAAGTACTCTTAAAAGAAGAGACCTCAAACACGCCTTTCTCCGCTAAGTGTTTTATCATACAGATTTCAATACCAACACTTAGTTAATTTTCTCATAATCTATGTGGGCTTAATTTACTTGATTTAACTTTGGTCCATTACTGTTAGCTTTTTGTCAAGATATGGGTTTTCACCCTTAGAAGCTTCATTAATTTAATCTCTCAGCAAAAGGTAGGACAGTTACCACAACTAATCAGAGACAAACATTGCAAAAAAAAAAAAGAAAAAAGATAGTTCACTTGCTATAAAACAAAAGTCAACATCTTTTCATTGATCAAAAGCGAGGATACATCTCAACCCATGGCAAACTATCATGACAAAAGGAAAGTACATAATATAAAAATAAATAAATAAAAAAAGAAGCAGAAGAAGAAAAAGGTCCTACATTAAGCCTTGGCTAGAGCAGGAGGGTCTTCTCTGTTGCCTGGCTAGGGGACAGGAGGGTCAGCAGCCTTGAGAGTAGCATTCTTGGCCTTGGGGGTAGCATCCTTGGCCTTGGGAGCAACATCTGGGCTTTTGGTCTCTGGCAGGGGCTGGGCCTCCTTACCTTTGCCCTTACCCTCTGGCCGAGCACTACCTTGGCTAACCTCTTTGCCCTTGGCCACCTCCACCTCTTGGCCTTGGTCACCAGTCTTACCAGGCCCTTTAGAGATTTCAGGAGTAGAAGGAGGGACCTGGGTGGTAGAGGACTGCTCAGGAGCAGTTGTGGTAGGGGCAGCATCTGCTTCGGGGCCTAGAAGTGCTGCTGGAGCTTCACGGAGGTCTAAGGGTGATGTCGCGGAAGCCTGAAGAAAAGCACACACGATGCTCTCTTAATGAAGCAGAAACAAAACTGTTAGTTTCTGGTAGTAAACCTCGAATCCACGAGGGGTTTCCCTGAATCCACAAGGAGATAAAACTGGAATCCACCAGAAGAAAATTTGACAAATGTCTGAAATTTTTATTGATAATCAACTAACTTGCCTCTGACGGCTACAAAACATATAAATACTAAGGAAAACGTCTAAAACCCTAATTCGCACTAATTACGCGATTAGGGGACAAAATTACCGAATTTTACCAAAAATAGCAAAATTGAGTTAAATGCAAAATCACAACCTACTGACCTTAAGGGTCGTCCTAAAACAGACGGGACCTTATTCTGACTTTTAAACTAAAAGTTATTAAGGAAAAACGAATAATACTATAAATAGCAAAAACATTGTTTTTGGGGCCTTAATGAAGGAATTCGCCTAAATTTTGGCGACAATCATGGTTATGAATCTGGATCAGAACGCCGTTTCCCTTCAACCTGCCAAATTTCATGCAATTCCGACACTGTTACCCCGACAGCCCCCTACTGGCACCCCCCTTTGATCCTGCGTTGTGACTTCCTACGCCCCTGCTGCTCTAGGAAGGCAAGTGCTGTCTGTTCTACATCAGTCCCTCCCACTTGAAAAGAACTCTACCCCGAGTTCCCACTATCTGGTTCATCAGGAGGATGATAATCATACAAGTCAGCAACATTGAAGGTAGAAGAAATGTTCATGTCTGGAGGAAGAGCAACCACATAAGCATTGTTGTTGATCTTCTTAGTAATCTGAAATGGCCCATACTTCTTGTCCTTCAATTTGTTGTAGGTACCAACAGGAAATCTTTCCTTTCTAAGATAGACCAACATTAAATCCCCAACATTGAAGATCTTCTCACGTCTCTTCTTATCAGCAGCTTCCTTGTACTTGGCATTTGTAGCTTCAAGCTTCTGCCTCACCTCTTCTTGTATAACCTGAATACGGTCAGCCATATTCTCTGCTGCTTGACTCACTCCTGGAAGCTCAGGTAAAGGTACCAAGTCCAAAGCGTGTTTTGGGGGCACGCAGTAGACGATGGCAAATGGAGACTTACTAGTGCTTCTATTGACTGAGCTATTGTATGCAAACTCTGCTTGGGACAATGCAAGATCCCACTGCTTGGGCTTCTCACCTGAGATACACCGAATCAGATTCCCCAAAGTGCGATTAACCACCTCTGTCTGGCCATCAGTCTGTGGATGACTAGTGCTGCTGTAATTCAAGGAAGTGTCAAAACGCTTCCACAAAGTCCGCCAGAAGTGACTAATGAACTTGGTATCCCGGTTAGAGGTGATGGACTTTGGCACTCCATGCAAACGCACAACTTCTTTAAAGAACAAATTGGCCACTCGAGTAGCATCTGAAGTCTTCTTGCATGCTATGAAATGGGACATCTTCGAGTACCTGTCAACCACAACAAAAACAGAATCCATACCTCGCTGGGTTCGAGGAAGACCCAATATAAAGTCCATAGACAGATCCTCCCATGGTGCTTGTGGAACTGGCAGAGGCATGTATAAACCAGTATTCTGAGATTGACCCTTAGCAGTTTGGCAAATTGGACACTTCCGCACATGATTGCCAACATCCCTCTTGAGTTGTGGCCAATAATACCTTTCTTTCACCAGTGCTATAGTCTTATCTCTGCTTATATGCCCACCTAAACCTCCACCATGCAGCTCCCTAATAATCTGCTCCCTTAATGAACTTCTAGGGATGCATAATTGGTTACCCCGAAAAAGGAAACCATCCTGGATGTACATACTATTGATAGCAGTATGAGTTTGTTGACACTTACCCCAAATATCACCAAAATCCTCATCATTCTCGTACAGCTCCTTGAGGCAATCAAACCCTACAACTTCAGTATGTAGGGTGGTCAACAAAGATGCTCGCCTGCTGAGTGTGTCAGCCACCTTATTAGTGACACCAGACTTGTGCTTCAATGTGAAATGGAAGCGCTGAATATAAGCTACCCACTGAGCATGCATCCTGTTAATGCTAACTTGACTGTTGATGTGCTTCAATGCCTGATGATCTGTATATAATACAAACTCCCTCTGAATTAGGTAGTGCTCCCAATGCTTAAGAGTCCGTACTACAGCAAAGAACTCCAGCTCATAGGCTGACCATTTACTTCGAGCTTCACAAACTTTCTCACTGAAGAATGCTACTGGTCTATTGTCTTGTGAAAGAACAGCGCCTATCCCGACCACAGATGCATCACACTCCACCTGAAACACCTTATCAAAGTTGGGCAATGCCAAAACTGGGGCTGTGCTCAACTTCTCCTTGATCAAGGCAAAGCTCAGTTCTGCCTCCTTTCCCCAGGACAACCTCCCCTTCTTCAGACACTCAGTGATAGGGGCTACTATGCTACTGAAATCTCGAACAAACTTCCGATAGAAGGTTGCTAGCCCATGGAAGCTTCGCACATCACTCACTGTCTTTGGGGTTGGCCATTCTCTAACTGCACGGACCTTGTCCTCATCAACATGAATCCCATCGCACTGACCACATACCCTAAAAACAGCAACTTATCAGTCAAGAAGCTGCACTTCTTCAAGTTGATATACAACTCATTGGCCTGCAACACCGCCAATACCTCTCGCACATGATTATAGTAGGCTGCTTCTGTCTTACTGTAAATCAGGATATCGTCAAAATAAACTACCACAAACCTTCCAATAAATGGTTTTAATACCTGATTCATAAGCCTCATGAAAGTGCTAGGAGCATTAGATAATCCGAAAGGCATAACCATCCACTTATACAATCCCTCCTTTGTCTTAAAAGCCGTCTTCCACTCATCTCCAGGTCGGATCCGAATCTGGTGATACCCACTCTTGAGATCCAGCTTGGTGTAACACTTGGACCCACTTAGCATATCAAACATGTCATCTAGTCGGGGAATAGGAAATCGATACCTGACTGTGATCTTGTTGATTGCTCGACTATCCACACACATACGCCAACTCCCATCCTTCTTTGGTGTTGGCAGTGCCGGTACTGCACATGGACTCATACTCTCCCTGATCTACCCCTTGCTCAAAAGCTCATCCACCTGCCCCTGTAGAATCTGACCCTCTTGAGGATTCATCCTGTAATGTGGCAGATTAGGTAGACTAGCTCCAGGAACTAAATCAATGCAATGCTGAATGTCCCGCATTGGTGGTAAGCCTGCAGGCAGCTCTTTTGGAAAAAGCTCTTCAAACTCCTTGATCAATGGTTGAATTGCCTCAGGTACCTCAGTAACCTTCTTTGGCTCACCATCTGTCACCACTACAGCGTATACCTGTTTCAACTCCTTACACTCCCTGTCAAACTCATCTTCATTGTTCACTATGAGGAGTGCTGGCTTCCCCTCCACTTTAGAAGCTTTGGGTATACTGCCTTCCTTAATAGGACCAAGGACAATTTTTCTACCATTCTTAAAAAACACATACACATTATCCTTACACCTATGAGTGGCATCTACATCATACTGCCAAGGTCTACCCAGTATTAAATGACATGCATCCATTTCAACAACATCACAAACTACTTCATCTACATAACATTTACCCATAGAAAAAGTGACACGACATTGTTGAGTAACAAGAGTTTCCGTACCTTTCTTGATCCAACCTATCTTGTACGGAGAGGGATGCTTTTCTGTTTTCAGTCCTAGCTTGGTAACCAAACTCTTCGACGCAATGTTCTCTACACTGCCACTGTCAATGATCAAATCACAGACCCTCTTACTGATGGTGCATCGTGCTCGGAAGATCTCATTCTGCTGATCACCGTATTCCACCCTTGGTGTGAGCAACAACCTCTGAATCACCAAAGACTGCCCTAGTGGCACACCTTCCTCGTCCTCTTGGACTTCATTGGGGTCATAGGCATATGGATCTGCATCATTATACACCTCTTCACCCTCCTGTTCACCTTCTATCTCGCCCTCTTCTGCCACCACTAGATTCACTGCAGCTCGCTTAGGGCAAGTACTAGATTGATGTCCTGGTTCTCCGCATCTGTAGCACTTATTCCCAGTTGGCCTAGCATAAGGGTTGGCTTTCGCTATCTGCTGGGCTGCGGAACCTGCTACTGCCACTATGGATTGGTTGACACCACTGTTCTCCCTAACCATGGGTTGTGATCGTGGTGTAAACATGGGTTGTTTACCTTTGTTGGCAGTGGAACTAGAGGACTCCGAATTGCGATTGGAAAACTTCGAACCTGCCCTAAGATGCTGATATTCTATTTTCTTGGATAAGGTTACAGCCTCATTCAAAGTATATAGGGTTTGTAAGGATACCTGATCTCGGATGGAAACTCGTAACCCGTGTACAAATCTGGATATCCGTTGATCTTCAGTTTCCTCCAAATCATTGCGATTCGCCAGCCTGTCAAACTCCTCCATGTACTCATTAACTGTTCGCGTACCCTGCCTGCAATCTTGGTACTGTCTGAACAACTCTTGCTGGTAATCTGGTGGTAAGAACCGATCTGCCATTAATCTTTTCATTCTCCTCCATGATCGTATTGGAAGCTTTCGTTCACGGGTACGGTTTAATTGAACACGATCCCACCAGGCAGATGCTCCTCCCTTCAATTTGTAGGCCACCAAACACACCTGTTTGTCATCTGCTGTACCCATATAATCGAAAAACTTTTCCACTTCACTGACCCAATCCAGATACTCTTCAATGGAGACATTACCATTAAAGGATGGTAATTCTACTTTCATTCGATAGTCCCTCTGCTCCTGATAATCTCGACCATTATCCCTTGCGGGACCACGATGATTTCCAAGGACTCTCTCTGCATACTCCTCGTCTTCACTGTTTTCTTCATTGTAGTCTTGCTGCCTATTCCGGTTTGGACCACGATAGGGAAGACCACGCGCTCAATTATCACGTTGCTCTCCGTCATCGCGATTAGGGTTTCGGTTAAGCAAGGTGGCAAGTGCTTCCTGAATCTGGTCCAAAGTCTGCTGGGTTGAATCACGAAATTGTTGATTTTCATCACGAAAATCAAGGAACTCAGCCCTAGTGAGGACTGGGTTGTTGACGTCATCACCGCCGTCATTGTTGTGGTGGTTACCGTCTCGTCGGTTAGCCATCAGACCAGGGTAAGTCAAGGCTCTGATAGCAACTGATGTCACGGAAGCCTGAAGAAAAGCACACACGATGCTCTCTTGATGAAGCAGAAACTAAACTGTTAGTTTCTGGTAGTAAACCTCGAATCCACGAGGGGTTTCCCTGAATCCACAAGGAGATAAAACTGGAATCCACCAGAAGAAAATTTGACAAATGTTTGAAATTTTTATTGATAATCAACTAACTTGCCTCTGATGGCTACAAAACATATAAATACTAAGGAAAACGTCTAAAACCCTAATTCGCACTAATTACGCGATTAGAGGACAAAATTACCGAATTTTACCAAAAATAGCAAAATTGAGTTAAATGCAAAATCACAACCTACTGACCTTAAGGGTCGTCCTAAAACAGACGGGACCTTATTCTGATTTTTAAACTAAAAGTTATTAAGGAAAAACGAATAATACTATAAATAGCAAAAACATTGTTTTCGGGGCCTTAATGAAGGAATTCGCCTAAATTTTGGCGACGTTCATAGTTATGACTCTGGATCAGAACGCCGTTTCCCTTCAACCTGCCAAATTTCATGCAATTCCGACACTGTTACCCCGACAGCCCTCTACTGGCACCCCCCTTTGATCCTGCGTTGTGACTTCCTACGCCCCTGCTGCTCTAGGAAGGCAAGTGCTGTCTGTTCTACATCAAAGGGATAGTAGATGTTTGCGGCTCTCCTCCACTTTGAGGAAGCAGGGACTCCGGCCAGGTTTAGTGCCTTAGACCACACCTCCTGGTAGTATTCCCTACAGATCTCAGCCAGCTCTTGGGTCAGGCGAGCCTCAATCTCTTGCACCCTAAGATCGTAAAACTTTTGCTCCGAAGCCTTCGCAGCTGCCTCAGCCACTCGAGCAGCCTCCTTGGCCTTTTCTAGCTCAGCCTTCAGATCCATGACCTGCTGCTTGGCCGTGGCCTACTCTATCTCTGTGTAATGAAGCTTTTGGCGCTGCTCCTCTGCTTGTGCCTTAGCGGTCCTTAGGTTGGCCTCAGCACTCCTCCAATCCCTGTCTGTAGTGGGGGACTTGCTGGTCTCTGCGCGGAGGAATCCATGAGTCTAGCCTCATTTTGGGCATCTTTCATCCATTCCTCGACCATAAGACATCTTGGATGGCTTGCGTAGAAACATTGAGGGAATGATTTGTCAAAAAAAAAAAAAAAAAAACAAAGGAAAACAATCTAGCATGAAATGGGTAAGGCATGTCAAGAAACTCACCAAAGCTAAGTCCTTCTTCAAGGAGAGGAAGAGATCCTGCTACCTCACATTCTTTAAGGCAGCCATGTCCTTCGGCAGCAGGAGGTGCTGCTCCAAAGCGTCGACGACGTAATAGGCGTTTCCCCTCTAAAACTTCCTAATGGAAGAGTTCCAGGGTATCGTGGCGCCATCTAACTCCAACCGAGGGTTCCACGCCTAATTCTTGAGGTGTACCTCGGCCACGGGCTCGGCCTCCTTGCTCTTGACAGAAGAGGCCCTCTCCTTGCCCTTGGTTGTCTTAGGAAACTTGAGAGGAACCCCCTATCTAAGGGGACCACCTCCCCCTCCTTGGAAACCTTCTTGTCCTTCTTCCTCTTCTTGAGGTTGGCAGGCGTGAAGGGGTTGACTGAATGAGGAGGAGGAGGAAGAGCAGGAGGGAGCTAAGACCCCGAGGCGTCTTTGAGCGTCGACCCTTTAGCCCTGCCTATGAGGAGCTCACGTAAGCCCTTCTTCCTGTTGTCCAACGGCATTTTGTCCTCCTCTTCTTCCAAACTGCCATTTACGTGTGCAACAATGAGCTCAGAGGGATGGACAATGGAAGATATGTTGAGCTTTTCTTTTGAGTCTGAGACCTGGATCATATGCTCTCCCTGTTCCTCCATATCTTCCTTGAACTGAGCTGAGACCTGGATCATATGCTCTCCCTGTTCCTCCCTATCTTCCTTGAACTGAAACTGATCTATCTCCACCTCGAGTGACAGGCGAGAGGAAGCTATTTCTTCTCTCGGAATTGCGGCCTTAAGGGGAGCATAGTGGGAGGGCAGTTCAACTTGCACGGCGCCTTATTGGGGCCAAGAATCCGGGCACTAAAACGTTGATCCGAGCTAGTCGAAGATCACCTACTCTGATCGCGTTACCTACATCCCAGAACTTGTCAAACAGGGGCTTGAAGTCGAGAATGAGGTGGACAGTTCTCAATTGTTTGTCCTCGCTTATGAAAACTTCAAATCTCAGGACCTTATGGAGATTTGGAACGTTAACAAAGTTCAGGTTGGGAGCCACATATCTTTTATTTGCAAAAATAGCCAAGAAGCAAAACCACGGTTAGAATAATAAAGCCTTCCATCAGAAAGAAACAAAATATTAAAGGAAAGGAGAAAGCAGCAAAACTACAGAACTAATGCCCATGTTAAAAGACCTAAACCTAGGGTACCCCACCTGGCTCTCCCTCCTAGACTGGGCAGTGAAGACCGTCGTGCCATTCATCCGAGACAATCAGAAAGTCTTCTTGCATGCCCTTGTTAGATTCGAGAAGACATGAGACGAGCCTAATTACGGAAGACCTAGACTTAAGGTAGTATCTCGAATATGTGAGGCCTAATCTCATTTGCTCGTTGAGAGCGTCTCCACTACCTAAGACTCTAAATAGGTTGGGTGCGCACTGGTGAGGGCAGATTATATGGGCTATCAAGTAGTCCCTAGTCACCCTCCCCATGGGTAGCCTCATCCTTTCTTCTAAGGTCAATTTATCCACTTGAAGGGCAGTATTGCAGGGAAACGCCCTAGGGGATTTGATACAGGGCCCTAAACCCCTCCATACCCACAGGGGTATCAACTAAATGAACGAACCTACCCATCAGAGCAGACTAAAGAGAAATGAAGAAAATATTTGTGAAGAAGAAGTAAAAAGTAGAAGGCCAAGGAGACTGGCCGAGGAGAAAAGAGCCTAAGAATAAAAAAACTTACGAAAATAAGGACAAGGGTCACTTTAGGAGCTTCTCGAAAGTTTGAAAATTTAGGAAGTCTTGAGAGTTTGAAGATTTGGAAAGTGAGCGAAATGAATCTCCTAGGCGCCTTATATAAGAGGCGGATTTGGGTGGGAGTTATCTCGCCTAAAATTTGAGGAGAAATGTCAACCATAGGATCTCTATCTCACCGTAGGACGTGGGGAACAAAGCGCTGCTTGGAGCATTTAATGAGACGTTATGGACTTCGAAGCGCCAGAACAGTTGCAGGGCATGCGAAGTGATGTTCTCACGTGTGGAATTCAAAGAAATGTGTGGAATTCAAAGAAATATGTGGAATTAATTATCCAAGGTCAAAACCCCACTTTTCTCCCCGGATAAGAGGAAAAAACCAGAGTTTTGAGGGACCATTATGGGGTACAAGAATTTAAATAAGGTAATAGTGTCACGTGTCATACCCATGGCTGAGGGGGCCATTATCGTGCCGAAGAGGTCACACCCTTAGACAGTAAGGCCACGTTAGTGGTATATTGCCAGAGGAGGTCATACTGTAAAGAAAGGGTTTTAGAGAAGGGGTTAGCCCTGACATGACTAAAGGGATGGTGGTTGCAACCACATGTAATGCATCCCACCAAACCTCTTGGTTGCATTTATGTGGAAAAAAATCCATGAACAGTGCTACCTTGGCTATTGCAACTCACAAGGGGTTTGGGAAGGTGTCTGATGGGACAAGCACTCAAGTAGTGGCCTGGACGATCAACAAATGAAAGGCTAAGATTATCTAAAGGGAACTATATAATGTGAGAGGCCTTCCAGGGAAAGGGGATCAGGAAATCTATAGAGAAAACACTGTAGCAACAAGAACTGAAATTGTATCCAAGTCTAAAAGAACTATATTCAAGAACCACTCTTCTCGGACTTCGCTGAAGAAGGATTTCTTTGCATAGAGCTTGTCTTTCTTTGCTTTCTTATTATCTCCACTGTGCGTGTTGCTTGATCCATTAAAACCTAGTTTTTAAGCCCACCCTCTACAAATTCATTGTGTTAGGCTCTTTGGGCCTGAATCCTTCTACCTTGTGGGCTCAGGATCCAAATCCAACCCCTACAATAGTCATTTCCAGTTAAGATTTTATTTATTTTTAGTTTATGAGAAATTTTATTCTTTGAAGTGTAAAATTATTGTTTTTATTTTATAAAAAACTTAAATTTGTCACTTTTAATTATTGTGCCAACCTTGTAGATTAATTAGTTAGCATCTCCTAGTGTGTCCATAATATCTAGGATTCAAATTCCCTCTCTCCCGTTGTAACTATCGAATTATCAAAAAAAATTAAGTGATTTATTTTACTCCTTAACCAACTAAAGTAGTTACTTTGTATATATATGAGGTTATAATATTTTAGTTTTTAGTTTGGTCACATCATCTAAGGGACTAAAATTGCTAGATTTATTTTCCCTGGCATACATAAGTAAGCCCAATGTATTTCTACAATTTGTTACATATGTTCGCTAAAGTGTTCTAAACATGTGGTAAGTTGGAATAGTTAATACTGGTTATTAAAGTTCCATTATTTGTTCACAATTTGTTTGACACTGTCATGTAAAGAAAGTGGGATACTAATTTTTTTTAAAAATATATTTACATATGTTTATACATAGAATATTCAATCCAATTTTTATTAATCTCAAAAGGCTTGGATGCTATTTGAAAGAATTAATATATATGTCATATCCTAACCAAATTATCTGGTCAAATTGTGGAGATGATGTAATTACTCTTTTTTTAAGTTGTTTATGTTTTCATTGTTTTTAGATAAAAAGTGAATAAAATTTTATTGCTATAAAACCCCTTAATCATGGTAAATTTTAGAATATATTAAAAGAAAAAGGAATATATAATGACGTTTTTTAAATATAGAGTGGCTATTTTACGTGAATAAACATAATATATTTGTTAATTCTAATATATATTATTGCTAAAATGTCATAAACATGTGGTCTATATGTAACTTATGATCATATCATGCACCATGGTTGGGTGTATTTTCAATGTATTGTGTGGGACCCATCTAATTGACCAATTTGGATGCAAGAAAATGATATTAATTGGAGATACATTCTTAATTTTATGCTCAATTATCATAGGTTTCTATAATAAAAAAGACGAAGCACAAGTACTATAGTTGTTATCCCATTTAGCAATTATATGGATTGTAATCCTGAGCCAAACCTTAATAGGAATTGGCCTAGGATTAGCGTATCTTTCATAATTTATATTCCTGGCTAAATGTTAAGGGTGGCAAAATCAACCCAAACCCACCCAATTATTAATTGGGTTAAGTAGGTAGCAACTCAATTAAACCCAATTTAAAGTAAGGGGAAATTACATTTTGCCCACCTATGATTTGCTCAAAAAACACTTTACCTACCTATGGTTTAAAAATTGGAACTTTATTTACTTGAGATTAGCTCTGTTTGTTTCTTGTTACCCACCTCTCTTAAAAACAAGCGTATATTTGTATTTTTGTTACCCTTTTATGTCTCCCTTCTCTCAAATCATATAAAACTAAAAAATTAAGAGAAAAGAAGAACTAAAAGTTAGGTTTTGTAAAAATTAAAACCTAACTTTTGCGCACATTTGTGCATCTGAAGTTATTGATTTAAATTGTGAAAAGCTTTAACTAAGCAGTTTAGAATGTACTGAATAAAGTTCATGTAGTATTAGCTTGTCTCATTACTAGTTTCACAGCAAGTTATGATGTATTGAAGAGAAATTTTTAGCAAAATAACATGCAGTACAGTCTAAAACATTCAATTGGTTTATTGATTGTTGTACCACATACTTGTTGTCCTTCCTATTCTTTTTTCTTCAAGTTTCAAAAATGCTTGTTGTGTGTGTGTGTTCTTATACTATTATGCGCTAACGAGTAATTTGTGATATAATCTTATCTTTGTTTGCTAGGATTGGGGAAAAACAATTGTATTTGGAGTGGACAAGCTAGGGTCAAAATTGACCCTTAGCTCTTCTGAGGTCCTTCAAAGAGGGGAAAGTCTGATGGGATCCTTATTTGGAGGACTCAAAGTTAAATCTGATATTCTCATCCTCCTTAAAAAATACTTAGACAAGGTAATTTAACAATTACTATGATTTTCTTTAGTTGCCCATCTTTGATAATGGTAATTAGCTCGTAAATCAATCTTCAATTCAATCTTGTGGTGTGTTCCCCCTTGCTCCATTAGTATCTCTACAGTGCATGATAAAAAACTTTTGTCTATATGATAACAAGGTTTGGCCACCTGCCAGTATCTGAGGTGGTGTTAGCAAAAATAATCAGCAAATGATTATAAAAGTTGATACATGAAAAGAAGATGTGCTTAAAAGTTTGGTTTTAATTTTTACAAAACCTAGATTTTAGATCCTTAATTTTTTAGTTTTTTATGTTTTGAGAGGAGAGATATATAAAAGGGTAACAAAAATACAAATTTACCCTTGTTTTTAATAGAAGTG
Organism: Quercus gilva; assembly: GCA_023621385.1. Lineage (NCBI taxonomy): Eukaryota > Viridiplantae > Streptophyta > Magnoliopsida > Fagales > Fagaceae > Quercus > Quercus gilva. The sequence continues at coordinate 57,267,380 of CM042477.1, read as the reverse complement.
GGTAATGAGAGACAAACGGAGCTAACCCCAAGTGGGTAAAGTGCCAATTTTTAAACTACAAGTAGGTAAAGTATTTTTCGTGGGCAAAGTGTAATTTCTCCTAAAAGTAATGTTAATTGGGTTTTAATTGGGTACCCAATAAGACCCATGTATGACTCAAGTATCTTTCTATAAATCACACAACTCTAAAATACCCCAAAACCACTAAAGAGACCAAAATACCCATGACACTTCTAGAATTACCAAAATGCCCCCTAAACCTAGAAAATGACTGAAATACCCCCAAAAACATTAAAAATGACCAAAATATCCCATAAACCTATAAATATCCTCTAAACTTATAAAATGACCAAAATACCTTCGAAACCTAGAAAATGACCAAAATACCCACTAAATCTAAAAAATGACCAAAATACCCTTGAAACCTAAAAATGACCAAAATACTGCCCCGAAACCTAAAAAATGATCAAAATACCCTTGAAACCTCAAAATGATCAAAATACCTCCTAAACCAAAAAGTAAGTTTATAGGTTTATAAACTTACTTTTGTCAATCAAATTTTTTGTAATCTCCTAAACGGCTTGCATGTCAAGTAAGTTTATAAGTTGTACGTTTATTAATATGTTAAGGGGACCAATATTAATCTTGTTATGTTGTGGTCATTATTGATTTAAATTATAATGATCATTATTAATCTTGCAATCAACTCCTTGGTATATCTTTTCCTTTTCAATAGTTTAGGCAGAAGACACCTAATTCTGATATCATTTTTTATTTTGGTATGTGTCTTGCTTTTTGGAATACGGCAATAATGGAGTCATTTGGGTAAATATTGCTAAATTTAAAACTAATTTGCGTTATAGTTACTGTTAGAAGTTATTTAGGAAAGTGAAGAGAGAGATTGAATTTCGGCAACAGTGTTGCCGAAATTCAAGAAAAAGTAGGAGAGAGAATGAGAAAATTGGAGGAGAGAGAAAAACTTGAATTACGGCAATGGTATTGCCGTAATTCCTCTGCCCAATCTGCCCGGGTTTTTGCGGGTGAGAAGTGCAATGTGTGAGTGCCCAAAAAAAAAAAAAAAAAAATCCCACAATTTCGGCAATACCATTGCCGAAATTGTGGGGAAATTATTTTTTTATTTTATTTGTGGCAATGGTATTTCGGCAATACCATTGCCACAATTATGGGGAATTTTTTTTTTTTTTTTGTGGCAATGGTATTTCGGCAATACCATTGCCACAACTGTGGGAAATTTTTTAAATTTTTTATTTATTTGTGCAATGGTATTTCGGTAATACCATTGCCACAATTGTGGGGAATTTTTTTTATTTTTTTATTTGTGGCAATGGTATTTCGGCAAAATTGGGAATTTTTTTTTTTTCAATTATGTAAATACCATTGCCAAAATTGTGGGGAAAATTTTTCTTCCCCACAATTTCGGCAATACCATTGCCACAATTGTGGAGAAATTTTTTTTTTTTTCAATTGTGGTAATGGTATTTCGGCAATACCATTGCCACAATTGGGAAATTTTTTTTTTTTTTCAATTATGGCAATACCATTGCCGATACTGTGGAAAAATTCCCCACAATTTTGGCAATACCATTGCCACAATTGTGGGGAATTTTTTTTTTTTTTTTTTCAATTGTGGCAATGGTATTTCAGCAATACCATTGCCACAATTGGGAAATTTTTTTTTCTTCCAATTATGGCAATACCATTGCTGAAATTGTGGGGAAAAAACAATTTCGGCAATACCATTGCCACAATTGTGGGAAATTTTTTTTTTTTCAATTGTGGCAATGGTATTTCGGCAATACCATTGCCACAATTGGGAAATTTTTTTCCCTTTTCTCCACAATTTCGGCAATTCCATTGCCACAATTGGGAAAATTTTTTTTTTCAATTGTGGCAATGGTATTGCCGAAATTGTGGGAAAAAATCAATTTCGGCAATACCTTTGCCACAATTGGAAAAAAAAGTTTTTTTTCCTCCAATTTTCGACAATGGCACTACCACAATTGCCATAAGGAGCAACTTGATTCTTATTCTAAAATAGAGGACAACATTATTTTTTTGACCGATGTAGTGTGTATGTTATGTTCTTTTCTTTATTGTAAAAGTACCATATGAAACAAATAAGGATAGATTCAAGTACAATGAGTACATTGATTCTATTTTAGAAAAAGTATAAAGAAGAAAAAATGATTGATGTGCACGTTGTAAATAAAAACAAAAAAAGTACATACATTCTTACAGAAGAAAAAAATAATTGATGTGCACGTCGTAAAAAAAAAAATATAGATTCTTACAATAGGAAAGAAAAAAATGATTAATGTGCACATTATAAACCAAAAAAAGCAAAGAAAGTATATAGATTTTTACAATACGGAAGAAAAAAATGATTGATGTGCATGCTATAAACAAAAAAGCGCTAAGAAAGTACATAGATTATTATGTGCATGTTGTAAACAAAAAAACAAAACTTCAATCAACCAATTGCCTCAACTTCTCATCTTATCTGATTCTTATTCTCTGCATCGAATATATTTTACCTATTCATATCACAAACGCCTAAAACTCTCGTAGATATTCTTTTTTGTCTTCTTCACTATTGTAATCTCTCTGAGAGATTTTTTTTTTTTTTTTCACTGTTGTAATCTCTCTGAGAGATTCTTTTTTTGTTGTCTTCACTATTGTAATATGACTAATAAAGAAGTGCTTTGACTGAGTGTGAGGTGGCCCCAAAGAAACTTATTGTGGCAATGGTATTGCCGAAATAGGGGCAAAAAAAATTTGTCCCTATTGTGGCAATGCCATTGCCGAAAATGGAAGTGGGAAAAAAAAAAAAAGTGAATTCTGAAATCTGGGGAGGAATTAAAAAAAAATAATGTGTTACGTACACAATATTTTTATAATATTTTCATAACAAATCACAAGTAACTGGTTATTATTAATTCAAATTTAAATTTAACACTGAAATTACTATTTTAATCCAACAATAACAATAAGTAACAACCTGACACTTAGAATTTGTTGTAAAAATGTTGTAAAAATTGTGTGCACTTCATTTTTTTTTTTTTTTAAAAGTATAATGATTTGTGGCAATGGGATTGCCGAAATAGGTGAAAAATTTTTTTATGACAATTGTGGCAATGCCATTGCCGAAAATAGGAGGAAAAAAAAAATTGTTTCAATGGGTGTGTGGCAATGGCATTGTCGAGACGGGGGAAATTTTTTTTGACAATTGTGGCAATGTCATTGCCGAAAATGAAAAAAAAAAAGTTGCAATTGGTTTGTGGCAATGGTATTGCCGAAATAAGGGGGGAAAAAAATTTGTGGCAATGTCATTGCTGAAAATGGGAGAAAAAAAAAAAAACAAAAAATGTTACAATTGGTTTGTGGCAATGGCATTGCCGAAATAGAGGACAGAAAATATGTTAGGACATAAAAAAAAGTACGCATATTCTTATTCATCATTTTTTTTTTTTTTTTTACCGAAGTAATTTGGTTTGAATCTATAGTACAATGAGTACATTTATTCTTATTTAAAAAAAAGTACAAAGAAGAAAAAAATGATTGATATGCACGCTGTAAATAAAAACAAAAAACAAAAAAAGTACATACCTTCTTATGGAAGAAAAAAATGATTGATGTGCACACTGTAAAAAAAAAAAAAAAAAAAAAAAAAACAAAGAAAGTACATAGATTCTTATGTGCACACTGTAAACAAAAAAACAAAGCTTCAATCAACCAATCACCTCAACTCCTCATCTCATCTAATTCTTATTCTATGCATGCATCGAATATATTCACCTCAAGTACCTTTGTTGTCATATTCACCTCAAGTACTTTTGTTGTCATATTCACCACAACTCCTCAGAGTTCCTTTTTTGTCATATTCGCCTCAACTCCTCAGAGTTCCTTTATCGAAACCCTAAACTATAATACACAATATATATATATATATATATATATAGACACACACACACACACACACACACACACACACACACACAAATAAATAAACATGCACCCTAATCCAATTTGCAGTGATAGAAAACATTATAGCATATGGAATTAGTACCATGTTCTTGCAAATAATACAAACTACCAATATGGTCCAACTCCAAAAAAAAAAAAAAAAAAAAAAAATTATGCACACCAACCAATCCACTGAAGTAGACTGAATACTTTTGTTAGGTCATTCAGTTTGGTCACTAGTGGAGCCAGCTACAGTTTGAGTGGGGCATGTTCTTCTATTATGGCCTTCTTGCCTATAGAGATTGCACAAAGGCCTTGGTTGATGCTCTTCCCCTTCGTCCATTTCATTTCGAAGCCGAGTTGTTCTTGGTCGACCTTTTTCACGGCGCAGCTTGATATTAGGATACAAGACCGGGAAATCAGGCTCATTCCAATGTACACTGTTTGGAACCATGCGAAATCTAGGTGCATAACAAGCAACTTGTTCTTCCAAATGGTAGCAGCGGTCGATATATCGCATTGCAGAGATGCCTTGATATTTACACACAGCAATGACATGTGAGCATGGAATCTTATAAACCTTCCATTTTTGACAACTACAACTGTTCTGCCTCAAATTTACCTCATGACGATGATTACCCCTATATGCAGAGTTAGGGTTTATTGGTGTATTGACTTCAAATAGACCATCTTCATGACTGAACACAGTAACTGAATGCTTTGGTGCCTTTTTTTTCCCATTTATTGAATTTATTCTTTGCATAGGCCGTAATGAGTTCACCGGCAGTAATCTCTGCGTGTGCCTTAGTATACCGATCGGCAAAGTAGGCTACACAACGGTAGTATGTAAGTTCAACTAACGCAGTTATGGGCAGATTTCTAGCACTCTTTAGAATTCCGTTGAAGCTTTCAGACAAGTTTGTCGCCATTGCCCCATAACGATGTCCACCATCGTGTGCTAATGTCCACTTGTCCACCGGTATTTTCGTTAAATTCCTTTCACCATCTGCACTTAATTGAGTAATTCTATCCCTGGTTATTTGATACTTTCGTAACTGATTCTCCATGCCTGCCCACATTACCATAGCCTTCAATTTTTTATTCCCAATTTGTTGATTGAAATTGCTAGCCACATGGCGAAGGCAAAAACGATGATACCAATGTGTCGATTGACATATAGTCCGTATCGCTGCCATTATACCAGGGTGACGATTAGATATGACACATAACCCTTCCTGATTAGTGACATTAATCTGAATACAATGCAAAAACCAATACCAGCTATCATCAGTTTCCTTCTCCACAATGGCAAAGGCAAGTGGAAAAAGTCTGTTCTCACCATCCCACGTTGATGCAATCAGTAACGTACCTTTGTACTTACCATATAGGAAAGTTCCATCTATACTAATCACTAGCCTACAATGTTGAAAACCTTCAATTGATGGACCAAAAGCCCATAACACTTTCTCAAATATCGCACAGCCTGGCATAGTAGCAGGTATTGTTTTCCAAATAACCTTATTACTCGGGTTTGAATCAGTCAAAGCTTTCAACCATTTTGGCAATAATTGGTAAGATTTGTCCCAATCACCAAACGCTTTACCAATTGCTTTTTCTTTCGCCTCCCACACCTTAAAATAAGAAGGCCGGTATTGGTACTTATTGTAAAGAGTCTGTTGAAGTGAAGAAATCTTTATGGTTGGATCATTTTTGACAACATCCCTCAACTTTTTCTCAATAACATGGGTGTCTAATTGCTCGTGATCTTGTGTGAGCGTGGACTCTGTACATGTGTGTGGACCTTTGTATTTCCTAACCTCAAACAACCCATGTGCAGCCCGCAAGCATGCTTGAAGATGCCAAGAACAATGTTTGCACCTTACAGACCAACATGCTGGATCTAACTCTCTTACATAAAATGTTTGGTTCCTCTTGATGTGATAGCGTTTAACAGCAGCTTGTAGTTCATCCTTATCGGCAAAAAGCAAGCCCACATAAAACTCTTGGGTAGGGTCCCAAATACTCTGAGTGGGCTTTTCAAATGGTGGGGTTGGATCAATCATATTATCCCACGTGTTCTGTGAAAAGCTTAGTGATGAAGGTTGTTGGAATGTCATGGTTGGACTGCTTTCATGATTACCTTCATTTAGAGGCTCCTGTTCATCTCCAACATCTTCAAGGACCTCATCGTCATCAAGTTGGTCATCATTATCCATGGCTCGCATCCTTTCTGATAATGTATGGACCGTATTTTCAGTAGTAGCAGCTATGCGATGTGTATCATTGGGATCATTAGTAGTCTCTTGTGTGACATGCTCAGTTGGATTATCATAGTCAGCATCACTGGTGTTCATTGGCCGATAAGGAACATGTTGGTCTTCAGTTGCAACATGGGTATATGGAGCATGATAGTCAGCACCACCAAAGTTGATTGGGGAATGAGCCGCATCTTCAGAATAATGACCAATATGAGTGGCATATGGATCATGGAAGTGCCCACTCGGTCCTTCGTTGGCATATCGAATGGGAAAAACATCTCGGTGGCTTCTTATGGGCTCTACATCCACATATAACTCTGCACCTACAAATCCATATTGGCGGTCTAACATATTGAATATTGCATTGACACCACGATCGTCTTCTACCAAAACTTGCTGGTAAGTCACAGGATGTGGATGACAATGAAGCGGAAATCTATACCAAATAGTCAGTTTTGAATCTTCTCTGTTTATATAAAGCGTGGATGCTACGCTATTACATAGATTTTCAAATGTAACACCCTGGCTTAATGGAAGCATAGAAGGAGGTGGCCCTTCGTAATAAACCCCATTTTCTCCATGTTTAATTATTCCGCCGGAATGGATGAGAAAAATGAACAAATTTTCTACCATCTACACTAAAACATAATAACAATATTAATATATTAACACTACACAACCATTACAATGCAATACAAGAAGGTAATCCATTAAAAATATTCAATGTTTAAATAGCTAGAGCTGAGAGAATTCTGTTAAAGAGGATTGTTTCACTGATAATAATAGTATTAAATTCTTTTTTATTAAGGTTTATGAGCGTATACTAACCTTATTTATTTATTTATTTTTTTCTTATAGCATACATGTATATTATAGGCTAACAAACTAAGTATTTTTTTAAGGAAAAACTGGCCTACAATGTTGAAATATATTTTTGCTATAGGAAATTTTAGGTAAGAATTCATGGACAATTAATTTAAAACATATCATACAAATTAGTTCATGCTGCAAAACACATAATACAAAAACAAGATTTGCATGAACAAAAAATTTAAGAAAAACAAGATTTTCATGCTTAGCTATGCCCAAAAACATATCAACATGAATATTATAAAAAGAATCTATAACTACTTAAGAAATGTAACTCACATTCTAAGAGATAAAGAACGGATAGATATTTGCAAGTGCTGTTACTTATAGTTGTTTGTAGAATGTATGGTATGCATGAATTGAAAATGGTTGGTAGAATTATGAGGGGAATAAGAGTGGAGAAGAAGGTTGATGGAATTTATTGGGGAAAAAGAGTAGAAAATAAGAACCTCAGTGCTGTTTAAATATATTCTTTGTTTGTTTTGTTTACAGCGTGCACATCAATAATTAATCTATGGACTTTTTTTTTTTTTTCAGCGTGCACATCAATCATGCACATCAATCATTTTTTCCTTTCATTTCATATTGTAAGAAACACAAACCAAACTGCTTCAGTCAAAAAAGTACTGAAGAATAAAAAGACAAAAAAGGTACTATGAGAATACGAAATATGGGGAGGAATTAAAAAAAAAATATAACGTGCTTCGTACGCAATATTTTTACAATAATTAGTTATTATTAGTTTAAATTTGAATTTAACATTGAAATTATTTTTTAAATCCAACAATAACAATTAGCAACAATCTGCCATTTAGAATTTGTTGTAAAAATATTGTAAAAATTGTGTACACTTATCATTTCTTTAAAAAAAAAAAAAAAAAAAAGTGTAATGGATTTGTGGCAATGGCATTGCCGAAATAGGGGGGAAAATTTTTGTGGCAACTGTGGCAATGCCATTGCCGAAAATGAGAGGAAAACAAAATTTGTTGCAATTGGTTTATGGCAATGGCATTGCCGAAATAAAGGAGAGAGATCAAAGAAAGTACGCATATTCTTATTCTTCAATGTTTTTTTGACCGAAACAGTTTAGTTTGTGTGTATGTCATGTTCTTTCCTTTCGTTTGTAAAAGTACCCTCTGAAAAAATAATAATAGATTCTTACACAATGAGTACATTGATTCTTATTCTAAAAAAAGTACATACATTCTTACAATACGAAATGGAAAAAAATAATAATTGATGTACAAGCTGTAAATAAAAACAAAAAAAGTACATAGATTCTTATAGAAGAAAAAAATGATTGATGTGCACGCTGTAAACAAAAAAAAAAACAAAGAAAGTATATAGATTCTTACAATAGTATAGAAAAAAATGATTAATGTGCACACTATAAACCAAAAAAAGCAAAGAAAGTAAATAGATTCTTACAATATACAAGAAAAAAATGATTGATGTGCACGCTGTAAAAAAAAAAAAAAAAAAAAAAAAGCAAAGAATGTGCACGCTGTAAACAAAAAAAGCAAAGAAAGTTAAAAAAAAAAAAAAAAAAAACAAAGCTTCAATTCCATCAAAGTACCTTTTTTGTCTTTGCATGAATGTTCTCTGCATGAATATATGATTCTTATTCTTATTCTTATTTTTATTCTCCGCATGATTGATGTGCATGGTTGATGTGCACGCTGTAAAAAAAAAAGTACATAGATTCTTATAGAAGAAATAAATGATTGATGTGCACGTTGTAAATCAAAAAATGCAAAGAAAGTACATAGATTTTTACAATACGAAAGAAAAAAAAATGATTATTGATGTGCATGCTGTAAACAAAAAAAATACCTGTGATTTGTTGTAAAAATATTATGGACACACATCAATAATTTTTTACAGCATGCACATCAATCATTTTTTTCTTCTATAAGAATGTAAGTACTTTTTTTGTTTTTTTTTTTTTTGTTTTTTTACAATGTGCACATCAATCATTTTTTTCTTCTATGTACTCATTGCACTTTTGTTTCATATGGTATTTTACAATAAAGGAAATAACATGACATACACATAAACCAAACTGGTTCAGTCAAAAAAATTTTGATGAACAAGAATATGCGTACTTTTTTATGCCTTGACATATTCTTTGTCCTCTATTTTGGCAAAGTCATTGCCACAAACTAATTGCAACTCTTTTTTTTCCCCTCCCATTTTTGGTAATAGCATTGCCACAATTTTTTTTTTTCCGCATATTTCGGCAATGCCATTGCCACAAACCAATTTCGAAATTTTTTTTTTCCTCCCATTTTCGGCAATGGCATTGCCACAATTGCTACAATTTTTTTTCACCTCAATGGGCCACAATCTAAAGAGGAAAAATCAGATTTGAGCACTACTCAGTATTTTAGACATATCTCTCTCTTCAAAAATCCAATTGACTCAAGGCCGGATGGGATGGAACCGTGACTTAAATATCTACAACTTTTTTTGTTTTGAGTTTTTTGAAATTCATTAAATTTGTTGGCCGAAATTAACTCACAAGTTGCTGCTGTAAATTTTGACGAAAATTAGATGGTGAAAGTTTTATTTTTCTTTGACACTTTTACGAGGTTTTGGAAGAGAGGCTATGGAGAATGAAAATAGAAATGTACACCACAGTAGCCATCATGCAAAGGAAAAAAGATCAACCATAAAAATACAAGTTTGACCACTATTTTTTTTCGGGCTATTATGCGTCTACAGTTGTGGCTACACATATAGATTCTATGTTGGATTTTTAGGAATGGACAATTATAGTAAATAGATGTATGATTAGATTAATTGGACACTAAATTCAAATGCCAAAAAATGTGTACACACTTCGTTGTCATTTTCGCAAAGGTCTTACGGTTAGTAGTATAATGTGCTATGTATATTATCTACGCATAATATTTTTTGCTACAATGCTGCATAAACAATGATAATACTTTAATATATTCTTAATAAACAGTCATTTTACATTGATTAGTCATTGCGACGATGGGGTACATGAAGTTTTTGTTGTGTTCCACAACATGGAGGATGCCTATTTACTCGTTGTGGGTACCTTCGTGCTTGCACAGGACTTTTCCCCATGCGCCTTGGCTGCGTTCTAATATCAACCTCTGTTTGATAATTACCACCTTCGTCACTTTCATTTTCTGAAGACACCTCCATCTCTTCTGTATCTTCTGCATCTTCCCCACTGTCCTCATTTGAGGCATCTTCCTCAGAGTCTGTTACAGAGGCCTTTTCCTCACTATTTGGAGCACATGCCCATGTATTTGGTGGAGTGCAGAAATCACCAACATAAGGGGCTGGTTGGGAAGGTACATAAGGGGCTGGTTGGGAAGGTTATGGTATGCAAAAATTATAGTTGTACTGGCTATCTTGGCCATAATTGTATTGCTCAGCATAGGATGGAGGTGGTGATGGGTGATAAGAGGAAGGTGTTGAATTAGGTTGGGGATAAGGGTCATAGCTAAACAAACCCTCAAATCCTTGTCCTATAGAAGTGGATAATCCAATCTGTTCATTTAAATTCATGCCGTAGTTGTTGACATTAATTGGATTATACTCACTAAAGGTGGTTGGCTCATTACCGGCAAATGTTGACGGCCCTGCTTGGGTAGAGTTGTACATATTATGTTGTGTAGAGGTGGACGGTCCGATTTCAGTTTGGGTTTGCGGCCGTCTTCTTTGGTGCCTTTGTTGTTGCCCGAAGTGTGTCACCCTTTGAGTAGGAACGGAGGAAATATTTTTTTCCATTGATAACTTCACTCGGGTAAGGCCCTCTACTATTGGTGTAAGGACTTGCTGTGCAGTGAGATCATTCCTCTGTTGGTTTGCAACAGCCAAATTTAACATATTGTTGATCTCAGTTTGCTGCCACAGAAAAAAAAAATTTTAATTTATTAGCGCAGTATTATTGAAAAAGCTAAAACAATAATTTTTTTATCAAAATTAGTGTAGTATTTTGTTTGTGTATAATTTGTTCTAATATTAGCGCAGTATTATTGAAAAAGCAAAAATAATTACCTGGTACACATGGGCAGCCGCCTCTGGTGTCGTGAATAGGTGACCATTTTGATGGTACCATGTTGCGTAGTCCACACCTTCATCAAAATGCTCATCCCCAACACCAAGTTCAGCACGCGTGTTCCAAAGCCGGTAGTATTGATCATGCTGTGTAAGCCAATTGACATCGGACTTCCCTGTCATCTTTACACAATGCACAGATTTATCCAAATTGTCAGTAGGCCATTTCGGACATCTTTGCAACAATCCAAACTATCGCATGACTCTTTCTGGATGGTAATACTTGACAATTTGGAAGCATAGCAATGGCGCTGTTGTAGTCCATATATGTCTTTCTGCAAGACACCATGGATGCAAATAATTATCGTATGGTGTCCAAACAACCTGCAATTCCAATTACAATAACTATGTTATAATCAATAAAATTAATAGTATAACTAGTAAATTAACCATTGATGCATTGTGATATATTACCTGTTCAGTATATTGTGTGTCATGATTAGAATGGTACGCGCGCAGAACACGCGTTGGTGTGTGAGTAAACGTTCTCCTAGTATCCCACCTATACACAATTAATGATTGCCACTGATTTTAGGGTTTGGAAGTATCAAGGATAAACACTACAGTATACAATATTGTATAGAAATAGAAAGTAAATATTATACCTGCAACCGTATGGTTCGTCGCCATTTAAATTTGTTGGATTTATTGGAATTGGGGTCAAATACGGAAGATGTTCCCATGCCCGTAATTGTAATATGAAAACAGGACCTGTAATCTCCGTACTTTTTTTAATAGAAGCAGTACACAACTCTTTATAAAGGAAAGCAAGTGTGGCACTACCCCAGCTATATTCCCCAGCTTGACCAAAGTCGTCTAAAAACTTGAGAAACAACAATGCAATTTATTTTGGCTCTTATTTCAAAATAGGAAACCCAAAACCTGGAACATGTATGCCCTAGCAAATCGTTGGGTTATTATAGCATTGGCACCCTCTGGTAGGTTTGAGAATGTATCCCTTACCCATGTTATTTTAAGGCTACCATATGACAATGCTGTTGCAAGTGGCGTCACCCCAAGTATATTACGACAAACTATTTCCCATTGCAAATTAGTGGGCCCGCAGACTGCTTTCCCATCAATAGGCAATCTTGTAAGGATTGCTATATCCTGTAGAGTGATTGTCATTTCACAAGTAGGTAGGTGAAATGTATGGATATCAGATTGCCACCGCTCCACCAAAGAAGTGATAAGACTCCAGTCAATATCTATATGTGGTAAGCGGGTAACACGGTATAGTCTACATTGCTGTAAATATGGGATAATATGCTCGCCTAATTGCAGGAGGGGTGCAAACGATTGGGATCGCGCTCGTAAGTTGGAAACCTGTTTTTTTTTTAAATGTAGAATGTTATATTGCTAATGTTGAAATTATTTTCATGTAAATTGAATAATTGTAGATATTATTAGGACATTAATAAATTTGGATCTCGCAACGTACATTGCCTTCCATTGCGTCATTAGAGATGTGATATTGTTGTTGCTCCATTTCAAATATATCCTACATTAAATGCTACAATGAGTTAAACCATGCAACTTCCATTTGTAGTAAATAATAATAATAATAATAATAATAATAATAATAATAATAATAATAATAATAATAATAATAATAATACACATACATATCTTTATTATAAACCAACAAACATATTATGCAATATATTTTTTCCAAGAAATAGATGTAATAATTGATAATAACAAAACACATATTGATTATAAAAAGATCACAATAATACAATTTATTACAATTTTTGTGGTCATGTACTAATAATAACAATAAATAATATTAAATAATTTCAAAATTAACAAATACAAATTTAATTAGAGAGTTGAGATGCTTACCACAATTGTGATACCAACTGGCAGAGTGAGAATTATGGAGTGATACTTGCAAAAATAAAAAAAAAAAAAAAAAAAATAACACAATCAGATAGCCATAAAAAATAATTCATTAATCTAAAATTTGAATAACAATAACAACAACAATAATCATAATCATAGGCATACAAATAATATTAACTACAACTACAATAATACATAATATTTTACAATGTATTGGCTTCTAATATTTACAAAGCACATGTTTATACAATAATACTAAATCTATTAATTTATAGAACTGTAAGTTAATAAACAAAGCAAAAACACTTACATTAACAAAAAACACTTACAATTCTTAGCTGTTCACCTAAAGCAAAGTAAAAGACTAACTGAACAATCAGAGGACTTGCAATCCTATGTGAGGAGATACAACTCTTCAGCAAAGGAGGAGAAATAAAAAGACGCTTGTACTTACAAAACTGAAGAAGACACTTGCACTTGACTTACCTTTTATTACAAAATTGAAGAAGACAAAAAAGACTCTCTGAGAGGTTACAATAGTGAAGAAAACAAAAAAAGAATCTCTCAGAGAGATTACAACAGTGAAGAAAACAAAAAAAAAAAGAATCTCTCAGAGAGATTACAATAGTGAAGAAGACAAAAAAGAAAATCTACGAGAGTTATAGGCGTGCGTGATATGAATAGGTAAAATATATTCGATGCAGAGAATAAGAATCAGATGAGATGAGAAGTTGAGGCAATTGGTTGATTGAAGTTTTGTTTTTTTGTTTACAACGTGCACATAATAATCTATGTACTTTCTTTGCTTTTTTTTTTTTGTTTATAGCGTGCACATCAATTATTTTTTTCTTTCCTATTGTAAGAATCTCTGTACTTTTTTTTTTTATTATTTACGACGTGCACATCAATTATTTTTTTCCTCTATAAGAATGTATGTAATTTTTTTGTTTTTATTTACAACGTGCACATCAAATATTTTTTTTCTTTTATAAGAATATATGTACTTTTTTTGTTTTTATTTACAACGTGCAGATCAATCATTTTTTCTTCTTTATACTTTTCCTAAAATAAGAATCAATGTACTCATTGTACTTGAATCTATCCTTATTTGTTTCATATGATACTTTTACAATAAATAAAAGAACATAACATACACACTACATCGGTCAAAAAAATAGTGTTGTCCTCTATTTAGAATAAGAATCAAGTTGCTCCTTATGGCAATTGTGGCAGTGCCATTGTCGAAAATTGGAGGAAAAAAAAAAAAACTTTTTTTCCCAATTGTGGCAATGGTATTGTCGAAATTGATTTTTTCCCACAATTTCGGCAATACCATTGCCACAATTGAAAAAAAAAAAATTTCCCAATTGTGGCAATGGAATTGCCGAAATTGTGGGGAAAAAAAAATTTCCCAATTGTGGCAATGGTATTGCCGAAATACCATTGCCACAATTGAAAAAAAAAAAAAAAAAATTTCCCACAATTGTGGCAATGGTATTGCCAAAATTGTAGGGAAAAAAATTTTCCCCACAATTTCGGCGATGGTATTGCCATAATTGAAAAAAAAAAATTTCCCAATTTTGGCAATGGTATTGCCGAAATACCATTGCCACAATTGAAAAAAAAAAAATTTTTTTCCCATAATTGTGGCAATGATATTGCCAAAATTGTGGGGAATTTTCCCCACAGTATCAGCAATGGTATTGCCATAATTGAAAAAAAAAAAATTTCCCACAATTGTGGTAATGGTATTGCCGAAATTGTGGAGAAAAAAATTTTCTCAATTGTGGTAATGGTATTGTCGAAATACCATTGCCACAAATAAAAAAAAAAAAAAAATTTCCCCACAATTGTGGCAATGGTATTGCTGAAATACCATTGCCACAAATAAAAAAAAAAAAAAAAAAAAAATTTCCCCACAATTTCGGCAATGGTATTGCCGAAATTGTGGGATTTTTTTTTTTTTGAGCACTCACACATTGCATTTCTCACACGCACAAACCCGGGCAGATTGGGCAGAGGAATTACGGCAATACCATTGCCGTAATTCAAGTTTTTCTCTCTTCTCGAATTTTCTCATTCTCTCTCCTACTTTTTCTTGAATTTCAGCAACACTGTTACCGAAATTCAATCTCTCTCCTCACTTACCTAAATAACTTCTAACAGTAACTATAACGCAAATTAATTTTAAATTTAGCAATATTTACCCAAATGACTCGCAATAATGTGTCCGTTGCTGTACATAAATGAACATAATTTATTTGTTCTTTCTATTACATATGTTCGCTACAGTGTCCTAAACATATGGTAAGTTAGAAGAGTTAACACTAGTCATTGAAGTTCCATTAGTGGTTTATTTGACACTCATGTGTCAGGAAAGTGGGATTTTTTTTTTTTTTTTTTTTTTTTTTTTTTTGTGTATGAGGTAAGATTCTAATTTTTATAATATATATACATATGTTTATCCATGGGACATTCAGCTAAGATGTTAATAAAAAATTGTCATAATATTTTCACAACAACTAAGGTGTCAATAACTTATAAGTCAAAATAAAATAAAATAATAAAATATTAAAATGAACCTACCACAATTAAAAAAGTAGTGTGAAAATGTTGTGATATTTGGTTATGTCCACTTTCTCTTGCCTAGGCCATGGCATACATGTGGGCATGCTACCAAGACCATAGCATGCCTCTTGGCATGCTGCTAAGACTAAATAACCTCTTTTGGACACTTTTTTTTTTTAATCAAACTGTAAAAAAAATTGCATAATTAGGTGGACCCGATAGGAGGGCAAGTGCCGCAAGTCAAGCGACTGAGACTCATTCCCTGTGCAAATTGTAATGGTACAGTTAATGGGATGTCCTCGGATCCAGGGGAAAAGATTGATAGGCCTTTGCCATTCTCTTCTTTTAAAAGCATAAGGGAATTAAAAAGTTGCAATGTTTTCCAGGTTGGAGAGCCGGATAAGGTTGAAATCCCTCAAACTCGTTCTATATATTTTTATTGGATATAAATTTTAAAAATTTAATTATTAAATTTTATTTTCTTTATAATCTTAACACTCATGTCAAATTCAATCAAATTGGATATTATTTAATATTCGATTAATAAACTTATTTTTAATGTATAATTTTATACCACAAAAACTTGAATTTAAACATTTGATTGATGAATTAGCTATTGATCTTTGATTTACTTGAAAATTTGCAAATATGAAGGATCTAATTAAAATATGCAATGCAACAGTTGGATTTTCAAAATTTATATCCAATAAAAAGATATTGAATAAGTTTAGAGGGTTTTTCACTAAATTAGTTTGGAGAGAACCCTTTTCCGAGAAAGCCTTCCTCTCATTTGAATTTTCCAATCCAATTCAATTGTTAAGTACATGGTGTTTTAAAAAAAATTCAGTAGTCTTTTTTTAAAGAAAACTCATTTAAACCACACAAAATTAAGTAAATATCACGTGTGTTGTATTTGACTTAAAAAAAAAAAAAAAAAAAATGAAGATTTAAGCTTTTCCCACTTCCCAGTCCTTTCTCATCAGTGGATCTTTTCCCTTCTAAATTTTATGAATTGGATAAATTCCCTCCAATGTGTTAGTATCTCATGACTTGATAGCTCATACCATTATAACTATTTGCACGTATTTTTTTATTTTATTTTATGTTATTTTATCATATGACTATTTAGTAGTCAGTCATCTAAATTGATCAATTGATTATAAAATATTTCATGATAAAAAAAAATGTACGAAAAACATGTTCAATTTTTTTTTTTTTTTTTAAGAATCCAGATGCTCAAATATTAGTTCTACAATAATATAACCAAACGGAACCGGATATATTAGGGAAAACGATAAGGTTTAGAGTTTAAACATAAAATCTATGAGATTGGGCCAAATGTGTTTTGACGGCAAGTTCAAACTTCAATTTGGTGTCTACAGTTGTGAAATGAATTGGAACTATTTTTTATTTTGTTAGAAGAAAATGAATTGGAACTAGGATAGGGAGAACAATTTTAAAAGAAAAAATAAATTGCAAAATTTGACCCAATGGAGCTGCCTAGGAAAACCAAAAAAAAAATAAAAACAATCAGTTTAAAAATGAAACACAAAAACAAAAGCACCCCAAGTTCTTGCTTTTTTGGCCACCTGTCTCCTCGTGATCTACTGGTTCACATGTACAAATTTTATTTTTTACTTCCTCTGTGTTAGTTCAACAGCCTCTGATCCCTTTTAATTAATTGAAACATGTTAATGATCGTATAACATTATTGTTTCATGCCATTTCAAGTATTATTATTTATCACCCAAAAAAAAAAAAGTATTATTATTTATTATTTATATATATTTTTAAAGTTGTTAGCTTCTTTTTTTCATTAGCTTATTTAGATTGTTAAATAAATTGGATAAAAACACAAGTACATCAGCTTAGAAGCTTAAGCAAATACGCGGAAAAAATGGGCTTTTGCCCTTTTTTTTTTTTTTAAAAAAATCAAGTATTTTGTCTATTTTTTCAAACTAATTAGGGAAATGTCCTTGTTTTGAAACTCGATTTTTGGACAATCGAGTTATAACAAACTAAAAATAAAAAAATAAAAAAAAAAATTTATGGAGTCCTATAGTGACGTTTTAAGGAGCCCTATAGTGGTGTTTTGGAACTCGAGCTCCATGAACTCGAGTTCCATGCTCTATGAACTCGAGTTCCATGCAAGTTTTTTTTTTTTTTTTTTTTTTTTTTTTTAAAGTTTGATCGCCCCATACTTATAGTGGCGTTTAAGGGAGCTTATAGTGATGTTGAAACTTAATTTTAAGAAAATCGAGTTTCAAAATAGGGGCATTTTCCTAATTAGTTTGAGAAATGAGGCAAAATGCTGGATTTTTTGCGTGAAAGGGGCAAAGGCCAATTTTCTTCCAAATACGCTAATGATTTTATTAATTCAAAACTACGAAATTGACGGCCAGCAACAATGATAAGATCTTACATTCTTACTTGCTAATTGTGCATTCTAATTTACATTGTCTTGTATAATAAATTTTTGGGCAAATTATAACTTACCAACTTATGGTTTAACTAAAATTTAAGTTGTTTACATGTGGTTTAAAAGTTGGCACTTTGCTTACCTGAAATTCATTTCGTTAAGTTTCTATAACCCACTATTGTTAGAAACACAAAAAACATAACAAAATTAAAAGAAACAAGATCAAAATGTGGTTTTTGTAAAAAAATTTGGAAGCTTCAAGTGCCATAACAAGAACACAAAAACAAGATCAAAATTTGTTGTTGTTGTTGTGGGTTTATTTATTTATTTTTAAATGTTGCTTGGCTCAAAAAGTTTTATGTTTCTTTATTTCCTTTCTCTGCCATTGACCTACCTTGACTTGAGGAGGCTGAGGATTTTTTTTTTTTTTTTTTTTTTGTGGGTTTTAATGATGGTGGGCTTTGATTTTAGTAAGATGGATGTGGCTAGTCCTTTTTTTTGTTATTTGAAAGATGGCTTCAAATATTTCTTCTCATGGGTGGCAGGATAACTTAGTGTTGGAGAAAAATGCCTCGTTTTAGTCTTTTGGCATCATGGTTTTAGTAGGGATACTCAATAGTGTTAGGAGCATCTTGAGGAATTGATGCAGCAGGAACAAGATTATGCTATGTACCGCTTCAACTTTAAAAATGTTTTTAATAGACAAAAGTAAAATAATATATACAATTAAATTGTGTTATCCATAAAGATTATCCAATTACTCTTACCTAGAGATGTAAATTTCGAAGTGCACTACAAATAGGTATACACAAAATTCTTGGCAAATGATTAATGACAAGAAAAAGCAATGTTCCCCATTGTATTCCTTACAATCTGGTAAAAAAATCTCTTTGCGTTGTAAGTACTCCTATGTTTTGCAGTGATTCTTTATGGTAAGCAGTAAGTTGACAATGGTTTCAAGAAAGTTGTATTTGGTAAGAGTGTTCTTAGGACAAAGATTCACCATTTTAAGAAATATGCTTTTAGATCTTGATTTTTATGTTTTTGTTATATATTTTGTGTTTTTTACGGTGAAAGTACAGAGGTGGGTTACAGAATCTTAACGCAGTGAATCTTATGTGGATAAAATATCAACTTTTAAATCACAGATAGGCAACTTAAATTTTGGTTAAACCATAGATGGATAAATTGTAATTTGCCCTAAATTTTTTGATTGTCCTTTCTACTCAAGTAACTGCATATAATTGACTTTAGACATGTAAGTCAGCCCCGCCATGTTTTTCCAAACAATGTGTTTTTGCTTAGACCATGTCACAACTTTATATGGATTATAAAATATCATTTTGGCCAAATGAAATTTTATTTCAAACACTGTAAGCCTTGTATTAATATGCTATAAAGTATAAGACAAGCATACAAGTGCATGAACTATCCTAGAACCATCAAAGATTTCTTACTTGATAGAGGATAGGTTGAACTTCACAAACCAAAAATCATCAGTAAGAATGTGAGCCTCCTTTGTAAGAATTATTTTGGCAATATTTGCTACTTTAGAAGCTCTTTAATTCTCATAATTATGTCTGTAATCACACAGCTCTGCCTTGCCCCCATTTTCTCTCTTTTTTCTTTAGCTGGTAAATTAAACATTGTCTAAAGGGATTGACAAACTTGACTCCCTAGATTTTCTTTTAAGCCGATGCACATTGAATGTTTATCTATCAACAGAATCACAAATCTTTACATCCTGTAAAAGCATATCACATTGTGCCTTTAATAATTCCCTGCCTCCCTCTTCCATTCCCCTTTTACTTGACTAAAAGATAAGGATAACAGATAAATTCATGCTAATACAGAATGTTACATTTTTTTATTCTGCCGATCAGCTCCAATACAGCATGAAGCATAATTCTGGAGCCAGTATTGAAGAACAAGTACATAACTTCTACATATTGAACAAGCAAACATGCTACAAAGACATAAACGAAGGAAACATGCTAATAAGTTCTAAACTTCAGGAAACAGCTGGAGGACTGATCTGATCCTTCTTCTAAGTCAGTGCAGTTCTTTTTTGTTGGTACGGTTTCAAGTACTTACTTAATTTCTGCATTGAGGGGCCTATATCATTTCAATACCCAGGTGTTCACATCCAGTGAATCAAGCTACTGAAACTACAGGAGGAAACATGCTAATAAGTTCTAAACTTCAGGAACCAGCTAGAGGACTGATCTGATCCTTCTTCTAAGTCAGTGCAGTTCTTTTTTGTTGGCATGGTTTCAAGTACTTCCTTTCTTTATTGAGGGACCTATATCATTTCAATACCTAAGTGTTCAACATGAAGTCGCCATCTAGATTAGGTCTAAGAACCATAAATATAGCGCCCTGGTGTGCTGTCGCAGGCAACCAAAAATAAAGCCTATACTCCTAAAAATATATGTAGTGGTGTAAGGATCATTCCCACGGAAAGTATCTAGCCTAGTTTTATGATACGTTTTGCACTTAGTGCCTCCATTTGCATCTTAAATCAAAATATAAGAATAATAAGTACATTTAGTCATCAAATAAGTATAAAAGACTTAACATTAAGGGAGAAAAATATGACAATTTGCATTCTCATCAAATTCCCCCACACTTAACTTTTGCTCGTCCTCAGGCAAAACTCAAATTCACTTTCCCAAAAACACCAAGGTTGCAACGCCATCAACAAAGAACAACCAAGTTTTACAAAACTCATAACATATCATGAACAAACATTCTTAAACAACTTACAATCACTTAGTAAGCATTTTCACTCGAAGATGGAGTAAACTAAATATGTAGACCCTCACAGAAATAAACACTCGACTCTCATGTGTTTAAGGGGTATGTGTTTCACTTAAATTCATTCCAATGGAAGTGATCTACCATAGGCTTGCATGTCTTCTCATTCTCCACCACTGGGATCACATGCATAACATGAATCATAAGGACTTTTCAAGGGTTTTAACGGGGTTTAGGATCAAGGTGGGAAATATTTGGGAATGTAACTCAAAAGCCATCAAAACTAGTGGAGCAAAAATGA